>OZ012705.1:48285440-49485440 GCA_963942595.1 Cylloceria caligata | reverse complement strand
GAGAATTTTAGTTATGTTAGAGATGTTCCCAGGGAAGCCTAAATTTGGTTGAAATTATTACGTGACAGAGATATTCATTTATTCATTTCTGGTAGAGTTGTGTTCCAGGACTTAATCTTGAGAGCAATGTTTTTTTATAGAGAAATTAATGTGAGTTATAAATGTGAGTTATACGTCAGAAATTTAGATGTTATTCTGCATACATAGATACATTTCAGTCAAATTGTAGTTTGAATTAAAAGTAACCATAAAATTTGTGAATTACATCAATATTGTATCGCAAGCATTTAGTATAGGAAATTCAAGGACAAACAACATACATTCTCAGCAAAAAGGAAAATGAAGTATTTATGGTATTAGCATAGAAACTGAAATACTCAATAGATTAAGATACACTACAAAATAATGTACAATAAGTAACATAGACATTTTAGCATTTATGTCTGAAATTGTAGGGCTATATCATTACAAAACTGTTTGAAACTGTTACTCCACAACTGCAAATCTAAAGTATTCCAAAATAGGCATGTACCTTATAAGCTTCTAATAGGCTATCGACCAAATAACGGCAATTTTTATTTATTATTCATTGGTCAGCATCTCTGTATAACCTAGTATCTCTGTATAACTAGTCGTCTAGTTTGCAATTAAAGTTAATATCATCGTATATTTGTAATTGTAATCCATAATATTTACATTACACTTTATTCTCATTGTTAGGTACTGACCTATCAGTATTTGTCTCAATTGTATTTCACAATGAAATATATTAGGTGTTTTCGCTCAAGTTTGGCATAACGGATAGTGAACTTTCCCACTACATAATATCCTTGCTTAGAGACAGAGCTCTTGCAGTCAATTATAATTGTCGCAGAAGTCTATACGAGACCCAAAATTGTGTTTGGTCGCCACTAATATGTACTATCAGTGACTTGTACTATTAAAATCTAAATCCAACTATAAAATTCTTAATTTTTTTTGGCATTAATTTTCGATTTTGTTAAATGACCCACGAACTCGTAAATTAATCTGCAAAATTTAATTTTCGGAATATATGATATCGTCGAAAACTTGTGAAATATTTCGAATTATGTAAAGTTCGATGTTGATACAACCGAAAAATAATGTTAAGGAGGAAGGATCTTGTGAGAATAGTCGAAGGTAGATGAAAGGTTCTGAGGATAATTGAAAGATAGCTGCCAGATGAGCGACTGATTCGAAACGAACAAAGGAAAATTACAATCAGAGTGAGAAAACTTGCCATTATCCTGATCTGTTGTATGTTGCTTTTCGATTTGGATGTACTGACACGCACGATTACACGAAAAAATATAACACTACTTTACGTTTCACCGCCGAATGACCAGTATTGTATTCCGTCTCCTTGACCCCCACTCTCAGTCCTTCGTCGTGGCACAATCCAGGTGATTGGATTTGACTCGAAATTATTCCTAGGTCACTGGTTCTCTGGGTTTCCGTTGCTGCCTGGCGAATGTATATTCGTTTCTCCTTTTTGCTTTTTCTGCAGGTGCCCCTCCTTGCATTGGCGACAGGTATGCACCGAAGCTAAGATTAGAATTGAGTGGAAGCTGCCATAAGGTCGCAATGCAAATTGAGCATATACGAGTATCAGCGCCGTCTGTCCAGTCGGACTAATAAAACACTCGAAAAAGGCGGTGTATTCAAAAAGGAATGTTCTACCAAACACAACGCATATAACGTAACACGTGGTAACATAATAAGGAATGGGAGATGAATCGCAAAAACACAAATTATATGATATATATTTTTATTAATCTTAACAAACTTGGAAAAACTAAATGTATTATAAATCTAAATATATAGCGATACATTATTACGTCACAAAAATTTTGTCATTTTCATTTTTCTTTGTTATGTTTCGTAATATTACCAATTTCTACGCTTGCAACTTTATTTGATTTTATTGTGGTCTTCGCTAATGCTCGTCTCATGAATCTTGCTTCCCAATAGCAACAAATTCTGATGTACGTATTACTGAATACATTTGTGGCTTCTGGGCACTCTTGCTGCAATACTTTATTCATTTCATTACAAATACCTTTGTGATGTAGCAGACTTTTAATAATAATTTAAAATTTCCGATCCCATTTAAAAACAATATTTAAAAGTTTTTCAGTAGAATACTTAAGATCGTTCGTATTCGCATCATCTTTCAATATGGTAAACAATTTATAATCATTATAAGCCATAGACGATTCTGGAAAAATCATATATACCTGGCACTCCTCACATTTATGGTTTTTGAGACGTTTGGCAGCCAAGTAACCACATATTTAATATACTGTATTGGTTTCAGTAAAATCTGCAATTTCTGTAATTGTTTCTGATTCTAAGGTATCTGTAATATTAATACTTAACAAGGTTATTGTTGAATTAGCTTGAGTTGGAATTTTAATTGGACTTATTATAGGTTTAATAGAACAAATTTCGATGTTACCGAGTTTGATAAATATTATAAATCGTTCGTTTCATAATTTGTATCATTGGAAATTTTAGTTAAGTGGGTAATGAAAATATGCCGCATTCCCGTTTGTAACATTTTTTACTTATTCCCGCGTTTATTTTTTGAATTCCAGGAAAACGCCAAAAACATTATTCAAACTGTAGAAAAAAAAAGAACATTGAATCGGTATTTCACCAGAATATCACCATTTATTGTACGGGTCCACGAAAGACGACTGGCTACGGGCGGGGTTCTCTCTTGAGAGATGTTCGACTCGACCTAGACGGATCCCGTCTTCAATTTGACATATAGTTCTTACAAAAGTATCACTCCACATACACGCATTTAATGACGCTAAGAGATGTCAATCTCTTAATTGACAGATTTTGATAGTTCGATTCAATCCTCTAAACTCATCGAAATACTCGACTACATATAGCAATAATAGAAAAGTTTGCCTTCATTATAATTATATGCATTCACATTAAAACACATTACAAGGCAATACTCTCTACATTGACAGATCTTGATAGCTTTTCATATTCTATTCGATAAACTCGTCGAAATGCTCGACCACATATAAGAATAATAGGAAATAATATAATAAGTGTAGTCTTTCCGTTACACTTCTGAGTTCGTATGAAAACGCAATGGGTGAGAGCGTAATAATAATCAGCTTTATTGGTACAGCTAACATTTTGTTCATATACGTCGTCCCTCTTCCTGTCGCTTCCCGTCTTCGACTGTCTTCTTCCTCTGCTTGACTGCCTTCTCTCTCTCCCGACTGTCTTCTTTCTCCGCTCGACCCCTCGTCTAGCAGCCACGCTCATATGCTATGGATCCTACATAAGGAATAAAATAATTTGCTTAGTAATACGTCAAGAGATAATAATCTCGGTATTGACAGCTTTCGATACCTCAATTATAAGACAACACATTCTTCACTGAGCAAGGCAACAAGAATGTCTCGAACAGGTTATATAAAAACTTGTTATGATGTGATCCACGCCTCTTTGACTGGAATTCGTTAGATGCTTGAGCGTTTTTGCTTCAGTCTCAAGGTTAGTTACCTCCCCCATCTTCATCGAATATTCCTGGATGGATTTCTTCGTTCATTGAAGGATAGAATTATCGCTCACCTCTATAAATCGAATGGATCAATTTTGATAGTGGAAAATTATACCCAGATATCTTCCTTCCAAACGAATCCTTCGGAACTAAGAAATTTCAGACTCTCCTCAAATTCCTGGGTGGCAGTTGAGGCTCCGGAGTTGGCGTCAATCGTCCACTAAATGAGCTGCCCCCTTGAGCGATGATTCCCTTTGGTCGAGACTTATGATCCAATGTTTGGTGAGCAGTCTACAAGTTTTCTGGTTGAACTGTGAAAACTCTGAGTGCTCTTAAACCGAGTTACTTCAGATAACAACTGATACAGGACTCAAGTGGCGAGTATTAATTGACTAAAAGTCTTGACTGCTCCCCAGCACTATCGCTCGGTTACTATTTCTACCGGTTCGCCTCGGGGTTTACATACCCTCTCGCAAGATATTCCAAAGTACAACCTCGAATATGTATCGCGGCGGTGGCGACCCATCACGCCAAAAGACGGCAGGGCGTGAAATTCAAATAACAAGTGACCTACTACACGTTTCAAATTGTGCAGGCAAAGGATAGCGAGAACAGCAGCTGTTTTGTTGTCGGATTATCGCAAATAAGTTTTCCAATGGAAAACTTGGTTAAAGCGTCGAGTTTTCAGGACATGGATATCATACTTTGTTTGAGATCGCTTGATAGTCGAACAACATTGTTTGTAGTTGTTATTACACCTTTGATACAAGGTGTTTATTTCCTTTTTCAAATTGACATTGGTTAAGATACACGAGCGTATTTGTTAAAAATGTATAATGTCTAGAGTCTTTATTGATAACATAATTCTATTTATTTGGCAGTGATTTTGTTTCAAGTAGAGAGTTTAGTGTATCAAATAATGTATCCGTACCAAATACGAACTCGCCTGTCCTATCATCCTTCCCTTTGAATTCTTCTGGAAAAATCATTCGATAAACTAGGTGGGCCGTGTACAACAATTCCGAGAAGATCTGCGCAGCTGATGAGGCATTCATTTTAGTAAAAGTAGATAAGTTAAAATGGTGTTCACCAAGTTTTGGTATAAGATTTAAATGTTTCAGCTGACTTTTTTAAAAGTTATTTTGAATCGATTTTGTTAAGTGTGGCGTATCAAACAATACGAACATTTTTTACCGCTACCTGGTAAGTTAAAGAATGGTTTCTTTGAAGTAACGCCAAATTTTTTAAATTATCGTAGAACCCTGATCAGAAATTAGGCATTTAACAACTAAATCAATGCTAAAGATATTTTCAACCGTTGTTAACATAATTTTATGAGTTTTATCCGAATTACCACTCTTTCCCAACAATCAATATGCTTGCCTGCTTCATGGGCTTATGAATCCATTCAATTTCCAAAATTACAAGATAAATTATCTGTCGTTGTATGTAGACGATGCTCAAATACCTTCGAAACCTTTACAACCTGATTTCATGAAAAATCATCTGTATGTGGAAGCTTTTCAAATATTTTTTTCGGGAACTGGAATACATTTCTTGAACGACGGTAATTCGATCGATCGCGATAATTATCGCGATGGATACTGTCTGTTTGCTTTTGATTTGAGTGTTCAGTGCACTATTGCGACTGGGAAGCTACTGCCCGGCGGTAGGCGTGGTAGTGCGTCGACGAGGTGTCTTGTGAGTGTTCGTGGCGGCAGGGACGTTGCTCTGGCCTTAGCGCTAGCTATGTCGTCCACCAGCCACACTAACTCCTGTACGTCGCTGAGTAATGCCTCGACTGCAATACTTCTCGCGTTGAGCGTCTCGTCCAAGTGTTGGCGTCTCGTTATGTAGTACAGGTCATCGTTGAGCGTGTGGTTGATACGCTGTATCTGGATCAGCAGTCTCTTCGTTGGCCTGTATATGGTGCGCGCTTTCGTTAAATATGCTGAGCGTGGTTCTTATCACTACAATTTGGTTTTTCAACCCTTCCTGCAGGGTCTGGTGGGAGGCTTTAAGTAGCGTAATTTCTTCATGAAGCTCCCGTGCGACGGCGGCGTCCACGATTCCCGTGATCGCCTTGTTTATGCTTCCAAGGTCGTCGATCAATCTTCTGCGCTCTTTGATGGAGCGCGTCCCAAGGAGGTCGTATATGGTCAATACCCCCATTTCTATTCTTCTCTTCATTCTCAGAACCGAGTCGCTTATGACGGGACATAGGTCGTTGACGCGGGTTTTGCGTTCGCACAGCTCCGTCAGACGTTGTAGACCTTTGCTTATTTCTCTTTCTCGGTACATTAGTGCGGCGAGGACCAACCTGTTGATTAACTGACTACGTAGTCTGGCGGATGCTGCGTGGCCACGGATAATCCACCCTTTGCTGCGAACAACCTGCAATTAGGCGGGGCGAGAAAAAGGTGACAATGCATACTTTGTTAATTCCCCCTATTCCTTTCTTGCGGCCTCACAGGTTTCGTCACGTGAGAGTTTCTTTGCTCATTCTTGATCTATCAATCTACCCGCAAAGATGTCGGCGATGATTTTCCTTGTGTCTAGGACTCACGGAGTTATTGTATGCAGGGGGAAGACCTAACCCGAGGTGCTTAAGATAGCGGTAAGTGTTCTCTTTTCCTCCTTTGGTTATTTATGTATGTACATTTTTATATAAAATTCCCCTTTTTTTCTCTTTTCCAGAGAGGTTTGATCGTCGTACCGGGACGCAACCGTCAATGCCGCTCGGACGGGGTCCTGGCGACCTTAGCGCCGCTATACGCAGCCGCCGCCAGAATTGCCGCCGGGCAGTTTACGGTGTGTGGGACCTGGGGCCCTGAATCAAGGACGAGGAACCTTACCCCGATTTTATCGACCTTCTGCCCCTGCTGTGGGACAGTCCTATTTAATTAAGGATGGTTTTTCTATTTATGTACGTTGTACATCATTATTCAAAAAAAATTTCTATAAACGGTTGTCTTACCAAACGTTGTTATTTAATGAAGCTCCCCACCTTGCGCTCCGTGGAACACCTAAGCCTACAATTTCTTAGTTTTATTTAGATTTAATGCTGGATGAAGCGCTTCAGGCGGTATGCGTGTACCGCCTGAGATTTTCGTCCCTTCCGAACGATGTATTTGATGGAGGGCCTCATCTACAGGGTGATTCAAAAAAAGTGACCGACCCGCAGTATGCCGATAGCTGAGGTCATTTTAAGCACAATTACTTAGCGGTTTTCCGAAAATCTCAAAAGTTTATTAATGAGATGCAATTAAAGTCAAATAATAAATGACCAATCAGGAGCACATACGCTTCCCGCGCCGGAAGTCGGCAAATGTTCGATGGAAACCGAGACCTCGGTCTGCGGCAACGTCGGACGGGATAGTATAGTAGAATGACGCATGTCATTTGTTCATTCGCATGGGTTTTTTTATGCGCGATCGAAGAAAATAATTGAAAGGTGATGTGCTCGTGATGTGTTCCAAAGTGAAAAAATAGGAATAAAATGTTAATAATACTTTAACCAGATGTAATTATTTATTATGTCTTAACCTTTAAACGTTCCAAATAGTGTTTGTAATTGTGTTTTGTTCTCTTTAAATAAATAATTGTACATTGAAATGTGTGGCACTCTATAACTGTTATCTCTATGATAATAATTAAAATGCAATGAATCTCCTAGGCCATGGTTCATTTAATATAGTATTTAATTATGATAAAAATTATGATGTGTTCATGACACAAATTATAGCGTATAAAAAGTCACAACTAGCGAATGCCTTTCGCCACTAGAAATGAGATATGTAGTAGGTATGCGTGACAAATGTCATATTTCGCACCTGACAATACAACTTGAAGCTTCAAATTATTAACGACAGCTTCATTAATATGAGGAGATGTTTTTACCTTTATAAGAAAAGTTAAGTAACACTTGATACATCGATGCATGGCAGAAGAGACTGCGATGCTACCAAAGGTGCCAAATCTGTCTGAAGCAGCTGCATTAGGACCAGAAGACGCTTCCATCAACATCTATAAGACTTTTCTATTATACTTTTCTTATAGCTACGCACGACAAAATCAATCGCCCTGCCCTGCCGATGCTGCTTGAGTCTCCAAATTGTTGGTGGTTAGTAAGTATAAGGTGATAGCGAGATGATAGTGAGGTGCGAGGAAAGTGAATTCAAGGTGAGTAGACGGCGAGAGTGAGGTGAGATCAAGGTGAGAGGAGCTTGTGATCAAGGAGAGAGCAAGTTAAGACGAAGGGCAATTTTCGGTGTCCCTGTAAATGTAGTAAAAAAAAAATCGGTCCAGTTACAAGATGTTATGCCGGTAACACGTAAATACTCGTAGCATATTACGGTTGACGGTATAATATTTTTAAGGGTTATTATTTGGAATCGTTCGCTTATAAGGAGTTGAATCTCGCGTGACTGAGATAAAAACCGATAATCGATGTTGATGGAAGCGTCTTCTGGTCCTAATGCAACTGCTTCAGACAGATTTGGCACCTTTGGTAGCATCGCAGTCTCTTCTGCCATGCATCGATGTATCAAGTGTTACTTAACTTTTCTTATAAAGGTAAAAACATCTCCTCATATTAATGAAGCTGTCGTTAATAATTTGAAGCTTCAAGTTGTATTGTCAGGTGCGAAATATGACATTTGTCACGCATACCTACTACATATCTCATTTCTAGTGGCGAAAGGCATTCGCTAGTTGTGACTTTTTATACGCTATAATTTGTGTCATGAACACATCATAATTTTTATCATAATTAAATACTATATTAAATGAACCATGGCCTAGGAGATTCATTGCATTTTAATTATTATCATAGAGATAACAGTTATAGAGTGCCACACATTTCAATGTACAATTATTTATTTAAAGAGAACAAAACACAATTACAAACACTATTTGGAACGTTTAAAGGTTAAGACATAATAAACAATTATATCTGGTTAAAGTATTATTAACATTTTATTCCTATTTTTTCACTTTGGGACGCATCACGAGCACATCACCTTTCAATTATTTTCTTCGATCGCGCATAAAAAAACCCATGCGAATGAACAAATGACATGCGTCATTCTACTATACTATCCCGTCCGACGTTGCCGCAGACCGAGGTCTCGGTTTCCATCGAACATTTGCCGACTTCCGGCGCGGGAAGCGTATGTGCTCCTGATTGGTCATTTATTATTTGACTTTAATTGCATCTCATTAATAAACTTTTGAGATTTTCGGAAAACCGCTAAGTAATTGTGCTTAAAATGACCTCAGCTATCGGCATACTGCGGGTCGGTCACTTTTTTTGAATCACCCTGTATATTATCTCATGAGGTCTCATCCACTTAGGGGTCAACTTGACTGAACGCCCCCTGCGCACCGTATCGTCCCGCAGGAGAACGCGCTCGCCGACGTGGTACTCCTGTACCTGCGCGCTGGGGTCGTAAACGTTTTTCTATTTGCGCCTTCCAAATTGTCGCGACCTAGAGTCCATGCGGCGCGTAGTCGCTCGCGTAGCTCGTGGACATAGTATTCGTAGGCATAGGTGCTGCGGGGCTTCTGCCTTACGGCTGTCGGTAATTCAGCTTCGGGTCCGTATATCAGCACGGGGGGATAAAGTCCGGTCCCCGTATGTGGAGTGGTGTTGTAAACATTGCGTACGGTAGCCACTCGTCTCAATTTCCTTGACCCTCGCTTATGAAATTTTACAGATATTCGGCAAGGGTGCGATGCGATCTTTCCAGGGCGCTATTCGATTCCGGATGGTAGGCCGTCGTTTGTATCTAAGTTGGTGCCTTGGTCCGACAGTATCGTTTCCGGCGTTCCTTGCCGGCAAATTAATTCTTCGACCAGCGCCCTTGCTACTGTCGAAGCCTCCTGGTTCGGCAGGGGGATCGCTGCACTGTACTTCGTAAGAGCGTAGTGGAACGTAAGTATGTATTTTTTCCCGGAAGCACTTTCATGTAGCGGTCCTAGGATGTCGACCGCTACTTTTTTGAACAACCTTCATGGGGTGTCCGTTACCATTATCAGCCCTCGTTTCTTTTTCCTGATTTTATTCTTTTGACAGGACTCGCAGAACGAAATGTATTTCTCCAAATCCCTTCTTGTACCGGGCCAGTCATATTTGGTCCGGATCCGATGTCGGGTACGCCGTATACCTTGATGCCCTCCTATGGGGGTGTCGTGGTATTCCTTTATTATTTTCAGGCAGTCATCGGTGGAAAGGCTGGCTACGCCACTGCAGCAGTCGCTGTTCTCTTTTATAATACTGTCCTCGGCCCCCGCCGTGCCTCGCTTCCTCAGCAGGCTTGTGCGGTGCTCTGTCCGCAGTTTTTTTACTCAGTGTGCCCACCGGTAGCTCCGCCGTTGCGTCGCTCTCTGTCTCGAGCGGCCTTGCAACGATTTCTCTTCGTGGCCTTCCGCCCTCGCGTGTCGGCCATGCTATGCTATGCTCGCTCGCTTCTCCGACCGCACGGCTTCGCGGCGGGGCTGTGGAGATCAGTAGAGCGTCCTGCATGCACGCTGCGGATCTCTCTATCCTCTTCTGCCGTGTTGCTGTACTAGCCCGTAGTATTTTCGGCTCTTCGCTTTGTGCGGCTGTCCGTACGCGGGCGTGTGCTGTCCTTTCCTATCACGTGGGCGAGACCGACCTTTCGCTCCGACGAGCTACCATGGCTATAAGGGGTATCTTCGGCCCTCCGTTTTGTGCGGTCATTCGCTGTGCTGAGTTGCCCCGACGTGCTGTCCTCTTCCGACCCACAGACTACGTACTTTGCTCCCGCTTGGGCCCTCGTAGTAAGGAATATACGGCTTAGCGCATCTGCATTTGTATTACGCTTTCCTGCCTTATATTCGACGTTAAACTCGTGTTCCGACAATTTCATTTTCCAACGCATTAGTCTCGAGCCTGGGTCCTTTACTCCCAACAGTCAGGTGAATGGTTGGTGGTCTGTCACAACCGTGGAACGAGTGCCATAAATATATGGTCGGAATTGAGCAAGGGCCCAACTATCGCGAGTAGTTCTTTTTTCGTGGTTGCATAGTTCAACTCGGCCTTCGACATGGTGCGGCTCGCCTAGCATATGGGCATATCGTCCCCGATCTTGCTTTGCGATAAAATTGCGCCAAACGCCCTGTCTGAGGCGTCTGTTGTTACAACGAACGGCTTCGCGAAGTCGGGATATTGTAGTATCGGCGCAGTGGTATGCGTTTTCTGCGTTAATTCTGTGAGCGGCTTTGCAGTTTTCGAGAAATCCTTGATGAATTTCCTGTAATACCCGGCTAGTCCAAGGAAGGATTGTACCCCCTTTACGTCTCTTCGCATCGGGAATTCCCTTACCGCTTCCATTTTTTTGGGATCAGCTCGTACACCTTCTTTGGAGATTATGTAGCCGAGGTACTGCGTTTCCTTGCACAGGAATTGGCACTTGCTAGGTTGCACTGCCAGTTTCGCCTCTCTCAGCCGCTGCAGCACCTTCCGCACCCGTCGTTGTGTTCCTTGAAAGTTTTCCCATGTATAATGATGTCATCGAGGTACACGTAGCACCTGACTCCCTGTAGTCCAGCCAGCGCAGAGTTCATCAGCCTCTAAAAAGTCGGTGGTGCGTTTTTGAGTCCGAAAGGCATGCGGTTATACTCAAAATGACTCTGCGGAGTGGAAAATCCAGTCTTTTCCATATCTTGCTGCGCCATCGGGATTTGGTGAAATCCTGAGGCGAGGTCAAAGGTCGTATAATATCGAGCTCGTCCCAACTGGTCCAATATCTCCGTGATGTTAGGCAGTGGGTATGAGGCCCCGATGGTGGCTTCGTTTCATTTCCAAAAATCCACTACTACTCGCATCTTCCTTACTCCGGCGGCGTCGAGTTTCTTCGTCACGACTAGCAGCGGCGCGTTCCACTGACTTCTGCAGGGCTGGACAATGCCGTCTGTTAGCATTTCACTGGTCTGCCTTTCCACTTCCTTTTTGAGGGTTTCCGGCAGCCTATATGGGTGCACCTTAATGGGCTGCACCCTTTCCTTAAGGGGGATCGAATATTCCACCATTGGCGTACATGGCAGCTTGTCCCCTAGCAGGTGGAATACATCCTCGTATTCCCTAGTGATATCTTTGAGCGCTTCGCGCTCTTCCTTATTGAGGTTTTTTGTGTCTAGCTCTTAAGCTAGTCGTGTGAGGCGGTCGGCCCCTCGCTCCGCGCTGACGGTGCATACTTCGGTTGTCGAGACTTCGAGACCGTGACCCACTGCCGCTATCTCTAGCGGCTCGAGTTCCACCACGGGGCGTTGTACCTCAACAGCCTGCTCGGTGGTGTTTATTAAACTTACTGCACAACTACTATCGTGCGACGACGTGATGTAGGCGCCCATAATTACTCCGTTCCCGATTTCCATTTTGGAGAGTCGACCGATAAATTTACTCGTGGTCGCGGCATACGCAACAGTCGCGCTGCGTGGCGGCAGGGTCATTTTGATCGATCCGTCCAGAAGCGGCATGCAATGTCCATATAGTTTAAGCATTTCGCCAAGATATCTGCCTTGTGGCGTTTGATGAAGTCCATTCCGAGCAGTCCGTTGACCCTCAGCGGTACGTTGTTCGGGACGATGTAAAACCAATACTCTACGTTTAAAGCCGGTGTCTCAAGTACGATTTTCGCTATTCCTAGTGGAGTAAATTTTTCGCCCGCCACCCCCTGCAGCTCTACGGTGCAGTATTTCACCATGTTCTCTGGTTTGAGACAGCCTTCCTTGATGATGCTGCACTGCGCCCCGGTGTCCACCTTGAGGGCGAGTATCCCGGTCATGGCCAACGATGCGATGATATCGAAGTCACTGGCAGTGGCGCTCGACGCCGGCAGCGTTACCTGTAGCAGCTGCAGAGTAGTTTTCTTTTGCTTACACGCAGGTCTCTGCTGGACCGTTAGCGTATTTAGTCTCATTGTTCCAAGTGGGCGGGCATCCGTATTAGCCCGACTCGTTCCTGCAGTTACTGTGGTTTTTTCCGTTTTGCTTCCTGAGTCTCTCGGACGTCGGGGCTGCTGTGATATCTGAGCTGGCTCGCTCTTGTTCTATGACAACCTCTTCCTGCAGTCCTTCCACACGTGGCCCTTCTTTTGACAGTAGTTGCATACGATGTCGACGTTGTGTATGGACTCATTTTCACTGGGCATCGGCAAGCTCACTCTTCCCGATTTCCGGGAGCAGTCCCGTGCCACGTGCCCTAGCTTCCCGCAGGTGAAACAATTTTCTCCCTGCCGGGATGGTGCACCTTGGGACCTTCTGGGTTGGCTTGATACTCCACTTTCTTCTCTCTTAAGCTGCACCATATTCGTAATTTCTATTACTCCCGTTACGGACTCATGGAGGGTGGTGTAGTTGCGCGATCTCACCAGGATTTGGACCTGCCCATGCAGTCCATTCTCGAAGTTAGTCTGGGCGCTCTTCCGCGTTATCTTTTCGATGATGCGCGTTTCCGACATCGTGGCGGCTTCCGCGCAGAGCTTTTCTATAATGTCGACGGTAATACAGCCTGTTCTGGAGGCGTATACCGCGATATCCTCGCCCTGGCCTTGCCGGAGGGTGTTGAATTCTACCTGTAACGTGGGCAGCGATTTCCGCTTCCCCTACAGGGCCTCCAGCTCGATCTTGAGCTGCGCTCCCGAGAGGATGATTTTATGTTTCATCTCTCTGGCCGCCCTATCCTCGAGCTTGCTGCCGAGTACCAATTCTAACAGCATCTCGTGATCCCTGGGCGCAACTCGCTTGAAAACGGTCTCGCAGGATCGTAGGAAGGCATCCAGCTCGTCAGCGTTGCACCCGTCGAAAGGCTTGATGTTTTTCAAAGCTAGCCCAAAGTCGAGCGTCCGACCCTGTGTTTCTGGCACCCTGGGTTGTTCTCTTTGGTACATGGAATCCCCAGGGGGGTAACCCGGTTCCTCGAATTGGGTTTGCCTCGACCGCGGTCATGGTGTCGGATGTTCTTCCAACCCTGCTCCTTCCATTCTCCGCAATATTTCTGCATTTTTATCCCGTAGGCACCGGATGAGTTCGAACTCATCTGCACCTACCTCGTTGAGTGTGTCCGCGAGGTTTCGCCGTGCTGACGGCGTGTCGCGGCCTTGAAGCCTGAGCTTTACCTTGAGCTCTCGCTGAGCCCGCTCGTACTCAGGGTGACTCCTGTCAACCGCTTCGTAACGTTGCCTGACTCTTTCCGGCAGCGGTGGCCGCGTCATCGTACCGATAGCTGTGGAGAAACCTACACTATCTATCGTGCGCAAATTTTTGATTTCTCGCTCGACCATATCATCGGTGATGCGTTCTGGCGTTCGTTTACCAGTAGCTCTATTGAACATGTCGTCGAACATATCTATACTACTGTGATCCCGAAACGTCGCACCCCTGAGTGGGTTTACGCCGAACTCAGTTGTCAGGCGGCCTGCGAGGGCCTCTTGCCTGTCAGCGGGGATCAGTCCCGGTGGCGAGAGCCACGAAAGCGCTCTGCGCGTTCTGTACGCGATGTCCCCTACGGCTGCAGCTAATCCGGCTGTGGAATCTACCCCTTTGCCGGGCATCGTAGTTGCTAACGAGTTACCCCTGCGTTTCGTTTTCGCACCCCTAGATCCCGGTATGTTAGTAATTTCGCGGTGAACAATACTGTAAAATATACCCACAAAATCTCGAAAGAAATATATATCTAGTGGAATACTAGTATATATCATGATATATATATATATTTTTTTTCAAATATCTGTTCTAACTCGCTTTGGCTTATTACGGCAATATGTATTAGTATACTGTAACCGCCACTTACAGAAGGATGATCTTGTAGATGGTCCTCTCCATGGCGATGTTCTGGGTGCTGTTGACTTGGCGTCCTGCAGCTCCCCTCTGTAGACGGTCCTTGACGTCCTTCCTGACGCAGTTGACCCTTTCCTTCGGTGGTTCCTGGGCTCGTCCTTAGTGCGTCGCCAATGGTTGCACGACGGCTTCTTCGCAAGTAGCTGCTTCGAGTACTTGGTTGCACACTTTGTGCGTTTTTCCGTGACTTGACGTGACACCGTCAATCGAGATTTTAAACGGTTGACCGATATGTCATACCGCACCGACGTATACTTCGCGACTTCGCTTTAGCTTAGTCGGGTTTTCACGAACTACACTGGCGTCCCTTGCACGAATCGTAGTCGTTACTTCATAGTCACTCTTATTTACTTTGTCCGAAACATTTTTGTCCAAATAAATCACGCATCACTTAACTTCAGCAGATCCCACCGCTGCCACCAAATGTTATGCCGGTACCGCATAATTAGATTATTCGGTATTCGATATAATATCAAAAAGTTATTATTTTTGGGATCGTTTGCCGATTAGGAGATGGATCTCGAGTAATTGGTATAAACGCGAATTTATATAAATGGAAGTATTTATTATAGGTAATGGTAACTTCTGTTGTCTATTTAAAAGTCAATAAAAGAATGTACTATAATTCGTTGTTTCCAGTAATTGACGAGGAACCAACCCGTTCTCTTTTGAGTCTACTTTTAAACTGATTTTTGTAGATTTTTGTAGTAGTTGCTAACTGTGTTTGCGACAATCCCTTCGTTAGCAATTTTTGCTTTAGCCTATCGTCGATCGCCGAGCGAGTCGCCTCATGCTGCGTCGACGTCTGCCTCGTTTCCTGTCCAATAAATTTTCAGTCTTAGCTGTGTCAGCTAAGGAATATTCCAGAAAATAACGTGAAATGGAATATTCCGCGGCACAACAATTGTTTAAACCAAATTACCATCGTTCCTGCGCGAAATAACTTGTGATATAACGACTAAATAGTTCTTCGGGAATAAATCAGTCATGAAATAAATAAAGAATATAAAAATAAAAATAAATAAGTAACGTAATGGGTACGTTAAAAAACTGCAAATAAAGTAAATCTAATGCGTTACATAAAAATAAATGTGAATAAAAATGAATATAACATTGTGTACAATGCATTTCATAGACCTAAGAAAAAAGAGAAATATATTTATTTATTTATTATTTATTAATTTAGAAAGATATAATATAATACCATTGATTATATATAGCAATTATTTTTTTTCCAAATTTGTAACTTGGCTTTTATTAACTTTTCATGGCGCATTCGATTAACTTAAGACAAAAACAGAAATTTATTTATTTATTTATTTGAAAACATTATTTATTTTTTATTTGAACAGAAAATACTGTTCGGCGAAATCATATTTTATTTGTTGCTCTTAGTTTAATTAAGAAATAAGACGTTTAATGGTTGTTGGGATGGAGAGGAGTCTTTCCTGTGTCCGTATTTGCTTGGCTATACAAACAGAACAACGGCCCCACAGGTGGGTCCTTATGCAGCGACCTCCACGTGATAGGACCTGGGACGTGCGTAGAGCATTACAATTTCTTTTTATTCAATAAATATAATGAACCTTTCGTGTAAAGGACTACAATTTGGTGTTGGAAATTGTAATGCACTATTCATTTGCTGACGGCTGCAAAATTAGTGAACGTTTTATATACAAGGGCCGATCAATAAATAGTCGGCTTGGTAAAGAAAATCGCGTTTTTTTGGACAAAAATCTTTATATTTCTCAACATAATCTCCTTTTAGCTCGATACACTTATTCCAACGATTTTCCAATTTTTTGATGCCCTCCGAATAATACCATTTCGGAAGGTCCTCAAAATAGGTCTCTGTTTCGGCGATGAGGTCATCTCTGGAACCAAATCTCTTTCCACCAAGCCATTTTTTCAGGTTTGGAAATAGAAAGTAGTCGGAGGGGGCCAAATCTGGAGAATACGGTGGATGCGAAAGCAATTCGTATTTAAATTCATGAATTTTGGCCATCAACTGCACGTTCTCTTTTATGGTCGACAGTGAGCAAATGCGGCACCCATCTCGCGGATAACTTTTTCATACCCAACTGATCACTCAGGATTGAAATCACTGAGCCATATGGTTTGCCTGTGGCCTCAGCAATCTCACGCACTTTTAGTCTCCAATCATTTAACACCATATCGTGGAATTTTTCAATTGTTTCTGGTATGACGACCTCATTTGAACGACCTGGACGTTCATCGTCAGCAATGCTCGTACGACCGCGTTTAAATTCAGCTGTCCAATATTTAATGTTTGATAACGAAGGTGCAAGGTCTATATAAACTTCGTCTAGCTCCGCTTTGATTTCATTGTTCGTTTTCTTTTTCAAAAACAAAAATCGAATCACTGCACGATACTCAATTTTTCCCATTTTGGTAAAAACACAAAAGTTGTTTGTCTTTCGACGCTGTCAAACGCAAACTAAACATCGCAGCGAGCTGAAACTTTGACACCAGTCATGTGAAGGATGGCACTACTAAGCGTCGCTATTGATTTCTTTCCTCGACCAACAGATGACGCAAGGCCGACTATTTATTGATCGACCCTCGTATTTCTTTAATTTCATAATTTAATGAATATATATAATATTTCTTTAATTTCATTATTTAATGAATATATGTAATATTTCTTTAATTTCATCATTTAATGAATATATATAATATTTATATATATTCATTAAAAAATCTTTCATAACTCATTTTATAAAAGCCCGCGCAGTGGCTGTTGTGAAGTGGGCGGGGCGAGACAACGTAAAGCGCAATCGAGATAAGATTTGTTACGAGCGGCGCAAGCCTTCCCCTGACGCGTCTAGCACGAGCAGCGTGGTGGGGTCAGCGAGATAGGGGTAAAATTCCCTCATCTGGCATCACACTGTGTGATTTGGCTAGCGGTCCTGCCCACTGCCGCGTACGGTCCCTTTTTGGGTAGTGGTCTTGCATGCCGTGCTGGTTCTTCGCATGTAGTCTTAGCGAGAAGGCGGGGCTCGCTGAGGTAAGCGTCTGGTTAACGCGGTATGTGCCTTACTTGAGCGGTCATCCCTACTGCTATGTCCTTTCTCGGGTGAGCACTCGCGGCTGATCGCGGTGAGCCTACTCGCTCTTCTTGCTTGCCTGATACTGTAGGCGCCTATTCGCAACTATATTTATTGGTTAGAAGCAATAATTTATTACTTTTGTGATGTTAATTGATCTGCCTTGTCGGTTTGTTTTAATATAATTTCTTAGTTTTATTCTTATTGCGTAATTTTATATTTTTTGGTAATTGGTATATTTTATTCTTTACTGTCGAGGTTGATCTTTTTTTAATTGTACCGGATCGCTCTAATTGCGTTCCGTTACAACGCCCTTCCAAATAATTAATACAGGTATTTGTTTTTTGATAAATTTATTTATTTTTTTTTGTGATTATTCCTATTTTTTGATTATTTACATTTTTTTTGTTGTTTAGGTGTACAAATGTGTGCACGTGGCGCGACCGTGTATTTTTGGATGGCGTGTGGGTAACGTGATAGTGCGGGTGTTGGCTCTTTTTCGTTGGTGTCTGTGTTGCTTTTTTTTAATTGGTATGTGTAGAAATCAGCTGGCACGCGGCCACTGTGATCGCTGTGCGGTAGTTCAATTTTGCTAGTGCTTCGCTGCCCTTGGCTGCCGTGCATGCAACCGGCGGCAGCGCTTCTTGGACACTCAACTCACGCGAAAGACGACGATCTATCTCTCGCTTGGCAGTAGCGTCGCTCAAAGACGCTTTCGAATAACTCAGCCATCTTGCTAATTTTCGCTACTCTCGTGAAAACCGCCAAGTAAGTATCACCTGCCTCTACTCGACTGGACATATTCTCACTGCCTTTCTCGGATATTCGCAACCTGAAAAGTGCTCAACTGGACTCAAATTCAACGGTCAGGTGTGTAACAGATCGGCCAAGTATGCTATTCGGTCGATATTATTATTATTATTATAAAGTATCTAACTCTCCGCGTACCATGGGCTTGCCCGTATGGCCCCCGTCATCTGAACGTTCAAGTGCGTCGACATTTATTATAACGAGTTGCGCGTGAAACAACTATGTACACAGTGCACACCGGTAGGCTAATTATTTGTAAGAAAGTAGGTACTAGTATGTAGACCACAATTTAGTCAGTCGCCGTGAAGACGCCGAGCAGCATACCTACTCCAATTTATTGTAACCCGAGCAGCACATTTACTCCGAATTATAACTATCAAATATATTTGTATTGTATATATATACAGGGTGCGCCATCTTTTATGTCGGTATGTAAACATTGAATAACTTTAAAAAAAAACAACCGATTTCCATATCTGAGGTATTTTTATTTAATTTGGTCCTTTACAATTTATTTGGACTAGTTTTTGAATACAACATCAATCAAGTGGCCGCCTTTATTGGCCAAATCAAAATGTGCCCTTTTTGCTGCGTTTTCCATCACTTTTTCGAGCATCGGGGGCGGTATAGCGATGATTTCGGCACGAATGTTTGCCTTGAGCTCGTCGATGGTCTGAGGCTTGTTGGCGTACACTTTGCTTTTCAAATAACCCCACAAAAAGAAGGCCGGAGGGGTCAAATCTGGAGATCTGGGTGGTCAGTCCATGTCGCCATTTTTTGACATCACACGTCCAGGGAATTTCCATTGCAGAAACTGCATTGTTTGATGTGCAGTGTGGCATGGCACACCGTCTTGTTGAAACCAGTAACCGTCCAGACTTTTATCACCCATTTGTGGGCAGACATAATGACCCAACATCCACCGATATTGATTCCCATCGACTGTTTCGCCTTCTCTGAAGAAAAATGGCCCAAGAATGGTTTTGGCACGAACGCCGGCCCAAACAGTCACTTTTTAGTCATGCAATGGTGTTTTATGGATCTCGTGTGGATTCTCCATTCCCTAAATGAGGCAATTTTGCTTGTCAACGGCGCCAGAGAGTGTGAAATGAGCCTCGTTGGTCATCAAAATTTGCTTCCAAAAATCAGGTTCAGTGTCAACCATTCGAGCGACTGTTGGGCCGTTTCCAAGCGACGTGGACGGTCTGTCAGCAATATTCTTTGAGCCAATTGCACTTTATACGGAAACAAATGTAGATCATCATTCAAAATGTATTAAAATGTATACCCCGTATAAAGGGAACAAATGCAAATCATTCTTCAAAATGCGCCGCAAAGTGGTTCCACTGACGCCAAAATGCTGAGCGCGGTGATGATACGACACATGTGGGTTCTCGGCAACACTCTTTCTTACCGCTTAAACCAGTTCATTGGAACGTCTTGGGCGTTGATGAACGAATAGTGTTGTCAGACGGTGCTTGTTGGCCACGATATTTTCTACGATATGCACGTTGAGTTAACACAACTGAACGATTATTTTCAATGTACAGCGTCTCTATTTCGGTGCATTGTTTCGATGTAAAGCTATGTATGGTTAAAATTGCACTGAATTGACGTTTAAAAAACATGTCTACTCAAGTCATTCGGTTGATAAATGTCAAAGTTATTCAATGTTTACATACCGACATAAAAGATGGCGCACCCTGTATATATATATCCTGCGGGGGTTCATAATTGTAATCGATTGATTCAACTACTCTGAAGAAACATAAGTGATTCAGAGGCGAAGGGTTTTCAACAAATGGAAATCCCGCAACGAAATTTCTTCCATTAAAATAAATATTGGAATCTACGGACGAAAGAGATTCAGGATTGAATTTGGGATCTTTCGATGGAATTAAATAACGAAGCAAGACGAGCGAGCGAGAGGGCTTAAGCGTCGCATTTCTACCGTTCTCTAATTCGACCAGTCATCGTTATATGTCCATGTTCGAGGAGGAATACAGTTGTTGACCAAAGGAACATACTGGGTCGTTGGTGGTTTACGGCAATCGTTCAACCATCACAGCACATCCCCCGCTCACCTCCTACATCATCGAAGCGTTTTCGAATCACAACAACGCGCGTCGAAGTTAAGTGAACACTTTCGTAAGATACAATTGTAGAACGCGATTGTATTATTCCGAATTACCATTCGCGTTATCATTTACTTGATGTGTGCCTATCCGGATTGTAATCTATCGCGAATAGAATCTTACTCTGCTACGGGAATTAACGCCAAAATCCATTCTTAATACATAAAATATATTCTCTCATTGTTCATTTTATGTGTGAAATATCGTTCAAATGTAAAGCTCACTTGAATTTTATTTATGCACCTCCTGGTGAATTCCAATTTATAAAAATGGATAATCATTCAGAAATGATATTCTCTTGGTCGAATGAGAACTTTGAGTTGTGATACTATGACGTCCTGGGGCTCCGATATTTTTACATGTAAAATTAATAAATTTTCATTGTACTATTTCGTGCACATATTTACATATCTTTCATATATTCATATATATATATATATATATTTATACTGTTGGAAAATCAGCTGGCGCACGGCGATCGATATTCGCCGTGCGTCGACCTGTCACTGCTGGGTAGCGTGCTGTGCTCGGCTATGCCGGAGATAGCCGAGGCAGTGCCTCGCGAACATGCTGCTTGAAGCAAGAGGCTCGCGCTCTCTCATTTGACTTCGGCAAAACTCTCTGTATCTCACTTATTTGACTTCAGCGTTCAACGATGCTTTCGTAAAGTGCAGCTATATTGAAAAATTTGACACTTCTGTGAAAACCCGCTGGGACAGCGCACACATCCTCAGTTCACTCGCTCGGACTTTTCACCATCTCACCGGATCTTCTCAACATTTTCGTGCTCATCAGGACTCAACCACAAGGTAAGGTACACCGTTACAATTCATCGCAATTCAATGACGGTGAGGAGTGTAAAACTCATCGGTACATCAGCATTAATTGTCTCACTTTGTGGCGTGCTCTGCAACACGGGCTGCACCACGTTTTCCTCATCGTAATTTGCCCGCTCAATTAATATAATTGCGCGTGGGCCTAATATTTACTGTACTTTTCCCCAATAAATTTGCTGGGAAAGTACTGTGAATATTTTCTAATCATTTGTGCATCCTCAAAATCTCACTTTGCCGTGCTCTGCAGCGCTGACGGCATTACGTTGTTTCATATCACACATCCAGCACTCAAGCAATATAATTGCAAGTGCTGTCACTTGCTATCAGTATTTTCTCTCTTATAAACCTGTAGAGAATTTGTTGAGAGTAAGTGAAATATTTAACGCTCTCACATTTCTCATTCCGTGGCGTGCGATGCAGCGCTGGCTGCACCACGTACACTACACTCCATAAAAGACAGCACACAATTATATTAATTGTGTGCTGGTCACTCAATTCAAAACTCAATTCAGTTTATTTTTTTGTATTTTATTTTATATCTTTATGTTGAGCATCCGTCCAATGCGTGGTCGAATGGATCTGCGAATATATTGAAAAACATGTGACCTGACTCGAGACAGGGTGAAAAATAAACCAGACACGTCGATGGTATACTGAGGAAGCGGTTTATTCTACCTTCCACTTATTACAAGAAAAATATGTCAAATTCAACAAAAGAATAAATGGTATAAAATGGTACAAAAAAGACTAGAAAATTAAAGTGAATCCAAATAAATAAATTCAATTGAATTTTGAATATTAAGCTTGAGCAGCACACAATTATATTAATTATTAATTATTCACTGCGAGCTCTCAGCAGATTTATCTGAGAGAAGTCGCAGTGAATAGGATAGAGCACTTGCAATTTGATTGCTTGAGGGCTGTGAGAGAGAAATGAGAACCGTGACGCAGTCAGCACTGCGTAGCACGTTACAGAGATAGCTTGAGGATGCACAAAAATGAGCGAAATAAATTCACAGTGCTTTCCCAGCAAGTTCAGTTGGGAGGAAAGCATAGTGAATTAGTAAGGACACACGCAATTATATTAATTGAGTGCACAACAAGTGAAGTGAAAACGTGGTGCTGCCCATGCTGCAGAGCACGCCACAGGGTAAGACCTTTATGAGGATGCACCGATTCATTTCTTACTTCTCACCGACAGTGAATTACGATGAATTATGTCAGCGAACGCTTACCGTTATTTTTAAGTCCTGGTAAGCACGGAGGTTGAGAAGGTCCGGTGAAAAGAAGATGTAAATGCGAGAGTCTCGTGGATGCGTACGCTGTCCGATGGTTGTCACGAAAAAGGGCCGGATTTTTCAATATGGCTGCGAGATACGAAATTGACGTTGAGCTCTGGAGTCAAATGAGTGAGATAGCCGGTGAGCGAAGCCGAAGTCAAGCGAGAGAGATAACCTCTCGCTTAACGCGGCATGCATACGAGCAACAGCCTCGGCTCTGCGAGGCCTGCCTCGGCTATCTCCGGCATAGCCGAACGCAGCATGCTACACAACAGCAACAGGTCGACACACAGCGAATATCGATCACCGTGCGCCAGCTGATTATCCAACACTTTATTATTTTTTCTATTTTAGATATTTTGTAGTGAAAGAGCGGATGGTAGAATAAAAACCACTTTCTCTATAAACCATCTTTCTGTCTGGTTTTATTTTTCCCTGTTGTGAGTGCAGCCTCATCATTTTCAATATAGTCACAGGTCATTCCAACTACATCTGGATGGATTCTCAAACATATACCTATTTAACACGTATAATTTACTGCGGATATTTAATACATATATATACAGGGTGCGCCATCTTTTATGTCATTATGTAAACATTGAATAACTTTGACATTTATCAACCGATTGACTTGAGTAGACATGTTTTTGAAACATCAATTTAGTACAATTTTAACCATGAATCGCTTCACACCGAAACAACGCGCCGAAAAAGTGACGCTGTACATTGAAAATAGTCGTTCAATTGTGTTAACTGAACGTGCATTTTTCTTCAGAGAAGGCGAAACAGTCGATGGGAATCGATATCGGTGGATGTTGGCTCATTATGTCTTCCCACAAAAGTGTGAAAAAGGTCTGGACGGTTACTGATTTCAACAAGACGGTGCGTCTTGTTGACCATGCTACACTGCAAATCAAACAATGCAGTATCTGCAACGAAAATTCCCTGGACGTGTGATGTCAAAAAATGGAGACATTAACGGGCCACCTAATTCTCCGGATTTGACCGCTCCGAACTTCTTTTTGTGGGGTTATTTGAAAAGCAAAGTGTACGCCAACAAGCCTCAGACCATTGACGAACTCAAGGCAAACATCCGTGCCGAAATCATCGCTATACCGCCCGAGATGCTCGAAAAAGTGATGGAAAACGGAGCAAAAAGGGCACATTTTTCTTTGGCCAATAAAGGCGGACACTTCATTGATGTTGTATTCAAAAACTAGTCCAAATAAATTATAAAAGACCAAATTAAATAAAAATACCTCATATATGGAAATCGGTTATTTTCGTTAAAAGTTATTCAATGTTTACATACCGACATAAAAGATAGCGTACCCTGTATATATTTTATGCATGTGCTCAACGCATATAATCAATACACATTTTAGACGTATAATTTAATACATATATTTTATACGTATATAAATACCAGGTCTATAAATATGAAACCGGAATTTGCCCATAGATGGCCCTAGCAGTCAATGTAGTTACCGTCAAACCGCGTCATTGGCGCCATTTCCTTGTTAACATCTCTGACAAAGATTTTCAACTCACAACAATACAAGAAGTTTCATACAACAGCATAGTTTGTAATAGCGTTGAACATGTCGAATTTTGTGCCTGGAAACTACGATTTGCGGACAGCATTGATTTTCTGTTACCAATTGAAGAAAACTGCTGCAGAATCGCATCGAATGCTTGTCGAAGCTTACGGTGAGCATGCTCTTGGTAAATCACAGTGCTTTGAGTGGTTTAAAAAATTCAAAAGTGGCGATTTTGCTGTGAGCGAAGAACGTGGAAGACCACCGAAACAGTTTGAAGACAGCGAATTGCAATCATTGTTGGATGAGGATGACGCTCAAACGCAACAAGAACTCGCGAATCAATTAAATGTGACAAAAGAAGCCGTCCCCATACGTTTGAAAGCCGTGGGAAAGATCCAGAAGATGGGAAAATGGGTTCCACATGAATTGAATGAAAGAAAGCAGGAAAACCGAAAAACCACTTGCGAAATGCTGCTCGCCAGGTACAAAAGAAAGTCATTTCTCCGTCGAATTGTGACTGGCGATGAAAAGTGGATATATTTTGAGAATCCTAAGCGTAAAAGATCATGGGTAACTCCAGGCGAACCATCGACATCGACTGCAAGGCCAAATCGCTATGGACGGAAGACAATGTTCTGTGTTTGGTGGGATCAGAAGGGTGTGATCTATTATGAGCTGCTAAAACCTGGCGAAACCGTTGATACTGAACGCTATTGACAACAAATGATCGATTTGAAATAAGCTTTGTGTGAAAAACGACCAGAATATGAAGAAAGGCAACACAAAGTGATTTTGCTTCATGATAATGCACCATCACACACAGCAAAACTGGTCAAGGAAACGATTGAGGCGTTTAGTTGGGAAATACTTTCGCATGCAGGTTACTCACCGGACTTGGCTCCATCCGATTACTACTTATTTGCATCGATGGGTCACGCACTTGCTGAGCAGCGCTTTACTTCTTACGAAAATGTACGAAAATGGCTCGATGACTGGTTTGCCTCAAAAAAGCAACAGTTTTTTTGGCGTGGCATCCACAAATTGTCAGACAGGTGGGAAAAATGTATAGCTAGCGATGGGCAATACATCGAATAAAATTCTTTTTATCATTTTCATACAATGAACGTGTATTTTCTATACAAACATTCCGCTTTCATATTTATAGACCTGGTATACTCAATGCATGTATTTAACACACATTTTATGCGTATATTTCATACGTATATACATATATATACATACATTTTTACCGCACACTAAGTTATATGCGAGAAACGCTGAGCGAAGCATCGCGCGTTAATCACCCGTGCGACTTTGTTCAGTCCCACGACTAGAGCAGCGTATTGCAGCTATTGAATATAACTTTTGTATTTAGCGTAGCAACGCACAGCCTCTCTCGCACCCTAAACGGGATAAGGTTGCTCACCACATTCCAGTGCTATCCACTGGAGAGTAGCCACTTCAAATCTTTAGCTAATGTAAGCAGTCCCACGTGCCTGGCTGTGATGTGGGTCCAGGCGACCGTCGAGCGGAGGCGATAAGCCCGACACCCGGCCGGGTAACGTCGGCAGGCCGGTGAGGCTGCGAGGCCCGTTGTTCTAATTCGTAGAATCTAGATAGAGACCCGCGAGACTCGCGACCTTGCACTTTTGGAGAGTAGGCGACTAGGGGGGCACTTAGCCACCCATCATATCGACAGTCTCTCGTCTTAAAAAGGGCAGTCCTCGACGTGCGCGTCGTTCTGAAACATCGTTCCACAAAATTCGTCTTCCAAATTGTACTCGCGCAAGTTAACTATTTCATCACTGTTCACGCGAACCGGAACCCAATCACGATTCTGATACCACCGAGACCAATTCCGACGACGACGGAGTCGTCGTGCTTGATTAGTTTCTTTTCTACATCGCCAACTAGTTTTAAGGTAAGTGAACGGGTATTTTCTTTACAAACAATATCACACACTGGCAGATCGACCGTACTCCAGTCCCGAGCCAGCACATTCTGGCTCAAAATGGAGAAGATAGTATATTGCGTCTAGTTGCGTTCTCTTTTCCAAACCCAGGACGTAACAGATACAATTTTCAACGGTCCTAATAAAACCAAATCGAATCGACAAATTCAGTTCAGGATTTTTGTGTGTAGTCCATGATTATATTCATCTCTCGAGCCCCAGATTTAGACTAAGTCATTACAATAAAATCACGGAAGAAAAAACAATCAATATAATAAAAACAAACATAAGGAGAATAAATTTATTACAATTAACGCCCGAACAGAGACTCGAGAGAATATAAACTCGAATATTGATTGTAGACTCGAACCCTGGACTGTTTGTGTTCCATACCCTATCTATCGATTCAACAGCAATGTGCGTTAAGCCAGTTTATATCCCGCTATAAAAAGCTCTTTTCTTCGAAGGTGACTCCCGCGGGATCGTACGAACATCGAATAAAATTGACTACTCCAAAAACTGTAGTCCGCCGATCATACCCCGTACTGTGTTAAGGGAGGCTGTTGAATCTCAGTTGGATGAAATGCTGTAACATGGAAAAATCGAAAGGTCTAATAGCCCGTATTGCAAGCCGTTGCGTGTTGTACAAAACAAACGATGGAAGGCTGCGCATTTGTCTGGATGCGCGATTCATCAATCAGGTGATCGACGCAGATAACGAGTCGCCCCCACTAATTAGCGAACTAACACAGCGCTATTACGGGATCCAATGTATGTCAACCTCCGACCTCGCAAATGGTTACTGATAAATTCCACTGGCATGGTCGTCACGCTCATATACCGCTTTCTTGTATGGTCGACCCATACTCTACCACTATACCAATTTTGCCGAATACCCTTTGGATTGAAGACTGCTGGAAGTGGTTTCATCCGCGCCATCAGTCAAGTCTTTGACAGATTCTTTGACAAGTTTCTCACCATCTACATCGACGATTTACTCGTAACCTCAACTTCGTTCGATGAGCACCTATTAAACCTAGAGGCCGTTTTCTCTCGGTTGCAGGCTAACAATTCTATCCTGCGTCTAGATAAGTCATATTTTTGTCGTCGATTGCTGGAATTTTTAGGATATGAACTATCCATTGAGGGTAGTCGTCCCTTACCCAACAAGTTAGACGTCATAGTCAAATTTCCCGAACCGAAGAACCAGATGCAGCTGCAATAATTTCTGGTCGTTTGTAATACTATCGACAATTCAGTGTACGTCACGCCGACGCAATTGATCCCTTCGGCGCCCTACTCAAGGAGAAAGCTACTTGGACATGGACCCAAGAGCACAGTTTGGCATTCAGTAACCTAAAAAACAATTTGGTTAACTCCATTCAGCTGAGTCATGTGATTCCGGGTAAGAAATTTCAGTTACAAACTAATGCCTCGGATAGGGGGATCAGTGGAGTATTATTCCAAATGAATGACGCCGGAGAGAAATGTGTTATAACCCTAGTTAGCCGATGTTTGAACCAGGAAGAAATTCATTATGGAACTACTGAAAAGGAAATTTTGGCTATTGTCTATTCAGTCTTGCAGTGCCATACTGACCTGATTGGCCGCTGTTTCGAGGTTATCACGGACCATAAAGGGCTCAGTTTCTTAAATTCTACGCAATATCATACTCCCCGGCTCCGTTATTGGTGCTGCGCACTCTCGCGGTATACATTCACCGTCATTTATTGTGTGTGGAAAGAGCAACATCAGCAACATCGTTGCTGATTTTTTCAATCGCAATCCTGCTGGAAAATTTGAAAATGAAGATCCCACTACACTAACGTTTCCTCGATACTCAGCCTCATCCCCATGGAACCTACGATTAATCTCATCCAGGAATTAACTCGAAGTTTTGAGAAAGTATCACCCGAATTACGCTCAGACTTGTGCGCTATTCGGCACTTGCAATCCCAAGATTCGATCGTTGCAAAAATTGTGAACCGAGTCAAGAAAGGGGAAATGACTGAGATTTATAAGATATACAACGACATCTTGTTCCGCTACTACCAATATAACGACCGATGGCTCGTCATCCCCAAGGTGACTACTAACAAAATCGTTAGCCAATTCCACGAAAGGTTAGGCCACCCGGGAACGGCCAAAACTTTATTTCATATACGCCAATACTTTTATTGGGATCATTTAAACCATCAAGTGGAGCAGTATATTCGGTCATGTGATTTGTGCCAATGTGTGAAAAGTCTACACTATTCCATGCAAGGGTCATATCAGTTGATTCATGATGAAAGACCCAGAGATTTGGTGACAGTCGATTTCTATGGACCTTTCCACCGTTCCGTCCATGAAATGCAATATATCTTCGTCCTACTAGATGCATTTTCGAAATATGTTATGTTGTACCCCGTTAAAAAGGCCACTACTCGGATAGTCCTTAATAAGGTTACAGAACGTTATTATAACGAGTTGCGAGTGAAACAACGATGTACACAGTGCGCACCGGTAGGCTAATTACTTGTAAGAGAGTAGGTACTGGTATGTAGACCACAATTTAGCCAGTCGCTGCGACGACGTCGAGCAGCACACCTACTCCAATTTATTGTAACCCGAGCAGCACATTTACTCCGAATTATAACTATCCAGTATCTTTTTATTGTATATATACAGGGTGCGCCATCTTTTATGTCGGTATGTAAACATTGAATGACTTTTAAAAAAACAACCGATTTTCATGAATGGGGTATTTTTATTTAATTTGGTCCTTTACAACTTATTTGGACTAGTTTTTGAATACAAAACCAATCAAGTGGACGCCTTTATTGGCCAAAGCAAAATGTGCCCTTTTTGCTCCGTTTTCCATCACTTTTTCGAGCATCTCGGGCGGTATAGCGATGATTTCGGCACGAATGTTTACCTTGAGCTCAATGGTCTGAGGCTTGTTGGCGTACACTTTGCTTTTCAAATAACCCCACAAAAAGAAGTCCGGAGGGGTCAAATCTGGAGATCTGGGTGGTCAGTCAATGTCGCCATTTTTTGACATCACATGTCTAGGGAATTTTCGTTGCAGAAACTGCATTGTTTGATTTGCAGTGTGGCATGGCGCACCGTCTTATTGAAACCAGTAACCGTCCAGACCTTTTTCACACATTTGTGGGCAGACATAATGAGCCAACATCCACCAATATCGATCCTCATCGACTGTTTCACCTTCACTGAAGAAAAATCGCCCAATGATGGTTTTGGCGCAAATGCCAGCCCAAACAGTCACTTTTTGGTCATGCAATGGTGTTTCATGGATCTCGTGTGGATTCTTTGTTCTCCAAATGCAGAAATTTTGCTTGTTAACGGCGCCAGAGAGTGTAAAATGAGCCTCATCGGTCATCAAAATTTGCTTCCAAAAATCAGGTTCAGTGTTCAGCGTCAACCATTCGAGCGACTGTTTGGCCGTATTCCGAGCGACGTGGATGGTCTGTCGGCAATATTCTTTGAGTCAATTGCACTTTATACGGAAACAAATGTAGATCATCATTCAAAATGCGCCGCAAAGTGGTTCCACTGACGTCAAAATGCTGAGCGCGGTGACGATTCGACACATGTGGGTTCTCGGCAACACTCTCTCTTACCGCTTCAACCAGTTCATTGGAACTCCTTGCGCGTTGATGAACGGCACGTGGACGATCTCCCACTGTCCCGTGCTCAACAAAATTCGACACCAAACGACGAATAGTGTTATCAGACGGTGCTTGCTAGCCACGATATTTTCGACGATATGCACGTTAAGTTAACACAACTGAACGATTATTTTCAATGTACAGCGTCACTATTTCGACGCGTTGCTTCAGTGTAAAGCGATTCATGGTTAAAATTATACTGAATTGATGTTTCAAAAACATGTCTACTCAAGTCAATGGGTTGATAAGTGTCGAAGTTATTCAATGTTTACATACCGACATAAAAGATGGCGCACCCTGTATATATATCCTGCGGGGGTGCATAATTGTAATCGGCTCATTCAACTACTCTGAAGAAACATAAGCGATTCAGAGGCGCGAGGTTTTGGACAAATGGATATCCCGCAACGGAATTTCTTTTATTAAAATATCAGGAGTACAAATTGAAAATGCGGGATTTTTTTCTATTTTTGAACGTTTATTCTGAAAAAATGGTAACAAATGAATTATTCAAAGTATTGTCCATCGCTAGCCACAACTTTTTCCCATCTTTCTGGCAATTTACGGATACCGTCGCGAAAAAATTCGGCCGGCTTGGCTGCTATCCAGTCATCGACCCATTTTTGGGCTTCTTCGTAAGAATGGAAGCGCTGGTCAGCTAGGCCATGTGTCATCGATCGGAAAAGGTGGTAATCGGAAGGAGCAATATCTGGGCTATACGGCGGGTGGGGTAAGACTTCTCATTTCAGCGTTTGTAGGTATGTTTTGACCGGCGCTGCAACATGTGGCCGAGCGTTGTCATGTTGCAAAATTACTTTGTCGTGTCTTTGCTCGTATTGTGGCCGTTTTTCTTTGAGTGCGCGGCTCAAACGCATCAATTGAGTTCGGTATAGTGCTCCTGTGATGGTTTCGTTCGATTTCAATAGCTCATAATACACCACACCCAGCTGGTCCCACCAAATACAGAGCATGAGCTTGGCGCCGTGAATATTTGGTTTGGCCGTCGATGATGATGCATGGCCGGGGTAACCATATGATTTTTTGCGCTTCGGGTTATCGTAATGGATCCACTTTTCATCACCAGTGACAATGCGATGCAAAAAACCCTTCCGTTTTTGCCGTTCGAGCAGCAGTTCGCATGCAAAAAAACGGCGCTCGACGTCTCTCGGCTTCAGCTCATACGGCACCCAATGTCCTTGCTTTTGGATCATTCCGAGGGCTTTTATACGATGGGAAATGGCTTGTTGTGTCACTCCCAATGAATCTGCGAGCTCTTGTTGAGTTTGACACGAGTCTTCATTGAGTATTGCCTCCAATTCAGCATTCTCAAACTTTTTCACTTGGCCCGGCCGCTCTTTGTCCTCAACGTCAAAATCACCACTTCTAAACCGCACAAACCATCTCTCGCACGTTGAAACCGATGGAACATGACTCGGATAAGCCTCGGAGACCAATCGATGTGCTTCAGCAGCACTTTTCTTCAAATTAAAGAAGTAAATTAAAACTTCCCGCAAATGCTGTTTTGTTGGCACGAAACTCGACATATTGAGAGCTCAAAAAAACTATGAATTTGACACTGCGACAAATTGACACATACTGAAAATTAAAGCTATAAGACGTAGCTTTGACATGAACATAGTCACAGTACTGCCTGATGCGTATAGCGTTAGTAACGCCATCTGTTATCAAACCCGCATTTTCAATTTGTACCCCTGATAAATATTGGCATCTACGGACGAAAGAGATTCAGGATTGAATTTGGGATCTTACAATGGAATTAAATAACAAAGCAAGACGAGCAAGCGAGATGGCTTAAGGGTCCCATTTCTACCGTTCTCCAATTCGACCAGTCATTGTTATATGCCCATGTTCGAGAAGGAATACAGTTGTTGACCAAAGGAACATACTGGGCTGTTGGTGACTTACGGCAATCGTTCAACCGTCACAGCGAACGAAGCTCCAAAACATCTCCCGCTTACGTCCTACATCATCGAAGCGTTGTCGAATCACAACAACGCGCCTCGAAGTTAAGTAAATACTTTTGTAAGATATAATTGTAGAACGCGATTATATTATTCCGAATTACGGGGCGAATTACAAGGCAGGTGTAAAATAACCAGACCAAAAGATGTCGATAGAAAAAATGGTTTTATTCCAACTTCGACTATTACAGTACAAAAAATATGTATAAAAAAAAGCACAAAAGAATTTAGATTGACAATTTGTTGAGAAGCACACAATTGTATTAATTGTGTGCTCAGTTTGTGAAGTGGACATGGTGCAGTCCGTGCTGCAGGGCACGCCACGAGATGAGAATTATGAGGATGCACAAATGAGAAGTAATAGTACAAATAAACTCTGAGTGAATTTAATTGAGAGAGAATGAGAATAATTAGGTGGAAAGCACATACAATTATTGTAACATAGTTACACCCGCTAGCCTACTTTATTATTCCGAATGTACCGAGGTTTGCGGGCACTAGGCCATCGCAGTCGGAATTTAACAAAAATGAGCTACGTCACACCTCTGGAATTCTCTCGCTGCCGTAAACAGCAGGTCAGCCACCAGCTGACCTGGCTTGGCGACGAGGGGAAGACGGGTAGCGATGGAACGGCAAGCCGAGAAATTATGAAATCTCGGTAGATTAAAAAATTGAAGCCGATAATGACGTAGAGGGGTACCAGACGGAGGGGAAAGGCTACAAAAGAGCCTGCGTGGAGGAAAAGCTCTCTTAGTCTTTTAGTCTTTTGGCCCAAGGTGTTCCAAACAAAGATGGTATCATAATACGTGCATTATTCTGTCTACAGTCTGGAGATCTAAAATCGTATAAGATTACCTTTTATTGAAATACGTGGTTCCACAAGTGAGGAAATCGAGTCAGTGAAAGTGAGGAACAAAGACTGGAAAAAGGGGAAAGACAGGCGAGGTATTTAAATAATATGAAAAATAATTAGTGGAATATCAAAGAAAGTGACATTAATCTAGAATTAAATAGGTTTTAAGTGAATAGAATTAAGTGGATAGAACGAAGTGAATAGAATTAATTAAATATAATTAGGCGGATAGTGTTTAAGAAATTAGAATTAAAGCACGTAGCCTTTAAACCAGTAGATAGGCATGGAAGGTATAAGCGAGTCGATTAAACGAGGATAGTAGGGAAGTGAAACAAGTGATAGATAGAGAGATCTATAGGTACGGTCGAGACATCGGGTGCAAGAGCGAGTGCGACGCGTTTAGCTGTGTGTATGTGCGTCGAGTGATAGGCTCACTACCAACGCACGGAACAATAACAAACTACCGAGCTAAATGTACCGAGAACCTATGTCAACGTAATACCCGAAAAGAATTGTGGAAATAATCGTAGTAATTAACGAGTTTCAATGAATTGTACTGGTCATCGGTACCAGGAAACCAAACGCTGACATTCTGATTTTAATTGTTTTCATTAATAAACCCTATTTTTACCAACCTTGAACTCTAAAATTAATTATTCCTGTGATCGCGCTCGAATTTCTCCTGGGAAAGAAAATTTAATGTTAACGATAAAAATTACCGTTACATTATATTAATTGCATGCTGTAGGTATTGAGGTGAACATGGTGCAGCCCGCGCTACAGAGCACGCCACGATGTGAGACTTATGAGGATGCACTAATGAGATTTCCACACCTCACCGTCATTGAATTTAGATAAATTGTAACGATGCACTCTTACCGCGTTTTTGAGTCCTGTTGAGCATGATATGATAAGTAGATCCGGTGAAGTCGATGAAATTGTCCGAGGTGAGAGCAGAGGATTGTGTCGTGCTAGCGGGTTTTCACAGAAGTGTCAAAAATTCTCAAGATGGCTGTGCTTTACAAAAGCGTCGTTATGCGACGTTGAAATCAAGCAAGAGAGACAGTCGGTGTGCGACGCTGAAGTCAAGCGAGAGAGACAGCATCTCGCTCGAGCAGCATGCCTGCGAGGCGCCGTCTCGGCTACCTTCGTGGTAGCCGAGCGCAGCATACCACCCAGCAGCAACAGGTCAACGCACGGCGAATATCGATCGCCGTGTGTCAGCTGATTTTCCAACATTTACTAACCCAAGAAATCCTCGTATTTGTTTAATATTTTTAAGTGCGGGGAATTCTTTAATATTCTTGATTTTATCTGGGTCGCGACAAATACCGTCGGTTGTTAAAATGTGCCCCATAAATTTAGCTTCTTGTTGGGTGTTGAGAAATTAGCTGACGCACGGCCGCGATGATCACCGAACAGCCAAGGCAGCACTTCGTAGACACGCTACTCAAGCGAGAGACTAACATCTATCGCTCGCTTGACGGCGGCGTCGCGCAACGACGCTTCTGTACAGCTCAGCCATCTTGATATTTTTTGCTACTCTCGTGAAAACCGTCAAGACAGCTATAACAGCATGTTCTCAGCACGGACAATTTTCACTACTTTCTTCGGATCTACTCAACTCAAACGTGCTCAACAGGACTCAAATTAATCGGTAAGCGAGCACTTTGATAATTTATACAAATTCAATCTCGGTGAAGTGGAGAAATCTCAATTTATGTATCCTCTAAAGTCTCACCTCGTGGCGTGCTTTGGAGCGCGGGCTGCTTCACGTTTTTCACTCACGCATTTCTTAGCAGCCAATTAATAAAATTGTATATGCGGCTCATTTAACTTGCTTTAAAATCAGTGCTTATTTATTTTTATATTTCTTTTTGCAATTGAGCGAGTAAAAGTCAAAATAAATACCATTTTCCCTGTCGACATCTTTCGTCTGGTTATTTCACACCTGTCTTGAGTGAAAACTCATTTTCTTCCAATATATTGCAGATCATACAACACATCAGGCAAGGGAAATCGCAAGATCGGGGGAATTAAGATTTTATATTGCCGGCTTTCTGGCCACCTGGTTGGTGGTATTTGAGAGTGTGTACGTAGGTTGAGTTTATCCTTTCTTGGATTCGTTGGCGTGTTGTTATTTCATTTATTTCGACGTGTAGGATCTCGACGGAGTTGGTGACGTAATTTTGTACTGACTCGATTTTCCTCGAGAGATTTTGGTCAAGTATTTGGAAGCGTTGTTTCTGACTGGCACTTTCCGATGCTTGTTTCTGTTGAATGCATTCGAGGATTGCTCGTATTGACTGCATGGCTAATTGTTGTACTGCTTCACGGGGTACTGGGCTAATGGTTGTTAACATTGGGTATCTTACACTGTGGGCCTGTAGGTTGCGTGGATTGTTTTTGTAATGTTGTGCGGCTTGTGGATGTGGTTGGTTTCTCATTCCCTCGTTTCCAGCTTCCGCTGTTTGTGTTATCCGCGGTCGAATACTTGGTGCGTTAAAGAATGCATCTAAGATCGGAGGCGCATTTAGGGTTGCATTTTCTCATAATGCTTGTGACATAGCAACAGTTTGGGCCATGGTTGGTATGATGGAATCGTCCATTCCTATAGTAGTCATCGTTGTTGTAGTTGTTGTTGTCGTTGAAATGCCCATAGTGGTTACTTCTATGTTTTGTTCAATATTTCCTTTGTGCTTTATTTTATACGATGATATATCCGCGTTTTTTCGTTTATCCTCCTCTTCCCCTTAACTGCCTTTTATTTCTGCCGATGTCCAGCTCCACGTTGGGTGCCAATGGAATGTTTTATTATTCTCAGTTCTCTTGATATTTAGAGATGGATTTATTTCAAACGCCTTACTTGCTATTTCGCGTCTATTTTAATTAGTCCGGGCCGAATCTACGCTGTTTTAAAAATTATTTGGAGTAGATTCTACTGGTCTACAACTGTGTGAAGGAGTTTCATATGGTTTTACTCAAAAATGGGTTCGTACTCTGGGCTGGATATTTAACCTAGGTTTGGACAGATTATTTTTATTATACTTTTTTTTTGTTTTTGGGGAGATACCTCAGTTTTGGTTTATTGGTATCGCATGGAACTGTAGTAGACGCGTGTTTTATCACCCTTTCATCATTGATGTTCTTGTAAATTTGAGGATGCTCAATAATCTGTAAGGATATGATGTAGGTCGGTAAGGTAGGCGGTATGGCGTATGACTTGTTTTAACGAGTCGTTTAACGCCCAAGCGCGATGCGTGAGAATCAGCAGCCTAAACTATGTGATTCGGATTTTTAAAAGGATTAATGGTTTCTATCGGTTTACAGTTAGTGGCTTAGCCTCGTTTTGTCGACTGTTCGGTGTTATCTTCATTTAATCTAGCCGAGCTTATTTGAGATGGAGCTATTAATATTGAGATATTTTATGATATTTGGATTAATAAACTAATCTTCGCAGATCGCGGTCTCTTAAATTATACGTATGCAGGAATATTTCCGGTTTTACTTATTAATTTGGTAAGATTTTATTATTCGTGTAGGAAACGGGTCACTTACACGGAGCTTAACACTCAATTTGTTTAACAGAGGTAATTATAACGATCGTGGATGCTAGGCTATGTTTTTATTGCTATTTGTATAATTATGGAACTGCCTGTATTTGTCCTCATACCAGGTGGCTTGAGTATAATCGTCGAACGATTATCTAATTCGATCTTCGTTTACCGATCCACATTATACGCATAACACGATGATATTATTTTGCGGCTCGGGAACTTCATATATTCGGGTTTATTTGGCGAGTTTCGAGTCTCGTACTACGAGTATAGAGTCGTGAGTGTTGTCACGTCGAGTCGGGGATATGGCTATTCGACGTTCCCGTCTTTGTTATTGCTTTGGTCCCGTATGCTACGAGCTCTTTGTTCGCCCAAGATACGGGGTTCACATTGTTAGCCAACTTAGGCGGCTTGTACTCCTGATACTGAAACGTATGAATTCATCGCATTAAGATAATTTATCATTACCCTGAAGGGGGGTATGATTAGTTTTCTTAATATGAAAGTTACGCCAAAGTATCAGTGTGTGATAGGGGTTTGTTGACCACTGGTCCTTGCATGGTGTTACTCATGCAGATATGTCCTCCGAGTCGAGCGTGCGCGGTCCGCAAGCCGGGATGCTGTGCCTAGGGTCTTGCAACACGCATACTTTTTCACTTCCCAAGAGATACGTAGCTGTGAATAGAGGCGGCCAAGTGCAATGCAGGGGGACCTTACTATTCACAGGGTTTAGCTATTAAGTTCGTTCGATCAACCAATGGCCACAGCGCAATGCAGGGGAATCGGTTTACTGAAAGAACCCTATGATTAACAATAAATTACCAAAACTCGTTAGTATTAAAATAAAATGTGGACAAGCTATCAGGCAGCACTTCGTTTTGAGTAATCGGATTCGACAAGAACTCCGAGATTTCTCTTGTCGTGGTTTGTATACATTCGCTGATATGCCCCAAGGAGGTGTTTTTAGGTAGGTCACGTGATGTTTGTTACATTTTGAACTCTAGGTAAAACCGGTATGGGGTGGTGTGTCAATGTCCAGTTAGCGCTTTGAATTTTGGTCGTTTGGCCTGGTTTTGTCTTTCTGAAGTTACAACCGAGGTTCTTGCGAGGTTTAATCTCTCGCTTCCTTGTTGTTTCCTACCGGTTATAGGTTCAGTATTTCTTTTCAGGGTTTTGTTGTAATTGTTCGTGTTTTTAATATTTTGGTTCGATGCAGGTATTTACATTCGTTCATCTGATTTTGTATTTGTTGATTTTTTAGTCGATTTTACATAAGAAATCGTACTTTTGGTGTTTTTTATTTGTCTTCCGTTTATTTTACGATCTTCGGTTTTTTAGTTGCTTCCTAGATGTTGGTGGTGTCTCGAGGGTTAGTTCTTTGATTTTATTTGGTTGGAAGAGTCATTATTAAATTACTTTTCCATGTTTTAATATTTGTTGCCCCTACTTGGGTCGTTACTCGAGCAGCTGCACGTGTCGGTACCCTGTAAAGTTTTGGTTGATCGAGTTCTGTGGAACCTTGAAGGTTTCACGAGTTTGTTGTAGTTCTGCCTCGGCCCGTGGAGAAGCGGTCTTGGCGCGTCGGGTATGTTCTTCGCGCGCGGTCTTGGCGAGACGGCCGGGCCTGCTACGTTAGGTGTACGCTTGACACGGAGTGTGATTTCGCTAGTGGTCCTGCACATTGCGGCGTACTGTCCCTTTTTAGGTGGTGGTCTTGCGTGCCGTGCTGGTTCTTCGCGTGTGAACTTAGCGAGAAGGCGGGGCTCGCTGCGTTAGGTGTCTGGTTAACGCGGTATGTGGTTTGCTTGAGCGGTCCTGCCTACTGTTATATACTATCCTTTTTCGGGTGGGCACTCGCGGTTGATCGCGGTGAGTCTACTAGCTCTTCTTGCTTGACTAATACTGCGGGTGCTATTCGCGACTTTATTTATTGGTTAGAGGCAATTATTTATCACTTTTATCATTTTTATTGATGGAGATCTACCTTGTTGGTTATGTTTTTATATACTTTCTTAGTTTTATTCTTGTTGCGTAATTTTATAATTTTTGGTAATTGGTTTATTTTATTCTTTATCACCGAGGTTGATATCTTTTTAATACTAGCGGATCGCTCTGATTGCGTTCAGTTACATGACTAGTGCTGAAATGTATGGGCAGATCATCAAACCCAACATCATTAAGCACTCACCAGTAACGCCCAACGTTCAGTTTTCAATATTCGGATGTTTCATACTTGGACCTCTAGGATCGGCACAACGACGAGTCTGTACCACTCACCATGCTAGGATACAGCATGACGAACAGACTTTACAGGACGCACTCAACAAGTTCTAGGTTCAAGAGGAGTTACCGGCTGATATTGCCAATCAATGCACATCAGAAGAGCAGAATTGTGGGGATCACTTTCGCTCTACTCGTCAGCGTGACTCATCACCTTGTTTGAAATCCTTTGGATTGGGTTGGATTACCTTTTACGGATTTTATAAATAGATTATTCACTCAACCAGGTGCCATATCATTTAACAACAGTCACCTACGACACCAAAGCTGCACCGTTCTTGGCAGTCCAAGCTCTCATACAACTCCCCGATGATAAAGGTCATCGTTTCCCACTTACTATGCCATCTAATATACATGTCAGATACGTGGATCAATAATATCATTGGACGAATGTGAAATCAAGATAAATGCCAACAAAGAAGACAGTGCGCCGATTATTGAACTGAATGGGTATCACATTTAGGATCGCCCGTATGGGAGTCTTCGGCGCTGATCTGTCCCCAGGGAAATTCCAATCCGTAATACCGGTCTCTGCTGACTCGGAAATTTCAGTCATAATATGCAATGGTAAAACTCGTGTACAATGACCAAAAGAGAGACCGGAAATAGTCGCTGAATTTCACTAAGGTCTTATCGGTATTCACAAGAGAGTGACTAAGACATATCGTAGAATTCGCAAACGATGATACTGACCCACTCTGCGATGCGATGTACAGAATTGTATCACATGCTGCAAGGGTCGCCAAGAGCCGAAGCTCGTGCACGTAATAACACGCGAGTCAATGCTCATCACTGATACCCCCTCTGATGAAATTGATCAAATTTATCTGGATACACTCGAACCACTACCAATCCCCCCCGATAACAAGAACGTCCTGACCATGCAGGATAATTAATTGAAGTACTGCTTGGCAGAACCTATACCCGATTTAAAAATAACAACGGTCGCAGAAACCTTTGCGTACAGGTTATCCAGCCACTTCGACAACTCACGCTCCATTTCACTCAATTTCACCCAATACGAAGTATTATATGGAAAATTGCCTTGCCTATCGAGACAATTTCCTACTGATGGGGTACCCCTTTTCTATAATACGTACCTGTGAGAATTATTTAAGAGATTACCCGAGATACGAGAGATTGCGGGAGATAACTTGATTCAGTCCAAGGACCGGTCATAGCAATATTATGATCAGAAATACGTTCTGGCGTACGTACTGAAGGAGCTACGAAAGAGAAATTCGACAGCCAACGATCACGAACCCTATAAAATACTTCAAATCACTGATAAGAAAAAAATCACCTTAGAAACTAAGAATGGCCATCGATTACTCAAACATGTAGTTGAGATTAATATCGCCTATGATTAAACTTTAGGATCTACAACTTCATCAATTGTACTGGCGAATTTCTAACAGCCTCGAACCTCATTTTGCACCAAGCAACACCGTGTGGATACTCCTGGTGTAGCTGATCCTACCGCAACTTGTGATTCTCACCGAGCTCTCCACGGATAACGCGTACCAGATCACGTCGATCGACAACATCCTAAAGCTGTACCATGAACTAGGCTGCATACCAATTGGCGGGTAACAGTCTCCATCAAGATTGGAAAATTCAAACGGATATTCCGAGCGACGAGGCCCCGCTGCATCAGACCTACGAGGCGGCTGCAAGATCAACTCTTGTGCAGCCTGCCGGATCTAGTCCTCCTGGATTGGTGTCTTACCAGGTTTGGTCGAGCTCGAACGCTGAAAGACGAGCTGAAGTTCGCATCAATCACCAACAACATTGTCACAGCACCCAAGATGATACCTGTATTGTAATAATTTTCTTTTAAAATTATTTTATTACTCAATCAATTTCAGAACATTTATGGTATATTGATGCTATAGGTACAACAAAATTAGGTGGGCTCACGAGAAAAGGTTATGATTGTAGATCTGGCTTAACTGGCCAACGAAAACCAATTATGTATCAACCGATTAATTATCCATTTATCGTTTATGAAAAATACACATATCATTTAATTTTCTAGTCTTATCCGAATGTATACGTCGATGGCAATCATTGACATTTATATTAATGAAAGTTGGCACTCAGCCTAATCACATTAGTGCTCAATCCAATCTGGATTCGCACTGAATCACAATATTATAATTGACGTTTATATGAATTACAATCGGCACTCAGCCTAATCATAATAATGCTCAGTCCAATCGGAACTCGCACTCAATAATACTGCGCACGTAGCGAATCTAACTTTACACCTCTTCGCTACTTAACGTAAACCAATACTCGCTTATTCACATATATGCAATTGTCGAACCGGTGATTGTGTCTAAGACCAATTGTCCTAATTCTCTATATTGCTTATTCGATCAAAGCGGGCTAACTTGCCATGACAGATTGATAGCTTGAACATTAGACTTCATTTTGAGCTCACGCCCTGTGATTGAATTGACTGCGTAAGAGCTTGTATTTATAAAATGACGGGATTCTCACTTTTAAGTGACGTGCCTTGACACACCTTTAATAATGCTCACTCAAACGAAGGCACGTGAACATAAATTGACAGACATAAACAACTTATGCTCATTCAAACAAAGGCAGGTTAACATCAATTGACAGTTCTGATAACTCGAATTTATGAATCGACACAGTTTCAATTTTAGGTTTTGCAAATGGCATAAACGACTTATGCTCATTGAAATAAAGGCAGGTTAACATAAATTGACAGTTTTGATATTGTATCAGGAGTACAAATTGAAAATGCGGGATTTTTTTCTATTTTTGAACGTTTATTCTGAAAAAATGGTAACAAATGAATTATTCAAAGTATTGTCCATCGCTAGCCACAACTTTTTCCCATCTTTCTGGCAATTTACGGATACCGTCGCGAAAAAATTCGGCCGGCTTGGCTGCTATCCAGTCATCGACCCATTTTTGGGCTTCTTCGTAAGAATGGAAGCGCTGGTCAGCTAGGCCATGTGTCATCGATCGGAAAAGGTGGTAATCGGAAGGAGCAATATCTGGGCTATACGGCGGGTGGGGTAAGACTTCCCATTTCAGCGTTTGTAGGTATGTTTTGACCGGCGCTGCAACATGTGGCCGAGCGTTGTCATGTTGCAAAATTACTTTGTCGTGTCTTTGCTCGTATTGTGGCCGTTTTTCTTTGAGTGCGCGGCTCAAACGCATCAATTGAGTTCGGTATAGTGCTCCTGTGATGGTTTCGTTCGATTTCAATAGCTCATAATACACCACACCCAGCTGGTCCCACCAAATACAGAGCATGAGCTTGGCGCCGTGAACATTTGGTTTGGCCGTCGATGATGATGCATGGCCGGGGTAACCATATGATTTTTTGCGCTTCGGGTTATCGTAATGGATCCACTTTTCATCACCAGTGACAATGCGATGCAAAAAACCCTTCCGTTTTTGCCGTTCGAGCAGCAGTTCGCATGCAAAAAAACGGCGCTCGACGTCTCTCGGCTTCAGCTCATACGGCACCCAATGTCCTTGCTTTTGGATCATTCCGAGGGCTTTTATACGATGGGAAATGGCTTGTTGTGTCACTCCCAATGAATCTGCGAGCTCTTGTTGAGTTTGACACGAGTCTTCATTGAGTATTGCCTCCAATTCAGCATTCTCAAACTTTTTCACTTGGCCCGGCCGCTCTTTGTCCTCAACGTCAAAATCACCACTTCTAAACCGCACAAACCATCTCTCGCACGTTGAAACCGATGGAACATGACTCGGATAAGCCTCGGAGACCAATCGATGTGCTTCAGCAGCACTTTTCTTCAAATTAAAGAAGTAAATTAAAACTTCCCGCAAATGCTGTTTTGTTGGCACGAAACTCGACATATTGAGAGCTCAAAAAAACTATGAATTTGACACTGCGACAAATTGACACATACTGAAAATTAAAGCTATAAGACGTAGCTTTGACATGAACATAGTCACAGTACTGCCTGATGCGTATAGCGTTAGTAACGCCATCTGTTATCAAACCCGCATTTTCAATTTGTACCCCTGATAGTATATTGTAACGGTATTTTTACGTTGTCATTAATTTTTATCCTCCGAGGGGAAGAATTCGGGCTCGAACACTAAGATAATTAGTAATAGACTTCTGAATGAGGTATAAGTAGGGTTTATTTAACAATAAATATAAAATATGCGGTGTTCGGCTTGTTGGCGCCGTTGGCCGTACAATTAGTTTATAACGTAATAGTAGATGCTAAGGCTCATTGCTCTTCTTTATTCTCGACGATATTGGACTTCGACTCGTGCGCTTTCTGGATCGGCGGCGAACGTCACAACTAGGCGGAATCAAGCTCGTCCGTCTTGATCTGCGCCCTCCTGGTTGCCGAGATGTATGGTCTGCTTGGCTCGTAGACCTGTTGCCAGTGATGCCAGAAAGCGGCCGCCACAGCATGACGCGCACAAGCGCACGCCCGTATACGTGTGACCGCCCAAGCTCGTGGAACATCGGACAATAGAAGGAGACAGACATATGACTGTCTGTCTCTTTCGCTCTCGCTCGGCTCGGGCTGCACGCGCTGCTACTGCTGCTAGTGCTCGGGCTGTCGCGCGATACATTTAACTCGGACTGAGACGAGCGCGTAACGTATGTTAATTTGCGGTCGACGATAATTCGAATCCACGCAGTGACAAATTTTTTTTTCAGTAATTATTGCATTTTACGATTAATTAATTACTGTTATTTTATCAGAGTGATAAATCTAAGCGACAATGTAATTGACCAAGTATGATGGAAAATATCTGGCAGTTCGCAACCCGGTTAGAGTCAGCGCCACCTAGATCTCTGCGTTATCGATCTCAGAAAGATCTCTAACAATCGAATCTTTAATTATTTTTTGTCAACTCTGCTTGCCTCACTCATTTATCAAGAATTAATGAAGCAACCAGACCTAACGATTTTTAACTTCTAAAGAAATTGTGAAAAAATATTGCCACAGCCCGGGTTCGAACCGGGAACTCCAGAATTCTAGCCTGGTACGTTACCAATTACGCCACCGCGGCTCTAGCAAAATTAATTCACGATCTCTATTTTTTTATTTTTTTTTTATTAATGTCAAGTAGTACACCTTTGTTTGTAGATTAATTAATTAATCGTTTTGTATGCGGTCATATGTTTCTTCAGAGTGATAAATCTAAGCGACAATGTAATTGACCAAGTATGATGGAAAATATCTCGCAGTCGCAACCCGGTTAGCGTTAGCGCCACCAAGATCCCTGCGTTATCGATCTCAGAAAGATCTCTAACAATCGAATCTTTAATTATTTTTTGTCAACTCTGCTTGCCTCACTCATTCATCAAGAATTAATGAGGCAACCAGACCTAACGATTTTTAACTTCTAAAGAAATCGTGAAAAAATATTGCCACAGCCCGGGTTCGAACCGGGAACTCCAGAATTCTAGCCTGGTACGTTACCAATTACGCCACCGCGGCTCTGCAAGAGCACGATAGAGTTCTCATTACTAACATTGAATAAAGCGTTTATACTTCACGTACTATATCTTACATGATACTTTAAGTAATAACAGGTAATACGAGTAGACAGAATCGTAGCATTGGTACACTCTGTTTAACAATATACAGGGTGAATACGAAGTAATGACGGGGAAACATTCGTCGTTCAAAACGAAATTAGAACAGATGTGCAATCACGTATTAACTTTTCCCTGCCCATGTCACTCGGCCGCGTTAGCTGCGCACGCTGCTTGCTCTCAACTGCCGGCGTTTTGTGATGAATTTTTACGAAAGGTTGCAACTTTCATCAATAGTAGCCCCAAACGTTCGGCAGTTTTTAAAGAGTTTTGTGAGTGCTTCCAAGAGAAACGTCGCGAAATTTAAAAATCAAGTGATACGCGCTGGCTCTCTCACCATCAATGTGTGGAGAGACTTCTAGAGTCGTGGAATACGGTCCAATATTTCCTGCAGGAAATAGTTGTGAGCGACAAAACAAAATCGGGAGAAAACCTTTTGTCAATAATGCAAAACGTGGAACTGAAAGCCTATTTTCTATTTTTAAAATATAGTTTAAACTTGTTCAATGCAATTCTCTTAGATGTTGTAGTTCTCCATTCCTTCTTTCTCTTCAATCCACTGCTGTTCTCTTTCACCGTATTCTGTTGAGTACCCTCTTGGTTCTTATAAAACGTCTAACGCTTTGACCGATATGTTGCACTAACAATTTCTCTTACATACAATTATCCTACTTATTCCTAATTATTCTACTAAGATTTTCCTTATGATATTTTTCTTAATACTCTTAAGCTAACTCTATTCCTACGATTAATGATTCCTACTTTCTGTTCTATATTTAGTTTTTTAGAATTATTTTCTTACTTTCTACGGTCCGAATCTGTTTTATTCTACTATTAAACTTTCGTTAGTCTCTCCACGCACTTTAACTGAATTTCTCTTTCTTTATAAAATTTACAACACATTAATGGGCTAACTCACACCCTTTTATATCAAGATCCTTAGGCTTTATGTAAAATTCCAGATACCTCCAAGTTTTACTGTTGCGCACAAGAGACTCCTTTCTCGGTAGACAGTTTGATCGGAGAAGCGAGATCCTCTCTATTCGCAGTCGCCTTTTATATCCTCCACACTTCTTTTCCCACTCTCTTATTCCGACTCCTCTTATTGCAATTTCTTATGTAATTATGGTCTGTTTCAGATGCCCGCCACCGTGCCCTGCCGTTCCCCTCACTGTTCGAGCGAGGTCAGCTGGTCGGTGACCCGCTGTTTTTCGTCAGTGAGGGAACATTCCGGAGTTGTGACGTGTCGCCTGGCCAGCAGCTTTTGGTTCTTAAGAGCCCTGTGTCTTATTCTACCGATTTTCTACTTTATTATGTTTTATTGCTATTATTTTTCTGAATTAAAGTTTTTTATTTTTATGAAATAAATGAAGTTTTCAATAAAATGTTCGTCTTTTTATTTAATTGTTTCATTATTTTCTTATTATAGGTGACTCCGTCGCAATATCACATGTTAGTTTATATTGGGTCTGGGAAAAAGTTCGTGGCGTTTTTTTAGTAAAATTCAACTGGTTTACTTATAGTGTGAAAATGAATTCATTTAAACCAAATATGCTCCATTATTATCGACAATGTTTCGCCATTTTTCGGGTACAGCCATGATGCCATCGGTGAAGAACTTCTGTGGTTTCTGGTTGAAAAACTGAATCAAGTGGTTTTCACAGGCTTCTTTTAAAAGCAGCTTAATTCTATTGAGAGAGTTCTGCAGATAATCAATTCGGGCCGTTTTTTTTCAATTGCTTGGCGTGATCTCTCTAGTTGCCCGCAGCAGAGTTGAGAATCAATCGTCTGACTAAATGGAAGTAGCTCATGGTGGACGATTCCCTTCCAGTCCCACCACACACACAGCATCACCTTTTTCGCCGTCAATCCTGGCTTCGCGAATGCTTGTGACGGCTCACGATTCCTTGTCCACGATCTTTGACGCTTCCGACGTGATCCATTTTTCATCACCGGTTATGACACGTTTGAGAAATGGCTCGATTGCATTGCGTTTCAGCAGCGCATCGCAGATGTTAATTCGGTCTATCATGTTTTTCGCGCTCAACTCATGAGGAACCTATACATCGAGCTTCTTTTTGTAGCCAGCTTTCTGTAAATGGTTCAAAACAGTTTTGTGGTCAATACCTAACTCCATACCAATATCGACACTACTGATATGCTTGCTGGACTTTTCAAGAATTTCATCAGCTTTTTCAGTGATTGGACGACCAGAGCGTGACTCTTCTTTCACATCAAAATTACCAGAACGAAAGCGAGCGAACCATTTCAACGTAACAGCATAATTTTTTTCACAAGCTTGCGCAGCGTTGCTCCTTTGTCGTAATAATATTGCAAAATATAGCGCAATTTTGCATTACTTTTCTCCATTTTCAAACGCAAACAACTTTCCAACCACTGCACTAATTTCGATGTTTATACACTCAAAGTAACGCTTGAAGTGTCACCTTTCCAATAAGCGTTTAGTAGTGTCGCTGCGATCTGTGTTTCCTGACTTATTTGCAATTGATGTCATCTATCGGGAAAAACGCCACGAACTTTTTCCCAGACCCAATATTTCGAGCCGTGCGGGATTTCTACGTGGTGGGTCACCAACTCTGCGGCATAGGTTCAAAGTAGTTCGTTGGCGTGTCGTGCGCCCGGGTACGTGAACCCCGAGGCGAAGCGGCCGGACAGTTAGTCGTTGACCGAAGCTGCTAGCATGCAGTCAAGAGCCCAGCACACCATTAGTGCTCACCATTTCTATTTTTTATGGACAAGATGAACGTTATTTCTGTGCTCATATTTCCAAGCGAAGGAACATTTATAAAGAAGAGGATGGCTCATATTTTTGGAAATTAAGACCAACGTTGAAGACGGCGTCATGGAAGAGACTTACGACCAGTATAGGGGATATACGTCTCTTCATAGATCTTCAGGAGAACGACAGATTTCTCGGTCAATTGTGCGTTACATTTATTCGAGACTGGGCGTAAGTACGCATTCTACTTTCCACTTTGCCGAAATTCACTTGAGGAATGTGAATGTTAATATTTCATCATATCGAACATTGAACGTGGATCGAATATTAAGTCTGGCGAGTCCACCTGACCTTCGTTTTTCTTTTTAAAAACATTATGTCAATACTCATGCGAAGGCGCTGGGCGTTCTTAGACCACTGCAGACTGAAGTGGATAACAAGTTTTTCTATCGCCGAGGAATATCACTCGAAGTGAAATCATTTTTTTTCTGAAGACTCTCGAATAGTTACCGGTTTATATGTTATTGTACAGACTAGAAGCTTTCAATTTGCCTCTCCTTGAGATTGTATTTAAGTATATTTGTGTGCCCGATGACGGGATCATTTATATAACATGTTAGAAATAGATTCACAATATTATATGTTTGTATGTGGCCAAATGGCAATGACATATTGTTAAAGTACAATTTGATTGCGCATAAGATATCCAAGTTGCGGGAATCCGACTCTGACTTCACAATTGCGGTGAATGTTTTATACTATTTGTGTGTACATTTTTTTGGACTATTTGTGTGTACGTTTTTTGGACTATTTGTGTGTGTGTGTGTGTTTTTTGTATCAGAGGAACAAGACTGCTTCGATATAATTTACCGAGGGCACATATGATATGGCCCAAGATTTCTAATTTTGGATTGATGGATGGACTGAATAAGGAATTAAATTATCATATTCAATGCGGAACATGTATATGTCGGGTCTAATATCTCTTACGAGAGAACACAACCAATAGTCAATGATCTTTCGCTGACCTACTAAATAAATGGTTTTATTTTTGTGAACGATCATCTCTGTTATTATTTCTTACATATATTCGTTCGGTCTACTACATCCTACCGAATAATCTGGACGATTTTAAGCTTTTTCCTCTTGTATTTTAAAAGAAAAGACGCGGGAGGTAGCTAAAACGTTGCAATATAGTGATTCGCGTTAACATATCGGAATAATCCCGGAAAGTCAAACCAAATAACTGTAATTGTACAGGACCTGCTTCGTGGCGATTACCATATACCAGCAACGGGTCACTTATCTTATTATACGATGCGTAGTGTACGCTTCGCGGCAATTCTAGATTGTGGAACGAGTTCCTCAGATGGCGGTCGAAGGTAGCCCGGTATCAACACAGCCAACAACGCTACTTTCGCAAGGTGCCTCGCTGCTGGCTTCGAAATGTCCATGTATCCACGCGCGTTGCGATGGCAGTGGATGCAGCGTAATTCAGAAATCATCAACGGATATTTTTTGACTCTATAGAAACTAAACTGCCGTATTTGGGATGATGTACAAAATGCTCTTCTTTGATGAGAATCATGAATATGAACATAATACGCCCTTTGTCTTGGCGTAGCTATTAATCGGATATATTTTCCGGCCCAATCGTCCTGTAGACACGAGGCACGGTTATGTTAAAATGGCGATATTTTTATATCACTACGCAGTGAATTAATATATGGGTTTTATCATACCTGTGAATACTGTTCACCGACTTTACAATTATTTTTACACTGCATATTATGGCACGGATGGCCGACATTATACAATGGTACTCCGTTTTGTACTAAAGAGCACGGTATTAGCAACGAGATGCGGTCAAGAAGTCAGTCGGCGGACGATTGGGGAGAGGTCAGTGTCACTTACTTTCTCGAGACGTCGTAGGCCTTCGAGTATAAACTATAGCGGTAGACTCGCCTCTTTCCTTCGCGCAGTTGCCTTGCACGAACCCTATGATCGACGCTACAGTATGAACCATAGCTCGCCGTGAGTTCCGTAAGCATATCCCTGGCAGGAGGGATAGGTGTTACGTTAGCCATTTTATGTCCATTTCTCAATACGACGTCCCGAATTCGTCTGCTAATTCAGAAAATGTATTATAGCAAGGTCAATCGCTCGCCCGAGAGACAGGCCAGCGTCTGCATCGAGGGAATGCTCATTTAGCAATCTCCATTCCCAAATGTGAGGACAAGTGACTCGATGACCTACTGCACAATACTGACCCTTAGACCAGAAATAATCAGGAGTGCAAAGGCTTGCACCACTGTAGGGGCACTGACTCGAGGATTCTTCACCTGACTTCCTTAACGGGTATTAAGTACCCGCCAAGGAGCGTCCCAAGACATATCTCGTCGATGAAGAGTATCGTGCGGTGTTCGACGTGGCTCCGGCAAAAATGATAGCGTCTGACCCAGCGGAATCTAACAGACCAAGTGAGAATATCGTGCTTAGTATGTGTTCCCACGGTAACAAGCAAAGAGTCCTCCTCTGATGACTCTGGGAGGTAGTGTAAGCCTAAATGCCGAAGCAATAGTAATAATTGTTGTTCTGCAATATCGTCATTCGTGTAGCACCAACGATCAATATTTATTTGTAAGTATTTATATGTGAATGTAGTCAGAATGTGCTCTTGCTCGAGTTATTATTTGTGAGTGCAATCAGAGTATGCTTATATTGAAACTATCATATGTGAGAACTTAGCGAAATCTACTATACATTTATGTATTGTGACAGGATACCAGGTGTACAAGTATGAAATGTGGATTTCAGACAACAGATGACGCCCGAATGCAGTTTGTGCTATAAAGATTTGACACTGCGCCATTTTGTTGTGTCATCAACAAGTGTCAGACGCGCACGAGTAATAAATTGGAAGAGTGTGTGCATAGTGTTGTGTTGTTGTGTTCAATATGTCGAAATTTATACCGAACAAAGAGCATTCGCGGACAGCATTAATTTTGTGTTTAAATTTGAAAAAAACTGCTGCTGAATCATACCGATTACTTCGAGAAGCTTATGGTGAATATGCTCCATCGCAAGATACGTGTGAACGATGGTTTCGGCATTTCAAAAGTGGTGACTTCGAAGTTGCAGACAAGGAACGTGGAAAGCCGCCAAAAAAATACGAAGATGTAGAATTTCAAGCATTGTTGGACGAAGATGATTCGCAAACACAAAAACAACTCGCCGAGCAATTGGGCGTTAGTCAACAAGCTGTTTCCAATCGGCTACAAGAGATGGGAAAGATTCAGAAGACCGGTAGATGGGTACTAGATGAGTTGAACGACAGACAAATGGAAAAGGGCAAAAACACATGGGACATTTTGCTCGCGCGGTACAAAAGGAAGTTGTTTTTGCATCGTATAGTTACAGGGGATAAAAAGTGGATTCATTTTGAGAATTACAAGCGTTAAAAATCACGGGTAGACCCAGGCGCACCATTCACATCGACCGCAAAACCGAATCGCTTTGGCAGAAAGACGATGCTCTGTATTTGGTGGGACCAGAGGGGCGTGGTCTATTATGAGCTGTCAAACCCTCGAAAAACAGTTAATACTAAACGTTACCAACAACAAAGAGGCAACACAAAGTCATTTTTCTTCATGACAATGCTCCATCACATACGGCAAGACCGATTCGCGACACGTTGGAAGCACTCAACTGGGAAGTTCTACCCCATGCGGCTTACTCACCAGACTTGGCTCCTTCCGATTACCACTTATTTGCATCGATGGGTCACGCACTTGCTGAGCAGCGCTTTGGTTCGTACGAAGATGTGAAAAAATGGCTGGATGAATGGTTTGCAGCTAAAGGGGAAGATTTCTACTGGCGTGATATTCACAATGTGCCCGAAAGATGGGAAAAATGTATAACAAGCGATGGACCATACTTTGAATAAAGCACTTGTTATCATTCTTCCAAAGTTAACATGTTTTTTTAGAAAAAAAATCCGCACTTCATACTTGTACGCCTGGTATTTTTGACATCTACTACCAATTCGGATAGAGAGGGTCTGATACGTGTGTTGAGCTCCTCGTTCGGCCGAGAGTCCTCCCCGAGGCGATCCAATGGGGCTTTTTTAAAGCGTACCGTCACACTAAAATTAATTTCGTTTGCTCATCCGTTTTTTTGTTGTGTGATAACTCCCGAGCGTACGGCCAACTTGTTGACGTATTTCGAGCACTAACGTGGAGGGCAACAGAGTGTTTCCTGAAGGAAACTACCTTATCGACCGGAGGAAAGATCTCGAGTCTCCGCAGTCGCAGAGCTGGGAGGCTGCCCAGCCGTAACCATGATGTCAGCGCTCTCGTTGGGAGGAACACACCTGAGACGATCTCAGCGTTATCACTTGGGAACCGGAAGTTGCAACCATCCTTGGCAGCATTCGATCTACTCTACGCTGACGAGTCTATCTTGCTACCAATTGCTGTTGCGCTCGAAGAATCTAGGCTCTCACTGGTGCCGTTGACGGTCTTCCCGTGTAAGTTATGCACAAGTACCACGCAGGCCTTTTTGAATGCTACCGGTCATCAAGATTTACAGGATGGAAGTTGGTCGGCTCAAACGGCAAAAGTGAACGTCTTGTCGGGGACTCTTGCGTAGCATACCGTAGGAACAAGATGTGATCACCGTGCCTGCTTCCCTGTCTATCCGATGATAACCGACGCCTGCTCACCGCGATTCCGGACCACTGCGAGACTTTTTCTCATGGGGCTCCCGTAACTGCAAACTTTCAGTAAGGCCGTCGTTTATCTCTGGTTTGAGTGTGAGAGTTAGCTCCAGTATTTTTGGTGAGAAAATCTGAGCAATATTGTCGTAGCGGCACGCTATCGTGCCCAGAATTTAACGTCTTTTATTGTAGCGGTCAAACAGCCCGATATTTCAATTTTATAAATAATTCACTTCACGAGAACGTAAGGATCGCTGAAGGGATTCCATTGCTTTGTTGTTTAAATATTTTATTATTGTGAATTTAAGCGCGTTAGAGTTCACGTATGCAGTGTGAGTGTGACGTGAAACGATATTGGGTGTAAGAGACGCACGTTTGCGACTTTGCGAATATCGTTGAGAACGCAACTCTAGTTCGATACTACCCGTAGTAATAGTGAGTGAGTGAGAAAGCAAAGATCTGTCCTGAGATACTTAATGTTATTCCTGTTATTAATTTCATTGCATCCGTCTTATTCATTTATTAATATTTGACTGCGTTTGACTTATTTTGTTCGTTATTTAATTTTCCATGATCTAATTCTGTTCTTTTGTTTCCTTATAATATTTTTATTTGACTGCGTTTACGTTTTTTTTGTTCCGTATTCAATTTTTCGTGACCTATGTTACTTTTGACTTCCGTTTTAGCTCTTGACAATTTGTTGCGTTACTTATTTTAGCTATCCTGAGCAATCGGTTTTCTGATCCTATTGGTCTTATTGCTTATCTAGTTGCGCTTATTCCGTTTTTTTGTTGTTTTTTTTTTGGTTATTTTTATTTTATTCTCCGGACCAGGCAGATCTCGTAGGGCAAGTGAATGTGTGTGGAGAGTGGTGTGAAAGAATTTATTGTCATCACCAGCTCGATATCTCGTGTTAAGTTTTGTGGAGGCACTGAGTCAACGGGAATCTAGCACGTTACCATTTGTCGCTTCACGACCGTGCTTCTGAGAGTGGTGACTTGCCTCTCTGTTACTATCGCAAATGTTAAAAAATTTGATTATTTGTTTCTCGCTTCTCCAATATCCTGTTTGAAATTTACTGCGGGGCACCTCTGACCGACCCCTACCATTCACTATTTAAAATTCGTTACATGAAATAATTTATTTTCCGGGAGTGGCGCTCAGCACGCGAGTATACGGGCTTTTGTAACCATCCGCGAGGACTTGGGGTGTTGAAGTTGGAAATGACGGTTACAGTATGTAAGCGCCTATGTATTCACACCATTCATTATTTGTAATCTATTTGGCAACTTATTTCACATCTAGTACGAGTCAAATAAAACCCAAAACAAATCTTAATTGAAGGGAATTTGCATGAGAAGAAAAGTAATGAAATACCCGAGAAATACAAGCACAGCGTACATGTTGTCCGGTACGAACAATTATTCGACGCGACTAAATGATCAACGATCATTCAGTTTTAACGCAACAGGCAGTTATTTCAATAGTTCTGTAGAATAGTTGTATAAATAGTTGTTGAGGCGAGACGCACAACACTTTGTCCACAAATACCGGCGAAGCAAAACACGAGGCTTCAGAACTGGCACAATGCCTTCCGCGCGAGAAACGACCGTTTAACGAGCTATACTGAATTATTTGTATTTGCACTGAGAAATCCGCTCGAGTTACCGCAAGTCGTCCGGGTGTAAATCGGATGTTTCGCGACACACGTTAAAGAATTCACAGTAGAACTGAAGAGTCTGAAGCATAACAGGTTGAAGCGTTCTTTGAGGAAAAATCCGTACACGAAAAGAGGCGTTCGATTCGATGCCCGAATCAATAGTGTCATTGAAAGAAGAAACCGGATGAAACTTGAGTCGAACGGAGGCGAAAGCCGAAAGTGACCGAATGTGTAGAATGATCGGCTAGACATTCGCTTGTCAACTGAGGGCCTCTTGAGGACACTAAATAGACTGCAGACTTCTCTGAACAGTCCATGTCTTCTGCGCGTGATAGCGATATTCGGTATTTTATTTGGTGTTGTGCGATTGCATTCGAGCATGATCAGGATCCGCTTCAGTATATGTTTATTCATGTTCTTACCACTAAAACTCACAATCGATATTGCACACACGAAAATGCTAAAAATGAAGGGAACAATCACGGTTGGTAATAAAGATTATTATTTATAAATAAAATTGATATTTATTATTTTTCGGTATTTTCATGTCAAGGTATTCAAAATGGTCATCACTATCAATGTCTGTGTTGAGAATCCGTCCGGTTTGACTGATCTGTGAAATTATTGAAATGGGATGAGTACTCACTTAAAGCAAGAGGAAAATAAAACCAGACACATAGATGTTATGGTGAGGAAGTGGTTTATTTCTACCTTCCTGGTAATTATTGAAATACAATTTTAAAAACAACACCAGTCGAATAACATATAAAGAATTCAGACCAAAAGGGACTTTAATTTAAACAATGATCCAAAATGTAAATTTTGCAAACAAATCCAAATCAATAAAAAAGATTAACAGGTTGAGCAGTAAATTGACAGACTATGAGCAGCACACAATTATATTAATTGTGCGCTGAGTGAATACATGAGCAAGCGGTGCATGCAACGTAGTGATAGCTACGCCGCACGACACGCTCAGACTGGTGAGTGCAAAAACCTAAATGATTTAGTAATTTGAATTTGGCATTGTAATGTGAGCAGCACACAATTATATTAATTGTGTGCTGAATATGAACTTGAGACAGCGGTGCGCGCAACGTATCGAGAGCTACGCAGCATGACACGCTGATACCATTGAGTGCGAAAATGTTTGTGTGTAATTCACTGCAACCACTCAGCAGTGTATTGCAAAGTGGTTGCAGTGAATTAATGAGAGCTTTTGCAACAACCTTGCTTGAGTGCTAAGCCTGTGTGTGAAACCAGCTACGCAGTCAGCACTGCGTAGCACAATACAACATAGAATGAGGATGCACGAAATGAGCAAGGTATAGTCACTGTGCTTTCCCAGCAGATTTCCGGGAGGAAAGCACAGTGAATATAAACACCAGCATAATTGTATTAATTATCTGGCAAAAGAATTGATGCAAAACGTGGTGCAGCATGTGCTGCAGCGCACGCCACGAGTGAGGCCAAGTGCTGATGTACCATATTTTCTCCGCACTGGTATTGAATTACGCATAATTGTGCCAGAGCACTCTTACCTTGAGCAATGAGTCCTGGTGAGTGTTGTTGAGTGATGCCGATGTAGAAGGTTGGTGAAAAGGTCCGAGAGGTCCAAAGATGCGCGTGCTGTCCGAACGGATGTGTGTCGCAAAAGTGCCAAATTCTCAAGATGGCTGCGAGTATGAAAGTTTCGTTGGGCGCTGGAGTCAGTTGAGCGAGATAGCCGGTGAGCGAAACCGAAGTCAAGCGAGAGAGACATCCTCTCGCTCGACGCGGCGTGCCAATGAGGCACATCCTCGGTTTCGCGAAGCCCATGCCTCGGCTATCTTCGACTCAACCGAACAACGCGTAGTAGAGCAGCGCAACAGGTAGGCGCACGACGATTATCGATCGCCGTGCGCCAGCTGATTTTCCAACAGTCTGTAAATACCGCAAATAATATTAGGTGTACAGCTTTGCCTCTGCCGTTTTCCTATAGATGGCTTTAGCGGTAAGTAGTGGTCGAAATAAATAGATCACAGACGTCATGCAATAAACTTAGGCATCTGTTAACATTACCCCATAGAAACATTAGTCGATTTAAGTCTGCATCATAAAATTCTTCTCGATTGAAAATGTCAGTTTACGAGCAAAATTCTTGTCATTTGCGGGAGGTTTTTAATTTTCTGCTTCAATTTAAAGAAATCTGCGGCTGAGGCTCATCGAATGCTCTCAAATTTTATGGTGGCGCCGCTATTAGTGAAAGAACGTGTCGTGAGTGATTTCAACGCTTTGAGAACGGTGATTTTGACGTCGAAGACCGGTACAGCGGTGGAACAGAAGGTGCAGAATTCGAGACATTACTTGATCACGACTCGTGTCAAAGTCAAGAAGAATTGGCACGATCATTGGGAGTGACTCAACAAGTAATTTCAAAATGCCTTAAAGCCATAAGAATGATTATAAGACAGAAGCAAGGAAATTGGGTGCCGTACCAGTTGAAACCGAGAGATGTTCAACGGCGTTTGTTTGCATGTGAACATTTGCTTGAAAGTCAAAGACGGAAGGGATTTCTGTATCGCATTGTGACTGGGGACGAAAAATGGGTTCATTACGATAAGCCCAAGCGCAGAAAGTCATGGGGATTTCCTGGCCATGCTTCCACGTCGACGGCCAAACCGAATATTCACGGCTCCAAGGTCATGCTCTGTATTTGGTGGGACCAGATCAGCGTAGTGTATTATGCGTAGTGTATTATAAGCTGTTAAAACCGACTGAAACAATCATAGGCGATCGTTATCGAACGCAATTAATGCGTTCGAGCCGGCATAATAACATTTTTATTAATTTGAACCGTCAACATTTTTCATTCCCCACTTTGCACCATGCTTCGACCAGGAATATCGGTCGGGTTCCTAAGCATGCATAGGCGTTAGGGTCCTTTTTTGTAGCAGACGCCCCCCAAATCGACTTCAAACAGTTCCAAAACAATTCCCTAATTTCTTCAGATTTTTTCTCAACTCTAAACCCTCCCACCAAGAGGATTGATTTTTCCATTTCAAATGGACGTGTTTCGCCTATACCCTCAGTATATATTTTATTGTAAGAGTAATAGATTAAAGATCTGTAAGTGCGAGATTTTAGTTGTCATTAGTACTACTATCTCATAAAAAAATGACATCATCTGCAACAAAAAATTGTTACCAGTTCCTCCGGGACCTCCGCTCGAGCTCGCCACTCACCATAGGAATAAGCGATACGTAATTTTAAGCATAATATTATTATTTTTAGCATTAAGAAATTCCTTCCCTCCCTCCCTTTATCGCGTGAGGCTTGAGAACGAGACGGAACGCCTTTCAATGGATACGACGATCCAACAAGGACTCCAGAATGCGAAAGATGTTTTGCTGAAGCCGTGGAAGACGAGACTAACGTGGGCGAACGGAAAGCTGCTCTTCAATACAGCCAACGCTGCTGATGCAGCATGAAATAAATCACCAAACCCGTCGAAACGCTGCCTACTGGGATCCTAGCTACACAATATCGAACGACGATCCAGCAAGACTATTGCTGTCACCTACCGTCACACTGCCGAAGCCGCCCACTGTAGAAAAAAATTATTTCGCCGTCCGGTAGATGGTCTTGACATATGTAAACCGTTAAATTTTCAATTCATTCTGATCATTACTTTGTCTATGGCACTTTTCCAAAGTTGTCAGCTGACATTGTCTGTCAACAATGGAGAAAATTGAGTATCGTGCAGTGATAAAATTTTGTCATTTGAAAGGGAAAAAAACTCAGAAAATAAAAGATGAGTTAGACTCTGTATACGGTGAAGGTTCCCCTTCATTTACAATGGACAAACATTGGGTGGCCGATTACAAACGTGGTCGTACGAGCATTTTAGACGAGGAACATTCCGGGCGACCGGAAACCGTTACAACTAACGAAATGGTCGATTTAGTGCATCAAACTATGATGGAAGAGCGTCGATTGACTGTTAAGGATATTGCTGAGGCTTGTGGGATATCATCTGAACGGGTGCATAAGATTTGACATCAAAATGTGGATATGAGAAAATTATCCGCGCGCTGGGTGCCGCGCTTGATCGAGATCGAACTAAAGCGCATACGGACGAAAATGTCGCGAGAGCGTCTTAGCCTGTATCAAAAAAATCCAGCGGAATTTTTGCGGTGAATGATTACCGTCGATGAAACCTGGGTTACACCATCATACGCCTGAGACCAAACAACAGTCAATGCAGTTGTTAGCCGATGTTATGCCGGTATCGCATAATTTCGATATTACGGTCATCGAGATAATATTAAAAGTTATTATTTTTGGGATCGTTCGCTGATTAGGAGATAGATCTCCAGTGAATGAGACAATACATGATTTTATAGTAGAAAAGTATACGTCGGTAGTTTATTATAGAGAACCGCAACTTTCCGTTATCTGTTATGTGGTAAGAAAAAAATAATACATTAATACAATATGTTCTCGAGTAGTCGACGAGGCACCAACCGTTCAGACTGAATCTATTGAGACGATTTCGGTAAAAGAGTTATTAACTACCTTTGGCGAAAGCAATGAGTTTGTAAAAAATCTTATGGTGCTGCAAGTCGGTTCAAACTATAGAATTTATATATAAAATATAGAAATTCAAGACATAACGGTACATCTACACACCACCCCGCACCGCCCTCACGCAGTGAGTAAGGTGCGACAAACATCACGTGGTCTACCATAAAACACCCCCCCCCGGGACTCATCCACTAAACTATATAAACCGCGACAGGACAAGCCTCAGGGCTCTTGTCGAAACTACCTTCTGCAAGACGAAGTGCTGCCCGACAGCACACCTAGATTTAAAAATTAATTATAAAACTAACAGTTTTGGAAAATTATGGTAGAAATTAGTGTTCTCTCGATCAACTGGTTCCCCTGCATTGCGCTTGGCCGCCCCTACTTACAGCGTTAGGGCACTTTCCACTAACGGGTCCCCACGCACGGCGTTGTGTCTACTCGTCTCTTGGAAAGTGAAAAAGCACGCGTGTCACTAGGTCAAGGGAGTGGCATCCTGACTTGTTTCACCATGCGCGCAAGATTCGTAAGGTGTACCTGCGTGGGTGGGACCACGTCAGGGCCAACCACCATCTGTCACGTACTGATACCTCGGCAGATTACGTAATTAAGAGGCCGAGTCGCAAGCCCCTTAACGGCACGATAAGGTACCTTAAAATAAACGTAAATCAATGCTTCAATATCAGGGGTACAGGACGAGCTAGTTGGTCATCGCTGCGAACCCGGTGTCTTGCGCGAACAGTGAGCTATAGCTAGGGAACCAAAACAATAACAAATACAAGTACGATAGGTAGGTAAACTCACACTTCCTATCCGACATCACAATTCTCGCGACCTCATACTAAACTCATCGCGGAAACACCCAACAAGGAGGAACCTCGAGAGGCGAACCACGCGAACCGGTCACACCTTACAAGAAAGCGTTAGAATAGCATACCACCAGCTAAGAATCAACGTCTGTTTGAGAATCCGTCCAGATGTGTTGGATGGAATCTGAGAAGATATTGAAAAAATATGAGTAATCACTCGACGCAGGGAAAAATAAAACCAGACAGAAATATGGTCTATAGAGAAAGTGGTTTTTATTCTACCATCCACTCTTTCATTACAAAATATCTAAAATAAAAAAAAAATATCAGGAGTACAAATTGAAAATGCGGGATTTTTTTCTATTTTTGAACGTTTATTCTGAAAAAATGGTAACAAATGAATTATTCAAAGTATTGTCCATCGCTAGCCACAACTTTTTCCCATCTTTCTGGCAATTTACGGATAGCGTCGCGAAAAAATTCGGCCGGCTTGGCTGCTATCCAGTCATCGACCCATTTTTGGGCTTCTTCGTAAGAATGGAAGCGCTGGTCAGCTAGGCCATGTGTCATCGATCGGAAAAGGTGGTAATCGGAAGGAGCAATATCTGGGCTATACGGCGGGTGGGGTAAGACTTCCCATTTCAGCGTTTGTAGGTATGTTTTGACCGGCGCTGCAACATGTGGCCGAGCGTTGTCATGTTGCAAAATTACTTTGTCGTGTCTTTGCTCGTATTGTGGCCGTTTTTCTTTGAGTGCGCGGCTCAAACGCATCAATTGAGTTCGGTATAGTGCTCCTGTGATGGTTTCGTTCGATTTCAATAGCTCATAATACACCACACCCAGCTGGTCCCACCAAATACAGAGCATGAGCTTGGCGCCGTGAATATTTGGTTTGGCCGTCGATGATGATGCATGGCCGGGGTAACCATATGATTTTTTGCGCTTCGGGTTATCGTAATGGATCCACTTTTCATCACCAGTGACAATGTGATGCAAAAAACCCTTCCGTTTTTGCCGTTCGAGCAGCAGTTCGCATGCAAAAAAAACGGCGCTCGACGTCTCTCGGCTTCAGCTCATACGGCACCCAATGTCCTTGCTTTTGGATCATTCCGAGGGCTTTTATACGATGGGAAATGGCTTGTTGTGTCACTCCCAATGAATCTGCGAGCTCTTGTTGAGTTTGACACGAGTCTTCATTGAGTATTGCCTCCAATTCAGCATTCTCAAACTTTTTCACTTGGCCCGGCCGCTCTTTGTCCTCAACGTCAAAATCACCACTTCTAAACCGCACAAACCATCTCTCGCACGTTGAAACCGATGGAACATGACTCGGATAAGCCTCGGAGACCAATCGATGTGCTTCAGCAGCACTTTTCTTCAAATTAAAGAAGTAAATTAAAACTTCCCGCAAATGCTGTTTTGTTGGCACGAAACTCGACATATTGAGAGCTCAAAAAAACTATGAATTTGACACTGCGACAAATTGACACATACTGAAAATTAAAGCTATAAGACGTAGCTTTGACATGAACATAGTCACAGTACTGCCTGATGCGTATAGCGTTAGTAACGCCATCTGTTATCAAACCCGCATTTTCAATTTGTACCCCTGATAATAAAGATATAAATTAAAATACAAAGAATTGAAGTTAAATTTTGATTTGAGTGATACACTTGAGCAGCACATAATTACATTAATTGTGTGCTGCATTTATGAGTTACTTGAGTAGCACACAATTATATTAATTGTGTGCTGTGATTATTGAGAGCAGTATACGTGCTGCAGCCAGTGCTGCGGAACACGCCACGCAATGAGATATGTGAGTGCGCAGATTGATTTTACTAATTCCAGGAACTTCTCAATAAGCTAGAAAGTTTGAATGCACAGAGAGTCAGTGCTGGCACATGCAACTCTGGTACTTGAGTGCTTGAATTCTACTAGAACGGACTGTAAAGCAGTCAACGCTGCACTGCACAACAAAATGAGAGTATGAGGATGCACAAATGAGTAGAAATATTCACAGTATTTTCCCAGCAGGTTTACTGGGGGAAAATACAGTGAATAGAGAGCACATGCGCAATTATATTAATCGAGCAGGCAAAATGTAGTGATGAAAACCGTGGTACAGCCAGTGCTGTAGAGCACGCCAAAGTGTGAGACCTTTATGTTGATGTACCGACTTATTTTCTACTCCTCACCGACATTGAATTGCACTGAATTGTGACAGTGTACTCTTACCGTGTATTTGAGTTCTGTTGAGCTTGAAAATGCTGAGAAAATCCGGTGAGCTGGTGAAAAATCCGAGAGTTACCGAGGATGTGTGCGCTGTCCAGGCGGTCTTTCACAGAAGTGTCAAAAATAGCAATATGGCTGCATAATACGAAAGCGTCGTTGAGCGCTGGAGTCAAATGAGGGAGATAGCCGGTGAGCGAAGCCGAAGTCAAGCGAGAGAGATAACCTCTCGCTTAACGCGGCATGCCTGCGAGGCACAGCCTCGGCTCCGCGAGGCCCTTCCTCGGCTATCTCCGACCCAACCGAGCGCGGCATGCTACACAGCAGCAACAGATCGACGCACGGCGAATATCGATCGCCGTGCGCCAGCTGATTTTCCAACAACGTCCAATCATTATACAAAGGCCGACTGGTATATCTTATGAAAATACCATGGGACGCCCCGTATGAGGACAAGCGCAGGCAGTTAGACTAAGAAGATAAACCACCTTGTAATCTCGCATAAAAACACACGCGACTACAACCATTAGCAAATTGAGTGTTAAGCTCCGTACGCACGATACCACATCGGCGTACGCATAATAGATTCAGAACAAAGAATACCGGAATCTAGTCCGCATATGTAATATTAAGAAGAACCGCGTAATAGCAGGCGCGAACACCCACACTACCAAATTGAGTGTTAAGCTCCGTACGTACGGTACCACACCGGCATACGCATAATAGAGTCAGATCCCGAAAATACCGGAATTTATTCCGCATACGTAATCCTAAGAAAAACCGCGCAATAGTAAGCGCGACCACCCACACTAGCAAATTGAGTGTTAAGCTCCGTATGCACGATACCTCATCGTCATACGAATGATCGAGTCTAAACCCAAAAAACCCAGAATTCATTCCGCATACGTAGTTGTAAGAATATCGCGTAAAAGCAGGACGCGATAACAGTTGTTTTTTGTATTAATTGAGTGTTAAGCTCCGTACGATACCAGATCGTCGCACGAATCTTAAATTCCATTCTGATCGGAAACAGGAAGCCGTACACAGATGTAAAATCAAAACATAGTTAGTCGATACTACCTTGACCAACCGAGGCCAATCCTTCCCAATTCCTCACAACACTCTAAACAATAAGTGCCGTAAGCACAACATAATTAAAGAATTAGCCACCAATGTAAGAAGACCAATGATGAAAGGGTAATGAATCGCGCGTCCACCACGGACACATGCAAATCAATAAAACCCAGACTGAGGTCTCAACAAAAACAAAAAGAAACGGAATTATATACACCTTTTAAATAATAGACTCAACAAAAACTCCTTCAATCCAGCCCAGAGCACGAACCTGTTTCGAGCTATAAATCCTCTCCCCGGTGATATATTAGTAGGAAAAGACCTCGCGAGAAAGAAAATATAAACTACGCGATTTTGCCGCGACAAACTAATACACGCGCATCTACCTCGCATGGAAAGAGTTAAATAAAGCGAACAAGCGCATAAAAATCGCGAAACGTTTCAGTATATTTCATTGGTATCTCGATATTTGACATATTTTCGATGTATACCAGGTGTATGCATAAGTTTTTTCCGGTTTTTTGGTAAAAAAAAACACGTAATTTTCAAGGGAAATTAATTTTTGTTTTATTCGAAAAATTGGCCATCGGCTTTTACACATTTCGCCCATCTTTCAGGTAACTTATGAATACCATGCCAGAAAAACTGCTTGTCTTTTGCGGCAAACCATTCGTCGAGCCATTTTCCAACTTCCTCGAAATTGCTGGAGCGCGTGCCCCATTGATGCGAAGAGGTGATAGTCAGATGGCGCCAGGTCTGGCGAATACGGCGGGTGCGGAAGGATGTCCCATCCAAGCGATTTCAAGGTGTCTTTCACTGCTTTTGCTGTGTGAGACGGCGCATTGTCGTGTAACAAAATCACGTTGCCATGTCTTCTGGCCCATTCCGGTCGTCTTTCGATTAATGCGTGGTTTAAATTAATAATTTGTTAGCGATAGCGTTGTGTATTAACGGTTTCGCCGGGCTTCAAGAGTTCATAATACACAATACCACTCTGGTCCCACCAGACACAGAGCATGGTCTTCTTGCCGAAGCGATTTGGCCTTGGTGTTGAAGGACCGGCTTCGCCAGGTGAAAGCCACGATTTTTTCCGCTTCGGGTTTTCAAAATAAATCCATTTTTCGTCACCCGTCGCAATTCGATGCAAAAATGATTTCCTTTCGTGGCGTTGAAGCAGCACTTCACAAGTGACTTTGCGATTTTCTATTTGCCGTTCATTCAAATCGTGTGGGACCCATTTACCGAGTTTATTGATCTTCCCCATTACTCGTAAACGTCTGCTGATTGTTTCTTGTGACACATGTAATGCTTCTGCTAATTGCCGTTGAGTTTGAGTTGAGTCATCATCCAATAACTCCTGCAATTGCTCGTCTTCGCATTTTTGTGGTCTACCAGAGCGCTCACTGTCTTTCACATTGAAATCACCACCTTTAAATTGTCGAAACCATGTCTCACATGTTCTAATCGATGGAGCGTGTTCACCATATGTTTCTACCAGCAAACGTTGACTTTCAGCAGCCTTTTTCTTTTGATTAAATAAGAAAAGCAATGCGTGCCGCAAATGTTCTTTTTCAGGCACAAAACTCGACATGATCACTGAACGATAAAACAAAGACGCTAGTTTTTGGCGGACTCAACTTGTGTGTGTGTTTGTAGGTTAATGTCAGTCGAACAAAATGACGTATGTGTCAAATTAATACGCTGCGTACTTTTTGCTGGCGCCATCTCTTAGTTAAACCGGAAAAAACTTATGCATACACCTGGTATATTATATTTACGATTATACATTTCGATGTATTTTCCATTTTCTATATTTCAAATTTTTTAATGACGATACATTAATTTTGCCGTATCTTTTCGCATTGTCGTTCCGGGTAGATAAATCACACTCGGTTGAGTTTCGCATGCCCTAGCCCGCTCGGATCGCAATCGCTCCTCTGGCTGTTGTCATTCTGGCTGTGTGTCTGTTGAATAAACTCAGGGTGTTCGTTACTACTTGCACCTGGTTTTTCAACCCTTCTAGCAGCGTCTGATATGAGGTTTTGATGCAAGATATTTCTTTACGCAGCTCTTGAGTGACGGTAGCGTCAGATAGGGCGCGCGCCGAGGAGGTCGTATATGGTTACCACCCCTGAGTCAATTCTTCTCTGCGTTCGCAAGACCGAGTCGGCGACGACGGGACATAGGTCAGTGCCGCGGGGGTCCTGGTCGCACAGCTCCAGCAGGCGTCGCAGATGTTTGCTTGCATCGGCTTCTCAGTGCATTAGTGCGGTGAGGTCCAACCTTATGGTCGACCGGCATGTGGATTGGATTACAGTGAGGCTTCCGATGTTTTCGTAGTAGATGCCCAGGCTGCTGGTGAAGGCGTTGACGGCGTAATTGGGTGGATGCTGCGTAGCTACTGTTAATCGGGCTTTCGCCGTTATCAACCTGCAATTTGGGAGGGGAATACATATTCAAGCTCTTGTTTCCGTGAGAATGCTTATTTTGCTAATTCTCTCCCCTCTGTTTTCTCGTCTCGGGGTGGCTCTTAGTGGTGCCCCCGGGTCTTATTATTTAATTAAACTTTGCCACACCTGCACGACTATGTGTTACATCGACAGTCACGAGGTGTCCCGGTGTTCGTGCTTCGACTGGGGGCGCGTAGGGGTATGTATCTTCCATTCTGACCTGGGACCCGTATCCTCCGTTTTCATGTATCTAATGTTTTTTTTTCTTTTCCAGCCGATACGACTAGAACGTTTTGACCGGGCTTTGGGCCTAATTATTATGTAGATCCCGGAGCCCTGGGTAGAGAATGTCGTAGACCCCTTCTTCCTGTAATCGTTTGTGATCGTTTAACATTAAAATATATTGTAACGGTATTTTCACGTTAACATTAATTTTTGTCTTCCGAGGGGAAGAATTCGGGCTCGAACACGAAGATAATTAGTTATAGACTTCTGTAGGAGGTATAAGTAGGGTTTATTCAATAATTAACATAGAATTATGCAGTATTCGGCTTTTTGGCGCCGTTAGCCGTGCAATTTATTTGCGACGTATAATCGTTCTGAAGGTTCCGTGCTCTTCTTTATCCACGATGATATGGGATTTTGACTTCTGCGCTCCTTGGGTCAGCGGTGAATGTCCCAACTAGGCGTAATCGAGCTCGTCCGTCTTGATCTTTTGCCCGCCTGGCTGCTGCCGCGCGGTCTGCTGGGCTGGACGAGCTGTTGATGGCGCGTCGGTCAGCTGGTATAGACGCCGGATCTGTGTCCGTGTCCGCGTTATTTTCCAATTCGTCGAATTACTTGGATTTTCGTGTTATTTCTTGTTCGGGTTCTTTGTCTGGAGTATCCGTGCCGTTCCCGTTAATCCCAAGTATGTTTTCACGCGGTAGTATCGTTCTTGGATCGCGAGTGATGTTTTTTCTGTGGTGTAATATAATAGTTGTAACAACCTTATTTTTCTGTGTTTTTTAATTATTAATGATTAATTCGATGGATCTCTCAACAATCTTCGGTGCTGGTCTTGGACGTTCCCGATATGCTTTTGTCTTGGTGAGTTGATCTTTTATTTTGTCTTTTTCTTATCCCTTATGTCTTGTTGGGTGGTGTCGTTCCCATCCGACGCGCTTGACAAGGCTAGTAGATTTGTTTCCCTCCTAATTATTTTTCTATTCATCCTAAAATTCTAAATCAACTTTTTCTGGGTCTGGTTTGCTGGTGACCTCCTAATTCTTATTGTTAATTAATTTTCCTACCGTTTTTTCCACAATTCTATTCCAAGAGTCTCTCACTTCTTGGTGTGTGATTTATTACAAATTTTAAGTCTACTGTCCCCTGCCTTTGTGTTATAATTTCTCTAAATGTTGTTCGTTATTCTCCTTTGTTTTTCAGTGTTGTACCACTATTTTCTTTCTCCAAGTTTTTTTATTTAGAAGCCTCTTGGTGCCCAAGCCAAGTCTTTCACTCTCATCGATGCGCTGCGCTGACAATTCCTCTTACAAACTATTCCGACTTATTGCTAATTATTCAACCTAAACTTTCTTATGCTATTTTCTTAACTCACCTAAACTAACTCTATTTATGGTTAAATGTTTTTTATAATATTTTCTTAATTTGCCTGGTCCGATTCTATTAAATTTCACCAATAATCTCTCCTCAGTCCCTCCACTAACTTTCACTGTATTTCTTCTTTTTTTTGGTTTTAAAGTTCCAGCAAGTTTAATGGGCTTACTCACACCCTTTTCTATCAAGATTCCGAGATTTTATAGAAAATTCCTGGTTTCTTGAGATTTTTACTGTTGCGCATAAGCGAGTTCTGGCTTGGTAGACATTTTGAACGTATAAGAAGAATTCTCTCTGTTCGAAGCTGCCTTATATACCTTTTTCCATCCTTTCCCACTCTCTGATTTTAACTCCTCTTATTACAATATCTCATGTGATTTCGCTTGTTTCAGTTGCCCCGCCACCGTGCCCTGCCGTTCCCCTCACCGCTCGAGCGAGGTCAGCTGGTCGCTGACCCGCTGCTTTTCGGCAGTGAGGGAACATTCCGGATACGTCACGTCTTGCGGTGACTCACCACAGCTTTAATACTTAAAATCTCGGATTTTATTCTATCAATTCTCTTACTATGTATAATGAATTTTTCTTATCTTATGAAATAAATGGATTTTTCGATCAAATGTTCGATTTTTATTTAATTATCTCCTCTGATAAGTGACTACGTCACAATATATGTTTATTTTTATGTTCGCGCTTTTTTTTCTATAATTTTATGGCACGTCATGTAATTTATCTATTTTATTATAATGGTTTATTCTATTTCGAACTCTTTTTGAAGTATCCACCTTACGCTCCGTGGAGTTCCCTTCCCACATTTATTTTAGCTGGACGGTAGTCTTACAAGGAGAGGGCGCCTACTCGTCATCACGGATTTCGCTCAGATTTATAGCATATGTAAGGCTTGGCTAGAAATTAAAGTACCCAAAGTGGGAACTCCAGATGGCCAAGCGTTTAGAAAATAAAATTTTTGACGCGGCTCTGGCACCGTAAAAGCCATTTATGTTAGTATGTTTGCCAAGCAGCGGTTGGCGTAGTGGTAAGAGCTCGAACTCGTAATGCGATGGTTGCAGGTTCGACTTCCCGTGCGGAGACTTTTTTTCTAGCTCTTTCCCAATTTTTACAATATTCATGTCGCAATTAAGCGAAGTGATGAATAATTTATTTTATTTATTTATTTATATGCAAAAGGCATACATAAAGAAAAAAATTGGGATTGCGAACTTTTCAACAAGGGATTGTAATTAAAGCGCATACGAAAAGACTTTGTACATAAAAATTCAAACTCTTATTCTTTTACATTCGATGATTTACATTTGTCGGGATGACATTCATCGTAGAAACAGGGAAAACAGTAATTATTTCTGCATCTAGCACACGTTGTAAATGGTGCATTTTTACAATTACAACGTTGTTTCAACGTCTTCATAGAAAAACAAACTTGATTTACATTCATTAAACATTCTCTCTCATCGCAAAGTTTAGCAGCGAACCACGCGTAACGTAACATGTCACCGAATATTGACTTGGATAGTTGATGATGAACGATCGAATGTATTTTTATACAGTCTTCTCGGGATGTTATTTCTTTTTCTTGCTCGATGAGGTAAGAGCAATTGTGTATTTTTTTTATAAAGTTTGTAACCTGACGATAAAAATATACATCGCATAGGCATGGGTGCTGCGGGGCTACGGCTTCACGCCAGTCAGCAGCTCCGCCTCGCATTCATGCACCAACACGTGGGGGGACAGTCAGATCCCTGTGTGTAGAGTGGTGGTATATGTGAACATCGCATACGGCAACCAATCGTCCCAATCACCTTGATCTTCGTTTATGAAGTTCTTCAGGTATTCGGCGAGGGTGCGGGAGGATCGTCCTAGGGCGCCGTTCGACTCCAAGTGGAAGGCCGTGGTCTGAATTTTCTTGATTCTTAGTAGTCGGCACATCTCTTTGAAGGTGGTACTTAGGAAATTTGTGCCCTGGTCCGATAGTATTGTTTCCGGCGTACCATGCCGGCAAATCAGGTCTTCCACTAATGCCCTCGCTACTGTCAAAGCCTCCTGGTTTGGCAGTGATATCGCCGCGCTATATTAGGTGCGTATGTCCTGGAACATAACCCAGTTACGCTTTCAGCTAGCGGCCCTACGATGTCGACCGCTACTTCTTCAATGACTTTGATGGAGTATCCGTTACTAACAGCGACACTCGTCCCTTCTTCCTTATTTTATTCCTTCGACAGGATTCGCGGGACGAAACGTACCCCTCCAGATCCGTTCTTATGCCAGGCCAGACATATTTGATCCGGATCCGATGCAACGTTCGCCGGATATCCTGGTGCCCTTCTCTAGGGGTGTCGTGGTATTTTTTTATTATTTTCAGACGATCGTCGGCAGTAGGGCACGCCACGCCACTGCTGCAGTTGATATGCTCTTTCGTATGGTTGTCTTTGTCCGTGCTGCTGGAGGATCGTCGGCTACGGTCTTCGCCGTACCTCGCTTCGTCAGCACTCCTATGCGGCAGGCTGTCCGGAGTGACTCGCCTCGGGGTGCTGACCGGTAGCTGCGCTGCTGCATTGCCCTCTTTTTCGGACGGCCTTGCAGTGTTCTCTTTTCATGGTCTTCTTCGCCTCGCGGGCCGGCCATGTTGTGCTGCTAGCTCTCTATCCTTTTCTGTGGTGCTTACAGTCTTACCTTCAGCATGCTTTGCTCGGGTGTATTGTCTTCACCTTCCCCGTCCGCACGACTTCGCGACGGGGCTTTGGGGATCAGTAGAGCGACTTGCATGCATGGTGCGAGTGTTACTGTCCTCCTCCAATACGCTAGCAGGCATTGCCTCTCGCTCTGCCACGTTGGTTGGTACGCCCAGGGTATATTCGGCTTTCCGCTTTGTGCGGTTGTTCATACCCCGGCGCGTGCTGTCCTTTTCATTCTTGCGGGCGAACTTAGCCTCTTGCTCCTGCGCGTTATTACGGCCGTCGGGGGTATCTTCGACCCGCCGCTTTGTGCGGTCATTCGCTGCGCCGATCTGCCCCGACGTGCTGTTCTCTTCTGAACCATTGACTTCGGTCGTCGCTCTCACTTGGGCCCCCGTAGTCGCGAATATACGGCTTAGAGTATCAGCGTTTGTGTTACGCTTTCCTGCCTTATATTCAACGTTAAACTCATGTTCCGCCAAATTAATTTTCCATCGCATCAATCGCGAACCTGGGTCCTTTGCCTCGAATAGCCGTGTGAATAGCACTCCTTTTACGTCCATTGGAATGGCACCGGGAATTTTTTCGCCGCCTCCAGTTTCTTGGGATCCGCGACCCCTCCTCGGAGATGATATGACTGAGGTACTGCGTTTCCTTGCGCAGGAATTGACACTTGCTAGGTTGCACTGACAATTTGGCTTCTCTCAGCTGCTGCAGCACCTCCCGCAGCTTGTCGTTGTGCTTCTGAGGGCTTTTCCGTGTATCACAATGTCATCGAGGTACATGTAACATTTGACTCCCTGTAGCCCGGTTAGAGTAGATTTCATTAGCCGCTGGAAAGTTGGTGGCGCATTCTTTAGTCTAAAAGCCATTCGGTTATACTCAAAATGCCCTTGCGGAGTGAAAAATACCGTTTTATCCTTATCTTCCTGCGTCATCGGGATTTGGTGAAATCCCGAAGCGAGATCCAAGGTCGTGCTCGTCCCAGATTGGCCAATATTTCGGTTATATTGGGTAGTGGGTATGAGTCTTCGATTATGGCTATGTTTAACTTCCAAAAGTCCACCATTAGACGCGTTTTCCTAACCCCAGTTGTGTCGGGTTTCTTTGCCAAGACAACAGCGGCGCGTCCTTTTAGCTCCTGCTGGGTTAGATTATTCCTTCTGCTACCATTTCGTCTGTTTGCCTCTCAGCAGTTGAGTTAAATACATCCTCGTGTTCCCTCGAAATTTTATCTAGCACTTTGTGCTCCTCCGTGTTGTGGTTTGCTGTGTCTAGTTCTTGAGTTAGTAGCGCAAAGCGGTCGGCCTCTCGCTCCGCGCTGACGGTCAGAACTTCGGCAGTCGCGCCTCGAGACCGTGACCCACTGCTGCTATCGCGAGTGGCTCGAATTTCACTACGGAGCGTAAAAAATGCTAGAAGCGTATAACTTTCCTAATTATTGCCACTATTTATTGTTATTAACAAAGCCCGTAAACGGAATAAACCGTTTACCGTTTTATTCCTCTTAACCCGTTTTATTCTTCTTGACGCACAGTATGTGTGTATAAATCTACATGACTATGTTGTTATGTGCGTGGAAGTACTGCTGAGTTCCATGTCGCTGAATATATGTCTGCCAGATACGCTAAAAAGAACTGCAGGCCTAATTGTTTCCAAAACTTTGCCATTTTTATTTTGCTATTAACAAAAGCCGTCAACATCATAAACCATATACCGTTTTATCGTCATAACCCTCCGAATATGTGTGTAAATCTACAAATCTCTGTGTTCATGTGCGTGGAACCACTGCGGAGTTTCATGACATTGAATATTTGTCTGACAGGAACGCTAAAAGAACTACAGGAATCTAGCTTTCCTAAATTTTGCCATTTTTTTTGTCAATATACCATGAGCGGTGGAGAAGCAGAGAGTGTCGTGACTGCCAATGACTCTCATATGGAGCAGGAGCCAATTACCAATGAGACCCTTAGCAAATCGGGTGGAGTGCCTCGAATCATTCTTTCTCGGAATTCTAATCCAATGTGCGAAGTTAACCAGTCGCCGGTTTGGCAGGTCGTTTACACAAGGAAACGTGCAAGAATATCATACAGCAACACTGATAGCGATAGTGAATCACCACAAGCTATCCCCAACAATAACAGATTGACCGTGCTCAGTGATAAGCAAGACCAGCCAACGATCATCCAGAATCATAATGATAATAATCTTGTAAATCAATCGACAATAGAGGACAATAGAGAATCAAAGCCACTGCCGATTTTCATACCTGAAGTCACTTCGATCGCTGACTTAACGTCAAAACTAGGAGAAGTAATAGACCACGACGAATACATCTATAAAACTATAAACAGTAGCGGTCAACTGAAGATAATGGCTAAGAATTCTGATTCATACAGAAAGATTGTCCGCAAGCTCGACGATGAAGGCGCCGCCTACCATACATATCAATTAAAACAACAACGGGCTTACAGAGTCGTGATCAGATACCTCATCCAATCTCTCCCTCCCAGCGAAGTCAAAGATGCGATCGACGGATTCGGGCACCAAGTACGCAACGTAACAAATGTACGACACTGGCAAAGTAAATAATCCCTGCCATTATTCTTTGTTGATCTAGAACCAAATCTAAACAACTAACTCGACTCTAAATCTCATTTACAAACTCGACTTACTACTAAACACCAGAATCCAAATCGAACCACCAAAAAAAACAAAACAATTGTAAATTATACGAAAACGCGAGACACTCCTGCCATATGCGTCCTATGTACCGGTAATCACCCAGCCAACTACAAAAGTTGGAAAATCTACCAATAAATCATACATAAAAGAGACTCAACCGTACAAAAACCTCACTGGCACAAGCCAAGGATGACAGAAGAAAATCCAGCTGAAGAACAACACCAAAATACATCTCCGATAACCAGCCCACCATTTGGAAGAAGCAATGTAAGTTATGATCAAGCAACAAGTGCCAATCTCAGCACACGTCCTGATGACCATTCCAATAGCAACTCTGAAATGATAATAGTTCTTGAAAAATCGTTTAACGAATTTAAAACAGTGCTAATGTAACAGAATGAACTGTTGAACACAATGTTGAAACTACTGACTACAGTACTAACCAAGTTCTCCGAAAAGTGAATCAGTTTTATCGATCAGCGCTCTGGAATGCCAACGGTCTGCTGCAACACCGGCAAGAATTAACTACATTTCTACACATAAACAGACTAGATATTATGCTTATCTCGGAAACGTATTTCACTAACAAGAGCTACCTTAACATCCGTGGCTACAATATTGTAACGGTGATTTCTATCGTTAGCATTAATTTTGTCTTCTGAGGGGAAGAATTCGGACTCGAACACAGGGATAATTAATTTAGACTTCGAGGTAGGCAAAAGTAGGGTTTATTTACCAAAATAATCAGAGGAAAATCGATGTTCGGTTTATTGGCACCGTTGGCCAGTACATTGCATTTCAAACCGTAATTTCTGCGGTTATTCTATAATTCTTTTCGTATACCTCGTTCACGTAGCTCCTCGATACACCTAGCAATGTAGTTTGTTATTGTATTGTTCGTTGGTAGTCGGCCTGTCACCCGACATACACTCGCAAACCACGCGCGTCAAACTTGCTCTTTAAAGGCGATATCTCTATTATACTTATAATCCACTTTACCACACTTTCTACTTTCTTCCTATCTATTTTAAACCGACTCGCTTACACACTACTCGCTTATCCTACCTATTCAAATACTACGCACTTAAATGCTACTTGCTTAAATATTATTCGCTTAATTCTATTCAATCAAAGAATATTTAATTTTATATTACTGTAAATTTCTTCTAATCTCACTAATTATTTTTCTTATTATTCCATTCACTAACCTGTCATTCCTCTTTCCGCTGTCTTCGTTTTCCACTTCACAGACTCGATTTTCTTAATTAAAGGAACACGTATCTCGATGAAATGTAAATGTCAACGCTACGAACTGATGCTGTTAGATTTGGACACTTTCCTTCAAAAGCACGTAAAACAAGAGCCAAGAGCTAAAACTCCAGTAAAAAAATGCACGTATTATCCGAGAAGAGCGTCTTCGACTAACAAGGAAAGATACTTTGGTGTCCCCCTCCGATTTTGATGAAACTCACGTATGTTGTAGAGCATCGAAAACTAAAAGACACGTATTTTTTTTTATCGGCGGAAAAACATTTCTAAGGGGTGAAATCGCCCTTCAAAATTAGCATGTCGAGGGGTGATTTTGCAGTTTCACCCAGAAGGCGTCAATCGATGTTAATGAAACAAAAACCAAAATACTCCTCATTGAAGACAATCAAAATTCCACGTGAAGTTGAAGAAAAAAATTCATTTGCAGGGGTGAACAACCCTCTGATTTTTCAATTTTCCACCCTACACAAAAAACTAACCAACCAAATTGAACAGAACATACACCATTTGGAAGTGCAAGTTAAAATAAAGATGACGTATTTTTGCACATTCACAGGAAAATGAATTTACGGGGGTAAACTACCCCTTATCCATTAGTACGTATATTTGTGCGTACATTCTTGTTTCTCGTTATTTAAATGTCCGAATTGATTCAAAACATTCTTGTTAGCCGAAGTCAACGGGGGGCACTTCAGATGATGCTTTGTTTATTATTAAGGGGGTGACCGGCTGTTACTTACAAGTAGAATGGTCCATTCACGAGTTTCGCGTTATTTACTGGAAAAAAAAGCTTGTTCAAATACAGAATACTGGGGAATGTTGCTGGGGTTGAGTGGTTGTATGGCATATGTGTATGGCTGTATTTCGAAACAGCGGCAATCAGCTGAGGACATAGGCGAGAAATAACAAATACCCGGTTTCGGCATGCGCATTTATTCGACTGTCGTCCTTTTCACGTCCCGTGTTATCGCTCTCCCCACTCTCCATTCTCTCACATTTATTCTTACCGCCTTGCGCATCTACATACACCACAGTATATAATATAATGTATCATTCCTTTTACAATTCATCAACGTGCAATGTGCACGTCATAATTTGCAGCAATCATGGTTCGTAAGTCGTGCAGAAATGATACTCTTCAAAAAAATGTTGCAAGCATAAAGACTTCTTGCACCATGAGCATCTGATGATGGCCACATTATTACAACCTAGTACTTTACAGTATGCTTGAGACGATTGACCGAAACCAAAACTCACTGGATTGTCGAACTCGTTCGGCTTATCGGTTATATAATTACTTTTGAACCATGCATATTTGAAAAGATTTATATATCTGGGTGATGAAAGTTGATTGTGTGCGAGCGATTGCAGTTTGATTATGTTGTTTCTCAAGTGTAAATTAATATCAGAATTAAGTAATAATATACTGTCGGAAAAATGTCGTACATAATTTTTTCATATTCGGAAACCAAAAACGTCGAGTGGTTGGATTTTCCCTGTGGTGCCTTCAGGTATTATCTTTGTGATTGTTTTTTTGCCCCGAGGTGTTGCATTTTGAACAACTTCTGGGCAGTGTCCACTCCACGAGTCTATCAACAATACGCTGTCACGGCCGGTGTTGGGGAAGAATACTTTTTCCAACCAAACTTTGAAGTGCTCTATACATAGGATGATAATGGTTATTGATATAGTATAATTCATCATATGTTCAATATTTTCTGGCAATCATTTTTGTCCATACCTGAAGTAATTTTTCCGGATTTCGTTGCTGTTAAAAATACGTTTTCTGGCCTGAATAAATTTTTTTCCACGATTGGGCCGAACTCACCCTTTCCCTCTTTTAGAACGATAAAAAGGGGTGACAGTAAGTTTCCATCTGCATTTATGGTTGGCTGGATAGTGTAGCTGTGAGTTGTAGATGATACGGATTGTACTACACATTGCACTTGTTTAGTTCCTTCAGCCGTCAGAGTCCTGCCAGAGTGGATTTCCAGTTGAAAACCGCTCTGATCTGAATTATATATGTTTTCCGGTCCATATTTTTGAATATATGGTTTAATTTCATTCACGAAGTTTTCTGCATTCATCCTTAAAACTGGTTCGTCTTCTATAGTCTTTCGTGTTACGAATTTATTAATTTTCCCGGACACAATACGATGTGATTTCTTGAACTTCGGAAGCCAATTACGAGAAGCTTTAAAACGAATGTCTTCGTGACCTATCTCTTTTTGAGCTTGTAGAGCCCACTTTTGAAGGTCGATATCATGAACAATGAAACCAGCATCTACTGCGGCTTGTATGTTTTTCAAAGTATATTCAGAGATTTGAGCTAATTTCTCCTTGTAGGTCCCACCTTTGTTTATTTGATTTGCCCAGCGTTTTAATTGTCGTACAGATTTGACTGTTTTGAATTTCTGACTGACGGTATCGACACTGTAATTTTTCTTCTTACCGGATCTCCAGTATTCGATTGCTTTGCGTTTGTAATCGTAGCTTATGTCTTCTTCGTCTTTAGAACAAGTATCAGAATCCACTGGACCTTCATCATGTTGCCAAAGAGTGTCCTCGACAGGGTTAACATACTACTTGAATGGCTCTTGAAAATCTAACGATTGTTTCTCGATAATTTTAACTCCGTTATAATCGTCCATGCAGTCGACCAGAACTTTTTCGAAATTCTGCTTTACCTCGATTTTTGCAATGTTAATCGGAGTTTCGGGAATATTCATGGCTTCAAATGTAGCCAAAAGAAGTTTAATGACGTTGATTGGATTCACTTTCATGGTCTATTGATTTTTTTTTGTCAGAAATGATAACTGCCGCACTGGCACTCCGTTCAAATGAGCAACTGAAGATCGCTGTATGTATCGCGGTTTTTATATTTGAAAGACTTGTTGTTGAACCACATGCGATATTAGCAGATAATACGCAGTCCCAGATAGCCGCCTATGTAGAAAACACCTCTTACTGCGTCGAAAGTATTTTTATCATATTGGCGTATGATTAGATTACTCAAAAAAATAAGATCATATTCATTTCGTTGGAATAATTGACAATGTGCTATAGATGGAACGACTGTTGCATCATCGACTTATTCCGAAATTTGCGCCGAATCGAAATACAATCTAATCGAAAGGTCGATAACATATGACGATAAATTATTGATAAGCACAAAATCAGCACAAAGAGTGAACGCAAGCAGCTCTTTAACATGTAAATAACGAGAAACAAGAATGTACGCACAAATATACGTACTAATGGATAAGGGGTAGTTTACCCCCGTAAATTCATTTTCCTGTGAATGTGCAAAAATACGTCATCTTTATTTTAACTTGCGCTTCCAAATGGTATATGTTCTGTTCAATTTGGTTGGTTAGTTTTTTGTGTAGGGTGGAAAATTGAAAAATCAGGGGGTTGTTCACCCCTGCAAAAGAATTTTTTTCTTCAACTTAGCGTGGAATTTTGATTGTCTTCAATGAGGAGTATTTCGGATTTTGTTTCATTAAAATCGGTTGACGCGTTCTGGGTGAAACTGCAAAATCACCCCTCGACATGCTAATTTTGAAGGGCGATTTCACCCCTTAGAAATGTTTTTCCGCCGATAAAAAAAAATACGTGTCTTTTATTTTTCGATGCTCTACAACATACGTGAGTTTCATCAAAATCGGAGGGGGACACCAAAGTATCTTTCCTTGTAAGAGAGCATTTTCCCTCCTACAGGTTCTTTTATACCCTGCCCCGCTGCCTCATTCCCCTCTACATCATTTTCAATTTCAATTTTTAAATATGACGCTTTCCTAATTTTTCAGATTGCCGTTGCCGCGCCACCAAGCGAGGCCAGCTGGTCGCTGACCTGCCATTTACGGTAGCGAGGGAATTCCTTAAATGTGACGTCGCCCGTTTTTGTCAAATTCCGTCCGGGTTCGATACCCTAGTGCCCGCAGTGCTCGGTGCATTCGAGCATAATTTCGCCCCTTATAATAGCGAAATATAATCAGGCAGGCTAGCGGGTGTAACTATGTTACAATATATACAACACAAAACACCCTGATGGTACTGCACACGGAGGCACGGCGACCATCATAAAAAATACAATAAAACACCATGTTTGAGAATTCCAGAGAATGTTGTTGGAACGATCTGCGAATATATCGGAAATTATGAAACTTCACTCAAGACAGGGTGAAAATAAACCAAACTCGTAGACGGTATTTTGAGAAAGTGGTTTATTATACCTTCCGCATGTCAATTACAAAAATTAGTTTAATTTAAAAAACATAAAGAATATAAAAATAAATACACAATAAATTGAAAATGAATTCTGGAGTTTTTAGAAAATCTGAGAATCACACAATTAATATAATTGTGTGCTGTATTTATTGAGAGCAGTGTACGCAGTGCAGCCAGCGCTGCGGAGCATGTCACGCAATGAGATATATCAGTGCGTAGATGAATTTAATGCCTGTCAGCAAATACTCAATGTGATGGTGAAATAGAATCTACAGATAGTGAGTGCTAGCACATGCAGATTTGACAATTGAGTGGAATTCTACACTGACAGACTGTGATGCACTCTACGCTGCAGAGCACTGAAATGTGAGCTTGAGGATGCACAAGATGATTAGAATGAATTCATAACAATTTCCCAGCAAGTTTAATTGGGGGAAAGTGCAGTGAATTGGTAAAACACACGCAATTATATTAATCGAGTATGCTAATAATTGAGTGAAAACGTGGTGCAGCCAATGCTGCAGAGCACGCCACAGGGTGAGACCTTTTATGATGATGTACCGATATATGAATCTCCTCACCGTCGGTGAATTATGTTCAATTATGACGGTGTTCTTTTACCTTAATTTGAGTCCTGGTGAGCAAGCAAAAGTTGAGAAGATCCAGTTGAGAAAAGGGAAAATTGTCCGAGCCTTGCAAATGCGTGCGCTGTTCGATGCGGGTTTTCACGTAGGTGCCGAAATATCCAACATGGCTGCGGGATATGAAAGCGTCATTGGGCGCTGAAGTCAATTGAGAGAGATAGCTGGTGAGCGAAGCCGAAGTCAAGAGAGAGGGACATCCTGTCGCTCAACGCGGCATGCCTACGCGGCACAGCCTCGGCTCCGCGAAGCCCTGCCTCGGCTATCTCCGGCTTAACCGAACGCAGCGTGCTAGAGCACAGCAACAGGTCGACGCATGACAAATATCGATCACCGTGCGCCAGCTAATTATCCAACACACCACGAACTAACAGAGTTCAAACAAGACTTTCTCCAAGCTTCAAGCGTCGCCATTGAAGATTGGAAATACGGCACTGTAGTCCTATCTGCATCGTATTGCCCCCCAAAGCACAAAAACTCCAAAGAAAAGTTCATAGAATATTTTTAAACGTTAGGCCCTCGGTTCCTTGCTGGTGGCGATTACAACGCGAAACATCTGCATTGGGGATCTAGACTAATTACCGCTAAAGGAAGGGAACTCCAAAAAGCAATGTCTCAAGAGAACTACAAACAGTTGTCATTAGGTCAACCGACCTAGTGGCCTACAGATAGGAATAAAATTCTTGATTTTCTGGATTTTTTTGTAGTCAAAATCATCTCGAAAGCTTACACAAACCTCGAATCTAGCATAGATCTATCGTCAGATCACACTCCAGTATTACTTACATTAAGCACTGGTATTATTTACAAACAAAGAACGCCATTTCTTCACAATAATAAGACCGACTGGAATGCATTCAGACAAAAAATTGATGCAGACATTAATCTGAAAACATCTCTAAAAACCGAATACGAGATAGAGGATGGTACTGATTACATAACTAAACTGATACAGGACACGGCATGGGCAGCGACTCCAGAAGCCGAGGACAAAGGGATAACTAATAACTACCCAATAGAAATAACCAGGAAAATAACTGAGAAAAGAAGACTGAGAAGAGTATGGCAACAATGCAGGAACCCTATTGATAAAACCAACGTTAATAGAGCCATACGCCGATTTAAAAAACTCATCGAGGACTACGACAACGACACCATCCAACATAAATTATTAAATCTAACCAATACGGCCAACACAGATTACTCTCTTTGGAAGGTAACGAAACGACTGAATCAATCTCAGCAACAAAGTTCTCCAATCAAAAAAACAGACGGTAGTTGGGCTAAAGATGATACCGAAAAAGCAGAGACATTTGTCAAACATCTAGCCGAAGTGTTTACACCGGTCGAGAGCCAATTAAACAACATGGACGTCTTAAAATATCTCGGATGTCCTCTGCCTATGTGTTCACCAATAACCCACTTCTGCCCAACAGAAGTAAAAAAAAATCAGAAAACTTAGTCCCAGGAAATCTCCTGGTTATGACTTAATCACAGGTAAGATTCTCAAAGAACTATCCAGAAAAGCAGTATTGTATATAACTACTCTGTTCAATGCTATTATTCGTGTGGCACATATCTCAACTCCATGGAAAATTTCACGAATCGTTATGATACCCAAACCAGGAAAACCGCCCAATGAAGTCACCTCTTATCGACCAATAAGCTTACTGCCCATTATGTCGAAGTTATTCGAAAAAATACTACGTACAAGGCTATGGACCCCAATAAACGAAGGAAAACTCATTCCTGACCACCAATTTGGGTTCAGAAATAACCACTCAACAATCGGACGGGTATATAGAGTATTTAATACAATCTCAAACTCGCTGGAAGAAAAGAAATTCTGCTCAGCAGTCTTCTTAGATATTCAACAAGCTTTCGACAAGGTATGGCACCACAGACTGCTCTACGAAATAAAAAAGAACCTGCCACAGTACTACCTACTACTCAAATCGTACTTAAACAATAGACGATTCCAAGCACGCTATGGGAACGACCTGTCGAAATCCTACCCTATCAAGTCTGGTGTGCCGCAGGGAAGCGTTCTTGGACCAGCCCTGTACACAATATACACCGCGGATCTACCTACGAGAAGAGGCACTAATATAGCAACGTTCGCTGACGAGACGGCTATATTAGCAGCGCACGAAAATCCTGAAGCAGCATCTAGAATTCTCCAAAGGGAAATTACGGATATACAGGTATAGATGGAAAAATGGCGGATAAAAGCGAGCAAAACAAGATCAGTACACATCGCATTCGCCACAAGAAAAGGAAACTGCCCTACCGTCAAGCTATATAAACAACCGTTACCGAGCCGCAACGAAGTAATGCCTCGGAATGCACCTGGATCGGAAATTAACGTGGACAAAGCTTATCAAAACCAAAAGGAAACAGTTAGACCTCAAATGGCGAAAAATGTATTGGCTGGTCGGCAGGAACTCCCAACTTTCTCTGTACTGCAAATTAATCATCTACAAAGTCATTCTGAGGCCAGTGTGGACCTATGCAATACAGCTGTGGGGAACCGCCTGTAAGTCCAAGTGACAAATAGGGCAATCCACCGAGATCTCCAGGTAGAGACAGTGTACCAAGTGATCACTAGATTTAGTGAAAATTATGAAACAAGACTCGAAACCCATCCCAATGAGCTGGCGACAAACTTACTTAATAGAAAGTTAGTGGTAAAAAGACTGAAAAGGTTCAAGCCTCTGGACCTACGAAATCGTTTCGAATGAACCACGCCAAGTCAAGATAACGAAAACCAAAGAATAGGGCATCACTGGGTGACTACTTCGATTCATATAGAATCGACGATCCGCACAATTAATTATTGTTATTTAAAATAACAGATTATAATGAATCACTCACACCAAAAAAGAAAGATACGCAAAAAAGAACTACAAGCCTATATCTTTTCTAAATTATGCCACTTTTTTTCTTATTAACGAAGGCCGTCAACGGAATAAACCATATACCATTTGATTCTCCTTGAACCGCTGAATGTGTGTAAATCTACAAATCTCTGTGGTCATGCGTGTGGAAATACTGCTCAGTTATATGATGCTGAATATTTGTCCGTCAGATACGCTAAAATGTACGACAAGCCTATATCTATTCTAATTTCGTCATTTTTTTCGTATCATCAAAGACCATCAACGGAATGAACCATATACCATTTTATTCTTTTTGACGAACAGAATGTGTGTGAAAATCTACAAGAATATGTTGTCATGTGCGTGGAGGTACTGCTGAGTTATATGACACTGAATATTTGTCTGGCAGATACGCTAAAAAGTACTTGTTGGAAAATCAGCTAGCGTGCTGCGCTCGGCTATGCCGGAGATAGCCGAGGCATTGCCTCCCTGCGACGAGGCAGTGCTTCGCGAGCATGCTGCTTGAAGCAAGAGGCTCGCTCTCTCTCGTTTAACTTCGGCATAGCTGATCTCGATCTCTCGCTTGACTTCAGTGTCGCATAATGACGCTTTTGTACAACGCAGCCATGTTGCAAAACTTCTGTGACACTTCTGTGAAAACACGCTTGGACAGCGCACACATCGTCGGTACACTCGCTCGGACTTTTCACCATCTCACCGGATCTTCTCAACATTTTCGTGCTCACCAGGACTCAAATACACGGTAAGAGTACATCGTTACAATTTCTCCAAATTCAATGACGGTGAGGCGAGTAAATCTCATCGGTTCATCAACATAAAGTTCTCATTCGGTGGCGTGCTCATCACATTTTGCCTACTCGATTAATATAATTCAGCGTGTGCCTATTATTCACTGTACTTTCCCCCAACTAAACTTGCTGGGAAGGTACTGTGATTATATTCTTATCATTTGTGCATCCTCAAAACTCTCATTTTTCCGTGCTCTGCAGTGCTGACCGCACCACGTTTTCCACCCCACATTTTCCCAAGTAATGTAATGGTATATGCTAGCAATCTCTCACATTACTTTTCCTCAACTAAGTGTGCTGGAAAAGTACTGTGATTATTTTGCTCACTTGCGCATTTTTAACTCCTCATTACGTAGCGTGCTCTGCAGCGCTGGCCGCATCACGTTCACTGTACAACTTAAAACACCTTATTTAACAGCAACAATTATATTAATTGCGTGCTGGTCACTTAAAATCAATATTAATTTCATTTTATTTAATTGTATTTTTTTTATATATATTTTTTTGTGTTCCAAATTAATAGTGAAGGTATTAATAATAAACCGCTTTCTCTTGCAACATCTTCAGTCTGGTTTCTGTTTCCCTGCCTCGAGTGATTACTCATTATTTTTAATATATTACAAATTCCATCCGACACCATCAACAGGAATTCTCAACAGTACTGCAGGAATTTATCTTTCCTAAATTTTGCCTTTTTTTTGTTATTAACAACGGCAGTCAACGTAATAAACCATATACTGTTTTATTCGTGTTGATCCACAGAATGTGTGTGTAACTTTCCAAATCTCTGTGGTTAGGTGTATGGAAGTACAGCTAAGTTACATGATGCTGAATATTTGTCTGCCAGATACGCTAAATGGAACTACCGGCGTATATCTTTCTTAAAGTTTGTCGATTTTTCTGTGAATAACAATGGCTGGCAACGGAATAAACCATATGACGGTTTATTCGTCTTGATCCATAGAAAGTGTGTGTAAATCTACAATTCTCTGTGGTCATGCGGAAGGAACTACTGCTGAGTTACATGACGCTGATAACTTGCTTGCCAGATACGTGAAAAAGAAATCCAGGCCTATTTCTTTCCAAAAATTTAGCCATTTTTGTTGTTATTAAGGCCTTACATACGTCCAGAATTTTCAAAAAATCGATTTTTTTACAGATTATTACTCTCTATAGTTTTAGGTGTATTTCCGTGAAAGTCGATTGTAAAAATTCCCTATAGATCGAAAGTTATTATAGAAAACCCGACTGCCCAACGAGAGGGCCTGATGCGCGCCCTGAAACTTTAAATGCATTTTTCTCAATATTACTTTTTCTGGCACGGTCTGCATGATAACTTATACAGTTTTCAATATTTTTGATGCTTTTTTTTTATATTCGAAATTGTTTTCTCTATAGTCTATCGAGTCGGATTTTTGATATTGTGATTAAAAAATTTTATAAACATAATTAAAGTGTGACATTTATGACTCAAAATGCACACTTTTTTTAAAACTGCCGTGAATTGCTAAATTTTTCTAATTTTAAAAATCCGGCTCGACAGACTATAACTACAACTTTATTTTACAAGAATTTTTTTACGTTTTGCAGATCTATCAACATTTCAAGAAGAAATGATGCAGACCGTGGAGCAACTTTTTTTCATAGTGCTTCGGGAAACGTGATTTTTTATGTTGTAATTTTTGAAAAAAAAATGGAATACATTTTTTTACAAAGTTTAAATACTAATAAACAATGTGTAAACATTATTTTTATTAATTTCTGTTGCTATCTCTTCTAAAAACAGTTTTTCTTTTAGCGCGTTTTGGGCACTGCTGGACGTATGTAAGGCCTTAACGAAGGCCGTCAACAGAATAAACCATGTACCGTTTTATTCGTCTTGATCCATAGAAAATGTGTGTAAATCTACAAATCTCTATTGTCATGCGTGTGGTAATACTGCTGAATTACATAACGCTGAATATTTGTTTGCCAGATACGCTAAAGAGATCTACAATCCTATATCTATCCTATACTTTGCCTTTTTTTGTTATTCCTGTTGTGCCACGAATTAATTAATTGTACATTATTTCGCCATTGTTCCTTCTTCGTATGAGGCCACTTACCGAAGTAGAAAAAATGTGCAAACGTAAGCAAGGAGCTGCAAGCAATGACCGCTACGAACTCGAGTTACGACTTGCTGGAATTCTATTTCGACACTCGATTTCGGTCAAAGGGGTGAATAACTGCTTTGCCGAAATCATTCTATTAGTAGATTCAAACACGAGAGGTTGGTTCCTTGTAACGGGCTCGAAACAACACAATTATTGTACATTCTTTTATTGACTTTTAAATAGACAAGGGAAAGTTATCGTTGCCTATAATAAATATTACCGTTTTTATAAATTCACGTTTACACGAATTACTCGAGATCTATCCCCTAATCGGCAAGCGATCCTAAAAATAATAACTTTTTAATATTATACCGAATACCGAATAATCCAATTACGCGGTACCGGCATAACATTTGGGGGCAGCGGTGGGATCTGCTGAAGTATAAGTGTTACGTGAGTTATTTGGACAAAAAGTGTTTTGGATAAAGTAAAAAGAGTGACTCTGAAATGACGATTCCGACTCGTGCAAGGACACCAGTGTAGTTCGTGAAAACCCGACTAAGCTAACGTGAAGGTGCGAAGTGTACGTCGGTGCGGTGCGACATTTCGGTCAACCGTTTAAAGTCCCGATTGACGATGTCACGTCAAGTCGCGGAAAACCGCACAAAGTGTGCAACCAAGTACTCGAGGCAGCTACTTGAGACGAAGCCATCGCGAGCCATTGGCGACGCACTAAGGACGAGCCCAGGAACCACCGAAGAAAAGGGTCAACTGCGCCAGGAAGGACGTCAAGGACCATCTACAGAGGGGAGCTGCAGGACGCCAAGTCAACAGCACCCGAGGTATACCTGAGAGGACCATCTACAAGATCATCCTTCTGTAAGTGGCGGTTACATTATAAATATACATAGAGCCTTGTAGAATCAAAGCCAGTCGACCCGTAAATTGGGAAAATATTTCAACAGATGTATACATATCTCTCGGGAGATTTTTTGGAAATATTATAGTAAAGTCTATCGCGAAATTAGCAACATACCGGATTCTAGAGGTGCCCGACCAAAACGTAGCGGCAACTCGCTAGATACGACGTTGCCCGGCGAAGAGGTAGATTCCACAGCCGGATTAGCAGCGGCCGTAGGGAACATCGCGTACAGAACGCGTAGGGCGCTAACGGAGCTCTCGCCATCAGGACGCCCCCCCCCTTCCCCCCGCTGACAGGCAGGAGGCCCTGGCAGGCCGTCTGACAGCCCAGTTCGGCGTGAATTCACTTAGGGGTGCGTCGTTCGGGGATCACGACAGTGACGAAAGCGACGACGTTTTCAATATGTCCACCGGTGATAGAACTCCCGAACGCGTCACCGATGAAATGGTCGAGCGGGAAATCGAAAACATGCGTACAATAGATCGCGTAGGTTTCCCGGCAGCAATCGGTATGGCAACCCGGTCGGTACCTGCACGAGTACGAGATCGGTTAGAGGCGGTCGACCAGAGCCACCGTGAAATGGAAAGAGCTCGAAGTCAATATGAAAGGCTGCAGCGCGAGCATGAATGAGGCCAATGCGAACTCCTGGAGGCAGAAACCCCATCAGCAAGACGGATCTTGGCGGATACGCTAAACGAGGTAGGTGCGGAAGAGTACGATCCACTTCTCAAGAGAGCAAATTGCTGAGCTGCAGCAACAGTTAGGACGAGCAGGGATGGATGACTATCCGCCCTCCTCATAGCCTCAGAGACGTACGCGGTTTGAGGAGACACGGATGCCCTCAAACATGCTCAGCCTCAGTCTGGGAATAAAAATGGTAAAAACATTCGACGGCAAAGATGCAAAGGCATTGCCGCTCTTTTTAAAGTGCTACAAGACGATTTTTCACAGGGTAGCCGAGGAGGAGCATGGCTCCCTCCTGGAATTAATTGTCATGAGCAAATTAGAAGATGCGGCAGCAAGGCAACTCCAGCAAAAAATCATCATTACCATGGCGCAACTCAGGAGTGAGTTGGAAGCGTTGTACGGACAACGGAAGTCCCTGGCCGCATTGCAGATGGAGTTCAGCTCGCACCGGTAGGGACATAATGAGGACATCGCCGCCTACGCGGCAAGAATAGAGAGAATTACGGTAGACATCACCGAAATAGTCGGTGAACCGTTGAAAACAGAGGGTCAGAAGATCACCGTGGAGAGTGTCACCCGACAAAGCGCATAGGCTAACTTCGAAAACGGCCGGCATGGCCAGGTCCAAGTGCTGGTACGTGCAAGAAACTACCAACCGCTACATGACTCTGTGGCAGGGGCCATAGAGATCGACAACATGGTGCAGCCAAAGAAAGGGTTAGGTGGAGTACTAAGCCACCCCAGAAGGCCCTAAGGCGCACCATCCCGACAGGGAGAGAATTGCTTCACCTGCGGGAGGCCAGGGCACGTGGCTCGAGATTGCACCCGCAGATTGGGGAGAGTGAGCCTACCGATGCCCAGCGAGAATACCACGTTTACGTTGTATGCAATTATTGACGAAAGAAGGGCCACTTGTGGAAAGGGCCAAGAGTGAAAAGTCCACGGTGAATGCAGGTACAAATCGATCAAATACCGATGCCAGCTCGCTGGGTACGATAAGATCAACCACACTTACGGCCCAGCAGAAACCCGCGCGCAGAAGGAGGAAAACAACGCAGCGTTACTGCAGGTAACGCTGCCGGCGTCCAGCGTTACGGCCAGCGACATTGACATCGTCGCATCATTGGCCGTGACCGGAGTACTCACTCTTAAGGCGGACACAGGGGCCCAGTGTAGTATACTGAAGGAAGGATGCTTCAAGCCCAAGACCATGGTGCGAAGGTGCTCCGTGGAGTTGCAAGGTGTGGCAGGTGAAAAATTCACCCCCCTCCGTATAGCTAAAATTGTGCTGGAGACACCGACTCTAAATGTAGAACATTGGTTCTACATAGTCCCGAATAACCTACCGCTAGGGGTCAATGGACTGCTACGAATGGATTTTATCAAGTATCACAAGGCGGATATCCTACACGGAGAGATGCTGAAGCTGTACGGGCACTGCATGTCGCTACTGGACGGCACGACGACGGTATCTCTGACACCACGCAGCGAGACAGTCACCTACGCCGCAACGATGAGCAAATTCGTAGGATTGCTCTCGAGAGTAGAGCTCGAGAACGGGGTTATAAGTGTGCCTGCGTCACGCTGCCGCGTGGTAGTAGCTGTACTATCAGCTGAATAAACACTACCGAGCAGGTGGTAGAAGTATTATACAACGCGCCGTAGTGAAACTCGAGCCGCTCGAGGAAGCGGCAGTAGGTCAAGCGGCCGAGGCAGCCGCTATGGAACTGACCGCCTCGCGCGACTAGCCAGGGAGCTCGACACAGCAAACCTCAACCAGGAAGAGCGCAAAGCGCTTGGTGAAATCACAAGGGAATACGAGGATGTGTTCCACCTACCAAGGGATAGGCTACCGTGTACGCCTATGGTAGAGCATGTGATACCCCTTAAGGAAGGGGTGCAGCCCATTAAGGTGCACCATTACAGGCTGCCTGAGATCCACAAAAGGGAAGTGGAGAGGCAGACCTGCGAAATGCTAGAGGAAGGCATTGTCCATCCCAGCAGATGTCAGTGGAACCTGCCGCTGTTGGTTGTGGCGAAGAAACCTGATGCTGCTGGAATAAGGACGATTCAGGTAGTGGTGGATTTTCGAAAATTGAATGAAGCCACCATCGGGAACTCGTACCCACTGTCCAACATCACTGAGATATTGGACCAGTTGGGACGAGCCCGATATTATACGACCTTGGATCTCGCCTCCGGATTTCACCAAATCCTGATGGCGCAGCAAGACAAGGAAAAAAACTGCATTTTCTACACTGCAGGGTCGTTTTGAGTATAACCGCATGCCTTTCGGACTCAAAAACGCACCACCGACTTTCCAGAGGCTGATGAATTCCGCTCTGGCTGGACTACAGGGAGTTAAATGCTATGTGTACCTAGATGACATAGTAATCTACGGTAAAACCTTCAATGAGCACAACGACAGGCTGCGGGAGGTGCTACAGCGGCTAAGAGAGGCAAAATTGACAGTGCAAGCTAGCAAGTGGCAATTCCTGCGCAAAGAAACGCAGTACCTCGGCCATATCATATCCGAAGAGGGTGCACGTACTGATCCGAAGAAGCTGGAAGCGGTAAGGGAATTTCCGGTGCCAAGAGACGTGAAGGGGGTGCAATTCTTCCTTGGACTAGCCGGATACTACCGGAAATTCATAAAGGATTTCTCGAAAACCGCAAAGCCACTCACGGAATTAACTCAGAAAGGGGTTAAATTCGAGTAGACAGCAGTAAGGGATGCTGCCTTCGAGGAACTGAACAGCACTCACCACGGCTCCGATACTGCAATACCCCGACTTCACGAAACCGTTTGTTGTAACAACAGATGCCTCAGACAGGGCGTTCAGCGCGATCTTATCGCAAGGCAAAATATGCTTAGCGAGCCGCACTATGTCAACGGCAGAATTGAATTATACAACCACGGAAAAAGAGCTACTCGCGATAGTTTAGGCCCTTGCTCAGTTCCGGCCATATATTTATGGTACTCGTTTCACGGCCACGACGGACCATCAACCACTCACCTGGCTGTTCGGAGTAGAGGACCCAGGTTCGAGACTAATGCGTTGGAAAATAAAATTGGCGAAACATGAGTTTAACGTCGAATATAAGGCCGGAAAGCGTAATACAAATGCAGATGCGCTGAGCCGTATATTCATTACTACAAGGGCCCAAGCGAGAGCCAGGAACGGACTCTGTGAATTGGAAAAGGATAGCACAAAGGGGCAACTCGGCACAGCGAATGACCGCACAAAGTGGAGTGCCGAAGATACCGCTTACAGCCGTGGTAGCTCGTCGCGCACAGTGGGGCCGATTCCCGAAAAGCTGGTCAAAAGTCGAAAAATGAAGTTTCATTTTATAGGATTTCGAGTACATAGGTGGATAGAGTAATGTTTAAAGAATATAATGGAACATTTTATAAGGGCTAGTGAAGTATACCTGGCAAGTATAAGCCAGTACAAAAGAGACCTTCGCGCAAGTAATAGCTCGATCGTTCGAGCTCATATTCAAGCGTCATATAAAAAAATTCTTAGAAAATCGTAGAATTGGTGTTTCTTAATTTTGCAAAATGGAGGTTTCAGGTTGAAGAAAGTAGTTTATTATCATATGCGTCGAAAATTATAACAGATACATATAAATTAATAGCTAAACAATGTCTAAAGTAGAAAAAAATAAAAAATTATGTGCAATCATTTTAGAAAAACAGGGAAAAAGTTAAAAGTTCCGCAGTGTTCCGCAACGAAACAAGTTTTAAATTAAAGTTTGTACTGTTATGTAACAAAATTAGTAAAAATCAGCTGCAGCTAGCTGCAACTTTGTTTTTAGTGCACATTTGAATATAAAAAATTACAAATTCACATTAACCACTTGTTGCACGTTTTTTTCAAATGAATATAATTTTGTGAAACTTGTTACTCGGGGGTTTTTGGGGTCGCTGAATACGAATCCGGTGTCAAAAAAACCTAAATTCAACATGGCGGATCCAATATGGCAGACGCAATTTTCGAAATCGATTGAATTCGCTTGAAACTTGTTACTCGAGGGTTTTGGGGGTCGCTGAATACGAATCCGGTGTAAAAAAACCAAAATTCAAAATGGCGGATCCAATATAGCGGGCGCAATTTTTTAAATCGGTCGGATTCGCTTGCAACTTGTTACTCGGGGGTTTTTGGGGTTGCTGAATACGAATCCGGTGTCAAAAAAACAAAATAAAAAATGGCGGATCCAATATGGCGGACGCAATTTTTGAAATCGGTCGGATTCGCTTGAAACTTGTTACTCAGGGGTTTTTGGGATCGCTGAATACGTATCCGATGTCAAAAAAACAAAATTCAAAATGGCGGATCCAATACGGCGAACATAATTTTCGAAATAAAACCACCATTTTTAATTTTGTTTTTTCTTGGCTATGCAACGTGAATAGTTCCGTAGCGTAGTGGCTTACACGCTGGACTCGTACATTATTGTTCTCGGTCCAAGCCTCGTGTAGGTAATTTTTTTTAATTTTGCATAATAATTATTTAATAAAATTGTAGCTAAATTAATTCAGCAATTTTCATAATTTTAATAATTATTTTAATGTTATAAATAATTTATTTCGTTTTAGAGTATATATTGTTGGATTCTAACATTTATAGAGGATAACGGAACATTTGAAAAGAGTCGACTGTATACATAGACCTACCTGCAATATATAGGTCTACCTATACATAGTGGAACAGATAGACTTTTTGCGAGGGTAATGGAATATTTTAAAAGGGTCGATCTCGTCACAAAGGGTCGATAGGCCTACCTGTGGGCCTGTGGCAGTTACGAGCAGAGTTACCTGATACGTATCTTTTCCGCGCATGCCCATTCAGTTTGGCATCCACGTGTTCATCAGTGAAGTACTTAGTTCAACTATTTAAAGGTATATATAGCCCTTATTTTGAAAGAGAGATGTTATTTTTATAGACATTTAATACCGGCTATGATAAATCAACTAATAATAAATTACTGTCGCTCAATAATTTATTACTGCTTAATTTAAGCAATTTTCGAAAATTGCGTCCGCCATATTGGATCCACCATTTTGAATTTTGTTTGTTTCACACCGGATTCGTATTCAGCGACCTCGAAAACCCCAAAATAACAAGTTTCAAGCGAATCCGGCCGATTACGAAAATTGTGTCCGCCATATTGGATCTGCCATTTTGAATTTTGTCTTTTTCACATCGGATTCATATTCAGCGACCTCGAAAACCCCTAAATAACAAGTTTCAAGCGAATCCGGCCGATTACGAAAATTGCGTCCGCCATATTGGATCCGCCATTTTGAATTTTGTTTTTTTCACACCGGATTCGTATTCAGCGACCTTGAAAACTTACAGAAACCAAGTTTCATACAAATTCGATAAACATTCCGTATTATAACTGAGTATTTTCCGTTTACTATCGCCATTTTGAACCCGCCATTTTGTTTTTTTACAATTTTGATTTCAGATCAATGACGTAATCAGTGACCCCAAAAACCCTTATATACTATATCTCAAACAGAATGAACTACGTTTTCGATTTTTGACCAGCTTTTCGGGAATCGGCCCCATTGTGCGTCGGTGCGAGAGGTCGAACTCGCCCACGAGACAGCAAAGGACAGCAAGCGCCCGGGTACGGACAGCCACGCAAAGCGGAGAGCCGAGAATACCACGGGCCAGCACAGCAACGAGACAGAGCGAGAAGGAGCGCCTGCCAATGCTTCAGAAGAGGACAGCGAGATTTGTAGCGTGCATGCAGGTCGCTCTACTGATCCGCACAGCCCCGCCGCGAAGCCGTGCGGTCGGGGAAAAGGCAGACCACGCACGCTAGCAGATAAAAGCAGTCTTACTAGACTGCGAGCATCACCGAAAAAGACAGAGTGAGCGCAGCACAGCATGGCGGACCCGCGAGGCGCGGAATACCGCAAAAGGCAAATATTGCAAGGCCGCTCAAGACAGAGAGTGACGCAACGGCAGAGCTACCGGTGGGCACACCGAGCGATGAAACTGCGGACAGAGCACCGTAAAGGCCTGCTGAGGAAGCGAGGCACGGCGGGGCCCGTAGCCCGCAATCTTCCAGCAGCGCGAACGAAGACAGCGCACAAAGAAGTATAGCGACTGCCGCAGTGGCGTAGCCAGCCCCTCTATCGATGACCGCCTGAAAATAATAAGAGAATATTACGACACCCCCATAGGAGGGCATCAGGGTATTCGGCGTACATTACATCGGATCTGGACCAAGTACGACTGGCCCGGCATAAGAAGGGATCTAGAGGAATACATTTCATCTTGCGAATCCTGTCAAAGGAACAAAATCAGGAAAAGGGAACGAGTGCCGATGGTGATAACAGATACCCCATCGCGGTCATTCGAACAAGTTGCGGTCGATATTGCAGGACCGCTACCTGAAAGCGCATCTGGAAAAAAAATATATACTTACTATCCAGGACGCGCTTACGAAATACAGTGCGGCGATATCACCGCCGAACCAAGAGGCTTCGACAGTTACTAGAGCAATAGTAAAAGAATTAATTTGCCGGCACGGAACGCCGGAAATAATATTATCGCATCAGGGCACCAACTTCCTCAGCTCGACCTTCAAGGAGTTGTGTCGATTACTGAGAATTAAAAAAATACAAATCGCAGCTTACCATCCGGAGTCGAACAGCGCCCTGGAAAGGTCGCATCGCACCCTCGCTTGTAAGCGAAGTTTTAAATGTAAAGATTTAAGTAGTAATAATCCAGGATCGACGTTAGTAGGGGGAGGCTTGCGCTGCGCGAATGTCAGGAAGGCGCATGCTCCCAAATAGAATAAGTGTAGGTAAGATGAGCCAAAGTGGTCTCGGCCTCTTTCTCTCTGGGGACGCCGACCTCGACGGATCCTGGGGGCTTGAGAAAAGAGGAATAACGATACAACAAGCCCCCAGAGTTGATAAGAAAGAGCATCCGAATATCAGATAAGTTTAAAAAGTCTTTCAAACAAAAAAATAACAAGGAACAATGTCTAGTTATATAAGATAAAATCTGATCTAATGAAAAGCAAGCTAGAAGAGGACCACTATGTACCGTCTTTCGCGAGTCAATGTTAATTATAACCATATCGGCGACTAAACAAAAGTCGGTGAATTCCGACATGCCGTATTTGTATTTATGAATAATCACCATCAAACAACAAATAAATGTATATTTTTACACGCTGAATACCTAAAAAATTTCATAGACGAGGATCAAGGGAATTGGGACGAGTGGCTGCCGTATGCGATGTTTACGTACAACACCACTCTACATACGGGGTCCGAACTGTCTCCCCACATGTTGGTGTATGGACGCGAGGCTGAATTGCCGACTGCCGTAAAACAGGAGCCCCGCAGCGGGGACGGTCGGCCAAGCTCCAATAATTTTATCTACATTTTAGATTCGTAATTGTAGTAATTAAAGCGACGGCGTGCAGCCTCAACTGTGTATTGACCTAAGGATGCTGCTTGAAGACAGTGCACGGATGAATAACCGCCCATAGTGGCGCATATCAGAATGCAGATTGGAATTCGGTTCCAAACAGTAAGAATCAGTTATCGACTGCAAGCGCAACGGAATGAGATAAGCCGGGATGAAATAAACGTTCGTACAAAAAGTGAAGACGTCATTCCAATAAAGCGCGAATAAAACAACGTTTTTCGACATATCAGTTAGAACATTTTTTATTCGACAATGTTCTAGGACAAGATATTGAGCATTAAAGGGCTAACTTTGTTCTTGAATTTTACTCAAACTAAGGATCAGCTTGGATAATATTTAATTATTTTGTTGGTTGAACTATAATAATGTTTTATGTAAAAAAGATTTTATGTCAATTCCGTTTGCAACATGTGCATAAGCTGATACCTGAAATAAAATTGGTTTAATTTTATTAGACTGAATGCATTTTTTTATTTTCTATACCCGAATTTTTATGAAAATTCGGACTTCAGATTATCGAAACCTTCCCATAAATATTTTGAAGAAATGATTATCTGTGCTACGTTTTTTTTTTTCAAAAGTCAATACCTTGAAATTCTGTAACTAGGACAAAATGTGATAATACCTTTTTTAAAATAACATATAAAGCAAATTTATGAAACTGCGATACCAAGAAAAAAGGGACATTTTTCCAGCAAAGACATGAAACCTCTGAAGTATACATCATCCGGACGATGACACGCTTCTGGTATTTAATTATCAGACTAGATGCGATCTAATCCAATGAACAAAAATTGATTTCAAGTATCGAAAAGAACTATCATCCAATTCATAACATTATGGACACATTAAAGACTAGATAAACATGACTTGAATGGAATGATAAGTCGGTAATTATCGTACCATAGTTTGTAGCATTGATTATTTAAAAAATATAACTGAATTTAAGTGAATGTTTAAAAAAAACTTTTTTTTCTCGCTCATATTTTTTTTCAATGCGCCCTTTCTTTATTACACAAGTTTAGCATGAGAATACATACACTCACAAATGCCTACACACAGACAGAATCAGAGAAATTCTTTCATACACTTGGGTGTAACGCTGAAAAAACTACTAGTCTATCTAATATTCGAAATATGTACTTTAACCATTTGCGACACGGTGTTGCTGATTTTTCGAATGAGTTAATGTACATTTATATTGTTTTTTTAGGTTTCGGAGGCCATCCAAGTGACCATTTCCACTTTTTAACTGAGGTGCTGAATATCTTGAATGAAAGAATAATTCATTTTTATAAAACGATTTAATCTCAAATTTGAAAATGCAGAGTAAACGATATTTGTAACTTTGAAATCAATTATCCAAAAATCCCACGAGTATGATTGTTTTTACAAATTCGAATTATTTTGTAATTTTCTATCATGCTATAAGCAGCAATTCAAATATTGAAAAACCCAACAAATCTTACAGCGATTCTAAACTTGGTAGTAAAGAAACATGTATCAAAGGGTTAAAGCAACGGTCTTGACACTGCGGAACAAATGGGATGTTATTGATCAACGAATCTCACTCATTCATCACTTTCATTACTTTTATAGCAGCTCACTACGTCTGTCCAATCCGCTTTGCCGAGAGAAATTGGATTACTCATTGACGAGCAATATTCGAAAAAATGTATTCAAAATAGTTGCAGACTGAATGCGTGCATAGAAACGAGCAACTCTAGAATTTTAAACATATACTTATGTTAAATCAATTTTATTAACACAGTTGACTCCTTTTTTTGTGAAGCAACTATTAAATGGAACATTTTTTCTTCATGGCTCACGTTTGGACTTTGTGATCATGAAGAAGGTATACAGTCGGTCTCTCCTGTACCGTTCGATCGATTGCTTACCTTTGGCGTCCGGACATTGTTGACCGACCCGTGGTACGGAAATCTCACTCGATCCTTTATCATTTGTGTGTGTTTGGACTGTGGGGTTATGAGGTGGCAGCACCTCATGGACTAATTGGTCAATTTGACCTCGGAATCTTTTTATAATCATTAGTGACATAGTCAGTAAATCCACGTAGTGAATTGATCATCCAATAATCTATCAGCTGGACACCTTTATGTCTTTCTGATCATACGTTCGCGCATACACCACGTGTTCGACCAATCATCAATCAACATGTGGCAGATAAGTGTTGCAGTGATTTCCGCCGACAACGTGATCACCACGACGCAATCTCACCATCCATCTTGGATTACTCTAGACTGGACATTCATACCAAGCACTCGTGCTCTCGATCCGCATCGCAAAGTGTAGTATTCAGTAAACCAAATCACCCTAAATTCAGTGTAGCATTAACTGTATGCATTGAGTGTATTGGACGATTCACATGAGTAGTATGTGTACACCTTTACTCCATCCCACTCCTTCCCCCACCGCGCACTTTTCCGCCGCCGCGTTACCCACTCTTTTTGACCAGTGTCGGTAACGTGGAGATGGTAAAGTGAGGTGGTGTAGGTACCTTGGTGAACAAGGAAGAGTAGAGATAAGAGCAGGATGGAGCAAGGGTGTACACATACTTGGAATAAACTTTAACTCACCCTTGTGTTGGCGGCATCTACGACGACTCTCCAGGGTGACGGGCACACGCACATATGCACACACACGCATTCTCTCTCTCTTTCTCTCTCTCACTCACTCACTCACGCACTCACCCTCACATCAAAAACCACAGCTACGCGCCAGGGTAATGGGAATTACCCGCACCCATGGAGCGTGAGCACCGTCAGGGGTTCGCATGCGTATCCCGATCAGCGTATCATTACCGCGCGTTCCATCGATCCGATCTAGATAGCCGTCCTCGTCAATTAAATTATCGAGGCCGAATACCATACACTTCACGAGCAACGCCGGTAACACACTAATCGGAGGCTCGGGGTGGAAGAGTTGCTGCCAATCGACGTATATCGATTCATCGATATCGACAAGCAGCACCTCGCAGCACCCGTCATCAACCATGTCGATGATCTCACCGCGCATAGCCCTTTGATGCCGCACAACAACACATGAGGCTCCCACACACAAGTCCTCAAATTTAAATACAGTCCTCTCGGTAAGTCCATCAATATATAGTTTCTCCAAATCGTCCTCTAGTTTTTGCCACGCAACACACATTAATCCCGTACGTAGAAATATCGCATTATCCCCGGCTCCGAAAACCACCCGACACACAAAAGACAGTCTGAAGCATTTTCGCAAAGATTTCGGCATAAATGTGTACGATGGGGCGACCTCCTCATCCTCCAGGTTGGAAATTTCACGACTCGTGATATCGCAAAGAAGTATAGCCTTCTCGTGACCGCATGTATAGATGCGTCTTGATTTTCGCGAAATTTCACGCAAGTTAGCGTATGCTTGTTTACAGCTCACATCGCTCTCGTACCATTCCTGACCGTGAAAATATTTCGAGAGAAAATTATTCTGGCTTCTCGAATGGTGTGGTAATTCGGCAAAGTGACACGGCGGTGCGACGATCCAGTGAGCAGAGTACGGTCTATCCACTGCTACCACGGCAATTTCTTTCGGAATAAATTCCGAGTCTTTACCACGCATTCCCTGTATATCCACGACGATATACATTTTCACGTCTAATCCGTACAGATGCTCGAGTTCGACTGATTAGTTACTCACAGACACGCTTCTACGTCTCTTAACACGAAATGAATTTATGCCGACATCAGCACATTTTTCGATTATCCGGTAAAATCCACCATTGCTTGCCGTGAGGCATCAATTTCAAGGACATTATCATATTCCGCGTAGACTACACAATTTATCGTTGAAGCAAGCGCATCCTCAAATCGTACCTCTACTCTCACACTACCGTGCTTTATTAAATTCCAATGTGTATTGCTGTTCGCCGAAAGATCGGGTGTCACATCAAAAGCAAACAGACAGTAACCATCGCGATAATTATCGCGATCGATCGAATTACCGACGTTCAAGAAATGTATTCCAGTTCCCGAAAACAACGTTTCAAAAGCATCCACATATAGATGATTTTTCGTGAAATCAGGTTGTAACGGTTTCGAAGGTATTTGAGCACCATCTACATACAGCGAGAGATAATTTATCTTGTAATTTTGGAAATTGAATGGATTCATACTGAAGTCGCCGTTAAACGCCTTGTTATCGACAAAACCGATAATTATAAGCTTCGGCAATTGACCTAACACGATATTATCGATAGTCTCGCCATGAACACCAGATTGTATTGAAACGGCTTTTACCTCGATTCTCGTAAGAGGATATTTAGCCGTAGATTTTGCCAGAGTTCTAGCATGCGAGAGCGGCACACCAGGAGCTATTTTTGTTCTACGAACGAGAAGCGATGCCTCGAGAATCTTTAAGCCGCATTGACCATTCTTTGTATCCCCCAAAATGACAAGACAAAATGTATCTCTAGACCGCACCAACCGTAGTCGCATCTCGACGCCGTTTAATAGGAACCGCTCCTGATTGAATATATCGCAATGCAGATGACCGAGCAAGTCTACAGTTTTACAGGTAACACTCGACGAAACAGGCCCGCGAGAAAGCTGCCGATACCGTGTCCTCGTTGATTAGGTGTTCCGATATAAACATGACTAATACCGCCGTACCCGCGACCGCCCCATCCGTGCTGCACACTGTCAATATCATCCATAGTGGTGTAATCAATCGTGGGACCTTTTGAAATGTAGTGTTACAGTCAACGTTCCCTGCTCGAATGGTATAGGATCCCCAAATTCGTCTCTTATATCGATCTCGATAGTGTGTAAATTATTGCGCGAGAGAGGTATATATCGTGGCGTTGAAAACGATTTAATTTTTATCGAACCATACTGACAGTGATCAGTATCAATGGGAACAACTCGTAAGAGGGGTGTTTGTACATCGCCTGTAATATAGCTCTCACAGATATCTGTGTATAGAAACATGCTACCTGGTATAGCACCGGTGAGAGATGCAGGCCGCGACCCTGTGTATTCGCAGTGCGGTTTTATCATTACTGACCTACAGGCCTCTTCCGAGAATCCTAGTAGCCTTGCGATAGCGGGCGATACGCGAATGTCGTAGTAGCGTAGATCGTCGTATACGCGCGCTACTTCGACCTGCCCGCTCGGAAGCGATTTAAAGCGCAAATGACCGGCCACGTGAGGTAACTTACTTATACTCTCCAAAAGATCGTCTATAGAGCGATATACACCAGGTGCAACTTGGTCTCTATCAGCGCGTCTCTGTGTTAAAAGATTTAAACCCAATCAATCATAATCACCATCCTCAAAAGTTACGAGATTTCCTACAGTAGGAACATGTAAAAGAGTCATCGGATAAGCAATTTCCACAAGAGAAACAGACAATTCTCCGTGCAAGCGTATCTGACGCGGTAGTTTTGTAATAAATTTTGTCGTCGTATTATTCGGAAAATACTGCATACTACTGTTGCTCGGTAGTACGACAAAGAAAGAGCTATCCTTGAAGCTCATATTTATCAGGGACGATGATCCGAGCGTTCTTCCTCTTTGTCCTCTTCTTCTCTTTCGTCTTCTCAGATGACGGAGACACTCGTACTCGTGATAATTCTGCCTCGTAGAAAATACCGTCGATAGTCTCGTTATTCAGATCATGTAAAATATACACGAATGGTTCTCGATTCACTGATATTCGTTGAATCTTGAATAATTCGTTACTCCAAACACGCTCATATCCTTTCACGAAAGCTGCTTTAGCTGTACTGATACGTACCAAGTCACCGACGCTGTATTTAGGCTTTTTAATTTTTTTCGCGTTACGCTCGTAACGCCGTGCTAAATTGTCTCGGGCTATAGCGGCATTTTCGAGGGTTACTTCGCTCAGCGGAATACGCGTTCCGCTGTGTCTAGTATGATAATAAGCATATAAAAGATTTTGTAAAACATCGATGTAACGCTTATTTCGCGTGTATGTAAAGTAGCTCCACATTCGCTCTTTTATTGTTCGATTAAAGCGTTTGGCAATCGAGGCTTTTATATCAGGGTTACGAGCAGCGCGAAAATCGATATTCTTTTTCTTGAGAATTTTCTGAAACGGAGCGCCGATAAATTCTTTGCCTCGATCAGTTTGCAATTGCTGCGGGCGACGATTGTTACTGCGTGCGAGTATGCGTGTGAGACCGCGGGCCACCTCGAAAGCCTCGACCCACGCGTATTTGCTCAACACATCGATAACAACAAGCAGATACGCGTACCCATCGTTGTACGTGACTATCGAGCGAAGATCAGCTAAATCAGCCTCCCATACGTCGTCTATATTACTCACGCTGTACGTACGACGGAAAAATCGTCGTCGCACGAGACGATGCATGTTATATGAATCGTGTGTCTCGAGCCATGGTAAAACATTTTTTCGCGCTTCTCTTCGATCCACCTTGGCCAAATTTTTTGCTCGAGTATAGAGAGCAGGATGAGCGGTGTCATAATAGATTTTTTTAAGAATTTTCATAATTTTAGCGATGACCAGTTAAATGGATTCTTTTTCTTTTTCTTTTCAAACTGTGTGGGGGGGGGGGGTCGATATTCTGCTTGTGCGATGTTTTGCAATTGTTCGTCCTCTTCTTCATCCCCTCCTCCCCTCGATGATGTCGTTTTCAGCCGTGAGCATTAAATCTGTCTTTGAGTGTGCGGTCTCGGCCTCGTTGTTATTGTTACTACTGTTGCTGCTGTTGCTGCTGCTACTATCATTATCGCGTGGTAAAATAAGACGCCGCTGTGGTGTCGAGGATGATGTAGGTGTAGGCTCGTGTAGTAACTCGGGATTGCCGATAAATTCGCGTGGCATCGATATTGCTCGCAGGAGTTTGGCAAAGTGAGATCGTCCGATGGGTTTCTCGCGTTTTCTAGCTCGCATAGCATCGTTAACAAGATCAACGATATTGGAATTTGAAATTCTTCTACCGTCTATGGAAACAACACCGTTACGATCCCATGTCATTTTTTTACCAACGGCGCTGTGATGCAAATTGCGAAGCAACGATATTGCTTTAGATTAAATTTTTTTTGGTACGCTATCGATAATAAGTGTGTCATTGAGTCGAGATTTAACTTTGTTCATTAAAACGTCGTCGAATTTATTCTCGTGGCTATCGAGTATTGCTATTTTTCGTTTTGATGAAATCTTCGGTACTGCATTATCGTACTCGACCATGTAAAGATAACGCTGTAAAACCTGCTGGTACGCTATCCATTTCTCTCTCTCGCTCTTGTACGAGTGAGCGTTTAGAATTTCACTCAGCTCAGAGTCGAGGCGCGATAATGGCGTACCGGTAGTCTGTACGGAAGGCAACGGGTCTGCACTAGTAGTAGTAGTAGTAGTAGTAGTAGTAGTAGTAGTAGTAGTAGCAGTAGTAGCAGCAGTAGTGGCGAGTCCAGCGAGACGATGTATGTTATCATGAGGAATAAGTACCATCTTTCTGGCATATTCCATATCTCGTGTAGGCCAAGACAGGCACAAGAAGCAACTTGAGAAATCCGACACAGTGCTCGACGATGATCTTCCTCTTACCGCTCCAGTTTTCCCTTTTGGCGGCTAGTCGTCGATGAATTGTCGCGTGCCTCCGAAGATGATTCTTTTGCACGTTGTTCAGACTCACGTTTCCCTGTAAAACGTTTAGAGCACACTCGCATATACAGCGTATGAGCGCTACATCTGCTTTCCGCAAAATTGCACGTCGTTGCTCTTGCTTCAGATAACACAGCGCTTGCAATATAATTATTTGCTTTTTATCGACAGGTCCGCGCAACGCCATTACAAGCGCATTACTGGTACATCGCGCGTCGCATCGCGAACTTTTATTGCTTTTTGAGGCACGTAAACGTAATGGTTTTGGTCATCGGGAAATATACAGGCGCGAAATCGACAATTATCAGGCGTCGATTGTTTCAAGTCGAATAATAGATAGCCGTGCGGTGCGGCTGTTGCATTGAAATATACCTCCTGCAAAAATCGCGGATTCTCGGGACATACCTGACGGGCTAGGTGCTGAATTTGCGCGCGATCTCGCGGATTTTTGAAGACAACGATATAATTAGCGTTTAAGGAGATATCGCGCTGCCCGTGACCCTGATGGAAGAGATTTTGCGTGATGAAAATGACACTAAGATTTTTATGATGGCTACCCTTGGTGAAAAGATCGACCACAGTATTGTTGGATGCCTCGCGCATTAGATCGTCAATGATCACAAGTTTAGGTCTTTTATCATTCGAGTAGTCCACTACTTGCGGTAAACCCTCACGAAATTCGATTTTATCACCGTACTCTGAATACCCGGACTACCACTCTGAGTAATAAAAAAGTATACGCTCGAACGGGACATCCGTCATTTCGCGCATGTAATTGAAGAATTTTTTTACAAAATATGTTTTACCACAACCCGTAGGACCGCTTATCATAGCTGTCCATGGATGTTTCCAACGTGTATCCATATCGAATAGTGTCTATCAAAATCAATCAGCTGACTCTTAAATAAGCTTATACCGCGACGGCGGCGGCGGCGGCGACCCCGCGGCATCAGCTATTTTCGCGGCCTTAACGCGCTGATAAGGCGCGGCGCGCCTGCACTAGCTGTTGAGGCGCGGGCCCGCGGTATGAAGCAAATAATTATATTGCAAGCGCTGTGTTATCTGAAGCAAGAGCAACGACGTGCAATTTTGCGCAAATCAGATGTAGCGCTCGTACGCTGTATATGCCAGTGTGCTCTAGACGTTTTACAGGGAAACGTGAGTCTGAACAACGTGCAAAAGAATCATCTTCGGAGGCACGCGACAATTCATCGACGACTAGCCGCCAAAAGGGAAAATTGGAGCGGTAAGAGGAAGATCATCGTCGAGCACTGTGTCGGATTTCTCAAGTTGCTTCTTGTGCCTGTCTTGACCTACACGAGACATGGAATATGCCAAAAAGATGGTACTTATTCCTCATGATAACATACATCGTCTCGCTGGACTCGCCACTACTGCTGCTACTACTGCTACTACTACTACTACTACTACTACTGCTACTGCTACTACTACTACTACTACTACTAGTGCAGACCCGTTGCCTTCCGTACAGACTACCGGTACGCCATTATCGCGGCTCGACTCTGAGCTGAGTGAAATTCTAAACGCTCACTCGTACAAGAGCGAGAGAGAGAAATGGATAGCGTACCAGCAGGTTTTACAGCGTTATCTTCACATGGTCGAGTACGATAATGCAGTACCGAAGATTTCATCAAAACGAAAAATAGCAATACTCGATAGCCACGAGAATAAATTCGACGACGTTTTAATAAACAAAGTTAAATCTCGACTCAATGACACACTTATTATCGATAGCGTACCAAAAAAATTTTAATCTAAAGCAATATCGTTGCTTCGCAATTTGCATCGCAGCGCCGTTGGTAAAAAAATGACATGGGATCGTAACGGTGTTGTTTCCATAGACGGTAGAAGAATTTCAAATTCCAATATCGTTGATCTTGTTAACGATGCTATGCGAGCTAGAAAACGCGAGAAACCCATCGGACGATCTCACTTTGCCAAACTCCTGCGAGCAATACCGATGCCACGCGAATTGATCGGCAATCCCGAGTTACTACACGAGCCTACACCTACATCATCCTCGACACCACAGCGGCGTCTTATTTTACCACGCGATAACGATAGTAGCAGCAGCAACAGCAGCAACAGTAGCAACAATAACAACGAGGCCGAGACCGCACACTCAAACAGAGATTTAATGCTCACGGCTGAAAACGACATCATCGAGGGGAGGAGGGGATGAAGAAGAGGACGAACAATTGCAAAACATCGCACAAGCAGAATATCGACCCCCCACACAGTTTGAAAAGAAAAAGAAAAAGAATCCATTTAACTAGTCATCGCTAAAATTATGAAAATTCTTCAAAAAATCTATTATGACACCGCTCATCCTGCTTCCTATTCTCGAGCAAAAAATTTGGCCAAGGTGGATCGAAGAGTAGCGCGAAAAAAATGTTTTACCATGGCTCGAGACACAGGATTCATATAACATGCATCGTCTCGTGCGACGACGATTTCCCCGTCGTACGTACAGCGTGAGTAGAATAGACGATGTATGGGAGGCTGATTTAGCTGATCTTCGCTCGATAGCCACGTAAAGGGTGGTTAAATTTTAAGGGCTGATGTTGATTTTGAATAAAACACAAATTATTTAGGAAACTATTGTCAATTCTTTTTATTATGATAATATGGTATGGTTCAATTATGTATGGAACAAAATATCGGCCAAATGGCCGCCGCGACCTCGGCGGCACACCTCCATCCGATGGTCCAAATTTTCGATGACGCTTAGGCATAATTGAGGTTCTATGCAGTTAGTGTGCCGAATTATCTCATCCTTTAGCTCTTGAATTGTTGCTGGCTTATCGACGTACACCTTTTCTTTCAAATAACCCCAAAGAAAGAAGTCCAACGGTGTCAAATCACATGATCTTGGCGGCCAATTGACATCGCCACCACGTGAGATAACACGGCCATTGAATTTGTCGCGCAAAAGAGCCATTGTTTCATTAGCTGTGTGGCAAGTGGCACCGTCCTGTTGAAACCACATATCGCTTACATCCATATCTTCCAATTCGGGCCATAAAAAGTTCGTTATCATCTCACGATAGCGAACACCATTCACAGTAACTGCCTGACCGGCCTCATTTTGGAAAAAATACGGCCCGATGATGCCGCCAGCCCATAAACCGCACCAAAGAGTCACTCTTGGTTTTTCGACGCTCACTCTTGGATTATGATTCGCCCAAATGCGGCAATTCTGCTTTTTGACGAATCCACTGAGGTGAAAATGTGCCTCATCACTGAAGATGATTTTCTTCGAAAATTGATCATCCACTGTTGCCATTTCTTGCCACCATTCTGACCATTGACGACGTTTGGAATGGTCAAGAGGCTTTAGTTCTTGAGTCGATTGCACCTTATAAGCGTGTAAATGCAAGTCTTTATGCATAATGTTCATCAACGACGAGCGTGAGAGGTGCAATTGTTGGGCACGACGACGAGTTGAGGTGGACGGCTCTTCAGCCACACTATCGAGAACAGCAGCAATATTTTCTGCAGTACGAGCTGTACGAGCATGCACTGGTGTTTTAATATCTCCTACAGACCCGGTTTGCTCAAATTTTTGCACGATTTTTCCGATTGTACGCACATTTGGACGATTAAATTGACCGAAAAAATCACGAAGTGCACGCTATGCATTTTGATTTGAACGCCCATTTTCATAATAAGCCTGAATAACTTTAACGCGTTGCTCGATTGTGTATCTTTCCATGGTTCAAATTGAGTTAGTCTGAAATTGAGAAATGTCAAATGAAATGCAGAAAAAAACTTGACGTTTAGGTGTGGTTCACATTCAACATCGGCCCTTAAAATTTAACCACCCTTTACAACGATGGGTACGCGTATCTGCTTGTTGTTATCGATGTGTTGAGCAAATACGCGTAGGTCGAGGCTTTGCGTGACAAAGCGAGCGCAAACGTGGCCCGCGGTCTCACACGCATACTCGCACGCAGTAACAATCGTCGCCCGCAGCAATTGCAAACTGATCGAGGCAAAGAATTTATCGGCGCTCCGTTTCAGCAAATTCTCAAGAAAAAGAATATCGATTTTCGCGCTGCTCGTAACCCTGATATAAAAGCCTCGATTGCCGAACGCTTTAATCGAACAATAAAAAAGCGAATGTGGCGCTACTTTACATACACGCGAAATATCGTTACATCGATGTTTTACTAAATTTTTATATGCTTATAATCACACTAGACACGGCGGAATGCGTATTTCTCCGAGCGAAGTAACCCTCGAAAATGCCTCTATAGCCCGAGAGAATTTAGCACGGTGTTACGAGCGTAAAGCGAAAAAAATTAAAAAGCCTAAATACAGCGTCGGTGACTTGGTACGTATCAGTACAGCTAGAGCAGCTTTCGTTAAAGAATATGAACGTGGTTGGAGTAACGAATTATTCAAGATTCCACGAATATCAGTGAATCGAGAACCATTCGTGTATATTTTACACGATCTGAATAACGAGACCATCGACGGTATTTTCTACGAGGCAGAATTATCACGAGTACGAGTGCCTCCGTCATCTGAGAAGACGAAAGAGAAGAAGAGGACAAAGAGGAAGAACGCTCGGAATCATCGTCCCTGATAAATATGAGCTTCAAGGATAGCTCTTTCTTTGTCGTACTACCGAGCAACAGTAGTATGCAGTATTTTCCGAATAATACGACGACAAAATTTATTACAAAACTACTGCGTCAGAAACGCTTGCACGGAGAATGCTCTGTTTCTCTTCTGGAAATTGCTTATCCGATGACTCTTTTACATGTTCCTACTGTAGGAAATCTCGTAACTTTTGAGATTGGTGATTATGATTTATCGAGTTTAAATATTTTAACCTTAGTTACAGATTAATTAATTCATCCGTTTATACGCGGTCATATGTTTCTTAAGAGACAAATGATTAGAACAAATTTTTTTTTTTTTTTTTTTGATGGAGAATTTGCCGCTTAGATTTATCACTCTTAAATCTTTTAACACTGAGACGCGCTGATAGAGACCAAGTTGCACCTGGTGTATATCGCTCTATAGACGCTCTTTTAGAGAGTATAAATAAGTTACCTCACGTGGCTGGTCATTTGCGCTTTAAATCGCTTCCGAGCGGGCAGGTCGAAGTGGCGCGCGTATGCGACGATCTACGCTACCACGACTTTCGCGTATCGCCCGCTATCGCAAGGCTACTAGGATTCTCGGAAGAGGCCTGTAGGTCAGTAATGATAAAACCGCATTGCGAATACACAGGGTCAAGGCCTGCGTCTCTCACCGGTGCTATACCAGGTAGCATGTTTCTATACACAGATATCTGCGAGAGCTATATTACAGGCGATGTACAAACACCCCTCTTACGAGTTGTTCCTATTGATACTGATGACTGTCAGTATGGTTCGATAAAAATTTTATCGTTTTCAACGCCACGATATATACGTCTCTTGCGCAATAATTTACACACTATCGAGATCGATATAAGAGACGAATTTGGGGATCCTATACCATTCGAGCAGGGAACGTTGACTGTGACACTACATTTCAAAAGGTCCCACGATTGATTACACCACTATGGATGATATTGACAGTGTGCAGCACGGATGAGGCCGTCACGGGTACGGCGGTATTAGCCATGTTTATATCGGAACACGTAATCAACGAGGACACGGTATCGGCAGCTTTCTCGGGGGCCTGTTTCGTCGAGTGTTACCACTTTTAAAGAAGGGCGCTAAAGCCGTTGGAAAAGAGGCGTTGCGCACTGGTGTAAACGTAGCCAGTGATATCCTCGATAGAAATATAGCTGTGAAAGATGCTATTCGCGAGAGAGCGAGAGAATCAGGCAGTAATCTCAAACGCAAAGCTTCTGAAAAAATTGACACTCTCATGCGGGGGTCTGGTTATGAAAAGCGCAAAATTTCGCGAACTCCTCATTCACCGGACGAACGTAAACCACGACGTATCTCCCGTAAAAATAAAAGTGTAATAAAGAGAAAAGTAATAAAGAAGAAGAACAATAAGAAGAAGAAGACTCGTCAACGAACAGTTGCAGATATTTTTGGATAGCTGAAACAAGATGGATTTTCTACATGCGCACTCGTGCGAGTGTCTTAAATCGGAACTTGAATTATTTTCACTTCCACCGACGCAAACTACTATCGAAGGCTCCAATTGGGTGTATTACAAGCCAATATCTTCGCTAACAGATGATTCAATAAGAAAGAAGAGAAATCTTCATCATGTAGTCGTGACACGTTCGACGATGCTGTGAAATAAATTTTGCATATATATACGTCTTTCAAAGCGTATCGGTCATCATTTAATCATTGACTATGTGTTCAGCATGAACACTAGACAAATCTACAAGAGTCTGCAGTATCTACCACTTTCAACCGTTGGCGTATACCCAGCTGACAGAATTCCTCGTGTATGGTCATTACCTGCCGGACTCGTAGTTAACACGGATAACCACGACGGACCTGGAGAGCATTGGATCGCCATGTACGTTAACCATCATGGAAAAGGAATGTACTTTGATAGCTACGGGCTACCACCGATTATACCGCAACATCTCGCACGACTACGAAGAAACTGCAAGTTCTATCGGTACAGCCTCAAGCAGCTACAGAGTAATACGTCGGATGTGTGTTGACAATTTTGCATCGTATTCCTACATCTTATGTCGTGCGGCTTCACCATGTCGCGATTTAATAATCTCTTTAGCGATAATGTAATGAAAAACGATAGATTAGTGCGTGAATATTACAATGCTTTTGCCTCTCGACGATCAGACAGTGATAAAAATAAATTTAACGGCGGAGGAGTCTCCGAGCGAAGATTACCGTGCTTGCAGGGATGTTGCATACGAAGGTAAATATGTGTAAAGGGATTTAAATAAAAACAAATACATCGGCTTAGTGTGTCTTTTATTTTATAATTATATATAAATTATAATCGAGGTCTCTCGTGGTACGGTATCATATTCTGCGTCTTTTACTGCAGAGCAATCGCTACACGAGAAGCATAGCACAAAGCGGTACGCACGTGCAAAACCGCTGACATTGCATTCAAAGCCCTGCACACCTAGTTATGATTCAGAGGGGCGTTTGTTATCTTCAAACGCTGTGATCAGCGCCAGCATCATCCGGAGCATTCAGTCTGTCTTTAGCAGTCCACGACGAAAATTTAAATCGATCAAAAATATGTATCCGCGGTACGACAACTTCGCTCTAGACGTGGCTTTTGTATGTCGGGTGGTTTGCGGAGCGGGGGATAATGCGATATTCCTACGTACGGTATTAATGTGTGTTGCGTGGCAACAACTAAAGGACGATTTGGAGAAACTTTATATTGATGGACTTGCCGAGAGGAGTGTATTTAAATTTGAAGACTTGTGTGCGGGAGCCTCATGTGTCGTTGTGCGGCATCAAAGGGTTATGCGCGGTGAGATCATCGACATGGATGATGACGGGTGCTGCGAGGTGCTGCTTGTCGATATCGATGAATTGATATACGTCGATTGGCAGCAACTATTCCACCCCGAGCCGCCGATTAGTGTGTTACCGGCGTTGCTCGTGAAGTGTTCGGTATTCGCCCTCGATCATTTAATTGACGAGGACGGCTATCTAAATCGGATCGATGGAACGCGCGGTAATGATACGCTGATCGGGATACGCATGCGAACCCCTGACGGTGCTCACGCTCCATGGGTGCGGGTAATTCCCATTACCCTGGCGCGTAGCTGTGGTTTTTGATGTGAGGGTGAGTGAGTGAGTGAGTGAGTGAGAGAGAGAGAGAGAGAGAGAATGCGTGTGTGTGCATATGTGCGTGTGCCCGTCACCCTGGAGAGTCGTCGTAGATGCCGCCAACACAAGGGTGAGTTAAAAATTTTATTCCAAGTATGTGTACACCTTTGCTCTATCCTGCTCTTATCTCTACTCTTCCTTGTTCACCAAAGTACCCACACCACCTCACTTTACCATCTCCACGTTACCGACACTGGTCAAGCAGAGTGGGTAGCGCGGCGGTCGAAAAGTGCGGTGGTGGGGGTAACCGCGTGGTGGGGGAAGGAGTGGGGATAGGAGTGGGATGAAGCAAAGGTGTACACATACTACTCACATGTTTTGCTCTCAAAAGAAACAGACAATTACAAGAGACATTAAAATCATCAATTCGTGTGATCAAGCAATTAATTGCGTTCAATTAATTGCAGTGTGTAATTCACCACGTGGCGTCAGCCATTGTGAGTCCAAGGTTCAGTATAATGCTGTATTCTACGTTGCTCATTCGTTATTGATTTGTTCAAATCATTGTTTATAATTTGTAAATCTTTTACACTGTCGGTTACCGTAGTTAACATAATTCATGATTGATTCAAAAATATATTACAAGATACACTTGTAATATCTCAAATATTGCGTAACCATCACCACGTGACAAAAATATTTATATACACCGTGATTATCCTTCATTTGATGCCACAAATTAAATTCAGTTTATTTTATATTCTTCAATTCAATTGCGAGAATCATTCGCACTCAATTCACTATTCAGTGTCACATTCAAGTCAGTCATTCAACATCACATTGTTAATTCAACTTCAATATTCGTTATATTGTAATTCGTTCAACTCAATTCATTGCAAACTGTATTCCACATTTATTCTGTGTAATATCATTTCAATTTCGCACACACGTCTCGTAGAGGTTCGCCTCATACATGTTATAATATACTCGACATATGCTACATTGAAAATTCAATATTCAAATTATTTATATTAAGACCATTTATATCCAATACCGGCAATAGTTTATTTGTTTTCAATAAGATCGAAACAGCTTATGTTTATGGCATATATTGATAAACATATCCCTAGCGGGTTGTGCGATTTTGCAAACTGGTAAAGTCGAAAAAATCGTCTCCAATTTTAATTGGTAGCGACTTTTCATGTAAAGTCCAACCAAAATCGCTTCAGTCCAATGCTGGAAAAACTGGTTACCAGTCAATACTTGAGACGAATTTTTCGACTTTACCAGTTTAGAATTACCAATCAAATTTTGGCTCGCACAACCCGCTAGGGATTGTATAAATATTGTACACAAATATAAAAAAGTAATCGAGCTATAAATTGTCGCGGGAAGCTCCTTCGGTGTTATGCACGCAAATGGTGTATTGAGTTATGACGCCAAGGTTTGTCTGAAATAATAAAACCTATGATTTTCTTTGTTATTGACAAAATATTTACAAAGCAGGTTTGTCTGAAATAATAAAACCCATGATTTTCTTTGTTATTGACAAAATATTTACAAAGCAGCATGGGGATTAAGGAAAAGAGATTGTGCAAATGACAGCAAGATAAAAATTGAAATTAATTTTTTACCTCACAATACGAAATATTTTCAAGAAATGTATTGCAAACCTAGGGTACCGTATTAAATAAAAGCCAAGCTCTTTTGTAGATACCTTATCAACGAACTAATCCAGTAACTTTAGGCGAAAATCGGGCTAAACTTCAGAAAAATTCCAAGCGAGCTCAAAATTGGTGTGCATTTACCTTTTGGTTTTCTATATAAATTGTCAAAGGTACCTATAATTTTTTTGTATGCATAACAATAGACAACGCGTAAACGGTGTAAAAAATGGTTTATTTTTTATTTTTCTTTTGCCATCATCATTCTTCTTCTGCTTTTTCTTCTTGATTTTCCCGCTCGACTGGCGCAAAGTATCCCTTTGCACCCTCTGCACCCTTTGCTGTGTTTGTATAGCCAAGCAAATACAGACACAGGAAAGACCCCTCGTCTTAATTGGATATAATGACTGTTAGATCTCTTGTTTTTCTTCTTTATATATTTCTACAGTCTTATGCATATTTATTTGATTGTTTTAATTTTTTAACTTAATCTGGATTTGGCCCTTTAGGGCCGATTAGGGCAAAATGCTGGATTATGCTTTGCAGTATAAACATAAACAACCTTCGTAAGCAAAAACCAAGATTCTAGCACCAAAGGTTTGAGCCGGACATGGTATTTATTAAATTTTTTAATTTTTCAACCGAATCTGAATTTGGCCTTTTAAGGGCTACTTAGGACAAAATACTGAATTATATTTTGCAGTAAAAGCGTAAACAACATTCGTAAGCGAAAATAAACTTAGAATCTTATCATGCTTGACAGAATTTGAGAAAACGCAAATTTGTATTGGTAACATTTGCAAGAAAAATTGAGAAATATGCGAAAAACAACCCTGTACACTCCCTTAGGGATAGAATTAAAAAAAAACCGTTAAAACACTTTCTACAGTTTTTAACCCTTTTACACCCCCTTAGGGGTGGAATTTTTTTAAATCCTGAAATTGGTTTTTAAACATTTGTATGAGTAACATTTGAAAGCAAAAACCAAGACGATATCTCAACGTGCCTAATAGATATTGAGAAATACGTAAAAACATATTTAACCCTTTTACACCCCCTTAGGGGTGGAATTTCTAAAAATCCTAAAATTGGTTTTTAAACATTTGTATGAGTAACATTTGCAAGCAGAAACCAAGGCGATATCTCATCGTGCCTAAGAGATATTGAGAAATACGTAAAAACATATTTAACCCTTTACACCCCCTTAGGGGTGGAATTTCTAAAAATCCTGAAATTCGTTTTTAAACATTTGTATTAGTAACATTTGCAAACAAAAACCAAGGCGATATCTCATCGTGCCTAAGAGATATATAAGAGAAATACGTAAAAACATATTTAACCCTTTTACACCCCCTTAGGGGTGGAATTTCTAAAATTCCCTTCTTAGTGAGCGTCTACGACACGGAGGGAATATATCCCTAGAATTTCAAGTTTCTAGGCCCAGGGGTTTGGGCTGGGCGTTGATGAGTCAGTCAGTCAGTCAGTCAGTCAGGACTTTTCTTTTCATATATATAGATTAAACTAAGAGCAACAAATAAAATACGATTTGGCAAGAACAGTATTTTCTTTTCAAATGAATAATAAATAATGTTTTCAAATAAAAAAATTAATAAATTTCTGTTTTTGTCTTAGGTTAATGAAATGCGTCATGAAAAGTAAATAAAAGACAAGTTACAGATTTGGAAAAAAATAAATTGCTATATACCAGGTGTATGCATAAGTTTTTTCCGGTTTTTTGGTAAAAAAAAACACGTAATTTTCAAGGGAAATTAATTTTTGTTTTATTTAAAATATTGGCCATCGGCTTCTACACATTTCGCCCATCTTTCAGGTAACTTATGAATACCATGCCAGAAAAACTGCTTGTCTTTTGCGGCAAACCATTCGTCGAGCCATTTTCCAACTTCCTCGGAATTGCTGAAGTGCTGCTCTGGGAGCGCGTGCCCCATTGGTGCGAAGAGGTGATAGTCAGATGGCGCCAGGTCTGGCGAATACGGCGGGTGCGGAAGGATGTCCCATCCAAGCGATTTCAAGGTGTCTTTCACTGCTTTTGCTGTGTGAGACGGCGCATTGTCGTGTAACAAAATCACTTTGCCATGTCTTCTGGCCCATTCTGGTCGTCTTTCGATTAATGCGTGGTTTGAATTAATCATTTGTTGGCGATAGCGTTGTGTATTAACGGTTTCGCCGGGCTTCAAGGGTTCATAATACACAATACCGCTCTGGTCCCACCAGACACAGAGCATGGTCTTCTTGCCGAAGCGATTTGGCCTTGGTGTTGAAGGACCGGCTTCGCCAGGTGAAAGCCACGATTTTTCCGCTTCGGGTTTTCAAAATAAATCCATTTTTCGTCACCCGTCACAATTCGATGCAAAAATGATTTCCTTTCGTGGCGTTGAAGCAGCACTTCACAAGTGACTTTGCGATTTTCTATTTTGATCTTATTGATCGTATTGAACTTCCCCATTACTCGTAAACGTCTGCTGATTGTTTCTTGTGACACGTGTAATGCTTCTGCTAATTGCCGTTGAGTTTGAGTTGGGTCATCATCCAATAACTCCTGCAATTGCTCGTCTTCGCATTTTTGTGGTCTACCAGAGCGCTCACTGTCTTTCACATTGAAATCACCACTTTTAAATTGTCGAAACCATGTTCACATGTTCTAATCGATGGAGCGTGTTCACCATATGTTTCTACCAGCAAACGTTGACTTTCAGCAGCCTTTTTCTTTTGATTAAATAAGAAAAACAATGCGTGCCGCAAATGTTCTTTTTCAGGCACAAAACTCGACATGATCACTGAACGATAAAACAAAGACGCTAGTTTTTGGCGGACTCAACTCGTGTGTGTTTGTAGGTTAATGTCAGACGAACAAAAAGACGTATGTGTCAAATTAATACGCTGCGTACTTTTCGCTGGCGCCATCTCTTAGTTAAACCGGAAAAAACTTATAGATACACCTGGTATAACCAACGGTATTATATTATATCTTTCTAAATTAATAAATAATAAATAAATATATTTCTCTTTTTTTGTGCCGTTACTGCACAAAATGCACATGATTAACGATATTAACGTCAGCACGGATAAGTGATATTAATAGTGCAACATCAAATGCCAGAGCAGCTGGGTAACGCAGTGGTAGCTTTCCAGACTGATAATCTGAAAATAGCAGATTTGAATCTCGAGCTAGTCAATTCGAATTTTTTTTTCTCGCGACGATTCACTTTTGAAAAGTGAATTGTTGCGACTAAAAGACAAAATCGAAAAATTTCGTTATACGACCTACTCAGTATCCATGTAATTTACACTACAAGATTTATTTTGCCGATTGTTACTGAAAAACCGCTACGTTATAAATTTCTTACAAATACTAATGAAAAACACATAAAAAGATCACCAGTTTCAATAATTAATGAAAACAAACATTTTATTCATCGATTAAGAGTACACAGAAATAATAGTACAGTTAATAATTGCATTTATTTATTTTGTACTTTGAACGTTTCAACAGCGCCCAGCGTAGTGAGGGACGTCCGCGCTGCCTGACTGTTGATTGGTCCGTGAGCCGAGTGTGCGCGCGGCGTAGTGTGTGACGTCACACGCTGCCTGACTGTTGATTGGTCGGTGCACCGGGTGCAGGCGCAATGGGCGCTAAAGCAGACCCAGTGGAGAGGGTACCCAAAAGGGAATAAATTTCACTTATCTGGCATCGCTGGATACAGGTGCTCTGCTCTTCAGCTGCATCAGCTGTAGGTGGTAGTCAATTCAATTTAACCGATTTATTTTTACCTACAGATCTTGTGAAGCACAGATAGCGGTATTCACTCATGCCATGTTGTTTAACTGGAACATCATACATAGTCAGGAAGAATTGTATTCCATCCGAAGAAACTAATTCTCGAGAAGCATCACTCTGATTGAAAATTTGACCTGCTTCACGCAAGTCTTGCCGTTTTTCTAATAGTTGTAATACTGTTGTTTTCCCTTTATGAAAAAGAGCAGATATCATGCCACATCCAGAGACAGCGCACAGCAATAAAATGTGATTCCTAATATCTTTATGTTCATAAAAATTTCGAGATGAGTACATTTATCGCCTGATTTTTCATTTGCTTGGTTTAAGAAAGCAAATCTCTCTATCAATGGGCGTCCGAGCCATTAAAATCATCAAAAGATCCACATCTTCCCCAACAACAACCATTATATTCCTGCATGAATATTCGAGGGCTGTCTCAATAATTAAAACATCAGCATCATTTTAGGCATATTTAACAATAAAATTATCAGCTGCGAACTTGTTAGACAATATTGAAATCAATCCGCTTTTGTTGTCACTGTTAGAAAGGAATTTGCCTTAGTTCACAGTAACATTCATCGTCACATCAAAGTAGGTGCTAGAAGATGAAGATTTTGTGGGTCAACGAAGTTGTTCCATAGCTTTTACGCTGTAGCTGCTGTTATTGTATTCATTGAAAACTATAACAGCGTTTGGACCGAAATGTCTTCGCACATAATTGATATATTATGTTGCACAAATCGAATTCAAAGTTTCATTTTTATGTCATACAACTCGATGCAAGAGAAATCCCCGTCGACGATATACTTTACAATTGTTTAATCAAGATCAAGTATCGATGGTTTAAGGCTGTCAAACAAAGATGACTTTTTCGTTTTTGCATTCCCACAAAATCAAATAGTGACACCGGATACGGAGCCAATACATATTGTAAGTAGCCACAGAACTCTTCATTTGATCTTTTCTTGAGACTGATTCTCTGGAACAATAATTGTGGATCAATAGGCACTGTCATATCGCTAACTTTAACATTACTGTTAACTGTCAAAATCAAAAGTACTCTGCACGGGTGTTACGTAAAATCCGCGCGGTGTTTTTACAAAAACCGACAAATTTAAGACGTGTGAGGCGTTTCGGCGTGAGTTTTCCGTACTCTGGTCAAGGAGAATGAATTCTCCCTTTACCACACCTGACAAGAAACACCGAAGACGCAAGCCGCCTTTTAAGTCTAACCTTTCGGAAAATTACTCGGGACAGGGCTGAGAATGCTCGTTGATTATTCGCGTTAACCCGTCACTCGTCTCGATAAACTAAATTGATAAATTACCCCGCGGAGGAAGGGATTCTAGGTGGGAAGGGAAGTGGTAGGTTACTTTCACTTGGGGAAAAATTTACGGAAATATCAGATAAAATAAATTAGAAAAATTGGGTTGGTACTTACGTTTGGTTTTCCTGGTGAAGTTGTTTCACCGGTAACCGATGCGTGGAAGGGAAAATTAATGGCAATCGTTTGTAAAAAATCGTTACACTCGATGACACGTGAAGCTGTTAGAATTCATTCAAATAACCGAATAATTGATACACGTACGTTCGCTATTACCGTGCGCGAGCGATCGTTATTTCTCGACACAATATACTTAACGCGATACTTGTGGTTCGATAAAACAGTAAAACGAAATAAACAGTGTGGAATTGTACAAAAACGGCAGAAAACAATTGAATTCAATTTCTTCTAAACTTTAGATAAATTCCGTATGATTAAAACTGAGAAAAAGTAAATTCGAACTGAATTTAGACTGTTCGACCGTTTTTATTTTCAGTGCTCACTCTGGACTTTGACTGACCCTACAGAGTGGGGTTCCTCCGCGGTAATTATCGCCAACGGGCTGTCTACTGACTGCCCGGCGACTGACTGTACTATCAACTGTATACTCTTGGTGCTAACTGTTAACTGCCTTTTTTCGGGTATTTTCCCGTCCTTATATAGGTCCTGGAGGGCTTAATTTTCTATACGGGGGTTTCTTGGAATTACAATAGAACTCGGACTTTGGACTTTATCGATAATCCATTTTTTTCCTTCTAGCTGTGACGTCGTCGTCGTTCGATTCCTTTCCTGAGTTGCATGCGAGGCGATACCACATTTCGTGAAGTAGTTGAAGGATTATTCCTTGCTTCGGTGGCACGCGTCGAGATAGAGATAGAGAGAGAGAGAGAGAGAGAGAGAGAGAGAGAGAGAGAGAGAGAGAGCGACAAGCGCCTTGGTCAGGCAGCGAGGTGTCGAGGGTTTCGGGCCACGCTGCGCTGTAGATCCGAGTCGCTTCCGCTGTCCCTTTTATGACTAATACCGAATATAGTTCTTCGATAATGTTAAACTTATTTTAATTCTTAATAGCGTGTAACGTAAATGGGCATATATATCACTGATAACTACTATAGTAACAAACTGTCTATGGTTTTTATATCCTCTCACGATCCTAATTGTTTAGTTAAAATAATATATTGGCTTTTTGATGTTCGTTAATGTTTAATTTTCATATTTGCAATTATTTCTTGTATCCTTTTAAATAAGCATTTCTTTTCTGAGTTCCTATCATATTTTTAGATTAAAATTGTTCATCAGTCCAAATGATTCTATATCAAATGGCTGCTTAGATTCACTCCGGGTCGCAAAGTATATGTTCTATAAATATGTATTGTTGCGAGGTGACAATCGTCGTCTTATGGAGTTAACACAGAGAGAGACGGGAAAGATGGCATCGGCTCGGGTGCGACCTGAGAGCGTTGAGCGGCATGCTCCTACGCCAACAACCGCTACCGTAGCTTCGAGTCGTCTTTGCCATCTATCCGATGACTAATATCAATCGTCTTTTCTTATTCTATCCTATTTTAACTATGATTATCTGTATGATATTATTTCTTAACTCTTATATCGAACTTCGGTTTAGATGGTTTATTCCTTTTAAATTATTGATTTACTTATTAAATATATATATTCCATAGTTTAAGTATTTACTTCATAAAAAGTCCAAATATTTGCTACGATTGTGTTTAAATTTATATTTAAACGTTCAGAGATTCTGAAGAAATGCCTTTTGGGCTTTTGGTGTTCTGTAGTCAAAAACAAATTCCAATTTTCTATCAATACCATTAATAAGACATAGGTCTTCGTGTAATATTCTTGTTCATTGCATCATTCGTCATCGGATATAAGAACTTCCGAAGCAACGAAAACGTTGCCACGTCAGTTAGCATGTCTTCGCGTAATATTCTTGTTTATTGCATCATTCGCTGTAGCATATAGGGACTTTTAAAGCAACGAAAACGTTGCCACAGCAGTTAGTCTATCTTCGTGTAATATTCTTGTTTATTGCATCATTCGTTGTAGCATATAGGGACTTCTAAAGCAGCGAAAAGGTTGCCACGGCAGTTGGTCTATCTTCGTGAGCCAGATACGGTACATGACGGGGGAAGGAAGCGACCACCCGACAGTCACCAATAGAACACGCGGCCATGAATCAATTAAAGATTTCGATGACATGCGCCGCCAATGATATCTACCGGCCTTAGAGGGAAAATCTCTTGATACGAGATTCAAGTCCCTCTACGCTGGCCGTTTAGAGTGGGGCAGTGGCCTACCAACTCTTGGTTTTTCGTTGTCAAGTACAGTGGTGAACCTGGCCGTCCATTCCTGGCGCGCACCATGTGTTCCCACTGCCCTGCCTCTGAAAGATAGATATTAGAGCATGGTTACGTCAGGACGTAACACCTCCCCCCTTAAAACGATTATTAAGAGAAACCTAATAATCGAAATAACGAACGTGCAATTACTTCTTTTTGTTTTTGCAATTAGTAAATATTATTATGTTTTTCAATGTACTGAATTGGAATCTGTCATTGGTGACAGCTTTCGTTGTCTCTCTTTTAAATTTACTTGCAGCAAGGAGATGGTAGACATAAATATACGTATTTGTTTTTTTCTTAATATTAATATGCGTAACTTGCCCTGAATACAATTACTGATTAATTACACACTCGTAGGGATCTATTTCCCGGATTATTTTCCTTTTATATTAAATTAATGGATTATTTCCATTATTAGACTACTTGGTTCTGTTTCGGATTTCTTATTTGCTTAATTATTTCTTACTAAGATACTTTCGTGTTATACGTCTTTTCCTAAATTTACCTACTTCTTTTAGTGATAGTGCGATTACATTTTTAAATTACTAAATATAATGTTGTTCTTTCTCAGGCACTTGATGTGGTTAATTGAATTCTAATGGTGCCGATGTATTGCTAAATGTGTATATATAATTTTTATCATACGTTTTTGATGCATCATTGTTAGCGAAAAAGCTCTTGAAGTTCTTGAATTTCTTGAAGTTCCTGAAGTTCTTGAAGTTATTAGAATGTTTGAAGTTCTAGTGGTTCTCGTGAAGTTTCGGTGAAGTTCTTTTTAAGTTATTGGAGTTCAGAGAGTCTCGAAGTTTTGCAATTTGTTGAAGTTCTTTGTGATATCGAAGCTCTGAGGTTCATGAAGTTGTTGAATTTCTTGAGATGATTGAGGTTTTAGAGTTCTGGAAAGTCTCGATGGTCTCAGTGGTTTGGTCATATGTAATATGTTTCATGTGGTCCGGGATAGGTGCAGACTTCTTTCTTCTGGTGCCGCAGGAGTGTGCAAGTGCTGAACTGTTTGTAGTTCCAGAAATTCTTAAGCTTACGCAAAGTTATTACAGCTTCGGAATTCTCGAAGTTTTTGAAATTCTCGAAGTTATCGAATGTCGGAAGATATTGAAGTTCTTCGTATTCTCAAAGTTCTTAAAATTTTTTTCGAATTTTCGATGTTCTCGAACTTTTTTGAAGATCTTGGAGATCATGGGGTTCTGAATGTTTTACGCACGTATGATGATCTTGAGGATGAACAGTATGGATCTTGCCAATCTGGTGTTGAAGGGTGTCGTCTTTTCACGTAGATGGTTAACGGAGGAGGATTCTTTGCCCGTCCAAGATGACAGTGGCCACATCCTTCCACTCAGGAGGCACGTAGACAACTTGTTGTAATAACTAGTACTAAATGGTGCATATTTGAGTTAATGACTTGCAGAATCTTATTTCCAGTTAATAGCTCACCATTTTTCTATGGAACATAAAATTTGGATTAATATGTGATACAGTATTATTTTTCCTGCGAAAACATATGCTATTTGCATGCGTGGGTGTGCAGGTTTTATTAATCATACTGATAGATGCAAAATATATATATATATATACTAGCTGACCCGGCAAACGTTGTTTTGCCATATAAATAATTTCCTAGTAATTTCTAGTGTAGACAAAAAATAGCTTACTTATTGTAAGTATGTATGTATGTTAGAATGTGTATATTGTATGTATGTAAGAATGTGGTATATGCGTGAAATAAGCATGGAGCGCTGTGAACGATGAGGGAATATAAAAATAACAAAAGGCAAACATTATTTTTAAGTTATTATAATTTATTCCTTAAAATTATATATCATTAATTAAACAATTACGACAGTAACACTATTAAACAATATCAATCTCTTAATGCTATAGCGTGAACAATATTTTTTGTTAGTCCATCTTTAGCTAACACAAACAAACTGGATGGTTTACCCACTCGAGAGCATGCCACGTATAATTGTCCGTGTGAAAAACATGGTGTTCTCAAATCTAATCCACAAACAGACATCGTTTGACCTTGGGATTTGTTGATAGTCATTGCAAATGCCAATCTAATCGGAAACTGAATACGTTTGAATTGAATTGGCACATCTGTAGGTATAATAGGAATCCGTGGTATGAGTATATTTTCACCTCTGAACTTGCCATTTAAAATCCTGGCTTCGATCACGTTTTTCATTAATTTTTGAATGACTAATCGCGTACCGTTGCACAGCCGGGGCGGGTTCAAATTACGAAGCAAGATAATTGGAGATCCAACCTTTAATTGTAAATTATGCGGTGGCATGCCTGGCAAATCCAGTGAGTTCAAAAACTCTGTGGGAAAATTTACTGCTTCGCTGTCGTCGCAAACTGTATCAATAGATTTATATGATACCAAGTTCCCTGGCAACAACATTTGTATCTTCAGATTTAAATTGTCAACGTCTACATTTTTTGCCGCTAAAATCGCTCTTTCTGCAAGCCACTCATGATTTATGTACTGTGTGTGTACATCGGGAAATATTTGTTCAATGAGAGTATCTTGCGAATCAGCGATTGTGCAGAAATCGGTCGGTAATTTTACGTATCCAGTTTCATCTATAGCAACTTTTCCATCACCGATATCTAAGAGTTGTTTTGAAAATGTTTCAGCGGATGGATCTTGAAGCATTTGAACGCGCATATTTATTTTTAGCTGTAATTTTTCAACATTACGCCACAATGGAGATGATTTTAAGCAAGCGTTGATCTCATCAGCGTATGTTGAACGTGGAATGACTGGAAGTGTTTGTCTGAAATCACCTGAAAGGACCAACAGAGTTCCGCCAAATAGTTTGTCACTGTTTTTAATATCTTTCAATGTCCTGTTCAACGCCTCAAGTGAATGTTTGTGTGCCATAGTACATTCATCCCAAATAATAATTTTACACCGTTTCAGCACAGTAGCCATGGACGATTGTTTCTTAATGTTGCATACTGCGTCAGGGTTATTCTGAATATTTAGTGGCAGCTTAAATACTGAATGAGCTGTTCTACCTCCATCCAATAAAGTTGCTGCAATGCCCGATGATGCAACGGCCAATGCGATGCCATTATTTGATCGTATTTCAGCAAGAATTAGCGAAATAACGAATGTTTTGCCAGTTCCACCCGGTGCATCCAAAAAGAAGAACCCACCTTGTCCAGCTGAAACTGCGAGCATAATGCGATCATAAATGGTTCTTTGTTCCTCATTCATTAGTGGGACATTGCGGGCAACAATCGCTGCCATTTCTACAGTACTGTACTGCAGTTCACGATTCATTTCAGTATTCATTAAATCAGATGCAGTTCGATTTGGCGAATTCATACCGAAATTACTAAGTGGTAAGTTGGCAATGACAATGCAAAGATCCTCAATAGCAATCAATGCTTCATTGTACATTTCGTCGCTGAATGTTATGGTTAGATCGTGGCACCGTATACGATGTTGATGCAATATATCATCAGTCATTGAATCTTTGTGATTTTCCCATAATATCTGTGCTCGGGCTGGGAAACATGTAGTCAACACTATAGCGAATAGTAGACGAATTTGTATTGCTGTACAGTTCAATGCAGCTTCAGCAAGCATGCATTCCCACTGGTTGTCGTCTTCCAGCAAGCCGAGTGCAAGGCATGCATCTTTATACGTTGGATATTGTTGCCCATTCACTTTACGTATATCTTGAAATGATAATGGGCCAGTAACATTAACCAACAACAGTCGAAGATAAAAGCACTCCGTGTGTCTTGGATTGACTGTAAATAATCGCCCCAAGGCGTTTGATTTAAATAAATTGAGACATGCAGCAACTGGTGAGCCTTGCTTGCGGGGCATCCATGTTTTTGTTTGAGTCCATGTGAAATAGCGTGGTACTTGTGAATAGAGTAATGTTCGTGCGAAGGCACCAAAATCATCCGCACGATTACACAATTCAAAAAATGCAGTGAGTGTAGTTTTAGGTGGATTTATTGCACGATCAATCGCTGTCTCGTTCGTGAAAAATACACGCTGACCGTTTTCAAGATGGATGGCTAACTGAACAACTGCTGGATCCCGTTCATGAATTGGAAAACCAAAGATACGCCAAGCAGCTTCATTGGAGCTGATGTACCGACCAATTTGGTAGAGCGTTATTTCATCGTTTTTATTCACTGGAGGAGCATTCACATTAGTATTTTCCACTCTAAACACAGCCATATCACTGCCTTTATGGACATACTTGCAAATGTATTTGATGCTCTTCACAGAACTGCAGAACTCAACATTAATATGAGCATTATATGTCTTGCTCAGCAGAGGCGAATATGGCACCACCCAACGATTGTCAATATCAATGTCTGTGTTGATGATATTTTTAATAAATGATTGTCCGCCATTTTCAGGATTTCTTCGACGATATATTGGGTATCCGTCGACATTTGTGACCGTATCATTGGTAAAATCTTTAGGGAAATTTTTAGTACATTTTCCATCAGCCATGCAAGGCGATGAACTATTAAGAGTACCACATGGACCATGAATCATGTTTGTTGTAACAATATCAAACAGCAGTTGGTCAGTGGATGGATCTGGAATTTCCGCAGAAATGATACTATCGATTTCTTCAGGACGGATTTTGTCTATGAACCAAACCAAAATGTGTGCATGAGGTAATCCTCGCTTTTGCCACTCAACCGAATACATCCAGCAACGTGTGGGACCAAATACATGTGATTTAGTAATGAAACTTATTAAAGACTTCAACTTTTGTCTGAACACACGTGCTGTAATGTCATGGCGATGTATTGCATTTTGGCCAGGCAGTAGGAAAGATGTAATCTCTGGCCATTTTGGATTACATGTGAACGTGATAAATAAACATGGTCGTCCATATTCGCGCACGAAAGTCAGAGCATCCTGTATATATTCTTGCATATGACGTGGACTGCCTACGTACGATGATGGTAAAATGACATGGTTACCAATTTCGGCGACGTCGGCGTTGTTGTTGATAGCGTCTCGCAAATGAATGTACTCTTCCGCGCGCAGCTTTTGTTGATTATATCGTAAGTATCGTAGTCGTTCGCTCTCAATCTTCGCGTACATGTCGACCATGAATTGTTGACAAAGCTCACGACATCGTAAAATGACGTTGTCCAGGCCACGTCTAATCATTAATCGGTACGCATAATAATCCTTTGAGCTAACGTTCTTGTTTATTTCAGCTCCTGTAATATTTGTTCATAAAAATTAATTTAAATTTATTACGTTCAATAATTTAATTGTTTTGTTAAATGATTAATGATCAAATTAATAATCAATGAAGTACCTGATACGGGATCTCGTTGTTTTATGTTTATGCAATATCCGTCTTGTCCCTTCCAGAATATTAGCGGATATTGGAGAGCGTCATATGAACGATGTGTGTCAGCAATGAACTGAAGATTATTATTTCTTCTACGAATCACAATTTCTCGTGCAGCTGTACAATCGCCAACCATGATTCCAGCAACATCATCAACAACGGGTGCATTGAATCTACGAATATGCTCTCCAGCTGGTGTTTTATCAGGATTAATGACGATAGCGTGATTATCGCTTTGTAATTGGTGCATATGTGATTTGAATATTTTCAACAACTCGTTGTGCTCGTTCAAAAGAGCATCTAGCTCGCTGACGATGCGCCTGGCATAAAGTGAATCAAGGTTATTATAATCACAACGTGCATTCACGCGATTGGCAAGTGCGCTTCCGGAATCCTCGCCGCCCATAAAGTAGATTTGTAAGAATTTATGTGGTTCGTTTGGCATTGGCAGCAGTGAGCCCATTTTATGATAAACTTGGCCTCTGATTTTGAATGTAGAATTGAATTGTTGACCATTTGCATTAGTATTTCGAACTATTTCTGTTGCTCCGAACGATGTCATTTGAAAGCATGAATTGAATCTTCGAATTGACTTCAGGAACACGTTAGAATCTGGATCCGTGCCGATAAGTAAGCCGTTCAATGGTTCAGGTGGTGTTTCAATTTCAGGTAGTTGCACTTTTCCTGACGCGCAACACATCCCAGCTGGCTCATTTTTGAATTTCAGAGCATGACAATGCGGACATTCCTTGTCCATAGCACCAATTACCACTTTTGAATGAGCATAATATTCAATATCGGGCTCATACTGGAATGCTAGACGCAGGAATGAATCAGATATAAATGCTCGATGTACCTGTTGTCGTTGTTGGTCATTTGTTCTTCGTCTATTGACTGTGAAACGGCGTGATTGTCGTTGTTCTAATCTTCTGACTTCATTGCGTTCAGCTCGTGTATCTTCTGGCTCTTCTTGATGCAATTGCGCCATTCTGACACGTGCATCAGTACTTTGTTGCTGGATTTGTTCTTCTGTTCTTTCGGATCTGCTATTTCGCAAGTTTCGAGCTTTACTTGTACTGCGGCTCAAATCAGCCCCTTTGCGTTTTCTTGGCATTGCTTACTGTACAAAACATACATAAATAGAATTAATGAAATTATTTAATGATGAAAAATGTTAAAAGTATAATTAGGGCCAGGATTTTTGCCGCAGTTTTGAAATGATTAGTTTTAATTTATGAAATTATAACAAAAATATAAGTTTTATGGAAAAAATTTTCAAACAAAAGTAAAAAATTAAATTTTATGAAAACATTGTCTCTTATAATTTTTTCATACAACCAATATTTCCATTGACATTTCAAAATAAAGATTCATAATGATTGATTTTTTGGAAACTATGAAAATCTTAATTGTTCAATTGCATTTTTTTAATAAAATTAAATTAAAATTACATTTTTATAAGATCAACAACATTTTCGATATTAATAAAAAAAAGTATACTTACAACACAAAATCCGTTGTTATTGGAAGCTCGTGTCACGTGTTGAGTACTTTTGAGGTTATAAAATCACTTGATTAACTAATCGTGCAAAATACACTCAAAATTGATAATTTAATTATTATTGATAAAATAGGAATGATTAAAAGTTAATATGAGAGTTACACTGAGATAGCAAAATAATAATTGTCAACGTTACTACTACACTTGATGCATAAACAATAATGATGGCCGACAACTGTGTAGGGAGTGAGAAAGAAAGGAGACCGGCTTCGTTCTCATCCCTACTCCGTGCTGTTTACTGGGTCAGAAGTGACACCTGTAGACATCTGGCGGGGATAACTAATTAAATGACGATTGATCAGTTTTCGACCGGAGAGGAAAAATGATTAAATTACTAAAATGGCTATTAAAAAATAAGGGTTGATCGTAGAAGGGTGAAAATTGAGGATTGTATGTATTTTTGTATGTTGTATCATAAAAAAATAGAAATTAAAAATTTTGTCTAAAAAATAAATAAATAAATTTAGGGGTGGACTACCTCTAACATTTAGGGGGATGAAAAATAGATGTTGGCCGATTCTCATAGATACCGGATAAGCACAAAAAATTTCATCAAAATCGGTCAAGCCGTTTCGGAGGAGTATGGCAACGAAAACTGTGACACGAGAATTTTATATATTAGAAGATGTTTTCGTTTCTTTCTTTTTTTTCTATTTATTTTATTTACAGATGAGTGCAGTTACGGATAAAGAGGATAGATTTGATGTTTTCGACCAGCGAGTTAGGGGTCTAGATATATCATTTTTGTCAACGGGAGATGATGGTGGGGTGGTAGGACTACGAGGCAGCGGACAAGACGTGGTCAGAGACCTACCTGGGTATTGAGTGAGTGGGGAGGTCCCCAAAGTCATATGCAGGTACCGACAACTTGGGTACCAAAAAGCGTGCTGCTCCCAAGGATCGTCTTTAATTTCCCAATTTCCCATCATCGTTCCACAATGAAAACACGGTACTTCGTCTTCTTTTCCCGAAAAGAAAAATCCGGATGAAGCTAATCGTATAGGGTCTAACGCGTGAATTTCGGGCCAAAAGGTGAAACTTTCTAATCGTTTTTTATAATTTTCAAAAGCTGGATACGATGAGGTCAATGAACTTCTTATAGGAGGTCTGTCGTCGTGACAGTCCGGGGTCGCGTTCACTCTTACTTCCAGTCGAGAGTCGAAACGTTCCTTGTCGCAAGGAAAAGGAATCTTTCGTGGGTCCTCTCCGATGGGTACGTTTCCGCAGGGAATACTTCGTACAAATCGGCATTGTTCTTGCCATCTACTGTGATCCATCATAGGGATATCACCTACTTCCCAATTTTTAATAATCACTCTACAGTCAAAGCAACTAACTTCGTCATCTATTCCAGTATAATAAAACCCTGCCGCAGCTAGTTCTGCGGGGTCTAAAAATGTAACTGGCCAATTATGATAGCTGTCTAAACGGACTTGTTCAAACAAGAATTTTCCACGTGGCCCTTTTTTTGACATGATTAAGGTATGAATATGCGCAAGATTCGCAATTTATAGTTTAAGAGTAGGAAACGTTATTATTATTATTATTATTATTTTCGTTGCGACTATCGTTGTTATTCTTAATCTATACGAAATATTATTATTATTACTTTATTTTATTTTTTTCTATGTTTAATTATGAGGATTAAATTATTTATTGCTTCCTAAAACACTAGGGTATCTCATATGTCGTAACTATTGTTATGAAAGAATTATCATTACTGTATCTATCAAAATTTATTTTTATAAGACTATCAATACTATTAGCATATTACTATCGTATTATTGAAGTATTATTATCAGGGGTACAAATTGAAAATGCGGGTTTGATAACAGATGGCGTTACTAACGCTATACGCATCAGGCAGTACTGTGACTATGTTCATGTCAAAGCTACGTCTTATAGCTTTAATTTTCAGTATGTGTCAATTTGTCGCAGTGTCAAATTCATAGTTTTTTTGAGCTCTCAATATGTCGAGTTTCGTGCCAACAAAACAGCATTTGCGGGAAGTTTTAATTTACTTCTTTAATTTGAAGAAAAGTGCTGCTGAAGCACATCGATTGGTCTCCGAGGCTTATCCGAGTCATGTTCCATCGGTTTCAACGTGCGAGAGATGGTTTGTGCGGTTTAGAAGTGGTGATTTTGACGTTGAGGACAAAGAGCGGCCGGGCCAAGTGAAAAAGTTTGAGAATGCTGAATTGGAGGCAATACTCAATGAAGACTCGTGTCAAACTCAACAAGAGCTCGCAGATTCATTGGGAGTGACACAACAAGCCATTTCCCATCGTATAAAAGCCCTCGGAATGATCCAAAAGCAAGGACATTGGGTGCCGTATGAGCTGAAGCCGAGAGACGTCGAGCGCCGTTTTTTTGCATGCGAACTGCTGCTCGAACGGCAAAAACGGAAGGGTTTTTTGCATCGCATTGTCACTGGTGATGAAAAGTGGATCCATTACGATAACCCGAAGCGCAAAAAATCATATGGTTACCCCGGCCATGCATCATCATCGACGGCCAAACCAAATATTCACGGCGCCAAGCTCATGCTCTGTATTTGGTGGGACCAGCTGGGTGTGGTGTATTATGAGCTATTGAAATCGAACGAAACCATCACAGGAGCACTATACCGAACTCAATTGATGCGTTTGAGCCGCGCACTCAAAGAAAAACGGCCACAATACGAGCAAAGACACGACAAAGTAATTTTGCAACATGACAACGCTCGGCCACATGTTGCAGCGCCGGTCAAAACATACCTACAAACGCTGAAATGGGAAGTCTTACCCCACCCGCCGTATAGCCCAGATATTGCTCCTTCCGATTACCACCTTTTCCGATCGATGACACATGGCCTAGCTGACCAGCGCTTCCATTCTTACGAAGAAGCCCAAAAATGGGTCGATGACTGGATAGCAGCCAAGCCAGCCGAATTTTTTCGCGACGGTATCCGTAAATTGCCAGAAAGATGGGAAAAAGTTGTGGCTAGCGATGGACAATACTTTGAATAATTCATTTGTTACCATTTTTTCAGAATAAACGTTCAAAAATAGAAAAAAATCCCGCATTTTCAATTTGTACTCCGATATTATTATTATTATTATTACGTACTTTTTACTGACTTCACTTCTGTTTTTCTTTTGTACGTTACCCCTTTAATAATTTGTTGCAAGGTCTCGAATCCGGTCGTGGTAATTTCCAGAGTTTCCCAGTCTGTCCTTAAAGTAAAAAGTCCAACTTGTTTACTTTGGAATACTACTGCATCCTAGGGTCTATGTTTGATCTACTGAAAAGCCAGGCCTTTCCTCAATAGTAATACTTCCACACGGTTGGTTTAAGTGAAATACCATATTTCCTAAAATTATACTTGATTCTTGTTATCAGTATTCTTATCGTTACCTATTAGGAAAAACATATATGGATTATTAATTAAAAAAAAAATATATATATATATATATTTTTTTTCTCTTTCATTTATTAATTTATTATTCTTTTGAGTGTAACTTAATACTACCATATAGATGTAACTGATTAATTTTATAGTGATGCAAATCTTTAATATTCTTAAGTTTCTTACTATAGCGTTAATACTCTACTAGTTGAATAAATATTCCTTAATGAAACTTTATTATTCCTGAATCAACTTTAATTTAATTAAGCCTTTATTTTATTTTATTTATTACTATTATTATTATTATTATTATTATTAAAATTTTTATAACAACAATCACTAAAGATAGAATCTTACAATGGAATTTTTTATTTCCTTAATCTATTTGAGTGTACTATCACGTCTCTTTTTGGACGTTTAATACGTACATTGCCTTTTGTTAATATAGCTGTTATTTCATGTGGACCAGTGTAATGGTCACCAAGTTTTCCAGGTTTAGGTCCTTTCAACAAAAATACTGGTTCGCCGATTTTAAATTCAATTGGATTTATTTTACGATCTTGATATTGTTTCGATTTTTCCTTGGATTTAATCAAATTTTCTCGACCAATTTCTTGTATATCATGAAATTGCGTGACTAATTAGGTTAAATAGTCGTCGTATGTAGCAATTTTCTCCATATCCGATGGCGACATCCCAGAGGGGACTCGGGCTATTTTTCCGAACACCATTTCATAGGGTGTGTGCTTAGTACCTTCGTGTACATTTGTATTGTAATTATAAATAGCCATTTCAACCCATTTGTCCCAATCGCTTTGCTTCGTCGTAAATTGTTCGAGATATTCTCCAAGTGCGTGATGAGATCTTTCGAATGATCCATTGGATTGGGGATAAAAAGCGGTGGTTCTAACTTTCCGAATTTTAAACAACTTCGCTATTTGCTTTAAAAATTTACTTAAAAAGTTGCTACCTTGATCAGTAAGCACTGCCTTAGGCGATCCAAAATAACAAATGAAACGTTTGACAAATATTTCTGCAATAGTTACTGCTTTTGCATTAGGTATAGGAATAGCTACAGAATATTTTGTTAATTGGTCTTGAATGGTCAATATATACTCATTCTCCTGTTTAGTTTTCGGTAAAGGGCCTACTATATCCATAGCAATTTTATCAAAAGCGATGGCAGGAGTATAGGTTATGATCATTGGCTGTTTAGTTTTTACGAGAACTAATTTCCTTAATTGACATTGTAAACATCGTTGAATATATAGTTGAACGTCAGTTTTTAGATTTTTCCAGTAATACCCGTGACGGATTCTATTGTATGTTTTGCTAAAACCTCTGTGTCCACCTATACCTGAAGAGTGCATCTCCTCGATAATTTTTACCTGATCTTCTACGAGGGGTTGTCTAACTAGCCCGTTACAAATAATAACTTTTACTTCACTCTGTGCAAAAATTAATCGAATTTGTGCGATAACATTTTCCCAAGGTATATTCAAGATAAAATCTGATTTTGCGATACTAATAGTTGGGAGTGATAATTTGTCGATTAAATGTCGAGCATTTTTCAATGTTTCTACTATGTTTCCTAAGATTAATGTGGGTCCTTCACCGGAACCGTCGGTGATTGGTAGGGCTATATTGAATCTATTACTTCGTTTTGCAATTGGTTGAGGCTTTTTCAACTTTAAATTTTTTAAATGTGAAAAATCGTTATTATCGCAGAGTGTTATCGCTCCTCTATTAATAGGTTCACATTTGGTAGAAACAAAATAAACCAGGTTATCTCTACGAGTATGGAATAAGTCGTGTGATTGTTTAATGTTGAAGGCTATAATCCTTCTTTTGGGAGGTTCACGAGTTTTTGTTGCTTCGAGTTCGAGTTCTTCGTCGCTCTCGCTTACTTCGAGAGGCTTAGGGGTACGTTTTCTCTGAGCTAGCACGCTCGTTTCGTTTCGGAAGTTATTAACGTCGAGCATAGTTTCATCGGTCGACTCTTTGTGGCTAGAATAGGTATTGCTTGCAGGTGTTTCTGGATATACTATAGGCTCAAACGTACCCGGGTTATTTACCGAAGTATTAGGTAAATCCACCTCGTCTTCTATACGCGCCTGAAACGTTTCGTGGTCGGATGATATTTCGAGTGACCCATGAGGAAAAATAAGTTCCGTAGGCTGCTCGTTAGAGTCAACAGATTCCCGATCCCAATTACATTCATCTATTTCATAATTAGGTAATGTATGATTCTGGTAATTTTCCATAATATCCTCATCATCGTCAAATTGTTCTTCTAATAATCGATTTATCTCTGCATCCGTCAATTGATGCTTAGCCTTCGTGCGGTTGCCAGTTAGAGGATTTATTTGAATAATAAAAATACCGTCATTCGCGGTTGTTTCATTAATAGGATTTCTCGAAAGTGCATCAGCATTAACATTAGTTTTCCCGGCTTTGTATACTACATCATATTCGTATTCCGCGAATTTTAGTCGCCAACGCAAGATTTTTGAATTACCGTCTGTTGCCCGTCGAAACCATAGCAATGGTTTATGGTCGGTTACTACAGTAAAATAATGCCCATATAAATACGGCCGAAAATGAAGTATGGAATATACTATAGCTAATGCTTCTTTTTCGTACGTATCGTATCTTTCTTCTACCTCACTCAAAGCTCTAGAGGCGTAGGCGCATGGATGGTCGTTATTAATTTCTCCTTGTGAGAGGATGCTACCGATAGCATAACTCGACGCGTCCGTAGTTAAAATGAATGGCTTAGAAAAATCGGGATATTGCAAGACTGGAGCAGTACAAAGTTTTTCTTTCTATATTTCAAATGACTCTTGTTGTTCAAATCCCCATTCGAATTTATTTTCTTTACGTAAGAGAGATGTCAGGGGTTTTGTGATCTTGGCGTATCCTTCTATAAACCGCCTATAATAACCTGTTAGTCCCAAGAATTGTCGAATATTCTTGATATTTTTAAGCACGGGGTATTCACGTACTGCTTCTAATTTTTTAGGGTCGGGACGAACTCCATTGTTCCCGATTATGTGTCCCAGATACGCGACTTCTCTTTTTAAAAATTCGCGTTTATCCGGTTGCAATTTTAAATTCGCGGCTTCTAGTCGTTTCATCAATTCGCGATATATATTCTCATGTTCTTCGAGACTGCGAGCATAAATAACAATGTCGTCCAAATAAACAAATACGCCTTTCCCGAGGATCCCACTCAACGTGAGGTCCATGGCTCTTTGAAATGTAGGAGGGGCGTTCCGTAGCCTCAATGGCATTCTAACGAACTCATAATGACCACGCGGTGTAGTGAAGGCCGTTTTATGACGATCTTCAACTGAAACTTCGATTTGATGGAATCCCGACGCTAGGTCAAAACCTGAAAAATACTGTGCCCCTCCTAACTGATCTAATATATCATTAATATTTGGTATGGGATACGCATCAGCGACTGTCTTTTCATTCAGTGATCGGTAGTCGAATACTACTCTCCATTTTTTATTACCTGGAGAGTCGGCTTTCTTAGGTACCACCCACACAGGGCAATTGTATGGTGAGGTGGAGGGTATGATTACTCCCTTTTCGAGCATATTTTCAATTTGTTTCCCGATTTCCTCTTTAGTGCACTCAGGCCACCGATAGCCTTGCGTATTTATAGGAAAATCGTCTATTGTGGGGATTCGATGTTGCAATATAGTAGTACACGTTAACATATCTCCCGGTATTTGATATAAATGAGAGCTTTCTTTTAAAAGGGTTTCAATATTTTTCTTTTCTTCTTTACTTAATTCGTCGAGTCTTAATAATTCTTTGATTTGATCAAATCGATTGTGCATTACAGTTTCAGATATCGCGTAACACGGTCTTTCGCGTATGAAAAGCGTAATTTTGTGAGAAATATTTGATATACTGAGGTTCTGTATTAAAGAAATGTCCATGAATTTATTCCACTTTGAATTATACTTTTGGGTTTCGAAACTTGTTTCTTTATTTTTATCTTTTTTAATACCTTCTACTTTTGACGATTCAAGAGTACAGATCGTTTGTACATTTTTTAATGATTCACAAATTTTTAAACTGATATTCTGATTCGATTCGATTTTCGTAGGTACGAAGGTTTCAACAAGTTCTTGACAACAAAATTCTTTATCTTCTTTCATCATTACTAAATGCGATGTTTCAACACAATTGATTTTATTTTCTGCTGATAATTTAGTCTTTATCGAACTTGGATAGACAACGCTTTCAGCAATAACACAATTATTAATTTCTTCACAAGATTCTGTCCTTTCCATAGGCACAGTTTTTCTCAAAGATTCCGTATTTTTTTCTATCTCTATCGATTTCAAATAGACAACGTTATTTCCATTAGTACAATTATTAATATATTCCAGAGGTTCTGTTCTTTCCATAGGCACAGTTTTCCTCAAAATTCTGAATCGAGCTCCCTCAGTCCTCCATCGAGTGCTGCCCGTTTCGTCGGCACAGTCACCCCTGTGAAGCGTAGGCGAGACTCACAATTACTACAATTCCTTTCCGTCTCTATTGAATTCTGATAGACAACGTTTTCTTCGTGAATACATTTATTGAAATCATCATTATTCGACCCGTTATACCCCATTGGGATCTCTGCTTTTATCGAATCTAAAGAAACAACACTTTTTCCGTGAACACTGTTATTACAATACTGAAGGGATTCTGTTCTTTCCATAGGCACAGTATTTCCCAAAAATTCTGAATCGGGCTCCCTCAGTCCTCCATCGAGCGCTATCCGTTTCGTCGGCACAGTCACCCCTGTAAAACGTAGGCGAGACTCACAATTACTACAATTTCTTTCCGTTTCTATCAAATTCAGATAGACAACGTTTTCTTTAGGTACATTTATCTTTACAGGTCCCATACAAGTGATATTTTCAGTTAGATTCGACGTGCAGATTTCCGTAAGGCTTTGGGCTTCGTGTTGCAATTTCTCTAATTTTTCTTCTACTTTTACTTTACAATCCTTCGTACACAATATATTTTTTTCCAAACCAGTTTCACAAGTAGCTTTAATTATTTCCATGCAATTTTTTATTTCTTCTTTTACATTTTCCAAAAAATTTAAAATATTCCCCGAAGAATTTTCAGTATCTCTGCGGGGTATTGTTTCTACTGGGAGCTCAATCTTATCCGACAGAGAGAAATCCTCTTGATCGTTTCCTTTTATATTGTCTTTATTTTTTAAATGACCCAACCCCTTAGAAAGTTCGGGATTCTTTTCCCGTTCACTTGAATCGTCACTAGGATCTTTTATTTTTGTTCTATGAATTAGTTCCTCCGATGACACTAATTCTAATACTGGTACCTGGACTTGAATCGTATGCTTATTGCTATTAGTTACGTAGATATAAGCTTTACCATTATCATTAATGATGAACCCGCTTTCTATGTTTATACCTTCACCTGCATCCAGGGGAGGCAGATAGCCTTCCCATAAACCCAAATTTTTTACTCTCACGAAGCACAATTTGGTGGACTCTGCAGGGATAACAATAGTTTCCTGAGTTGCAAATGGTATTCTTACATTCTGCATTTTCAATTGTCTTTTCTCGTAATCAATTTTCACGCCATTGCCGTCGAGGTATTCCGAACCCAATATACCAGCTTCCTTTATGGGGAAGTTATTGTCTACAATATGGAAAGTAGCGAAACGTCCGAAAATTTGTACGGTAATATTACCCAAAGTAAAAATTGAATTTGTTGTGATTCCATTTAGTTGAAGAATTTCTCCGCGATTTATAGAGATGTGTTCACTTACAAATTGTTTCTTTAGAATGTTTGGACCGGTTACTGTGTCAACCATAAGAGTGACAGGAGATATTATTTCCGATGCCGTTACCGTAACCGTCGGGACGCTACTTTCTCGATGTAGTTGTACATTAAAAATTCGAACTACTCGCGATTGGGATTCTCGGCTGTGATAGAAATTACATGGATCGGATCGAATTTTCGTATTCATTTTCTTTAATACGTCGGACGGGACATTCCTGTATAAAATGACCTGGTTGTTTACAATGAAAAGATTCCCTAGCCATCTCGGTGGGTCTAACATCATCATTATCCAAATTCCTTCGGTTATCAAATCGATTGTTAATCAACGGTTGTGAATTATTATTGCAAAAAGAACAAATATGGGCTCCATGGCCCTCTTTTTTACATATCTGACACCGAATGTTACTTGAATTCTGATATTGAAGATTCTGCGGTACCTGTTCTCGTGGGAAGGACATCAATTTAGGGGGGGTCGGAGGGAAACGTGAACATCTATTAGCCGAATGACCATAATTTTTACAAAGTTGACAAAATGGAGATATATTTCCCTGTTCTTTTCTTTCCGGAGGATAACTTTTATAACAACGATCGGCAGTGTGTCCGCGTTTATTACAGACCTGGCATATAGTAAGTAAAGAGGCTTCGAACTTGGATTTATTGTTATTTAACGGGGGAAAGATTTTAAAACATTTGTCGGCCGAGTGTCCAGTCGTCTGACAGATCTGACACATGCTCGGTCCATTATCGATATTTCCAGAATTTTGTGGACTGACATCCAATGCTTGGTTAGACTTCTGGGTCGAGCATTCTTTAGCACTGTGCCCTTTTTTATTGCACAGCTGACAATACACTTCCTCGCTTGCTACTACGTGTATTCCCCGTTTTGCCTCAGGTTTATTTACCTTCGAACCCGAAGTTTCCAGCCCACCACTACGCAAGGCTGCCTGTGACACTAAACCTTTTTCTGTTTGAACCGCGAGTTTAATTAATTCATCAAGATTATTGTTCGGACGTAGACGTTGTTCGATTTCCGGTTTTAACCCGTGTAAAAAACATGCCGGAAGATTTTCCTTAGTGTTATTAATAAATGCGGCAGTCAAAGGATTATTTTCGCTCGCATCATAATTTTCGAGTATTAAATTTCCCAAGTCCCTTACGCGGTTGGAATATGCAATGACGGACTCGTTTTCTCTTTGATACATGGATCCCAATTCCTCTTGGAGCTGATACACGTTTCGCGTAGGTGCATAAATATCTTTAAGAAATTTACCTAGTTCCTCTATTGTTTCAAAATTTTGCCCCTGTATGGTGCGACGAGGTTCGCCGATTATTCTTATGCGAACTGCTCTTACTAAATTTGATTCGGCTCCTGGCCCCATCATAGCCAAGGCCTCTTTGCATCCCTGAATAAACATACCGAGTGATAAAGAATGACCGTCATAATTCGGTATGACAGCCAAGGCATCTCGAAGAGACAATGTTTGATTATTATTAACCATTATGGGAGGTGTATTTGGTTGTGAGTCGTTAGAAATCTAACGACTAATTAAATTTTCAGTAGAAATTTTTATTGGCGGTATTCTATTCAATGTCTTGTCTGGGCTGGAGTCTCTGACCATGGGATAAGTAGAACAACTGGGAGTGGACAAATTGTATTCCGGCAAAAGATGTAATTTTTTTTACTAAATTTTTAGTTTTAGTATGTGCGGATTCGATAATTGACGTTAATGTGCATTTTTCACGATTCTCAATTATTCCTTTTGGAGTTGATAATGATTCTTTGTCGACAAGGGAAGGTGATCTAGAAATAGTTTCGTCGAAAGGAGTAGATCCGCTTAATGGCGTGTAAAATATATCGCTGTTAGCTGAAGAGATTATACTAGGCGTAGCGCTAGCAACGGTCGAGGGGGTCTGCAAAGGTGTATCCGTGTTTTCGGGTTCGCTTAGAGACTCGAAATTCTCCACGATACTTTCGAGGGGTTTTATTGACCGACCTAGGTCTTCGTTACGGGGGGTGGGGATATTCTAGTGCTGGAAGATATTCGTTGATCTCGTCGTCTGGCCTTATGACAAACCCGACTAACGACAAAGGGTTATTTGGGGACTTTGCTTCTAACGTTTTCTTCAATTGACTCGTAAATTGGTTTAAACTTTCGTCGTCAGAAAATTCTCTGATCTATAAAGGACTAAATTCCGGACTATAATATTTTCCAAAATTGCTTTCTATAATTTCAACTGTATCGGTGGAACTTGTCTCGTCTTCTATATTTTCTTGCGATCGAGTGATGATAATATTGTCAGAGATTAACTCAAGTGATTGTATGTTACTGTTACGTCAAATCCGCGCGGTGTTTTTACAAGAACCGACAAATTTAAGACGTGTGAGGCGTTTCGGCGTGAGTTTTCCGTACTCTGGTCAAGAAGAATAAATTCTCCCTTTACCACACCTGACGAGAAACACCGAAGACGCAAGCCCCCTTTTGAGTCTAACCTTTCGGAAAATTACTCGGGACAGGGCTAAGAATGCTCGTTGATTATTCGCGTTAACCCGTCACTCGTCTCGATAAACTAAATTGATAAATTACCTCGCGGAGGAAGGGATTTTAGGTGAGAAGGGAAGTGGTAGGTTACTTTCACTTGGGGAGAAATTTACAGAAATGTCAGATAAAATAAATTAGAAAAAAATTGGGTTTGTACTTACGTTTGGTTTTCCTGGTGAAGTTGTTTCGCTGGTAACCGATGCGTGGAAGGGAAAATTAATGGCAATCGTTTGTAAAAGAAATCGTTATACTCGATGAATCGTGAAGCTGTTAGATTTTATTCAAATAACCGAATAATTGATACACGTACGTTCGCTATTACCGTGCGCGAGCGATCGTTATTTCTCGATACAATATACTTAACGCGATACTTGTTGTTCGATAAAACAGTAAAACGAAATAAACAGTGTGGACTTGAACAAAAACGGCAGAAAACAATTAAATTCAATTTCTTCTAAGCTTTAGATAAATTCCGTATGGTTAAAAATGAGAAAAAGTACATTCAAACCGAACTTAGACCGTTCGACCGTTTTTATTTTCAGTACTCACTCTGGACTTTGGCTGACTCTACAGGGTGGGGTTCCTCCGCGGTAATTATCGCCAACGGGCTGTCTACTGACTGCTCGGCGACTGACTGTACTATGAACTACAAAGTTGAAATGTCGATTTGATACTCTCCGTTTCGGGCATTTTCCCGTCCTTATATAGGTCCTGGAGGGCTTAATTTTCTATGCGGAGGGGGTTACAATAGAGCTCGGACTTTGGACTTTGTCGAAGATCCAATTTTTTCCTTCAAGCTGTGACGTCGTCGTCGTTCGATTATTTTCTTGAGTTGCATGCGAGGCGATACCACATGTCGCGAAGTGGTTGAAGGATTATTCCTTGCTTCGGTGGCACGCGTAAAGATAGAGAGAGAGAAAACGAAAGAAAGAGAGAGAGAGAGAGAGAGAGAGAAAAGCGCCTCGGTCAGGCAGCTAGGTGTCGAGGGTTTCGGGCCACGCTGTGCTGTAGATCCGAGTCGCTTCCGCTGTCCCTTTTATGACTAATACCGAATATAGTTCTTCGATAATGTTAAACTTATTTTAATTCTTAATAATGTGTAACGTAAATGGGCATATATAACTACTATAGTAACAAACTGTCTATGGTTTTCATATCCTCTCATGATCCTAATTGTTTAGTTAAAACAATATATTGGCTTTTCAATTTCCTATAATGTTAAATTTTCATATTGGCAATTATTTCTTGTATCCTTTTAAGTAAGCATTTCTCTTCTGAGTTCCTATCATAATTTTAGCTCAAAATTGTTCATCAGTATAAATGATTTTATATCAAAAGGCTGCTTACATTCACACTGGGTCACAAAGTATGTGTTCTATAAATATGTATTGTTGCGAGGGAACTCTCCTCGTCTTATGGTGTTAACACAGAGAGAGACGGGAAAGACGGCATCGTCTCGGGTGCGACCCGAGCTTAGAGTCATCTTTACCATCTACCCAATGACTAATATGAATCGTCTTTTCTTATTCTATCCTATTTTAACTCTGATTATCTGTATGATATTATTGTTTAGCTCTTATATCGAACTTCCGTTTAAATGGTTTGTTCCTTTTAAATTATTGATTTACTTATTAAATATATATATATATATATATATATACCATAGTTTAAATATTTACTTCATAAGAAGTCCAAATCTTTGCTACGATTGCGTTTAAATTTATATTTAAACGTTCAGAGATTCTGAAGAAATGCCTTTTGGGTTTTTGGTGTTCTGTAATCAAAAACAAATTCCAATTTCCTATCAATACCATTAATAAGACATAGGTCTTCGTGTAATATTTTTGTTCATTGCATTATTCGTCATCGGATATAAGAACTTCCGAAGCAACGAAAACGCTGCTACGTCAGTTAGTCTATCTTCGTGTAATATTCCTGTTTATTGCATCATTCGTTGTAGCATCTAGGGACTCTCAAAGCAACGAAAACGTTGCCACGGTAGTTAGTCTATCTTTGTGTAATATTTTTGTTTATTGCATCATTCGTCGTAGCATCAAGGGACTTCTAAAGCAACGAAAAGGTTGCCCCGGCAGTTAGTCTATCTTCGTAAGCCAGGTACGGTATATGACGGGGGAAGGAAGCGACCACCCGACAGTCACCAATAGAACACGCGGACATGAATCAATTAAAGATTTCGATGACACGCGCCGCCAATGATATCCACCGGCCGTAGAGGGAAAACTCTTGATACGAGATTCAAGTCCCTCTACGCTGGCCGTTTAGAGTGGGGCAGTGGCCTACCAACTCTTGGTTTTTCGTTGTCAAGTACAGTGATGAACCTGGCCGTCCGTTCCTGGCGCGCACCATGTGTCCCCACTGCCCTGCCTCGGCGTACCTGCAGGCCTCACCCCTCCCGCCGTCATTATACCTGTATAATCTCTGGTAGCTATAGGACTCGACAACGATGTAGGTTTATGATCTTCTTTAAAAGAAAGATAGATATTGGAGCATGGTTACGTCAGGACGTAACATTACTGTCTTGATCAAACTTTACTACTTTCGCTTTACGGGTGACAGTTTCGGTTAACTTGTCCGAGTCTACAGTGGACACAACAGAACTCTTATTTGAACTGGGGGAGGAGGAAATGTTTTCGGAAATCGGAGTTGGTAGCTTGGGAGGTGAACTACTGGGACTATTACACGGGGACTCGGTTATAGTTTCAGGTATAAAATTTTTAGAATTATCCTTTGGGAGCCTTTTTCTTCTTTCCTCAGGATACTCGTAAATTATAGACTCATCAATTCTTACCTTTGAACGAGTTGACCTCATTTATAACTTATTGTATACAAGTATAATTTTTGGTATACCGCATCAAAGAGACATGCAAAAATACATAAGAATATTATTAAGGTAGAAATTGGGCAGGAGAAGAGAATAGGAATGACTTTCTTTTTATTACTTGTAACGAAGAAGAATTATAGAGTTTTATTCTTTAATTTCATTTCCAAATTTCCCTGAGGTGAAATCAAATGTGGTTTTTCCTTCAGGAGGATGACTTGATGTTTATTCCACGATTCGATCTTAGTGATTTGAGGTTTGCAAGGTGTCACAAACGGGTGATAGCGTATCCCTTGTCTCGAGTGAGCTTCGTAATCAGCAACAAGTTCGTCTAGAAAATTTTTCCGCTCGATTTCTCGGATTTGCTTAAGGGGTTATACACAGTTATGATTTCCAAAAAATCGATTTTTTTATTGCATTTTTGTAATGTACATATATTCAAAAGTATACACACAAAATTTCAAGTCGATCCGAGCAATACTTTCGGAGTTATACCTATATATGTAGAGACGCCTCGGCGCATTTGAAAGTAGGTGGGGCAGAGGATCAAGCGGGACAGCTGTTTACCTGGACCGTTGCTCCTTTTAAATCCTTTTATATACCTGTGTATTGTATTCTTATACATTGTGTGAGAGTGTAGTAGTGTTTTCCTTGTACCTGAGAGCAAAATTCAACGGTTTCTAGACGCTTATTCAGTATATATAGCCGAGGCAAGCAGTGAAGTCGTGCCTCCGTTTCCGTATTTTCTGCAATATTTCGTTCGGATTTCTAAGATAATTGTGAATTATAGTATAATAATTCAATATGAAAGGACGTAGAGAACGGCGTTCTGCTACAAGCGCGTACAAATCAAGAAATCGAAAACGGAAAAGCGTTTTTAATCCGAATAAAGCTGAGACGGACGAAAGCAGCTTCAGCGCATCTGCGAAAAAATTCAAAATGCAGGAGAAAATTATTGTGCCTCGTGACACTTCGATAGAATATAGAATTTTGAACTTTATCACAGTGTTTGCAGCAATTTCCGAGTATGTTAAGTGCAAAACTTGTAATAAAGACATAAAGTTTGAAACTAGTAGCGAAAGAGGACTTGGTTTTAAAATTATTTTGCTTTGTGATGACTGTGCTCCGCGTACTGTAAATTCGCGTCCGTTTGCCAATCATTCCTACGCAATAAACGGACGTTTTTTGTTTGTAATGAGAGTGCTTGGATTAGGATTAAAAGGTGTGGTTTGATGGACATGCCAGCTTTTATAACTCAAAATACTTATGACTTGCTTATAAATAAAATGCACGGATGCATACAAACAGTCACCGAAAAACTTTTTCAGCAAGCTTGCGCTCAAGAGAAACAGCTCACGTCTGATAATCAAGGCGAAGCCCATGCTACAGAATTAACTGTATCTGGTGATGGGACGTGGAAAAAACGAGGATATACCTCTTTATGTGGCGTATCATCATTGATTGGTTATTACACTGGAAAAATTATTGACATTGTGGTGAAAAGTGCATACTGCAAACAGGGTGAAGTATGGAGAAAAAATATGAACACTGAAGAATATAATAAGTGGTACGAAAGCCACAAAGAAAGTTGCTGTGCAAATCATTCCGGTTCCTCAGGAAAAATGGAGGTCGATTCAGTCATCGAGATGTTCAAGCGTTCGATAGAAAAATACGGAGTTGTGTATAAAAATTACATCGGCGACGGTGATTCGAAAACTTACTCGGGGATTTTAAAAGCTTTACCGTATGGTAATAATGAAGTTATAAAAAAAGAGTGTATTGGACATGTACAGAAGCAGCAAGCGGCTTCGAGAACTTGTAAAAAAATTGTTGAAACCGTCAACAAAGCCGGCAAAAAATTTGTTTAAAAAGTTCTCGGTGGCAAAGGAAAACTTACAGGCAAAACAATCGACAAACTTACAGTTTATTACGGTTTAGCAATTCGGAGAAATTGCGAATCTGTTGAAGATATGCGCAATGGCATATGGGCAACGAATTTCCATTACTGTTCCACTGACGAAAATCCACAACACGAGAAGTGCCCGGTTGGGCCGGAGTCATGGTGTTCTTGGCAGCGAACAACAGCAGCAGACAAACTGACCGAATTTAAGCACGATTACCAGCCATTACCCACGGATGTTGCTGAAGCTGTGCGTCCAATTTACGAAGACCTCAGCAGCGAGACATTATTGGAACGATGTGTAGGCGGCTTTACACAAAATAATAACGAGAGTTACAACCGAATCATCTGGAAAATTACGCCGAAAATCATTCCGAGTGGCTCAAAAATTGTTGAAATGGCCGCAAATATCGCCGCCGGTATGTTTAATGAAGGTTCAATTTCACTTTTGTACCATATGAATGCAATGGGACTGTCTTCGGGGCCCAATGCGCATGCATATGTACAAAAGGCGGACGAAGAGCGCGTTACGCTACACAGTAGACGCAGAGCCCGAAATCGTGGCAGAAAAGTCAGAAAAAAATTTTTACAATCGGGATATTTGAGCAGGCAGTCAGGTAGAGGACTAATGGCTGCGTTAAATTGTAAAAGGGGAACCTTTTTCACCGTATACCTTCGTCGCTGCGTCAGTTGGAAGTTAGCCTTCGAGACGAGTGTTCGCATCGCGCGCTGAACGAGCGAAAACTACCGTGACTTATAAAATCGATAACTTTAAAGTGAAGTGTTTTAAATCAATCCGGAGACATGGATACGACTTCTGGAGGTATGTAGAAGATATTTTTACATTGGTTGAGTTTAAAATAAATATGTAAATTATTGAAGTGTAGTATAAACTACTGCATAAATAAAGTGAAAGAATTTTGTAAACTTATATTTTCAACTATCCGAAAAGTTATACTTTCTGCCATATTCTGCGACAGCCAATGTCTAGGCCTTTAGTTTATTATATAAGCTTGCGAAATTAACAGGAATTAGCTGTCTAGAGCTGCCTAACTTTGTCTGTTATGGTTTTTGGCAACGTAAAACAGGCGGTTGCCGACCGTGCACGCGCGCGCGGCGCCATACGCCATGCCATGGGGCCATTGAACAGCTGCTACTTGAGCAATAGGACTATATCCATACATATACCATATATAATATATATATATATATATATATATATACAAAATACAAATTCAAGTAAATCATTTATATATCTATTTTTGTAGACACACAACAATACATATATATGTAAGTATATACTAAAGTAATTAATTTGAATCGTCACATTTTATTTATATTCGATACAATTTTATTATATATATAGGTATATATGGGGCATTCCACGCCAAATCGGACAGTTCATGTACTCATCAAAAATCGGCTTCTGGTACATTTTGAGATGTTTTTGATCACCCGTTCAAAAAATATTTGTTTATGTTTTTTTGCTCATAACTTCTTTCATAATAGTCTAAATTCAATTTTTTTTTTCATAACTGTTGTTTTTTATGTACTTTTCAAAAAAAAATACGAATAATTATTGCGGCTACTTATTTGTTACAATAATTAAAATTCATTAAAATTTTGATCTGATCCTTCAACACAAATTCTATACAATTTTATGTCTTTATTACAGGGTCCCATTACGAAGGAGTACATTTGACGAGGAAAGAATTATATCTTATTATAAAGGATAATTTGAACGATAATTTCGCTACGTTATTGAATTTCGTGGAAACTAAAATTTCCGAGAAAAGTGGACGTAAAGTTGTGGTGCCTGAGGACTCGAGAACCGCCTTTTCAATGCTGTTTAATAAAATAAGAACCAGGTGGCAAGAAGCTAATAGAACATCGGACATTTTCTTCAAGAAAAACAGTAAATGGCTTAGCGGGCAGGTATATTTTGCCGTACCTACAGACACTGTTGAGAAAGACCCAGGTAGTAAAAGAGGCCGCCCGTCCCTTGAGTTTACATCGGCAAGTGAAAGGTCAAAACGAAAGAAGACCGAAGATATTCGTAAATCCTCAACCCCGGAAGAATTAGCATACGCTACTCAAATGAGCCTTCGCGCTTCGGGACAATTAGACGCTTCGAAAGTTGTTAAGGACGTAACAATGACGAGTCCTTTAAGAGCTTCTAAGTATCGAAAAGCTTATGCAGTAACGGGTGAAACCTCTTTATCGGAAGAGGCTGCACTTTCCGCTTTGATCGAATGTAAATTGTCAAAGGAAGCTTACCTAACGATGAGAAAAATATCGTTGGCACATAACTGTCGTCTATATCCGTCTTACGAAAAAGTGGTGGAAGCAAAAAAGCGTTGTTATCCTCGGTCTGACGCAATTACCATTACAGAGACGAGTGCAGAAGTCGAATTGCAGGCATTATTAGATCATACAGTTAAACGTATTTTACTCGTCCAAACAGAAGTCGTTGAAACCTTGACTAACGGTAATGCTCGTAATATGGATTTAATTTGCAAATGGGGTTGCGATGGAAGCTCTGGGCAAAGTGAATATAAGCAGACTTTTACTGATGATAGCAAATCAGATGCGCATGTGTTTTTTACTTCGGTTGTGCCATTACAACTCATCTGCATTGATCAACAAACAAAAGCAGAAATCATGGTTTGGAAGAACCCTAGGCCCTCGTCTCCACGATTTTGTAGGCCGCTTAGACTACAGTTTCTGCACGAAGATACAGAGTCCACACTAAATGAAGTTGGAATTGTCGAAGCACAAATAAAGTCGCTTAGTCCACTCCAAACTGTAGTAAGTGGAAAAGATATCTCCATAACGTACAAGTTGGCGTTCACCATGATAGATGGTAAAGTTTGCAATGCTGTGTCATCGACGAAATCTGCTCAACGGTGCTATTTGTGTGGAGCAACCAGCAAAGATTTTAATGCCATCGACGTTATGTTGCAAAAGGAGGTCGTTGAAACGAATTTGAAGTTCGGGTTGTCGACACTGCATGTGTGGATACGGTGCTTCGAGTATTGCATACATTTGTCGTACAAACTCGGCATTAAAAAATGGCAAGCACGAAGTTCCGAAGAAAAAAAAATTACCGAAGAAACCAAGAAGAGGATTCAACGCGAATTCAAGAGCGAATTGGGTCTAAGCATTGATCGTCCGAAGCCTGGATACGGCAGCAGCAATGATGGCAACACAGCTCGGCGATTTTTTGAGAATTGGAAGGTTTCTGCTTTGATAACCGGGGTCAACGAAAAAGTAATTAACCGTTTCTACGTTATCCTACAAGTTATCTCGTGTGGCCACAAGATAAATTGTGAACTATTTGAGCAGTATACTATTGAAACGGCAAGAACTATCGTTGCATTATACCCTTGGTGCCACATGCCTACTTCGGTACACAAGCTATTAATTCACGGTTCACTGATAATAGCTCATGCGCTTTTACCAATCGGCGAATTATCCGAAGACGCTCAGGAAGCTCGAAATAAAGATATTAAACGATACCGAGAAAACTTCTCGCGAAAAACTTCCAGGATAAAAACAATGCAAGATGTTTTCCACCGGCTGCTAATTTCTTCAGACCCGTACATATCTAGCATCCGGCAACTACCGAAGAAACCACTAAAAAGTTTGTCGCCGGAAGCTGTCGCGATGCTGCTCGCTCCAACTATCAATGCTGCAGCACATCAAGGTTTCGTCACAAATAACATCGAATCGGGTCTTGTGGACGATACAAGCTCGGTAGATGGTTCCGACATCGACGACGGCGACGGCGACTCCGAATCCGATGTTCCATTCGACTAAAAATTAAATTCGATTACACGATTTCGAGAATAATGTATTTTGAAAATAAAAATATTAATTCCGTAGAAGGCACGGCTCACGTTTATTTTATTATGATTATTATATTTTATATTATATCTCATCCATTTAACAGGATACGTTTTGTGTACCATAATTTGTCTGTCGGATTCGTGATCAGTGACCCTAAAAACCCGCGTATACCAATTTTTGTCAAGATCTGACACCTTTTTCCATCTATGTCCGCCATATTGGATCGGCCATTTTGTTCAAAATTGTTTGGCTTTCTGATTCGTAATCAGTCACTTTCACAACCCGCGTATATCAATTTTCTTCAAGATCTGACACCTTTTTACCATTTATGTCCGCCATATTGGATCGGCCATTTTGTTCGAAATTGTTTGGCTTTCTGATTCGCAATCAGTCACTTTCACAACCCGCGTATATCAATTTTGTTCAATTCAATTATAATAATTAAAATTCAAATAACTAATGCAAGTTATATATCATTGTATACGAAAACGTCATACTAAATAAGTAAATTATTTCATCCTTTTTTGAGTGGTACGGCAGGAGGGAGTTTTTTTGAAAATTTTAAATTTTTTTTAACATACTTGTCCGCCATATTGGATCAGCCATTTTGTTTACAATAATTTGGCTTTCGGATTCGTAATGAGCGACCCTCAAAACCCACATATAGCAGTTTTTGTCAAGATCGGACACCTTTTTAACATTCATGTCCGCCATATTGGATCGGCCATTTTGTTTACAATAATTTGGCTTTCGGATTCGTAATAAGCGACCCTAAAAACCCGCATATACCAATTTTTGTCAAGATCGGACACCTTTTTAACATCCATGTCCACCATATTGGATCGGCCATTTTGTTTACAATAATTTAGCTTTCAGATTCGTAATCAGCGACCTTAAAAACCCCTGCATACCAATTTTCATTCCGATCGGAGGTTATTTGTATTTACTGCCACGATTTCGGGCTCTGCGTCTACTGTGCGCTATCCGAGCGCAGAGCGCACGAAGCGACACGAGAGGGAAGGATGGCTCGAAGACAGCACCAAATTGAATTGCTGGAGGCTGCTGAAGGAATGGAGGGTTTATTATATGGCCCTGGAATAGACGACACCATGTAAGTTGAAAAAAAAATTTTTTTCTATGTGTGAATCGGTTTTGAAACTTTAAACGCGTTTTTCTCAAAACAGCATTTTTCAAGTCGGTGATCACGATATCTCAAAAACGGCTTGTTCGATCGGTCTGAAATTTTAACACAATCTTCTCAGATACATTTTCTAGTAACTAATCGTTCCTTTTGTCAATCCGATACTTATTTTCCATTTTATAAACAATTTAAGGCTAAATTTTACATAAAAAATCGAAAACATTTGTTTTAGAAGCCGCCATTTTGTGCAAATTCAATATTTTGATTAGCCGAACGATTAATTACTAGATAATCTAATATATTAACGAAATTTGTTTGGTTTTTTGATTTCAGATAATCCAATCTTGAGTTACGATGATCACCGTAAATCGTCTTTTTTAAGAGGAGGTTCCGGAAATCGCCTGCAGCGCCCTCTATAATCAACATTTTTATAAATAAAAAAATTGTTTACGTTCTTGAAGGATGCTTTTATAACCACGAAAATTTTCAAATTAATAAATTCAACAGTCTCTTCAGGATAAATTCTTGAAAAACCGTCTTTTTTTGCCTCACAACTGCGTATAAGGCCTTAAGGCGATTTATTCTAGATTTAGTCGGTGTGTCTGTGTCGACATCCTGTGTGACTTTACTGCTGCTTGCTTCGTACGTAATTTCCCTTAATAAGTATGGTATCTCTTCGTTAGAGAGGGTCGCGTAATCTGCCTTTGTACTGTCTGGATGGGTTTTATATGATACTTCTCTGTTTGTTCACCTAAGGGTCCCTCAAAGCCTATTATTATTTTTTGGTTAAGGGAAATATCTTCGTTATCTTTTGTAGATTGGATGCTAGAAACTCCAAAATTTCGCTTATTATACGAATCACTCTCTGTTACCGTTAAAGGACAATTCGTTTTACTAGAATTTAAATTTCTATTCCTTTCTTGCCTTGAGTAATCGTTATGTATTGCAATTGTGTCGTCGCAATATTTCTTATATTCTGTTATTTCTCTTCCTTCGAGAGGGATAGTTTCATTATCGCTTTCTATTTCAATGTCAAAGACTCTAGGATTTTGCTCGTTATACGATTTGCACGCAATTATTGGAACTTGGTATTGTGTTTTTAAGAGTTGCTGTTTTTATTTCTGTGCTTGAATTTTTCTTCCTGCTCTACGGGTTTTCGGCATGGATGAATGATTCGGGTCGGTAATTGTCAAAATTAGTAAATGGTACGTATAGTTATGTCTGTCCTGTTTGTATGATAGGTTTCGTGATCGAACCTTGCTAGCTCTAAACTCACTTGCTCGAGGAGCTAAAACATAGGATTTCTTTCACTAGTGTAATGTGTTTTGTGAACGAGCCTTGCTAGCCCCGAACTCACTTGCGCGAGGAGCTACAACATAGGATTTCTTTCACTAGTGTAATGTGTTTTGTGAACGAGCCTTGCTAGCCCCGAACTCACTTGCACGAGGAGCTAAAACATAGGATTTCTTTCACTAGTGTAATGTGTTTCGTGAGCGAGCCTTGCTAGCCTTAACCCCACTTACGCGAGGAGCTAAAACATAGGATTTCTCTCACTAGTGAAATGTGTTTTGTGAACGAGCCTTGCTAGCCCCGAATTCACTTGCGCGAGGAGCTAAAACATAGGATTTCTTTCACTAGTGTAATGTGTTTTGTGATGATTGTGTTGTTAGTGATACGTGCGCGGGCAAATCTGGTTGCCCATGTGTTAGGTTGAAAAGTGGATAGTTGAGGTAGGGTTTTTAGAATGCTGACCGCAGGTGTACGTGAGCCGGCGAATTTCTTAAAGGCCTATGGCAGAAAGGGTAGCATGTGCAGGTGGAGGTGCAATGTTATGAGGGATGAATAGAGGTGAACGATACTAGTGATCGCTCGAGAGGATTGTTAAGATGAGCAACGTAGGAGTGAATAACAGAACTGTTTGTAATTCAACTAATATTTTCAGAATTGTATGCCAACTGTTTTAACGCCTGGTAGATTGATAGAATATTTATAAATGACAGTACAAGGAAGTTAATATTACGGAGCGAATCGTATAAAAACAATACAAAAAGTCTGATGGTTGTTTGGTTGAAACCAATATAATATTACTCTCTATAGTTAATATTCGGGGAAGCTATTTTCCTTGTAGTTCTCCTTACGTATGTTTTAGCGGTTATTCTTTCTTGCTGTTTTATTCGTTCTAAACCGAGTTGATTTAAGAGAATTTCTGGCGTGACTTCTTCAATTAGTTCTTGCGCGAGAACCTCGAGTTCCCTTATACGCACTTGAAGTACCAATAATTTTTCCAATGGTCCTATATAATGGAGTACAACCTATGATTATATATATATCTATCGACGTATATGTCCTCTAATACAAATTCTATCTCTTTTTTATTCACCAGTCATTATTGAATATTTTTTTCACATTTGATTTCCACAAGGTCAATTTACTTACGAAAAAGACTTACCAAATAACTTGATTAATAGCGGGTACTCTCTAAAACGAATCAAATTTTGCAACGATGTCGATCAATGGACTCGACCCACATCAACGAACGTTCTCGATCTATAGTTTTTCTCAAGGGGAAATCCGATTATCTATCTCAAATAAAAGTGTCACTTTCAACTACATCAATTTTTATATATAAAATCGATTTATAAATCCCGATATAAATAATTTAAAAAAAAGAAAAAAAAATCAATTTTTACACTTTAAATTCACTCAGCGGTAAAAAAGGTAGAAGTTAGATTTAATACTTTTATTGAAGGGGAATAGTAAATTTTCATGAATTGAATTGATTCACCAAAACTCAATTAAAAATTTTTAAATCAATTTTCACGAATTAAATCAAGATATCAAAACGCGGTAAAAAGGGAAAACCTAGATTTTATGAGATAAACCCGTTTACAAAAACTGAGAAGAACGGAGGGATCACTTTTCATGAAATTGGTCGAATCACTAAAACTCAATAAAAAGTAAAAAATCAATTTTCGCGAATTAAATCACTTCTGGAAAACGCGGTAAAAAGATAAAAGCTGGGTTTTATGAATGAAATCGACTTACAAAGGCCGGTCGATTAACACGAACCAAAGTGACACTTTCCTAAGAGATCAATTTTCACAATTTAATTTATCCACGACAGAACCGATTAATTAATTTGAACTATACGAACAATTTTCTTTATAAAATCACAACTTGTTTTCTTTTCGATATTTAATTTACTCGCGACAAAAATTACTAATTAATTTGACACTTTTCTTTTTCTTTGATTTAATTTCCACTAATTAATTTTAATTCGCGACAAAGATGACTGATTAATTTAAACAAAACGAATATTCTTTTAGGATCCCGGACGAGCCCCCAATTTTTGTTACGTCAAATCCGCGCGGTGTTTTTACAAAAACCGACAAATTTAAGACGTGTGAGGCGTTTCGGCGTGAGTTTTCCGTACTCTGGTCAAGGAGAATGAATTCTCCCTTTAGCACACCTGACAAGAAACACCGAAGACGCAAGCCCCCTTTTGAGCCTGACCTTTCGGAAAATCACTCGGGACAGGGCTGAGCATGCTCGTTGATTATTCGCGTTAACCCATCACTCGTCTCGATAAACTAAATTGATAAATTAACCCGTGGAGGAAGGGGTTTTTAGGGGGACGGAAAATGGTAGGTTACTTTCACTTGGGGAAAAATTTACGGAAATATCAGATAAAATAAATAAGAAAAATCGCGTTTGTACTTACGTTTGGTTTGCTGGTGAAGTTGTTTCTCCGGTAACCGATGCGTTGAAGGGAAAATTAATGACAATCGTTTGTAAAAAATCGTTACACTCGATGAATCGTGAAGCTGTTAGAATTTATTCAAATAACCGAATAATTGATACACGTACGTTCGCTATTACCGTGCGCGAGCGATCGTTATTTCTCGACACAATATACTTAACGCGATACTTGTGGTTCGATAAAACAGTAAAACGAAATAAACAGTGTGGACTTGTACAAAAACGGCAGAAAACAATTGAATTCAATTTCTTTTAAACTTTAGATAAATTCCGTATGATTAAAACTGAGAAAAAGTAAATTCGAACTAAATTTAGACTGTTCGACCGTTTTTATTTTCAGTACTCACTCTGGACTTTGACTGACTCTACAGGGTGGGGTTCCTCCGCGGTAATTATCGCCAACGGGCTGTCTACTGACTGCCCGGCGACTGACTGTACTATCAACTGTATACTCTTGGTGCTAACTGTTAACTGCCTTTTTTCGGAAATTTTCCCGTCCTTATATAGGTCCTGGTGGGCTTAATTTTCTATGCGGGGGTTTCTTGCAATTACAATAGAACTCGGACTTTGGACTTTATCGATAATCCATTTTTTCCTTCTAGCTGTGACGTCGTCGTCGTTCGATTCCTTTCCTGAGTTGCATGCGAGGCGATACCACATTTCGTGAAGTAGTTGAAGGATTATTCCTTGCTTCGGTGGCACGCGTCGAGATAGAGAGAGAGAGAGAGAGAGAGAGAGAGAGAGAGAGAGAGAGAGAGAGCGACAAGCGCCTTGGTCAGGCAGCAAAGTGTCGAGGGTTTCTCCGAACATACCAGCACATCAACTTACCATAGAACCACCAAACCCTACAACGCATAATCCTACAAGAACTCTACCACCGCTGGATCAATACCCCGCACAGGCCCCAGCCTGGCTGACCGAGTTTAAAAACGACATAACAAACCTCTTAACCACTCAATATAATACGCTCTCCGCTCAAATCACACATAACGCAAACAGAATAGACTTCATATATAATTCTCTCTATGGCTAATACTTCACCCACAATTAATAAATTACACATCGCGACCATCAATGTCAACTCCATTATCACTAATCATCGTCGCCTCGACCTCATAGACTTCATTTCAAATCATAATCACGACATCCTTCTACTAACAGAAACTAAGCTATCGCAACGATACCAACCACGCTTTAACACTCATCACATCATCAGAACCGACCGCCCCAACTCCACGCAAGGAGGTGGTACAGCCATCTTAATAAAAAAAAACATTCATTTCGAAACCATCCACTCACCCTCATCCATCCAAAACGAAATAGTTGAATACACAATCGTCAAACTCACCACGTCCAACAACAAACGGCTATATATAATAAGTATCTACGCTCGACACGACAACAGAACCCTCTTCTTAACCGAACTGGACACTCTTTTTAACTCCCTCCAGCTTTACAAAAACAATACCTACTTTATAATTGCTGGCGACTTTAATGCGCGCCGCATAGCTTGGGGTGACTCCACGAATAATCAACGCGGTTCGCAATTGGCACGCTGGGCCAATACTAATGAGATAATGTTTAACTTCTTCATCTACCCTCCGGATGCGCCCACTTTTAAGCCCGGTAACTCTTACCTAGACTTATTCTTAGCCGATACCAGACTAACAACCACAAACAATCCCAACCTCACCTCACATACACTACCTTATGACAGCGACCATGCCGCAATAGAACTAACATTCTCCCTGGATCAGGGTGGCCTACTAACCCAAGGAGTGCAATCCACGGAGGATCGTCCAAACTTCAGGGGCACTAAATGGAAAAAATTCCAAACTACTCTAAAAAAAGCATACCCCACACCCCCAGATTCAAACCGCAACCTTAGCGCCTCTGAAGTTGACGACCACTTGGCTACCCTTACCAGGGCGATACAGTCATCTATTGCGGCATCAGTCCCACCCCATAAATTCACAAATCATATCCTAAAATGTATCAATAACAGTATCTTAAATCTCCTAAACCGTAAACGTAAATGAGTCTCTATTCTTCACACTCTACACACTTTAGGTACACCACACACCACATACATAGTAACACACACCAAATCATTACTGAAAATACTCACCACTCAGATCAAACACAAACTGCAAATAGCTACTGAGAATTACTGGACCAACCAGATCAAGTGCATCGATCACCGGGAAACACTATCCTTCTTCCCTAAAATAAATAGACTCCTGAGAAACACACAACCATACACTATAAACAATATACAACTACACCAGAATAACCACACCATATTACAACGCAGCAACTGTTCACTTAACAACATACCCATTATCAACCAAAAATACACATTTACCAAACCCAATGACATCCTCAATATAATTGGAGCCCATTACGAAAGAATCAACTCACCCAGACACCTTAATACACACACGAGAGTTGCGGAAATAGTACAACGCACCATAACCCCTATCAAAACAACATTCAATTCATCACGCCTATCACCTAACCTCATCACCCGATTCAGCCATAACAACCCATCCACCAACCCCACTAACAATCTTACACTACACCCATTTCCATTCTGCAATATTCATAAACTAACCCTACTGCTCACCAAACTCCCTAATAAAACCTCATGTGGTATAGACAATATCCCACCACTCATTTTAAAACATCTAACCCCCACAGCCATTATAGCCCTAACGATCATCTTCAACAATGCTATCAATTTAACATACTTTCCAAAAGCATGGAAATTAGCAAAAATACTGCCGATATTAAAAAAAAATAAAGATCCCTCCGATCCCTCAAGCTATCGACCTATCAGCCTCACCCCCAGCCTCTCAAAACTATACGAATCAATCATTAACTCCTCCATCAATACATTCTGCACTTCACACAATACCATACCTGACACGCAATTCGGCTTCAAACATGCACACTCAACCACACACGCCATCCACAAACTTCTTTCAGACATTACCAGGCTAGTAGGTAGCTGCCGCCTAGTGGGGGCAGCACTACTAGACCTGGAAAAGGCATTCGACTCCATCTGGTTAGATGGGCTCCTTTATAAACTACAGAAAAAAAACTTTCCCGAATGGTTAATGCACTTGATCTGGGATATGATTTCCGACAAAAAATTTATTATCTGGGATACCCGCACCACATCATCAATGACATTCAGTTGTACAGAAGGGCTACAACAAGGAACGGTAAACTCACCTATTTTATTTAACATTTTCACAAGTGACTTACTCTCGCTCTTCAATCTTAACTCCATCAACAGTAACACCTCAGCAATAGCTTTTGCAGATGATCTGATCATATACAATCACGGCACCCTAATCACTAATATACACACCGAACTTTCGAATACCGTTAACAAAATTAATAAATACTTCACCACCTGGAATCTAAGATTAAATCCGTTAAAATGTGAGACAATCCTCTTCCGGAAACCCCAATCTTTTTTATCCAAAAAGAATCGTACTGAATACAAAAACTTCACCCTACACACACTCATACCAGGTACAGACACACTTACACCTATACCACACAAAAACACTGTTAGATACCTGGGCGTTCAAGTGGACGCACTCCTGAGGGGTAATGTCCATATCCTGACCCAGCTGGCCAAGGCCCGCGCGACCTTTTTCGCCAATAGCCGCATTTTTCACAACAGTAACCTTACCGGCAGAACTAAAATCATACTGTACCTACTACTGGTCAGGCCGATCCTCACCTATGCGGCGCCTATATGGTGGAACACAAACCATACTGTCATGGAACTACTCCGCGCGTTCGAGCGTAGCTGCTTCCGAACATGTCTAAAACTTCACCGTTCATCATCCACAGACTATCAACATTTCATAAGTAACAAGACCATTTACGCCACCGCTAATACCACTCGCATCGACTCATTTATTATAAAACTAACACGCGATTATTTCCATACAATACATTCTCATACTAACCAAATCATCCGATCACTATCCATATTTAACTCAAATCACATCAATAATGAATTATCTAAGGGGTACGTCACACCGCAAGCATTTATGCATTGTGATAAAAAAGGATTTATCCAAAATGAAAACAACATACCGCTACTGTATCACTGGCGCCGTAACAGAGCGGATAAACGAATAGGCTTCGACCCCACACAGAGAACCACTAACAATCCTATCTTTAAATTCAGCTTAATCATCCCTAAATGCGATTTCAATAATGCGGCTAGGCTCAACCTTGACAAATACTGGTGGCTCACGCCCACCGACACTCATCTCACGCAACTACAGGCTCGACTCACCATGGCAATCAACCGCCGCTAACAATCTAGTAGCACCGGTAACACGCATCTAATCAACACCCATTACACTGATAAACACCCTCAGGGTTCCTCACGACCACATTGTACGATTTTCCATAGCGATAATTGTAGACTTAATATTATTAGCTCTATTTTCCATTGCGCGCGATACACTAGGTTGTAAGTTCTATTATATTTAAGTATATTCATAATTTATTATCATAATCATTATACTTATCGTAAACCTAGTATTTATTTATTTATTTATTTATTTATTTAGTTATTTATACATTATATTATTTATCCGTTATCCTTTCTTTTTGGTCAATCGATACAAGGGGAGGGTGGTGGAGGAGTGGTTCCTCCTTGGTCTACTCCTCCTCCCCTCCTCCTCCATTAGTAGGGGTTTTTCTTTTTCCTCCCAAGGAAAAAATTTTTCCCCATGCCTACACTTAACACATGACCAGTGTTAGATAAATTTTAATTATTAATATTATAACACAAACAAAGATACCCTTAAAAAGTAAACAAAACAAACATAACGACAGTATCGAAGAGGCGATAACCCATGCACAAGATACTCACACCTACTTACACGGAAATACACATGTATGGCTTTCTTATTTTGTATTTTGCGCCATTGTAAACATATTGTATCATATCAAGCAATAAACAATTATTTAAAAAAAAAAAAAAAAAGTGTCGAGGGTTTCGGGCCACGCTGCGCTGTAGATCCGAGTCGCTTCCGCTGTCCCTTTTATGACTAATACCGAATATAGTTCTTCGATAATGTTAAACTTATTTTAATTCTTAATAGCGTGTAACGTAAATGGGCATATACAGTAGCGGACAAAAGTTTAAGACGATGAATTACAATTTGGTTCATAGATCTGTCATACAAGTACTAACGTTTCTTTCGGCTTGTTGTTTTTTTACAATACATGTGTACGTTTGACCTTTATAATGTAGAAGTCTCGGTCGTCAAATGTAAACAATATAGATTATACAATTTTTTTTTCCTTCCAACCATCTGTAAACAGCGGACATTAGTTTAAGACGATCTGTCGAACAAGATACCCGTAGTCGATCCACGCAATAATTTGATATATTAATACTGTAAATAGTTTGTGGTGTATCATCCAGTGTCTTAAGTTTAATTACGTACGAAAAGAGTATGGGTAAAGCCCGTAATTTGTCATCAACTGAACGAAAACTAATCGTGTCTCTACGGAAGCAAAATGAGACATTTTCTTCAATTGCAACTCAAATGAATCGATCAGAAACTTCTTGTAAGCAAGCGTGGTACAAGTTTGTGAAGACTGGGGACTATTTTGATCGACCAAAAAACGGTAGACCGCGGAAAACCACGCCAACGCTGGATCGTCGGATTCATCGATTAAGCGAGAGAGATCGTTTTCGTTCAGCAGTCGATATCAGAGCTGAAATATCCAGTAATAATAATGCACAAATTAGTGTAAGAACTGTCCGAAGACGATTAGACGCATTCAATTTGAAAGCACGAAAGCCACGGAAGAAGCCGATGCTCAGTAAAAAGAATAAAAAATTACGACTGCAATTTGCTAAGGCTCATCGGCATTGGACAAGTGAGGATTGGCAAAATGTGCTATTTTCGGATATACTTGGATATATTGAAAAATACTATGTTACCGTATGCCTACGAAAATATGGGTGATAATTTTATTTATCAACAAGATAATGACCCAAAGCATACGGCTCGGGTAGTGAAAAGTTTTTTTCAAGATGAAAAAATCACTTTATTACCGTGGCCGTCGCAGTCGCCGGATTTAAATCCAATTGAAAACTCATGGTGTACCATAAAAAGAAGGGTTCAAAGAAATAAACCAAAAAATTTTGACGATTTGTACTCTTTGGTTGAAAAAACGTGGAATGAAACAACTGTGGACGACTGCAAAAAATTAATTGATTCAATGCCTCAAAGATGTGCTGATGTGATAAAAAATAATGGACTGTGGACAAAGTATTGAAGGGAGGAAAATATCTGTATATTTTCTACCAAAAAATATTTTTTTACGTATAGTCTTAAACTTTTGTCCCCGAAGATATCAAACAAATTTATGTTTTCTTTGTTTATTGTATCTAATGTTGTTACGCGCAAAATTGAATTTATGTAATAAATATATGAATTAATGATTAATTAGCTAATACAAAAAAAATCCACTGAGTCAATTCTTTTCATAAAAAAATCAACGATTACTTTTTTTTTCCTCTCCGTCTTAAACTTTTGTCCGCTACTGTATAACTACTATAGTAACAAACTGTCTATGGTTTTTATATCCTCTCACGATCCTAATTGTTTAGTTAAAACAATATATTGGCTTTTCGATGTTCGGTAATGTTTAATTTTCATATTTGCAATTATTTCTTGTATCCTTTTAAATAAGCATTTCTTTTCTGAGTTCCTATCATATTTTTAGATTAAAATTGTTCATCAGTCCAAATGATTCTATATCAAATGGTTGCTTATTCTATATGCTTAGTCTTTTCTTATTCTATCCTATTTTAACTCTGATTATCTGTATGATATTATTTCTTAACTCTTATATCGAACTTCGGTTTAGATGGTTTATTCCTTTTAAATTATTGATTTACTTATTAAATATATATATTCCATAGTTTAAGTATTTACTTCATAAAAAGTCCAAATATTTGCTACGATTGTGTTTAAATTTATATTTAAACGTTCAGAGATTCTGAAGAAATGCCTTTTGGGCTTTTGGTGTTCTGTAGTCAAAAACAAATTCCAATTTTCTATCAATACCATTAATAAGACATAGGTCTTCGTGTAATATTCTTGTTCATTGCATCATTCGTCATCGGATATAAGAACTTCCGAAGCAACGAAACCGTTGCCACGTCAGTTAGCATGTCTTCGCGTAATATTCTTGTTTATTGCATCATTCGCTGTAGCATATAGGGACTTTTAAAGCAACGAAAACGTTGCCACGGCAGTTAGTCTATCTTCGTGTAATATTCTTGTTTATTGCATCATTCGTCGTAGCATATAGGGACTTCTAAAGCAACGAAAAGGTTGCCACGGCAGTTGGTCTATCTTCGTGAGCCAGATACGGTACATGACGGGGGAAGGAAGCGACCACCCGACAGTCACCAATAGAACACGCGGACATGAATCAATTAAAGATTTCGATGACACGCGCCGCCAATGATATCTACCGGCCGTAGAGGGAAAATCTCTTGATACGAGATTCAAGTCCCTCTACGCTGGCCGTTTAGAGTGGGGCAGTGGCCTACCAACTCTTGGTTTTTCGTTGTCAAGTACAGTGGTGAACCTGGCCGTCCATTCCTGGCGCGCACCATGTGTTCCCACTGCCCTGCCTCGGTGTACCTGCAGGCCTCACCCCTCCCGCCGTCATTATACCTGTATAATCTCTGGTAGCTATAGGACTCGACAACGATGCAGGTTTATGATCTTCTTTAAAAGAAAGATAGATATTGGAGCATGGTTACGTCAGGACGTAACACGGGTGAATTTTCTGTCCATGAAATTTTTGCCAATATTTTTTTCCATTGCAGTAGTAAACATTCTGAGCATATTGGCAGTTTATTTTCTCGTTATCAGTTATCCCATTCCAAGAGACATAATTTGTTTAATATGTGGGAAAATATGAGATTAAAACCATTCTAGAAATGTCTGTATATCCGCATGGTCTCTGTTTATGTGAGAATCTCTTGCATCTGTATGTTGCTTGTAGTCAGTAGTACGAATATCCATTTACTTAAGACACTTTCCTTGGTACTTTTCCCACGTGTGAAGCCGTCTTCTGATTTTGAAGATTTGATGAGTGATTTTGTTCGTTCACCATATCACGCCATATTTCACAAAAATATTTATCCGAACGTTTTATAGAGTAAAAATCGTTGGTAAACTTCTTAAAAACTTCAGTTTCCATTGAACTTTCTAATTTTTGCATATCTTGATCGTATCAATGTGCTAATTTTGCGTATAAAAAATACACTGCTGCATAAAAATAAGGGAGCATTTTCTAATTTTTAATTTCTAATTTTTACATCAATAATATGTTACAGGGTACATAATATCTAAAAAGAATAAAATTTGAATGATAAGAAGTAAATAATAAATATACGCACATGAAGTCCACTTGGACTAAGCGAGAAAGTGGCCCACAGGCTATAATTGTCTGTTCCAAAGAAGGCTAATAATATAATATACAGATGTTTTACAGATACTTTCCGCAAAAACTGTTGGTTGTAACAATAAACTTTGTATTACCTTTTTTGCAGATGAATTTCTGATCTTTTTTATTCACAAGTATACCCCATAGTCGTAAGATCAATAGAAACAAAAAAATTGGCGAAAAACAAAAAAAAATTTACACCGTTTACGTGCTGTCAAATGTTATGCGTACAACAAAATTACGGGTATTTTTGACAGCTTATTTGGAAAGCCAAAAGGTGAGTGCACACCAATTCTTAGTTCACCTGGAGTTTTTCCGAAGTGAAATCTTAAAGTTACGGGACTACAAGAAATTCATGGGTTTTTTTAATCTCAGACAAACCTTGACATCCTAACTCAATATACGTTCGCGCGCGTAACGGCGAAGGAGCTACGCGCAAAAACTCAAGATCGGCTATTTTTTAATATTTGTCTACAACATTTATACAATACGTTCATCAATATATGCCTTAAGCATCTTAACTATAAAATAGAAAATACTCGTATCTATCCAACACGGAAGAACTGTCTAACGGCCTTGGCGTTATCAAATTTACACAATTTATTGTGCTTCGCAAATTCAGATAAATATAACTATTTGCAGCTCGCTACATCGTTTCTTTTTTAATTTATGTTGGAGAAAGTTGACGTAATTTTTCGTTCGCGCATTTTTTTGCGCAACATTTTTGTTACTACTTTGAAACGTCAATTTTGCGAATTAACTCCTTACAAAGTGCTATCATTGATCCTGCACAAGCAAGGGAAAATGTAAGTGTTGCGAGCTGAACAATATGAAGAAAAACAGTCACGAGTGCGCGAAGTCGACAGAATTCAACATGCTGTGATACGAAGTAATGAGACTGGCGAAGAGACCAAAACGCGTCGAACATCCGGTCGTCTTCGTGCTTCAAACTGATGAGCTGAGAAAAGCAATGAACAGCGACAACAAAGTAACGCTATTTACTACCAAAAATCGAATTTTGACTGAAAATGTTAAAGCTCGCCGAGATCGACTCTGGCAGGAAAGAGCGAGACAATCTGAATTGATTAGGCCAATCCCCAAAGGGCGCTGGACTTCACTGAACATCTAAAATGAGGCACTGCTCACGATTAAAAAAAAGTTCTGGAAACGATCGGAAAGCCTTTATCGGAGATCGGCATGTAAAGTCTTTTAAGACAACAAGCGATAAGCATGACGAGAGAAATGCTTCGAGCATTGTCGCACGACACTCACAAAATGCTTGCTTATGTCGCGCAGAACGAACCTTTGTTGAATGCGGATCAACAAGCAATTTATCAAACAATCCTACTCCGACACTATAGCAATGAAGGTGGTGTAATTACCATTGATGCACTTGGCGGAACAAAAAAGACCTTCCGGATCAATTTATTGCTAGCACGAATTAGAGAAAAGAAAATTGCACTTGCTGTCGCATCTTCCGGCATTGCAGTAACGCTGAAGACTGGTGGGGGAACGGCATATACGCTGCAAATCCCAGTTGATTTGGTTGACAACTAAGCGCCCGTTTGCAAAATTAAAACAAGGATGCAAAGTGGAACCTTGCACGTTGCTTCCTCAGTATTGTGCACCTTTTACAGTTACCTTGATAAGGAAGTATGTTAATCAATTTTGCGTTCCTCATAGAGAAAGCTTTGTCAAAGGTGGAAAATAAGTTTAAAAAATTAAGTAAAAATGTAGTAATATTGTGTTGTGCCGCGGAATTTTCGAAGTAATTCGATCAATGTCGAAACAATTAGTGGAATTAATTTCGACATTATTTCTCTTTGCGTTCGTTCGCGAGGCCACTAGCTCGCAAGTAGAAAGTGTTACGTCGGCCCCAAGATTTAGGGTCTGGCGAACACGGTCGGTCTCGCTTGTGCGTCAAGGCTTGGCAGCCCTTTACAGCGGGGACGGAGATCTCGCCTTTTTCAATTAGAAATGGGAGAATTTTACCTGGTGAGCTTTGGGTAGAGGTGGACTCGAAGGTGTACTGTAGACACTTGTCTTCCTTTGTGGTAGTTCTTCTTCCTTGTCGTGTTGTCGATCTCTGTTCGGAGGTGATTCTCTTCGGCTCGTGCCCCTTTTGTTGGCGATGGAAGGAGAAATACTTGCTGATCGTATTTAGATAGATGATTGTATTGTTTATTCGTAAGCGTATCGTACGCAACCCATAAAACACATATTAAGTACACACAAGGTCTTGCACAATATCGTAGTGAAGGCAACTTGGCCTATTACAGTCTAGAAGAATAGTTCATTCGTGACACACATTAAATTATGTGTTACTGGACGATTATACCATACACACTCTACAAAGCATAAGTTATAAATATACAATGTTCAGAACAATATCGTAGGAGAGCCACCCTGGCCTGTTGCGGTTAAATAGAATCGTTTATTCGCGCTAATACGTTACGCGACGCGACCGCGGGCAATAGTGATGGAAAACTGAGCAGTCGTGTTGTGGAAACTCTTCCTTATATATCCTAGATTTTAGTGGTAATATTGATTCGGAAAACTCATGAATTAAAGTGAAACGCTATTCTAGGTTTCTAATCCCCTTCCTCAAAGGTTGATCCTCCCCCTTATTATGCTAACATGACTCAGCTTATGTGCCCTCGTGGGAGGTGGTTCTCCTTCCAAAAGACGTGAGTCACTAGTTTAGTTTTGTGACTCAGCTTATGTGCCCTCGTGGGAGGTGGTTCCCCTTCCAAAAGACGTGAGTCCCTAGTTTAATTTTATACCTAACCCCATTAACGTGTTTTCCTTTTGAACTATACTTTATCCTATCTCTATTTGCCCTTAGTGCCGAGTATTGCAATAAGGGAGTTCGCGAGAAAGGGCAGGTGCAGAGGCAGTCAGAACTATATCTATTATGATTACTCTGACTGCCTTGTTTGCTCATCGTGACTGGCTTGTACCTACAAGACAATAAAGGAGAAAGGGGGATCTCGCAAGACGTAACACCTCCCCACCTTAAGACGGGTGTTTGTGAAACTAGCACCCGGTTACATGCCCTCATGTAACTTATTCGAGATAAAAGAATTTTTCTCTTTCTCCCGACGGAGTATTGAAAGCTAAACTATCTTTAATTCATAATCTGTATTGACTCGATTCAGTCAATTTGTTTGAGTTTTTCCGCACTGGAGAAAGAGGAAAAGTTGAAGTTACTTTATTTAAAAGGTGGTTAACGAGATCTATAGAGGGTTTTTTTTCTTTTTGTCATGTTTTATGTTAACTTTAAAAGTACCTTAAGATTGACGATATTGGTTAACATACATATATACGAAAAAAAGATATATATATATATATATATATATATATATATCACACACAAATTTATTTATTAAAATTTTTCTTTCCGCATCTTAAATTATGACAGGACATTGCACATTACACACACAAAAAAAACAAAAAAAAAATCTAATCAAACATGTCTAGTATTCGTTTCAAGTCTTCATCGATTGGACTTACATAGGGAAGCTCGTGATACGAAGCTGTTATAATGTGGTCCAGGAATTGGTACATTTCTTCCGATAATCCAGTGGCATCAGGTATTTCGGTGAAGTCGTCACTTGGAGATGTGGGACGGAGGCGCATGTTGATCCCGTTGTCGTCTATCAATACAGCTGGGTCGTCCTGGATGTTGATAGGGGTGGTTCCATTTTCCTCCACACGCGGTCCTTCCCAGATAATGGAGACGTCGGGAGAAGTGTCGTCGGTTGGCGCGGTACTGGGTAGTTGTTGCTCTGTCGTTATCGATACACCGCGCATGCAAAGCTGGTGCACTCTCAGTCGTTGTTGGTATTAGGACGTCAATATGTGGCTCACTAAGTCTACGACTCCCCAGTTGGTGGTCTCCATCAACTCTCTGAACGTGGGATCTTGGATCCCCTCGGTTGCGAGTAGTACCTCTCGGGAGAGTTGTTGGTGGACATTCAGAATAATGTTCAGTAATTTGACCACGATGCTCATGTTGGATTTGACCCATCTGTGAGTAAATCTTACTGAGGCACCTTCAGTGTTCATCATAGATTGTGAAATTTGTGATTTGAACGAAAGATAGAAAGAGAAAAAGAAAATATAATATTTGTTCTTCCCCTTTTTTTCGTAGCATTCTATCGACGTTACTCTTTTGCTAGTTCGGAAAACTTCTGGATCGTTCTTGACCCTCGCACTTATATAGTATCTTCCGCTACCAGTTTTTCCCTTTCTTCTAAGTTTCGTTTTTTCTTTTTCTCCTTTTTTTTTCTTTTTAGACACGTGAAAGAGTGTATTTTACTGAAAGGGGTGAAAAAGGTCTAGTCTTCGGTGCACTTGCGCTGGGAGTCCCTAATTAGTGACTCGGGTATAGTGACGATCTACCGTCCTCTAGATTGGGCGCGTACGTGTTACTTGTCGGTTCCAGGGGCTCTTCGCGGGGTTCCGGAGCATTCTGGGTCCTTCCCAAGTGCATTAATAAGTGAGTGAGTGAACTCCATATTGCTCCGAGTAGATAGATAGACCAGCCATAAATTGAGTGTAGTGCGTACCCGTGTAAGACGGTATCGATGAGTAGCTTTATAGCTCTAAAAATGAGTATGAGGCCCAGTACGGCAGCACTCGCGGTCCCGAAAGTCATAAAGGTGTTGTACATCCTTTTCCAGGTATCCTTAGCCAACTCGTTTAGGGTGTCGGTGTCCAATAAATTCATGACAGATAATCCTTGGCGCAGGGTCGGTTCTCCGGTAAGGGTTCTGGCCACATTGTTGAGGATAGCGGTTCTTTCGGCAAGAAACATGATTCGATCTCTTAGTTTTTCCAAGTCTGCCTGCGAGTAAATTCCGCTGACTGCTTATTCGCCTGGGTTCGTGTATTTCCAAGTCATTTTTGTATTTGGTTTTATGATAGGTGGTGGGACGGTTGCCACCGGTGTTGGCAGAAATTTGTACCATGATTCACCTAGTCGATACATACTTGGTAACATTATATCGCAAGTGATCTGTGTACCTGATTTAAATAATACGTGTGCTCGTGGAGACAGAAAGTAACTTTCGTTTCCTTTGTTCACTGGTAGATGATGATAAAATGCTTCTGTGCGGCGCACTGTAACCTCTACAGCTATATATTTGATCATATGAACGACTTCTCCACCTACTAAGGCCATGTGCCCTGGCCCTTTTATTACTTGATAAGCGAATTCATCTGGGGCCTGAGTTGCTAGTGACACAGCAGTTTTTAACGCTTGTCTTTCAACATTACACGTCTGCAGTATCATATTATAATAGAGTTGATCCAGTTGGGTGCGGATATGTCTCTCGATATAGTTGAATTTGGAATTCATATAGGTGAGGATATCTAGATTTTCTCTGGTAATTAGTCGTTCAGCAATACGCCTGTACCCTCTCTGGTTGTCTACAATAAATAACTTAGGATGTTCGGTACGTAGTACTACGTATCTGCACATGTGGAAACTTCCTGTTTTTGTTAATGCAAACGTGGTTTCCCCTGACTTGACGGTATACACTTCCTGAGGTATACTATCTCGTTCGGCTGAAATTTTGTGACCGATGCCATCGTACAGTACTCCATATTGTTCGAAATTGCATTCACCATAAGGTACTGTATTCCAAAAGGTATGGCCGCCTTCTAAATCCACACAGGTGGCATCGGATAATTTACATGTTAAACCTGAACGTAGGTTAACCCGATCGCTATTGATATGGACGGTCGCGGGATAGTCCTACAGAGTGACACGCACTATACCTTGTACTACTACGTCAACCCATGTTCCATAAGGATCGGTGTATTGGGTGCCCTTACAAGTACCGTCTCGCCCGAGAGTTCCGGCGAGAGTTAATCCATAACTTTCGGTGGAATTTCCTTTAATTCCATTGATAGAAGCGTGGTCGTTGATTTGAACCAGGCCAAAGTTATGCATTTTATTGCATTGTTCCATAGTAACATCTAGTAGATATTCTATTTGACCTTGGGCTACAGTTGAGGTGTGCGAGTGCAATGGCTTATCGTACACTGTATTACTACCTTGCACTGTTTGACATGCGGCGAAGTGAATCCGTTTAATTGAAGCAGATATAGGTGGACTTCAGTGATGTTCGGTTCTGCTAGGGGTATGTCGCAGTCCCCAACGTTGAATAAAAATTAAGTTGTGACGTTCAGTCTCGTGGATCCGCAATCGTATCCGACTAGAGCGTCTATCGGTGTCACTATGAAAAGGAGTGACATCAAGGTGGTTATTCGTATAATCTCCATTCTGGAAAGTGCAATTAGCAAAATTGGGTTTCTTTCTCCGTTCTTGTTATGTGTATTTTCGTCATAATTTGTTGGACCTCGTTGAATTTATTAGAGCACGCGTAATCATATTAGAATAAGACTAGTATATATATATCGTTTTGTTATTATCATTATCATTATATATATATATATATATATTGATATATATGTTTTTCTTGTGGGATGTATATATTAAGTTTGTTTAGTCAGATTCGCTACTGTAATCTGGTTCTATATGTGAGTAACGAAGTCGATTAGGGTGTATTATTCTTACTTCGCGACCGATTTTTATTTTAATATTGCCGTCTCTTTTTACTTCTAGTACTTCGTGTGGACTAGTGTAATGATCCCCAAATTTCCCTTGTTTTTTCCACGTTGTAAATATACATAGTCCCCAAGTTTGAAGGTTTGCGGTTTCGCCTTTTTATCATAGTATTTTTTTGATTTTTCTTTTGCTGAAATAAGATTTTCTCTGGCTACTTCTTGTACCTCGTGGAGTTTCGTTGTTAATTCTTCTAGATAATTCGTATATGTTCGTGCTGGTTCCTCGTTGGCATAGGGGTCACTTAAAGGAGTTCGTGCTAATTTGCCAAACCGGAAACCGGCCTTTCTTATACTTTCTGCTGCATGCTCGCAAAGTCCGGAAAATTCCTGTTTATTCAGTTATAAACCATTATTATCTCTCACTACCATCCCTACGTGATGTCTGGAATTACTTTTCTCGACACTGATCCTTCCGATCCTTAAGTGGCGAAATCGGGGTAAGGCCCGTCTCTGGTTGAGGCCTTTCGAGCCTTCGTCACATGGCTCTCCAATTTCGGAGATTAAGTATAAGTAATTATCCTTCCTCATAAATAATTGTTCATTCGTATTGACCGGGCTAGGCAGGCTTGCCTGAGTAATTGTTTTACTAGGGTGTTGCATTTCTTCCCGTTCCTGACTCCTGTCTTCGCTTCCATTGTCTGAACGATCGATTATCCATTCGTCGGATTTTCCAGACACGCTTAGAGATTCTTCGTCCCAAATTAGCGGTCGTTCCATGATGGGTTCCGGGGATTCTTCCGGTAAAAAGGGTTTAAAAGCGCTCGTGATCTGATGATTGTTACCCGGTAGTGACTTAGCTCCTCCTTCCTGTCTCTGGCAGCGTGATTTACTGGTCCCGGGAATATCACCCTCGTCTGCGCGTGTCTCCTTTTTGCTTCTGAGTCGCGTGGCGATCGGTCGTTCCTTTAACACTGGGTTAAGGAGCGGATCGGGTACTATGATCGATTCCCCTTTTTTTTACCTGTCTTGCGAGGGACGTCTTGGCTTCGTAGTCTCCTAGCAATAGGTTCATCGGCTTGTTTTGAGGGTTTTGCTCTTTTGGTTATTGAGAAGACTTGGTTTGAGGAAACGTCTCGTCAGGGGGGTTGCGTGACATGGCATCAGCATTGACGTTGGTCTTGCCAGCCTTGTAGACCACGTCATATTCGTACTCTTCTAAGCGGAGTCGCCAACGAGTAAGGCGTGAGGTAGGGTCCTTCGAAGTATGTAACCAAACGAGAGGTTTATGATCGGTCACCAAGGTAAATCGCCGACCGTAAAGATACGGGCGGAACTGAATAACAGAATGTAATATGGCGACAGCTTCTTTTTCATATGTACTATATTTTTGCTCCGCTTCATTCAACATGCGCGATGTGTATGCAATGGGTCTATCTTTTCCTACAGAACCTTGACTTAAAATTCCACCAACAGCCAGACCTGATGCATCTGTTGTGACGACAAATGGTTTCGTAAATTCTGGGTATTGCAAAACCGGTTCCTCACATAATCTTTCTCGTATTGTGTTGAATGCATCCTGTTAGGGTCGGTTCTAATTAAAGGGGGCATCCTTTTTTAATAGACTCGTGAGTGGTTTAGCGATGTCGGAGAAGTTCTTAATAAATCGTCGATAATAGTTCGCGAGTCCGAAATTGTCTTATATTTCTTGCATTCGTCGGTCGTGGATAGTTCTTCACGGCGATGATTTTTTTGGGGTCGGGCCTGACGCCGTCTTTTCCTATAATATGTCCTAAATAAACAACTTCTCGTCGCAAGAATTCACACTTATCTGGTTGGAGTTGGAGTTGCGCTTCCCTTAATCGGTTCATTACTCGGTCGACTTTTAATTCGTATTCCTCCAATGACGAGGCATAAATTACGATGTCATCTAAATACACAAATGCGTCAATTCCTTGTAGTCCGGATAAAACTTGATCCATTACTCTCTGGAAAGTTGCAGGAGCGTTCTTCAATCCGAAGGGCATTCTTGCGAATTCATAGTCACCATACGGGGTAGAGAAAGCGGTCTTGTGTCTGTCTTCGGGGTGCATTTGGATTTGGTGAAATCCCGATGCGAGATCGAACATCGAAAAATGTATAGCGCCTCCAAGCTGATCTAGTATTTCATTTATAAGGGGTAACGGGTAGGCGTCACTCACAGTTCTCTCGTTCAGACTGCGATAATCAAGTACCATTCTCCATCTTTTGTTACCTTTTGAGTCTGCCTTTTTCGGCACGATCCACACGGGCGAGTCGTAAGCAGACAGTGATGGTCGTATAATCCCGTCGTTCAATGAATCGTCCACTTGTCGGGTAATTTCCTCTTTTAGTTGTGGTGGGTAACCATACTGTCGTGTATTTATTGGAATCACATCGGTGGTAATTATACGATGTTTTGTCGCATTAGTAGACTCGAGTAGATCCCCAGGCAGGTGGTATCTATCTTGAAATCCATCGATTTGACGTTCGGCACATTCCCTCTCCTCTGGATTCAGATGTTCCAAGCGCAGCAACTCCTTAATCCTTTCGAATCGATTCGTAGATTTCGTAACGTAGATCGGCATGGTTTTTACTACGTAGTAGTTGGTAGTTGCTCCCTTGGCTTCTGATCCGACGTATCGTTGAAACAAAGATTGACGTATTTCGTCATTATTCTCGTGGATACAGCGATTATCATTTTCATCAATATTCTCATGGATACAGTGATTATTAAATTCCTCATTAATCTCATGGATACAGCAATTATCGAATTCATCATTATTCTCATGGATACAGCGATTATCGAATTCATCATTATTCTCGTAGATACAGCGATTATCAAATTCATCATTATTCTCGTGGATACAACGATTATTGAGTTCATCATTATTCTCGTGGATACAGCGATTATTAAATTCTTCATTATTCTCATGGATACAGCGATTATCGAATTCATCATTATTCTCGTAGATACAGCGATTATCAAATTCATCATTATTCTCGTGGATACAGCGATTATCAAATTCATCATTATTCTCGTGGATACAACGATTATTGAGTTCATCATTATTCTCGTGGATACAGCGATTATTAAATTCTTTATTATTCTCATGGATACAGCGATGATCGAATTCATCATTATTCTCGTAGATACAGCGATTATCAAATTCATCATTATTCTCGTAGAATCTTGGTACTTCGCCGTGTATATCTCGCTCCTTGTAATGTATCAGGAGTACAAATTGAAAATGCGGGATTTTTTTCTATTTTTGAACGTTTATTCTGAAAAAATGGTAACAAATGAATTATTCAAAGTATTGTCCATCGCTAGCCACAACTTTTTCCCATCTTTCTGGCAATTTACGGATACCGTCGCGAAAAAATTCGGCCGGCTTGGCTGCTATCCAGTCATCGACCCATTTTTGGGCTTCTTCGTAAGAATGGAAGCGCTGGTCAGCTAGGCCATGTGTCATCGATCGGAAAAGGTGGTAATCGGAAGGAGCAATATCTGGGCTATACGGCGGGTGGGGTAAGACTTCCCATTTCAGCGTTTGTAGGTATGTTTTGACCGGCGCTGCAACATGTGGCCGAGCGTTGTCATGTTGCAAAATTACTTTGTCGTGTCTTTGCTCGTATTGTGGCCGTTTTTCTTTGAGTGCGCGGCTCAAACGCATCAATTGAGTTCGGTATAGTGCTCCTGTGATGGTTTCGTTCGATTTCAATAGCTCATAATACACCACACCCAGCTGGTCCCACCAAATACAGAGCATGAGCTTGGCGCCGTGAATATTTGGTTTGGCCGTCGATGATGATGCATGGCCGGGGTAACCATATGATTTTTTGCGCTTCGGGTTATCGTAATGGATCCACTTTTCATCACCAGTGACAATGCGATGCAAAAAACCCTTCCGTTTTTGCCGTTCGAGCAGCAGTTCGCATGCAAAAAAACGGCGCTCGACGTCTCTCGGCTTCAGCTCATACGGCACCCAATGTCCTTGCTTTTGGATCATTCCGAGGGCTTTTATACGATGGGAAATGGCTTGTTGTGTCACTCCCAATGAATCTGCGAGCTCTTGTTGAGTTTGACACGAGTCTTCATTGAGTATTGCCTCCAATTCAGCATTCTCAAACTTTTTCACTTGGCCCGGCCGCTCTTTGTCCTCAACGTCAAAATCACCACTTCTAAACCGCACAAACCATCTCTCGCACGTTGAAACCGATGGAACATGACTCGGATAAGCCTCGGAGACCAATCGATGTGCTTCAGCAGCACTTTTCTTCAAATTAAAGAAGTAAATTAAAACTTCCCGCAAATGCTGTTTTGTTGGCACGAAACTCGACATATTGAGAGCTCAAAAAAACTATGAATTTGACACTGCGACAAATTGACACATACTGAAAATTAAAGCTATAAGACGTAGCTTTGACATGAACATAGTCACAGTACTGCCTGATGCGTATAGCGTTAGTAACGCCATCTGTTATCAAACCCGCATTTTCAATTTGTACCCCTGATAATAAAGCAGATTCTTCTGTACGCGGGGATACTTTGTACCCTGACTCCCTCTCGTTTGCTGAACTTATGTTTCTTTTTATAATCGTCTCTGGTACTGTTCCTTGTATATTCCGCGCGACACTAAGATTTCCTTCTGATTTCTACCATAACGTCATTATGCCAATATTTCCTTTAGGATGTGTATAAGAAGCTACATCGCATGGTTGTAAATTGACTGTGGGGACTGCTATCTGGATATCCTTTTTGGTGGTATTAGTCAAATATAGGTAGGCTTTACCGTCGTTATTTGAGGCAATAGCTTCCCCGAGGTATATTTCTTCGCCGACTGATATTCGGGGAATATATCCTTCGTTTATTTCGGAATTTCCAATTCGCACAAAGAAACTAGTTTTGGTGCGGGCAGGTATCGATATTATATCTAAACCTTGGAATGGGATTTCGTTCACTCCCCATTGCAAACTTTTATTTGAATAAGATATAGTTCCATTATGAGACTCAAAAAATTTAGTACCGATGAACCCATCCTCGTCGATAGGGAAATCGCTTTGACTAGATGGAATGCGACCTTTGTGTCAAGAATCTGAATTTCGACTATTCCAAGAGTGGTGGAAGCACCTCCCGTTACACCACATATCTCTATCACTTTTCTCTTGTCTATTTGAATCGTGAGTAAAACAACTTTAGTTTTTATCAAATTTAGTAATGAACCAGTATCGATCATTAGTGATACTGATCTTACAAAATCCTCTGAATTCAGTCTGATGACGGGAATGTTACTGGTTTCATCAGATGGAACTATAGATACTCTTTTTACGCGGTTATTTGTCTCTGGTGGTTCTAAACGTCTAACCGTTTGTTGGATAGAAGTACCTGTTGGTGGGGCGGTAGTGGGACTGTTTTGTTGGGATGGCTGTGGATATGATGGTTGGCGGTTAGAAGAATTATAATAATCTCTCTTGCGACATTCTTCTATCGTGTGACCGATAGCTTTACAATAGGGACAGGTGGGCCGTTCATTCCGCGCAGAATTAAGTCGTGAATCATGATTTTGGAAATTACTTGGATAATCGTCTTGAGGATGTTGGTATCGTTGATTTTGGTACCATTTTTGCGGTCTAGAGTCGTCATTCTCTGAAAATGTATTGGTTCCGTATGACTTCGTAAATGTGTTGTTTCGGTTGAATCGTTGGAAACACCGATCGGCTGTGTGACCCGGTTTGTTACAAATTTGACATATTTAAGGCTGTAAATTTACAACATGAATTTTTTCCTTTCCGTAGTTACGTAATTCGGTATAGTCGTTATTTCTAGAATTCCGGTTATTCCGTAGGTTTTCTCTTGCACGTAGTTGGCGTTCGATTTCAATAGCATTTTTCATCGTATTTTCGAAATTTTGATCGCATCCTATTTTATTTTCTATTTCAGGTCTTAGACCACGAATGAAACAATCCACCAATTCAAGATCTAACCTAACTTTTTCATCTTCACTCAACTCTGCTTGTTGGTTCGATTGATGAATTTTGAAAATTTTATTTCCAAGATCCTTGGCACGATTTGCATATGACAACGTACCCTCATTGTCCCTTTGGAATATTCTTCCTAATTCATCTTTTAATTGATATATGGACTTTGCTGGGGCATATAGCGATTTCAAGAAATCGGTGAATTCTGTAATGGTGGTGAATTTTACGTCTTGTATCGCCCGTCGAGCTTTTCCTCTAAGTTTATTTCGCAAAATTAGTGCAAGGCTATGCTGAGCATCCCGAGGCATCATTTGCTCTGCCTCTTGGCATCCTTCCAGAAAGTGTGACAGAGGAATATTATACCCGTCAAATATGGGTACCGCTTCAAGAGCGTATTTAATTGATACTGGTACAACAGCTGCGGCTTAACGTGGCTCGATTACTGGATCCATGACTTCAATGTTATTGATTCGTTGGATAATATTATCAACTTGATTTGTTAGTCCAGGGGGACTTGACTCGATTCTGGTGTCTATGCTAGATGGTGGTTCTTTCGCGTTGGAATTTAATGGGGGGGGGGGGGGGGGGGGGTCTGTGCTGAGCTACTGCAAGGATCGACTGCTGGCGGTACCTTATCGCCTTCTGTTTTCTTTGAAGGAGTTCTACCAAGCGTCATTCTCCATTCCTAATGTGAGGGCGTTATATCCCACTTCTGACACCAAATTTTATCTGTGTTACGTCGGCCCCACGATTTAGGGTCTGGCAAACACGGTCGGTCTCGCTTGTGCGTCAAGGCTTGGCAGCCATTTACAGCGGGGACGGAGACCTCGCCTTTTTCAATTAGAAATGGGAGAATTTTACCTGGTGAGCTTTGGGTAGAGGTGGACTCGAAGGTGTACTGCAGACACTTGTCTTCCTTTGTGGTAGTTCTTCTTCCTTGTCGTGTTGTCGATCTCTGTTCGCACGTGATTCTCTTCGGCTCGTGCCCCTTTTGTTGGTGATGGAAGGAGAAATACTTGCTGATCGTATTCAGATAGATGATTGTATTGTTTATTCGTAAGCGTATCGTACGCAGCCCATAAAACACATATTAAGTACACACAAGGTCTTGCACAATATCGTAGTGAAGGCAACTATTGAAGGCCTATTACAGTCTAGAAGAATAGTTCATTCGTGACACACATAAAATTATGTGTTACTGGACGATTATACCATACACACTCTACAAAGCATAAGTTATAAATAAACAATGTTCAAAACAATATCGTAGGAGAGCCACCCTGGCCTGTTGCGGTTAAATAGAATCGTTTATTCGCGCGATGGGAAACTGAGCAGTCGTGTTGTGGACACTCTTCCTTATATATCCTAGATGTTAGTGGTAATATTGATTCAGAAAACTCGTGAATTAGGTCGAAGGGCTATTCTAGGTTTCTAATCCCCTTCCTCAAAGGTTGATCCTCCCCCTTATTATGCTAACCTGACTCAGCTTATGTGCCCTCGTGGGAGGTGGTTCTCCTTCCAAAAGACGTGAGTCACTAGTTTAGTTTTGTGACTCAGCTTATGTGCCCTCGTGGGAGGTGGTTCCCCTTAGTAGTATGTGTACACCTTTGCTCCATCCCACTCCTTCCCCCACCACGCGGCTACCCCCACCACCCCACTTTTCCACCGCCGCGCTACCCACTCTGCTTGACCAGTGTCGGTAACATGGAGATGGTAAAGTGAGGTGGTGTGGGTACCTTGGTGAACAAGAAAGAGTAGAGATAAGAGTAGGATGGAGCATAGGTGTACACATACTTGGAATAAAATATTTGACTCACCCTTGTGCTGGCTGCAGCTGTGACGACTCTCCAGAGTGACGGGACACACACACACACACACATTCTCTCTGTCTCTCTCTCTCTCTCTCTCGCTCACACACTCACTCACTCACGCACTCACTCTCTCAAAAACCACAGCTACGCGTACGGGTAATACGGATTACTCGCACCCATGGAGCTTGGGCACCGTCGGGCGTGGGCATCCGTATCCCGATCAGCGTATCATTACCACGCGCTGCTTCGATCGGATCTAGATTTCCGGCCTCGTCAATTAAATGATCGAGGCCGAATACTACACACTTTACAAGCAGCACGGGTAACGCACTAATCGACGGCTCTGGGTAAAATAGGTGCTGCCAATCGATGTATATCGATTCCTCGAAATCGACCAGCAGTACCTCACAGTACCCGTCATCATCCATGTCGATGATCGACCCGCGCATAGTCCTTTCATTCCATACAACCACACAGGCCACTCCAGCGCACAAGTCACTTATTAAAAATCGTTTCCTCTCAGAGCACTCCTCGATATATAATTTATAGAGTTTGTCCTCCAGTTCACACAACGCCGAGCACATTAGATCCGTCCGCAGACACACGGCATTATTGTTGGTGCTACAAATCACCCGACACACAAAAACTGCCGCTAGGTCGTCGCCTAGATTTACCGGATACATTTTTTTTTCGAATTAAACTCTCCACGTGCACTGCTAAAGACAGACTGAATGCTCTGGATGAGGCTGGCGGTGATCACAGTGTTTGAAGATAACAAACCCCCTCTGAGTCATAACTAGGTGTGCAGCGCTTTGAATCCAATGTCAGCAGTTTTGCACGTGCGTACCGCTTTGCGCTGTGTTTCTCGTGAAGCGAATACTCTGCAGTAAAAGACACAGAATATGATACCGTGCCGCGAGAGACCTCGATTATAATGTATATATAATTATAAAAGAAGAGACACAGTAAACCGATGTATTTGTTTCTAATTAATCAATATTTTATTTAAATCACTTTACAGATATTTACCGTCGTATGCAACATCCCTGCAAACACGGTAATCTTCGCTCGGAGACTCCTCTGCCGTTAAATTTATTTTTATCACTGTCTGATCGTCGAGAGGCAAAAGCATTGTAATATTCACGCACTAATCTGTCGTTTTTCGTTACATTATCGCTAAAGAGATTATTAAATCGCGACATGGTGAAGCCGCACGACATAAGGTGTAAGAATACGATGCAAAATTGTCCACACACATCCGACGTATTACTCTGTAGTTGCTTGAGGCCGTACCGATAGAACTTGCAGTTTCTTCGTAGTCGGGCGAGATGTTGCGGTATAACCGGTGGTAGCCCGTAGCTATCAAAGTACATTCCTTTTCCATGATGGTTAACGTACATGGCGATCCAATGCTCTCCAGGTCCGTCGTGGTTATCCGTGTTAACTACGAGTCCGGCTGGTAACGACCATACACGAGGAATTCTGTCACCCGGGTATACGCCAACGGTTGAAAGTGGTAGATACTGCAGACTCTCGTAGATTTGTCTAGTGTTCATGCTCAACACATAGTCAATGATTAAATGATGACCGATACGCTTTGAAAGACGTATATATATGCAAAATTTATTTCACAGCGTCGTCGATCGTGTCACGACCACATGATGAAGATTTCTCCTCTTTTTTATTCTCTTCCTCTTCGTCTGCTGACCAAACATCCATGTATGATTCTCCTTTAAATGGATGCTCGCGAAGCCAATTTTTTATTTGGAAAGCCTGGCGCATTGCACAATGCGAAGACGCTGTGTCGTTTATCATAGCGTGTCTGAAGCATTTTCGCAAAGATTTCGGCATAAATGTGTACGATGGGGCGCCCTCCTCATCCTCCAGGTTGGAAATTTCACGACTCGTGATATCGCAAAGAAGTATAGCCTTATCGTGACCGCGCGTATAGATGCGTCTTGATTTTCGCGAAATTTCACGCAAGTTAGCGTATACCTGTTTACAGCTCACATCGCCCTCGTACCACTCCATACCGTGAAAATATTTCGAGAGAAAATTATTCTGGCTTCTCGATTGCTGTGGTAATTCGGCAAAGTGACACGGCGGTGCAACGATCCAATGAGCAGAGTACGGTCTATCCACTGCTACCACGGCAATTTCTTTCGGAATAAATTCCGAGTCTTTACCACGCATTCCCTGTATATCCACGACGATATCCATTTTCACGTCTAATCCGTACAGATGACCGAGTTCGACTGATTAGTTACTCGCAGACACGCTTCTACGTGTCTTAACACGAAATAATTTTATGACGACATCAGCACATTTTTCGCTTATCCGGTAAAATCCACCATTACCTGCCGAGAGGCATCAATTTAAAGGACATTATCATATTCCGCGTAGACTACACAATTTATCGTTGAAGCAAGCGCATCCTCAAATCGTACCTCTATTCTCACACTACCGTGCTTTATTAAATTCCAATGTGTATTGCTGTTCGCCGAAAGATCGGGTGTCAAATCAAAAGCAAACAGACAGTATCCATCGCGATAATTATCGCGATCGATCGAATCACCATCGTTCAAGAAATGTATTCCAGTTCCCGAAAACAACGTTTGAAAAGCATCCACATATAGATGATTTTTCGTGAAATCAGGTTGTAACGGTTTCGAAGGTATTTGAGCACCATCTACATACAACGAGAGATAATTTATCTTGTAATTTTGGAAATTGAACGGATTCATACTGAAGTCACCGTTAAACGCTTTGTTATCGACAAAACCGATAATTATACGCTTCGGCAACTGACCTAACACGATATTATCGATAGTCTCTCCATGAACACCCGAGTGTATTGAAACGGCTTTTACCTCGACTCTCGTAAGAGGATATTTAGCCGTAGATTTTGCCAGAGTTCTAGCATGTGAGAGCAGCACACCAGGAGCTATTTTTGTTCTACGAACGAGAAGCGATGCCTCGAGAATCTTTAAGCCGCATTGACCATTCTTTGTACCCCCCACAAGACAAAATAAATCTCTAGACCGAACCAGCCGTAGGCGCATCTCGACACCGTTTAATAGGAACCGCTCCTGATTGAATATATCGCAATGCAGATGACCGAGCAAGTCTACAGTTTTTTCGACATTTAAAAATTGTTTTCTCTTCACAAGTCCCGTATTTTCCGATGTTATATCATCCATTTTTCCAGGTGTATCGTCGTACCAGAGAACGCTCGTGAGATGCGAATTTTTTGCTGCTGGACCGTAATTCAAAAGTGTTTCTATGTACGCTCGATAAGCGTAGGCGTTATTTGGAGGTGAAACTAATTTTTGATTCAGGTATACATCCACCTGATTAAACATAGAATGCAAGAGATTGTTTACAGGGCCGGCACTTACCTTCGACGATGTGCCCACGGCAATTTCCGTAATGGTAGGAGATGTTATTTTCACTCTCAGACTAAGCATAGTATGCGCGAGATCGATATACTCATCACCCTGTCCGGGAATAACAAATTCAATCGGTGAATCATCTGTTAGCGAAGATATTGGTTTGTAATACACCCAATTGGAGCCTTCGATAGTAGTTTGCGTCGGTGGGAGTGAAAATAATTCAAGTTCCGATTTAAGGCACTCGCACGAGTGCGTATGTAGAAAAGCCATCTTGTTTCAGCTATCCAAAAATATCTGCAACTGTTCGTTGACGAGTCTTCTTCTTCTTATTGTTCTTATTATTCTTCTTCTTCTTTATTGTTTTTCTCTTTATTACACTTTTATTTTTACGAGAGATACGTCGTGGTTTACGTTCGTTCGATGAATGAGGAGTACGTGAAATTTTGCGCTTTTTATAACCACACCCCCGCATGAGAGTGACAATTTTTTCGGAGGCTTTGCGTTTGAGATTACTGCCTGATTCTCGCGCTCTCTCGCGAATAGCATCTTTCACAGCTATATTTATATCGAGGATATCACCGGCTACGTTTACACCAGCGCGCAACGCCTCTTTTCCAACTGCTTTAGCGCCCTTCTTTAAAAGTGATAACACTCGACGAAACGGGCCCCCGAGAAAGCTACCGATACCGTGTCCTCGCTGATTAGGTGTTCCGATATAAACATGCCTAATACCACCGTACCCGCGACGACCCCATCCGTGCTGCACACTGTCAATATCATCCATAGTGGTGTAATCAATCGTGGGACCTTTTGAAATGTAGTGTCACAGTCAACGTTCCCTGCTCGAATGGTATAGGATCCCCAAATTCGTCTCTTATATCGATCTCGATAGTGTGTAAATTATTGCGCAAGAGAGGTATATATCGTGGCGTTGAAAACGATTTAATTTTTATCGAACCATACGGACAGTCATCAGTATCAATGGGAACAACTCGTAAGAGGGGTGTTTGTACATCGCCTGTAATATAGCTCTCGCAGATATCTGTGTATAAAAACATGTTGCCCGGTATAGCACCGGTGAGAGATGCAGGCCTGGACCCTGTGTATTCGCAATGCGGTTCTATCATTACGGGGCTACAAGCCTCTTCCGAGAATCCTAGTAGCCTTGCGATAGCGGGCGATACGCAAAAGTCGTGGTAGCGTAGATCGTCGCATATGCGTGCCACTTCGACCTGCCCGCTCGGAAGCGATTTAAAGCGCAAATGATCGGCCACGTGAGGTAGCTAATTTATACTCTCCAAAAGAGCGTCTATAGAGCGATATACACCAGGTGCTACTTGGTCTCTATCAGCGCTCCTCCGTGTTAAAAGATTTAAACCCGATAAATCATAATCACCATTCTCAAAAGTTACGAGATTTTCTACAGTAGGAACATGTAAAAGAGTCATCGGATAAGCAATTTCCACAAGAGAAACAGCCCATTCTCCGTGCAGGCGTATCTGACGCGGTAGTTTTGTAATAAATTTCGTCGTCGTATTATCCGGAAAATACTGCATACTACTGTTGCTCGGTAATACGACAAAGAAAAAGCTATCCTTGGAGCTCATATTTATCACGGACGATGATCCCGAGCGTTCTTCTTCTTCTTCTTCTTTGTCCTCTTCTTCTCTTTCGTCTTCTCAGATGACGGAGGCACTCGTACTCGTGATAATTCTGCTTCGTAGAAAATACCGTCGATAGTCTCGTTATTCAGATCCTGTAAAATATACACGAATGGCTCTCGATTCAACGATATTCGTTGAATCTTGAATAATTCGTTACTCCAACCACGCTCATATCCTTTCACGAAAGCTGCTTTAGCTGTACTGATACGTACCAAGTCACCGACGCTGTATTTAGGCTTTTTAATTTTTTTCGCGTTACGCTCGTAACGCCGTGCTAAATTGTCTCGGGCTATAGAGGCATTTTCGAGGGTTACTTCGCTCGGAGGAATACGCGTTCCGCTGTGTCTAGTGTGATTATAAGCATATAAAAAATTTTGTAAAACATCGATGTAACGCTTATTTCGCGTGTATGTAAAGTAGCGCCACATTCGCTCTTTTATTGTTCGATTAAAGCGTTCGGCAATCAAGGCTTTTATATCAGGGTTACGAGCAGCGCGAAAATCGATATTCTTTTTCTTGAGAATTTGCTGAAACGGTGCGCCGATAAATTCTTTGCCTCGATCAGTTTGCAATTGTTGCGGGCGACGATTGTTACTGCGCACGAGTATGCGTGTGAGACCGCGGGCCACGTTTGCGCTCGTTTTGTCACGCAAAGCCTCGACCCACGCGTATTTGCTCAACACATCAATAACAACAAGCAGATACGCGTACCCATCGTTGTACGTGGCTATCGAGCGAAGATCAGCTAAATCAGCCTCCCATACATCGTCTATATTACTCACACTGTACGTACGACGGGGAAATCGTCGTCGTACGAGGCGATGCATGTTATATGAATCCTGTGTCTCGAGCCATGGTAAAACATTTTTTCGCGCTACTCTACGATCCACCTGGGCCAAATTTTTTGCTCGAGAATAGGAAGCAGGATGAGCGGTGTCATAATAGATTTTTTGAAGAATTTTCATAATTTTAGCGATGACCAGTTAAATGGATTCTTTTTCTTTTTCTTTTCTAACTGTGTGGGTGGTCGATATTCTACTTGTGCAAAGTTTTGCAATCGTTCGTCCTCTTCTTCATTCCCCTCTTCCCCCTCGATGATGTCGTTTTCAGCCGTGAGCATTAAATCTCTGTTTGAGTGTGCGGTCTCGGCCTCGTCGTCGTCGTTGTTGTTGTTGCTACCGTTGCTGCTGTTGCTGCTGCTACTATCGTTTTCGCGCGGTAAAATAAGACGCCGCTGTGGTGTCGAGGATGATGTAGGTGTAGGCTCATGTAGTAACGCGGGATTACCGATAAATTCACGCGGCATCTGTATCGCTCGCAGGAGTTTGGCAAAGTGAGATCGTCCGATGGGTTTCTCGCGTTTTCTAGCTCGCATAGCATCGTTAACAAGATCAACGATATTGGAATTTGAAATTCTTCTGCCGTCTATGGAAACAACGCCGTTACGATCCCATGTCATTTTTTTACCAACGGCGCTGCGATGCAAATTGCGAAGCAACGATATTGCTTTAGATTAAAATTTTTTTGGTACGCTATCGATAATAAGTGTGTCATTGAGCCGCGATTTAACTTTGTTCATTAAATCGTCGTCGGATTTATTCTCGTGGCTATCGAGTATTGCTACTTTTCGTTTTGATGAAATATTCGGTACGGCATTATCGTACTCGACCATGTGAAGATAACGCTGTAAAACCTGTTGGTACGCTATCCACTTCTCTCTCTCGCTCTTGTACGAGTGAGAGTTTAGAATTTCACTCAGCTCAGAGTCGAGGCGCGATAATGGCGTACCGGTAGTCTGTACGGAAGGCAACGGGTCTGCACTAGTAGTAGTAGTAGTAGTAGCAGCAGCAGCAGTAGTGGCGAGTCCAGCGAGACGATGTATGTTATCATGAGGAATAAGTACCATCTTTCTGGCATATTCCATGTCTCGCGTAGGCCAAGACAGGCGCAAGAAGCAACTTGAGAAATCCGACACAGTGCTCGACGATGATCTTCCTCTTACCGCTCCAATTTCCCCTTTTGGCGGCTAGTCGCCGAAGAATTGTCGCGTGCCTCCGAAGATGATTCTTTTGCACGTTGTTCAGACTCACGTTTCCCTGTAAAACGTTTAGAGGACACTCGCATATACAGCGTACAAGCGCTACATCTGCTTTGCGCAAAATTGCACGTCGTTGCTCTTGCTTCAGATAACACAACGCTTGCAATATAATTATCTGCTTTTTATCGAGAGGTCCGCGCAACGCCATTACAAGCGCATTACTAGTACATCGCGCGACGCATCGCGAACTTTTATTGCTTTTTGAGGCACGTAAACGTAATGGTATTGGTCATCGGGAAATATACAGGCGCGAAATCGACAATTATCAGGCGTCGATTGTTTCAAGTCAAATAATAGATAGCCGTGCGGTGCGGCTGTTGCATCGAAATATACTTCCTGCAAAAATCGCGGATTCTCGGGACATACCTGGCGGGCTAGGTGCTGAATTTGCGCGCGATCTCGCGGATTTTTGAAGACAATGATATAATTAGCGTTTAAGGAGATATCGCGCTGCCCGTGACCCTGATGGAAGAGATTTTGCGTGATGAAAATGACACTAAGATTTTTATGATGGCTACCCTTGGTGAAAAGATCGACCACAGTATTGTTGGATGCCTCGCGCATTAGATCGTCAATGACCACAAGTTTAGGTCTTGCGTCATTCGAGTAGTCTACTGCTTGCGGTAAACCCTCGCGAAATTCGATTTTATCACCGTACTCTGAATACCCGGACTGCCACTCTGAGTAATAAAAAAGTATACGCTCGAACGGGACATCCGTCATTTCGCGCATGTATTTAAAGAATTTTTTTACAAAATATGTTTTACCACATCCCGTAGGACCGCTTATCACAGCTGTCCACGGATGTTTCCAACGTGTATCCATATCGACGAGTGTCTATCAAAATCAATCAGCAGACTCTTAAATAAGCTTATACCGCGGCTGCGGCTGCGGCGGCGGCGGCGGCGGCGACCCCGCGGCATCAGCTATTTTCGCGGCCTTAAAGAGCTGATAAGACGCGGCGCGCCTGCACTAGCTGATGAGGCGCGGGCCCGCGGTATAAGCTGGCGTTTACGCTGTATGTATATTAAATAACGATAATTTTTATATTTCTCACAAATAAAGCAATATTTTTATTTCACTATGCATACATCTGTATATACAAATTTTACGAATCATCAAATTCTAAACAACAATATTATATCCACGGATGTAGCACTAGAAAGCCAGAACAAAAGGAAACACTCGATAAGAAAGACGGGACAAAAGGAATCAACGATGAGAAAGTCAGCACAAAAAGGAACGGTAGAGAGATAGCAGCTACTGTTACGAATAGCAGCACAAAAAGAACGATCCGATAACGATTTTATACATGATAAATCAATTTTTTCAATGTATTGTACACAGTAAATATGTTACATGAAATTAGACAAAAAGATTATTTTTAAATATCGCGAATTCACCCGTAAAACTATATACTTTTTTGCGTTATACTAATTAGCGTATTTCACAATAGCCATACGGTACAGTAGAGTACAGCCCGTGCCGTTTTCGCTTCGTGTTAACAGGCTCGCATGATTTCGTTTCTTTACGCGTTACTACATGATGAAATTCCGTACGTCGAATAGCGTCGAATTTTAAAATAATAGGTACGCTCCTTGCTCCTGTCACGAAAGATCGTAATGCGTTATAATTTACGTGACGGCTATTCGCAAAGTTTAGCGTGATACCCTTCACTTTACATTTTTCAATAATCGTACCGTCGGGTTTACGAACAAGGTATGCGTAAAATTTTGTTCCACCCGAAACGAACGAAGTTATATAACTACCAGGCCCGTATTCACTTAATTCATCCGTAAGATCTCCTAGAAATTGACCGATTGGCGGCTCATACTCATTACCACCGGGATGGCTCACGTAAATACAGGAGTCCGTATCGCAGTACAATATTCGTCGCCCGAGCCCCTCAAGATAACTGTATAATTTTAGGCGTGCCTGTGCCGTCGTGTATGCTGCAATCACGGCGTTTGATGTCGGTGATGGTTGGATAGCATCGCGGTTGCTCACATAGTTTACATACATAATCTTGTGATTAACCGGTAGCATCCCCGTCACCTCAATCTCCGGACTCGTTAGTAAATTCATTAACTCCGCGCGCGTGAAGACGATAACGGTTTTTGTGAGATTCTCTCATTGACCAAACTTTCCCCAGAATGAATTAAGAGCCAATTTCGCTAGTGAACGTAAACCCGGATTTGGCTGCAAAGCACTTCGCTCGAGATATACACCCTCAGACTCCTTGTACAATGCTATAAAACGCTCTATTGCTTCCTCGTCATCGTTACACTCTGTTGGCGGACCACTTGCCTCTTGTTTTATTTTTAGGAATGTATCGATGTACTCGGCAAAATGACCGCCTCGTCGCGTTGTCGAGTCATACTGCGTAACAACGTATTGCCAAATTTCATAGATACGCGTCACTTTATATCCGAGCGACACAGCTTTTCTCAGTTCGTCCACGACCCATGTGCCGTCAAACGCTCGCTCAGTCGTGTCATCGTGTGTACAAACCTCGGATGTGTCCATATCTGTACAGCACGTTCTACACAGGGGGAACAGTAGTTTCCCATGCATGCGAACAGGCAGTACGGGTATATACAAATCGCGCGGTGCCAGCACGGTACACTTCACGAGACCCTCGACGACACTTAGATCGTTTTCAAGTCCTACGAGTTCTCGACACTCGTCGCCTACGTACAATTTCGGGTGTCCAATGGGATATTTTCCATTCTTACATACCCACGGATACAGCGAGCAAACAGCCACATAGCGTATCTGCTCCCCATTCGCGACGTCGTACAAGCTTACAAAATTTTCCGTTCGACCGCCAAAGAATGCATCGCGTGGTTCGAGAGGCGCCTGCTTGACCATGGCGTGATTTTTCACGTATATCGACATTTCCTCGTTATTCTCGAGTAATCTGTCAAAATCGCATTCCCATATTTCGGTTAGAGTGTACCCTTTCGATCTGATTCGCCCGGAAATAAGAATGGTACGCTCGTATCGCTCATCCATTGTATCGCCGAATTTAGTTCGAGCATCTCTATTCACGCGATAACATCGCGGACAACCGTGCCAAAAGCAGCCATGAAATTGAAGAACGTGATGGACCCCCGCATCCACGTAGTAACCGTCCACGGCCGGTAGGCCGGCCGGAGGGCGATACTCTCTCGTGCGTCCAGCATGAGCGATAACGCAGTTGAGCTCACGCTCGAGCCATACGACGGCCTAGCGCGATTGCTTATCGCCCCAGCGATATCCTCCTGGTGGTAACACCGCAATGCGATCTTTCTGTAGAAAATTCTTTCGAAATACTCTCATACATGCTGATGCTATCGTGCATGCTTCTGTAAAGGGGCACACGCTCCCACAACGTATAAGTAACTCTCGAAAAGCTAAACACGCTCGTTTTAAAACCGTAACATCTGTACGACAATATTGCACAAATTGCGTCGCAAAATCAAATTTATAATCTACGCGACTCGATTCTTCCTCATACCATTTTAAAAAGCGCTCGCGATCCGCTGAGAACATGGTATCGGGTGAGTAAAAATGCAAAGCCGGCAGAGGCCCTGAGTAATTCTGATATTCCGGTGTGTTGAATAAATGGGGAAATGTACCTTTTGCCACCTCATCAGCGAAACCAAAGGCCTTAGGTAAAGCGCTAAGAGCCATGGGTAAATAGTTTAGACTATCGAGAAAAACGACATCGCCAATTTTCATCGAGACAATCTTCGTACCGTTCATAATCAGAGAGGGCAGCTGTGTTTTTTGCACCACGATTAAATACCGTAGAATAAATTGTGCGTCGAAACCTCTAGCATTATGGGCGATGCAGATGGTCTTTTTAAATTTTTGCGATAATGCCAATTTTACGAGATCCCCAACAGGATCATCGATAAACACGAATTCACGTTTACCACAGTTAGCACAATCTGTCTCTATATCTGTGATATCCAGACATGCCATACATACGCATTGTGCGACACATAAATTCGGCTCGTGAATTCGTGTCGATTTATCATCATGCAATTGCGCGTGTTGCTGCGTCTCAAAATCATAAAATAAAAACCTCGTGGAAGACTTGTCTTTTTTCTTCTCTTTTTGCGCATCTGATTTCTTAAGAGGTGCTATAAAACATGCATGCGTAGTCGGCCGCGTTTGTTTGCATGTAGCACAAAACGATATACCACATACATGCATCTTTTTATCTGTGGTTTTAATCATACGCGAGCAGCCTCTACAGATTTTCAATGCGTTACAGACGCTGTACCGTCTATATTTACGAGACGTGATACCCGCGGAGCCCTCACTCTTGTGATGAGCGAGGCAAAAAGCACCAAAGAACGAACGATTACAGTCTGCGCAATACTCAGGCTGAGAGTCTCTATTACCATTGCAATAAGTGGATTTACATCGAGCACATTGATAGCTACATCGATGCTCGAGTACTCGAATATACTTGGAATTACATTGCGTGCAGAACCCCCGACTACCTAGCGCACCGGCGAGATTTAATATCGGTTGATAGTGATGAGAACGCTCGTAATAGAGAATAAAGAATGTATGATTAATTTTACCTGTTGCAGTGAGTACGTATTTTCGCCCATCGTACAGAGCCGGAACGCGTTTTCCGAAGGTGAGAAATTCATAAACAACAATCGCTATACCCTCGTGAACCAAGTACTCCTGAAAGAGCTGAATTTCGCGCGCACCACACCCCTAGACGGTGTCGTTACCCCTGCATTACGTGTGAGCTCTATCGCCGCTGTATATTGCGCACCTCGAAGCCCGTTCCGAATTTGGCACCATCGTCTGTGTAGCACACCCGTACGTATTTGACCCCGTTCGGCATGCGCTCGGGCAGTGACAAGGGATCGTTGTAGACACAAATTATCGCGATTACTTATGCGTAAAATGGACTTTTTTGCTATAGACTCGTGTGTAAGCCTAGTGCCCACACCAGCTCCTTCGACGCCTCGTACTATACATGTCGTCATTCTACATGTACCAGCGTCTATTCGAAATTCGCGCGCGCTCTGAGCTACACTATTAATTAGTCGCCATATATCGTCGGGAACGATGTCACGAGCTGGTCGAAATGATAACCATACAAATCCTTGCGCAAAAGACGGTACGCTCAGAGTTATACCCACATAATCATGTCCTTCGCACGATTCTGTAAGACGTGTGAGAACATCTCGTACACCTCCCTCGAACCATGTCAGATGATCGATACCGACCGGTGGCTGACGAAAATAAAAATCTGTCTCTCGACCCTGCATCCTAAAGCGTGAAAAATAACGTCTCTGCTCGTTTTCGATACCGAAACGTTCACCAGGAGGCAAAATATCACCACCCAGTGCAGCAGCAGTCCTTCCATCGCCAGTCTGTCCACCTGCAGGCATAATTAAACCATTTATTAGAATTTTTCTTTAATTTACTTTAAATTTTTGTTTGTCGCTGGCTATATACTATGCATATAATTCGTGTAACGTAAGAATTACAAACTTATATTTGCTTCTAGTCCTCGAATCCGTCGACTGCACCCGGGAACCGCCGACGCATTTCGTAAACCAACTCGATTGTCGGCGGTCTCGGCACAGTGAATCGTGCAAAGCGAAAAACGTTTGGGTCCGTCTCGTACCCTGCTTTTTCATTTTAATATTATTATCCGCGTAATTTTTTTATTTTTGTCATCGTAGTTGTATTATTAAAAGCTTACCTGAATCTACAGGGTCCTCCTCCTCTTCCTCCTCCTCCTCCTCGTCGTCATCGTCTACGTCTTGCTCCTCCTCCTCCTCTTCTTCTTCTTCTTCTTCTTCCTCGCTGTCTGTATTGCTGTTGGCATCATCGTTTGAACTGTATTGTCGCGATGGGCCTGCGACGGATTCATCTGGTTCTCTCGAGGGGCCTGCCATGAAAAGACCGTTTGTAGGTTTATAACCGCAGAATGGCTGGGTAAAATTTATCCAGCGATTCCCTACGGTGCTGTCGCCATCGTTGTCCCTGCTATGATCATCTGAATCGGTTCTACCCTCCTCATCGAAATCATAGGTGTCGGATCCCATTTCTGCGTCCTCATACCGTCGAACTATATAAAAATCTTATGAAATAAAGGAAATAAAATAAAAGTAATTAGCACTGTATATTACTTACGTCTTTCATTGAGTATGGGTTGCAGAGCAGTCTCATTCAGCCAGCCTCGTCGACGAATAACACGCACCACCGAATCAATAATTATTTGATTATCAAACAATCCAATATTATACGCGTCAACTAAATCGCGCTGATGACACTCGCACAGCATACCGCGAATTTTACGAACAACCGCCTGTGTCGGAAGTTCCCATAGGGTGATCTGTAAATTTCTTCTACCCCAGCGCGAACGCAACGACGGTCTACGCTTCAATATAAACTCTATCAATTTTCTTATCAATGAGCGCTTTACCACTCTGACCATGATTATGCTGTCACAGTAGTAGTAGTAGTAGTAACCACAGTAAATCAGACAATTAACTAGAGAATTTTCAAAGCGGCTCACTTTTATATATATTCCTTTAACAAGCTCTCTCTCTCTCTCTCTCTCTGCATATACTGCAACGATGTAATGAATACGACTAACCAAGAAGATGGCCGCACGCGATCGCTTTACAAAAGCAAGACCTAGGGAAATATTTAGCGATGGTGGTGTACTTAGTTATCGAGTTTCGCTGATGAAAGTCATATTGTTTTAATCTAATTTCAAGGCACTCGGCCATGAGGAAAATCATCAAATTTCACCGACGAATATTATTTAGTTTTCATGGTACATATTATCTGTATGTCAATGTGTGCGTGTGCGTATAAGTGTGCGCGAGTATCCAAGAGTTTTGGGATATATCTGCTGCTGTTACTAGGCTGTTGAGGAGAATGCGACAAATATCAAAAGATATTGACTAGCAATTTTCAGGCGTATGATTTGCAGTATCAAAAGAAGAGGCAATGCAGTTAGGTGGTGGGGGAAATCTGTATAAAACGGAGTATGAACACCACCGACGATTCATTCGAAAAGTCACAGTCTACAGGAAAGCAATAAAAATGGCAAATAACGGTGCTAAGCCTCATGCGATATCGCAGTATATAGCGAGCCTCGTTATGTACGGTTTAAATAAATCATTTGGTAAAATAATCGTAGCCGGGTTCGAGTTGAACTCTACGTGTACGCTTACACCGGTGGTGAAAATATTGTCGAATACTTTTACCGGAATTACACTCGGTGCGGACGAGTGGCGAGTGTTTAAAAGTGATTTTTCTCGCGTACAACAATATTTTGAAGCTCATGGGACTGATGCCGAGAAAATGTGTAATACCCGCATAGAGCACACAACGCATTACACACTTTTAACCTCGTGTTACCAGCACAGAGCTGTGTCATTTGGTAAAATAAGCGGTAGCGCTGATGAGGAATACGAGAATCAAGAGGAATCTGGAGAATCGAAACGGAAACGCTTCCGAAAATACTCTCCAAACATTGTTCTTCAGCGGTCTACATTTGATATGCTCGTCGAAATAAGTAGAAGAATTGATATCCATATGCAGGCTCTAGAGAGCAAAAGTGAAACGATTCAGAGGTGTATGAACGAGGTGGTATCATATGTCCGTGAAAAGATAGTTGCCAGTGAAATGCCTCGTGCAGTAGCGTATGAGATCATCGGTTCCAAGGACTTCTTTGAAGAAGCGCTCGAACACATCGCGATCTTGCTAACGCCAGAGGATACGGAGTTTATGAAAATTATTTTGTCCGAAATAATTGTGCTGTTTCGTGGTCATATCGCTGATCATGCATCGGGTGTTGCGTTGCGAACGCAATAATTCTACGTATGTGCAGCTATTTGTGATAAAGAAACTGTTGTAAATAATTGTATATAGTGTACATTTTGCTCGAAATATTATAAAGTATACACAGATGTCAGTCACCGTGAGAGAGAGAAAGAGAGGGAGAGAGAGACAGTCGTAAAACCGAAGCATCAGCAAAGGTCTGCGCTAGAAAGAAGACGGATCGCTCGTCTTTGTTTTATTAACACAGCAGATCATGGAATACGTGCCAATGTCGATTAGCAGCAAAGCAGCGGAGCTTGGTAAGTAAAAAATATAAAATAATTTTAAATCATGTGATATTTATTTTTAATTAAAAAAATAATGTTTTGCAGAGCGAGCAGCCCCTGCATATGAGCCGACACCGAGGGTTCGTTATTCGTGTCATGGAGAGCGAGAGGAAGATAGAGCTAACTTCGGGAAAGAAAAGTGCCACCCGACATCCTCATCCGCAGTTGTCGTCGGTGGCAGAAGATCATCAACGCTGCCAACTTTGTATAATGAGTCGTGGCATATCAGGTAAGACAATATCGATTATTCTGTACACGATGTTTTTTATTGATCAGTGCGCTCAATTAAATAGTTGTTTCGTTCTTTTTTTCAGAAGTACACTATGATGACAACGTCCACAGCGAAAAATAATTTAAAAGCAATATTACGAGTGATAATACAAATTAATTCCATATAGCGATAAAAATAAAATTAACGGTGAAGGAATCTCCGAGCGTGGATGACCGTGTTTGCAGGGCTGTTGCATACGACGGTAAATGTATAAAGTGCTTTCCATAAAATATTGGTTAATTTTTAAATATCTGATCTTACTGTGTCTCTTATTTTTATAGCATAATAATTGAAGTCTTTCTCTCTCTCTCTCTCTCTCTCTCTCTCTCTCTCTCTGTGAGGGAACATATTCTATATCTTTCACTGCAGAGCAAGCACTTTGCGAGGAGCATAGCGCAGGGCTATGCATGCTCGAAAACCTCTTTCGTTGCATTCAAAGTGATGGATACCTAGTTATGATTCATAGGAGGCTGTTATCTTTATGCCCGTGATACTCTCTAGTAGCGTCTCGAGCATTTAGTCTGTCTTTGGCATCCTGTTTGGAAACAATAAAAAGCAATATGTATCCACGATACGGCAAGGAGATTTTAAGCGACGCGTTTTGGTGTCGATTAATGTTTGTCGAGAGTGTAATGAGTGTGTTTCTGCGTACGCAGGAAATGTGCGATGCATACGACGAGCTGGAAGAACTCCTACGTAGTGTGTATTTAGTGGAACGTCGTGGAGGACCCATTGAACTTGGGGAGTTGCATATCGGCATGTCCTGTATTGTGCCTCGTTTCAATAACGTTGTCCGCGGGGAAGTGGTTTACCCGGACTTTGATGGGTACTGCGAGGTGCTGCTAGTCGATTTCGGCGAAACTATTTACATCGACTGGTCTCACCTATTTCATCCGGATCCTCTAGCAAGTATGCTACCGGTTCTTGTCATGGAGTTTTCCATATACGGACTCGACCGCGTGGACGTTGCAGGTATCGAGCAGCTCGTCGAAGAAGCGTGCGGTGGAGATGACTTGATCGCTGTCATGATGCGACCTCTTGCCGGCGATAGCGTTCCGCGGGTTCGCTTATCGAACGGTGAACGCGTGGATGTGGCGGCGTTTATTATAGAAGCCCTCGGTGATGAGATAGATATCGGCTACGATATCGATGCCGTGGACGAGGGCTTTGACGAGGACATAGTAATGAATTAAAGACGCTGTGCATGTGTATGCGTGTGTGTGTGCGTGTGTGAGAGAGTACATTCGAGAGACAGGAGTTTAAAATCGCTTTGGCAGGAGGGTAGATGCCTACAACAGCTGCGGTGGTGGTGAGTACATAATTTTATTCATTTTCCCAAGTATGTGTACACCTTTGCTCCATCCTACTCTTATCTCTACTCTCCTTGTTCACCAAGGTACCCACACCACCTCACTTTACCATCTCCTCGTTACCGACACTGGTCAAGCAGAGTGGGTAGCGCGGCGGCGGAAAAGTGAGGTGGTGGGAGTAGCCGCGTGGTGGGGGAAGGAGTGGGGATAGGAGTGGGATGGAGCAAAGGTGTACACATACTACTCCCCTTCCAAAAGACGTGAGTCCCTAGTTTAGTTTTATACCTAACCCCATTAACGTGTTTTCCTTTTGAACTATACTTTATCCTATCTCTATTTGCTCTTAGTGCCGAGTATTGCAATAAGGGAGTTCGCGAGAAAGGGCAGGTGCAGAGGCAGTCAGAACTATATCTATTATGATTACTCTGACTGCCTTGTTTGCTCATCGTGACTGGCTCGTACCTACAAGACAATAAAGGAGAAAGGGGGATCTCGCAAGACATAACAAAAGAACGTGCTGATGCACGGGGCGATCATAAACCTTACGGCCTAGCACGTCAATTTGCTTACTCGTTATTTATTTGGTAAAAATGTAAAAGAGTAACGAACGTAAAGACAGTCTTAATTTCTACATCAACCTGAACGGTTGAACCCGGATCGGACTCGCCCGAAATATTAAAGAGATTGGTTGATTCCCGTTAAAGATTCACGATTAGACATAATTTCATTAATTTCTGTAATACTTGCAACCGTATAATAATATTACGGCCTATGAACGTAAATTATAACAAAGAGCTAAATCACATTTTACTGTAACCTCGGTGTTATCACTCTCGTTCACGCCATTTCTAAGTCCTCAACGGCGAACGATCCCAAAATACGAACTTTATTTTAAATATTATACCCGCGACCGGGGATTTGTATGCCATGTTTCGGTTTGATAGGCAAAATTTATAAAAGTCGGAGCCAAAATAGATTTGTCGAAAAATTACAAAAACTCGTAATTCTATAAAATCTGAACGCCTTGATCGACTCTTGCTAAACTCAATACCGAACAACGAAACGAAATCAGCCTTTTTCGAAATACTCAAACAACCATAAAATGGTCACCCGTTAGCGGTTTGGGTGAAAAATGCAACGATCCGAGGGAGGCTGCTACCCGACTCGTGTGCAAAGTTTCAGGATGATCGATCAACCCGTCCTCGAGATATAGCCATTTTTATTTTCCATTCACACAACACGACATAACACACACACACACACAAAAGCAAATCAAAAGGAACTGGAAAGGGAAACAGGACTTTTGCTTCTGGTAGGCCAAAGTCCGTGAAAAAGCCAAAGCACTCTTCTGGGATGCAGCCTCTATGATGCACGTGCACGGAATTAAGGCAGTTAACGTAACACTGCAGGATATTCGTGGCAACAAAAAACTAATGGGCGATTTGATTTTTGAATCATTACAGCTTTGAAGAGAGGTGACGACAATGAAGCTCGCTACCAACAAACGTGTTTAGCATTCAAATACTTATGGTTCCAAGAAGTTTTCCAAGTAATTGTTCGACATTGGCAATGGAAAAGAACCAACAAACAATAATATCGGAGAAATGAAGCTCACTGACGAATTCCGCTAAACTGCCCAACGTTGAAAAGTATAATTGACTCCGTGTACTCGACCATCAGAGAAAAACTCTGGAATCGTAAATGCCTTCAGCAGCAGCTATCCTAACACCTGTGAACGTCAAAGTTGATTAAATGTTCATTTGAACGCCTGCATTCAAGAAACGATTCAAGCTACGTCGCAAACATTCTTCTGAATTGATAACTACGTGAATAAAGATGAAGTCACAAGCTATCCGGTAAAGTTGTTTAATTCTTTGAATCCAATAGAATTCCACTATATAAATTGAAATTGAAAGTCGGAACCTGACTTTTATGGTGTTTCGAAAGGTAGACCCTACAAAGTTATACAACGTATCCAAATTCACAGTAAAAGCATATGTCAAAATCATTGAGGAAACGGTTTTATGGTTTGCCATCACCATTAATAAGTTGAAAGGACTGTCACTGAAGCTCAAACTGGACTAGATCTAACAGACGTGAATGCTTTTTGTATGATCAGCTGTATGTTGGAATGTCGCGAACATGAATCCATCAAAGTTGTATATTGCGGCCGATGAAGAAACTTCAAACAAAAAATGTTGTGTTCGGCCAAGTTTTAAAATTATCACGAAATACTGAATAAATGATTAGTGATGACTGAATTAGTGAAATTGATTTCTTTCCGCGTTGTTCTTTCTTGCAAGCATCCCAGCTTCAAATTTTTGAGGAAATATAAAATTAATAATCGCGTCTAAATCCCTGGCAGTAAAGCTAGTAAATAAAGAAAAAAAGTCCATTGAATATTTGCGTTAAAAAAATATCGCAAACACTTATGCCGTTGCGAGCAACTCAGGGTATTGTAAAACTTTAATTCAAGAAAAAATAAATCATTTTATCGTTCTTGAATAATTTTGAGTAATCATTCGAACCGAAAAGTATTTTGAATACATTTTTATTCGTTTATTGCCCATTCTTAAATAGAACGCAGTATAGACCAGCAATGCGCGCGTAACAAGGAACATGCCCAATCGAAAAATACCTGAATTCACGGACAATGATTTTAATTTGACAATGATGAGTGATAATTTATTCAATATTATACACATTTTAATACCAAAAATAGCATGGCAGGTTCGGGGATACTCGTACGCTCGCGCAAACCCACCATCGCCGAGGTTGACCAATAAATAAGCTCCCAGAAACTTTCTTTCCGGCAATAGCAGAGATATTAATTATTCTTGAAGTGAACATATCAGACTAAATATACTGTCGTCAAAACTTGGCCGATAGTATAGTAGCGCCGCGCATGAGACAGAATAAACAATGAATTTATTCCTGTAATGGTTAAATTGTAACCGACGGAGATCGGTTGAGTCAATACACAGAATCGTCACACCGCTAGGACACAAATCTCGTTAATTGCTTTTCAAGTAAATCCCAGATATTGTTATCGATGGAACATTACTTAGTAAACAAAAATGTCAGGAAATAATAATTAAGTACAATAAAGACGAACTGCATTAATTTGCAACTCTGAACTATTATTCTATTTTACTCAAGAGAAAATATATTAAAAAAGCACTTGTTGTACAAATTAATATTATCCCTGTAATTGTAACAAAAATCACGTATATTTTCGGGTAGACACAGGTGAATGTACAATTATATTACGCGCAGCACTTGTCGCCTCGCGATAACCGCCGGTCCGAATTTAAAAATTATTTCCTCGCTTTTATTTTTCTTCTTAACATTAATACCGAACACCTGACCTTCACTCATTATTTTTTGCATTTATTTTTTGACCCAATGACGATTTTGTCGATTTTGCATCGTCAGCAGGTTTCGGTGTAGTGTCGCTGTTGCTGGATTTTTAAGAACTTCGTCTCATTTTCCTTCTGTATGACGTTTGCAACTCTTCACTTTGGTGATTCAAGCTGTTCTGCATGAAAACATAATTGTTACTCGCCAAGTAGCACTAAGGTACTGAACTAAGTTATGCATCATGGGCATTCTCGCTACTATAACATTCGTATTTACTTGAAATTTTATAGTTTAACCCTTTGCACTCCGTTGTCGCCGTATTTGCGACATTAAAGCCTCTATGCCCTACTAGGCTGGAGTGCAAAGGGTTAATATTGCAAGGTTCTGCCCTTAAAAGTTTTAGACAAAAATCAACGACTCGGAAGATAAAAGTAAATACTGAAAATAAATTGTCAACTCATACAATAGGCTTTTTTGTGTTCATTTATAGTCGTTGTCGCTCAATTGTGTACATATCTATTACTTATATGGGTTATCTTTTACAATGCGGCCAACTTTGGATCTCATGCTTTTGAATATCTGTGCAATGATAGCGTAAGTTAGATTACATAACTCTTTTATTTGGCTGCGTCGGCTTTACAAATGTACAGCAAAATTGTCTATAGAGGGTGTCCTACTTTAAAAAATATGTTAAAATATGTTGGGAAACTAAGGTCCTACAAAATATTATTTTTTAAAGAAAGTTTTACGGTTTTGAGGTGAACATACGATAGTACGATAGAACGTCATCTTCATAATTGTAAATGGGAACTTATAATTTTTCCTCCGTTGCAGTCGGAATCAATACAAATCCAAAAAAAAAAAAAGAAAATTGTTTTTGGCCTTAAACATCGAAGGTACATTTTATGGCACTTCAAAGTTTCAAAAATGGTGAATGTACACGAACACCTCCTTTGTTGGTTAGAAATGCAGGCGCACGTAACCACAAACGTAAACCAACACTCAAAATAAAAATGTGTCACTTGAAACCTACGGCCTGTATTGCTATTTAGCCCCTATACGTATTTCTGAAAAAGATGACATTAAAATAGCAACATTGCGCTATTTACGATACCTAATTCGGCAACATTCCAATACTTCCACTGTTCGGTTCATTGAACGAAGAGCTGGACATCGCCAATTAACTTACCAAAAAACGGAAATGTAATCGCGCCAATCTTCATGGATCCTCAGATTGGCTCTCATCAGATCGAATGTGAGCTGGGCGTGCCATTATCGACTGCATCGCGAATCTTTTTTTGACGATGTCTACTTCAGCGATGAGGCCACTTTCCACAGTACCGTGTCCGTAAACCGTCACAAATGCCACTATGTTCTGAGCAAAATTCACATTCGGCAAGTCATCTAGTGAGCCAGTGAACGTTAAATATGTGGTGTGAGATTGATAATGGGTAAATGATTGGGTTTAATTTTTTTCTCCGATCCACTTGTCAATGGTCAGCGGTATTAACAGTTTTTCCAAAATTATCTGTCACTGCTTCTCGAAGATGTCGATCTGAACACCAGGCAGAGAATCTGGTTCCAGCAAGATTGGTGCACCTACGCATTTTGAACGAAGTGTGAGGGACAACTTCGATCCAATGTTCCGGAATCGGTGGATTAGTCACACATGTCCGGTTTTATGACCTAGGTAGCCTAATCAGACTTTTTTCTATGGGGGTAACTCAAGGGCATTGTCTACCGGGAACGACCATTAACAAGAGCCGATGCAGTGACCGCATCACTGATGCATGCAGAAGAATATCTACCCACACTCTATACTGAATACAGGGGCAAATTTTGAAATAAGAGTTGAACTCTGGACTAAACAGAATGGCAACAACTTTGAACAATTGCTGTGAGGTACACGGTTGGAAAGCAGTTTGAAGTTAAAAACTACGGAAGAGGTATTCGTGTGCGTATTCTATTTAAAAAAATGTTAAGTGCCGTAACTTCAATTTTTTTAAAACTAGAAGCAATTTTTTTCATTGATATCGTCGTAATTTTTAAGTGACTTTAGCGCATCCATGCAAAAAATGGACAATGCCGCCATTGTATGTACTTCTCGAATCCATAAAACTTTCGCAGATAAAAATTCTTTTTGTAGGACCTTATTTACGAAAATCATAACCTGTATAAGTTCTAAAATATGCATTTTCCATATATAAAAAAAAAATAAAAACTATACTACCATTGTTTACTTAAACATACCTCTACGTGAAGATGAATGAGAAGTCGCTGCATCATGAACAGTGGACTACAAGGTATTTTCCTGATTATGTGAAAAGTGCGATGTCTCTTCAAATATGTATTGTTTGAGAACCTCTTTTGGTAGATCATCAAGCTCCATGTCGAATTTGAAGGGTTCTTCTGCAACAGGCTGTTTATGACGTAGAAACAAATTAAACACTTCAGGTACGTGCGACTTAATTTACAACTAAAGTATCACTATATTTCCTCCTTAAGGTGAGGAGAAACATGTACAGTTGTGAGAGAGATGCAACCATTTAGGTTCTTCACCGAGAGAGAAAAATATAATGTGTGTGGAGGTTTCGCCCTTTTGAAAGCAACTGTTTACGTGGTAACCTTTAAAATAATAAATTTGGGGATTTTCACGGAACGGGATACATATTTTTAAACAAAAATTAATAACCTGGAAGCTGATCTCACGAGAACGGACAAAATAGAAGTTGAGCGTAAGTTTAAATTACCAAGTATTTTCAAGAAGAAATGTTCAAGAGAAATAACAAAAAATATTATTAGTGGGTAAGCACAATTTTCACATTCATTTTGTACTACTTAATTACTCCGTTTTAACGTTTCAAAGATCACTTTCTGACCGTGCAGCTAATTAACTCGTTCCAAATAAAATAGCAATCTCCGCCCGTAGGCCTAGAGAATTTACGGGAAACTTGTGCGGAGACGATATGAAAAAATTGTATTGTGATAATTTCAATTTATAAATGCATTCGACAAATGCACTTTGGCAAGTCCAACGCGATCTTGTACGTTTATTAGTAAAAAAAGTCCGAATGCTATTGAGCTGTATTATAATCATGCACGAACTCTTGCTGTCAAACGTCCTTGAGGATTGCAAAGTGAAATGTCAAAGGAGAAAAAAATGAGTTTCGAAATGGTGAATGTTACATTACCTCATCGGCAGGATCATAATACTGTTCGAGATAAGGATGCGCGAGAGCATCTTCGACGACAATACGCTTGTTTGGATTGAATGTGAGCATCTTATCGAGAAGATCAAGAGCCCGAGGTTCCGCGCTCGGGTAAAGCGTAGTCCATGGCAGCTTCGGTTTGTATGGCAATGATTGAAGGTAACTGCGCGCCTGATAAAGTTATTAAAATTTATTATATGTAAATCCCGATGAACAACGTGAGACATATTGCTCGCGCATCCGAATGATGGCAGAGAATAGGAAGAAAAAAAAAGTATTATGTGCAAACGGTCTTGAAAGATGAGCACACCTTCTCGTTTATTATACACTCAAGGTCTTCAGGCGATGGTGATCCCAGAACGCCGAGAATGTGATTTAGCTGATCCAGATAATGCTTGCCGGGAAATATCGCTCGTCGCGACAACATTTCAGCAAGTATACAACCGACCGACCATATGTCTATGGATTTCGTGTAGCCCTATAAATAAATGACAAAGTAATTATTAAAATATATTAATAAAAACAATTTTTATCGAAAAAAATCACTCAACTTTTATGTATTATCGAACTAAAACCTAGAAGAATATTAATAATAATATAAATATCCTGTGCTGATATAACTAATATTTTGAGAACAAATACTGGAACCTTGGACAACTTGCTGGACATTGCAAAAACTAAAAAGCTAGTTGTTCAGGGCTTGACCGATGATTTTGCTTTTTGTTCTTAATTAATTGAAAAGTGGGCAAAAAATTAACTGGTGCGACTAGGTTCTAATTATCGTTACTTTAACAGAATAAAGTATTTTTTGTGTTTTGCAGGTCCATCATCCATAGTAGGACTTCCTTTGTGAAAAAATATGATGCTGAATTTACATTTGCTTATGTTTAAGTTTAACAGTTATTTTAGATTAATAGGTCAATATTTGCGGGATCTAGAGCAATTACGAATTATTTCAAAAACGCTATAGAAACTGAATAACTGAATACATTTAATCGGGTCATTACAGAAAAAAAAATTATGAAAAAAATTTTTTTTTCCTTGAAAAAGTCTTCTTAATAAAGAAGCAAACAAGCTGCAAATTGAAATTTGCTAATTGCTTCCTCGAGATTCCTGGAGACTCCACGATGCTCAAAGTTCTCTTTATGACTACTATCTTTCCTAATTTAAATTTGAAGCTCTGAGTATCGTGCAGAATCTCGAGGAAGCAATTTGCAAGTTTCAATGTGCAGCTTAATATTCAAACCATTTAACCAATTCTCTCCAAAATTTATACCAACTTTACTATTATTATACTCTAATTAAAAAAAAAAAATCAGCTCGATATCTTGAAATTCGGAAAAATGTGAGCGATATCACAATTTTTCGAAAAATTCGAAAATTCATAAAATCGGAACCCTTTGACAGATCTTCCCAAAATTTAATACCTACCTTCTTTTGGCAATACTCTATTTGTATTAAAAAAAAAAAAAAATTGGCCGCAAATCTTTAAATTTGCGGTATTTAGAGCAACCAGACATTTTATGAAAATTTGAAGTAAACAAAGAGGTAATGCAGGTTAACATCTGTGCGAAACTGGAACACGCTAGCTCAATCCCTTCTCGAGTTATAGACGTTTTAATTTTACAGTGTCAGAACATCCACACACACGGACATTTTTTTCTGAATATGATTTTTCGAAGTTTCAGGACATTTTGAACACGTTGACATTAAAAACTGGAAAAAAGTGTTTACCGTTACAAAGCTTCATCTACGAGGAAGCAAAATAAAAAATAACTCTGTTTGAGAATTTCTTCCTAGTGTAGTTGGAATGACCCTGTAATATATTGAAAATTATGAGTTTTCACTCACGGCAGGGTGATAAATAACCAGACTGACAGATGTTGGTAGAGAAAGTAGTTTATTCTACCTTCGGCACTTCAATTACAAAAATATGTTAAATTTAGAAAAATATAAATGATAAAAGAATAAATACAAAAATAAATTGAGTTGAATTGAATTTGGTTGAGAGAAGAGCACACAATAATATTAATTGTGTGCTGTCTTTTATTACTTGCGTAGCACACAATTATTAATTGTGTGCTGTATTGATTGAGTGTAGTGTATGCGCTGCAGCCAGCGCTGCAGAGCATGCCACGCGATAAGACATGTGAGAGCTTATAAAATGCCACTCGTTCCCAGTAAATTCTCTGTAGAATTGCAAAAGATAATGTACAGGGAAAAAGTGAGAGCACATGCAAATATATCGCTTGAGTGTTGGAATTTTGACAGAGTGATAAATCTAAGCGACAATGTAATTGACCAAGTATGATGGAAAATATCTGGCAGTTCGCAACCCGGTTAGAGTCAGCGCCACCTAGATCCCTGGGTTATCGATCTCAGAAAGATCTCTAACAATCAAATCTTTAATTATTTTTTGTCAACTCTGCTTGCCTCGCTCATTCATTAAGAATTAATGAGGCAACCAGACCTGACGATTTTTAACTTCTAAAGAAATCGTGAAAAAATACTGCCACAGCCTGGGTTCGAACCGGGAACTCCAGAATTCTAGCCTGGTACGTTACCAATTACGCCACCGCGGCTCTAGCAACATTAATTCACGATCTCTATTTTTAATGTCAAGTAGTACACCTTTGTTTGTAGATTAATTTATTAATCATTTTGTATGCTGGAATTTTGACTTGACAGACCGTGCGACAGCCGATGCTGTAGTGCACGGCCAAGTGAGCTTGAGGATGCACAAATCAGTGGAATGAATTCACAGTACTTTCCCAGCACGCTTAGTTGGGGAAAAGTACAGTGAATTAATAAGAACACACGCAATTATATTAATCGAGTGTGCAACAAGTGATGTGAAAACGTGGTGCAGCCCGCGCTGCAGAGCACGCCAGTGTGAGACCTTTATGGGGATGCACCGATGTGTATTTCACTCCTCACCGTCATTGAATTACGATAAATTGTAACGGTGTACTCTTACCTGAGTTTTGAGTCCTGGTGAGCACGAAAAGCTGAGTAGATCCGATGAAAAGCGGTGAAAAGTCTGAGATGTCCAGAAAACGTGTGCGCTGTCCCAGCGGGTTTTCACAGAAGTGTCAGATTTTACAATATGGCTGCACTTTACGAAAGCGTCGTTGAGCGCTGAAGTCAAATGAGTGAGATAGCTGGTGAGCGAAGCCAAAGTCAAGCGAGAGAGATAACCTCTCGCTTAAGGGGTCACATCTACTCAGAATGTGTGAAAAATTCGACTTTTCGTTTTCGACGGATTCTCATACTATAACATTTCAAGAATATTCTCTAAAAATTTCAAGTCGATCCGTTCAAAATTGAGCAAGTTACGGTCGTTTTTACAATTAGGTTCCGCGAGCCGCACGACGCAGGTATAACGAGGCAGGGGCCCGCTTCGAACAGCGGTGGTCCTTTGTATATACAGAGGACCGTTATTTTACAACATGCAGCTGATCTATTGAGACTGTTTATACGTATATATAGAGGACCCAAATTTAGGGTGGTGGTGGTTATAACGACGAGAGGTATGGTTATTCGGTATATTCGAAATCGAAGACCGTCACAGTTCAGCAGTGGACTTCGAAGAGCTCACTCCGTTCAGTTATACGTGTTTCTCTAATATTCAAAGTTTTTTGAGAAATGGATCGTGCGAAAGGCTCGAGAGAATTATGAAAATCGGCGAGTGTTCAGAAATCGCGGCCGAGAAAACGTAAAAACGTTTTCAATCCAAAAACAGTCGAACAAGAGAGTGAGAGTTTCAGCGCGTCGGCGAAAAAAATGAAGCGCCAAGGAGATGTGTTTGTCCCCGAGTGCTATTCGATTGAATATCGAATTATAAATGTTATAACAGTTTTCTCGACGATTGCGACTTTCGTGAAATGTAAAGACTGCGGTGGTGCAGTGAAATTTGAAACGAGCGAAACGCGTGGACTAGGTTTCAAAATTTTCATCGTGCGTGACAAGTGCGACGATCGCGTTATTCCATCCTGCTCGTACGCTGGCCGCACGTATGAAATAAACAGAAGGTTTATATTCGTAATGAGGCTTCTGGGCCTCGGATTAGCCTGTGCTCGAAAATTCTGCGGACTAATGGATATGCCGAAATTTTTGTACCAGTCCACCTACGATATCATTGTGAAAAACATCCACGATTCTGTCATCACCGTTTCCGATATAATTTTTAAAAAAGCTGTTGCCGAAGAAAAGGAAGAAATCAGTAAAAAAAAGCGATGTCATAAGATCGACTGAATTTACGGTTTCCGGTGATGGAACGTGGAAAAAACGCGGCTTTAGTTTGCTATTTGGAGTTTCTTCAATCATTGGTTACCATACTGGAAAAGTTCTGGATATCGACGTGAAAAGCAAATTTTGTAAGGAGTGCGAGGATTGGCGTGACAGAACCGATACTGCCGAGTACATGGAGTGGTATGAAGAACACGAATCCAAGTGCTTAGCAAACCACGCAGGATCTTCCGGAGAAATAGAGGTGAAAAGTATCGTCCAAATGTTCGAGCGTTCAGAAGAAAAGTACGGCGTAAAGTACGTTAATTATATCGGCGACGGTGATAGCAAAACATTCACCGGTATTCTGAACGCCTCTCCTTACGATGGAATTACTGTAACGAAAAAGGAATGCAATGGCCATGTCCAAAAGCGAATGCGACGTAGATTGCGAGAGTGTGTAAAAAAAAAATAAAGGACTTGGCGGCAGAAACAAGCTAACCGGGAAAACGATTGATAAATTGACGGTATACTATGGTTTAGCTATTCGTCGTAACGTAGATTCGGTGGAAAATATGAAAAAAGCGATACGGGCAACCTTTGATCATTATAGTTCGACCGATGATGATCCGCATCACGAAAACTGTCCGCCCGGAAATGAGTCTTGGTGCTCTTGGCAGCGCGCTTCCGCGAACGATGAACTTGCCTCTTATCAACACGATTATAAAGCTCTACCAGTCCATGTTTTAGACACAATAAAACCAATTTACACAGAACTCTCCAAAAAACCTTACTGGAAAGATGCAAAGGTGGTTTTACACAGAACAATAACGAAAGTTACAATCAACTCATATGGAAAATAACTCCCAAGATTTTACATAGTGGATCGATTGTGGTGAACATAGCTGCCCATGTCGCTGCATGTATGTTCAATCTAGGAAGCGCTTCACTTTTGCCAATGCTGCAAGCAATGGGAGTAAGCTGCGGCCGAAATTGTCACGAGTACGTGACGGAAGAAGATGAAAAGCGCGTGAACACGGCCGAGCGCCGCGCTCAACCTAACACTCGCGAAGCAAGATTATCGCGAAGACAACATCAAATTGGAGTTGTAGAGGCTGCTACGTCTGCAGAAGGATTGTTCTATGGGCCGGGCATCGATGATTCAATTTAGAGGTAATAAATTACACTTTACCTATGTATATACCCAACAAACGCGTTTTTCTCGAAACGACTTTTTAAGAATCGGTGAGAACGATATCTCAAAAACGAGTGAACCGATTTGTCTGAAATTTTGCATACATTTTTGTTATATCTAAAGGCAGTCTTTAATCGAAGGATTTTTTTTTTCGATGCGTACTTTTTTTAATATCGAGGAAAAATGGAGTGATTTTTTCACCGAAATTTGGAGCATCACTTTCGATCGGCGACCATTTTTTCAAAAATTAATATTTTATCAAATCCTTCGATTAAAGACTAGATAATACTATACAAAAACTAAATTTATTTGGTTTTTTTATTTCAGATGATTGGTTGGGCAGTTACAGTGATCACCGCGGAAGGCCATTTTTGAACAGCGGTCCGGACGGATACACTATATCATTTACATTTAGGAATTTTTTCCAATAAAAAAATTATGAAACATACTCAAAGATATTCCCCTTACTGTGAAAAAAAAAGTTCGAAACCTGCAACCATTTTCCAAAAAAAAAATCACAAAAACACGCCTTTTTTTCGGCCGCTGAGTAGATGTGACCCCTTAACGCGGCATGCCTGCGAGGCATAGCCTCGGCTCTGCGAGGCCCTGCCTCGGCTATCTCAGGCATAGCTGAGCGCAGCGTGCTACACAGCAGCAACAGGTCGACACACAGCGAATATCAATCGCCGTGCGCCAGCTGATTTTCCAACAAACTCTGATCTACATCAAACCTAACTTCTTATTGATTTATAGGAGTAAAAACGCGTCAAGCGATATCTTTCAGAAAGTTGTTTGAGAATGCTTGAGCATTCTGCTACCCGTTGATGGACTGCGCACTAGGGATGGGCGATGTTTTTCGATTAATCGAAGCAGCCAATATTTTGGCTCAATTAATCGATTATATTTCTTCGATGTTTTAGTCAGTCGATTATTCAATTTTCAATTTTTTTTGGTGACATCGATAACGCCATATTGTCGTTTTCACGTGAGAGACCACATATTGCGTCATATTGCGTATCGTAAATTGAAATTCTAGTGGACCGGCCGCGGGCTGGCATCCGGCATTCGGTAACCCGGCAGGACAGCAGCTCAGGTCGACACCTTGTTTGAAGTGAAAATAAAAAAATCTATATAATTACGCCCGGGTCGTACGCGAGAAAGTTAAGAATCGCGACCAAGAACACACGAATAAAAAAGCCGAAATGAATGCTGATAAACGTAATAAGATGTACGTATTCGTCGAGTGTATGTTAAGGATATTCTTCTTCCGTCCTCGAGCAGATACTCGTTGTGTCAGGCTTCCTCGTTGCTTGTCGAAAATACTTACGCCTTGCTCACCCGTTGCAAGCAGATTCGGACAGCATTAAGTTGTCGGGATGTTGTAGGTCAACCGGCTTGCCGGTCCACGTGGCGTCGATACTTGTGGAATTCGTAGCGAGAGAGTTAGACAATGTAGCGTGGCGTATAATGCGTATAATTAAGGGATCGTTTATTAAACAATATAAAATTTAATAGAATTGATGAAACTGATAGGATTAAGTAAAAACATGGAATGAATAATAACTAGGGTACACTGTGGCGTCGTCGCTCATGTCGCGTCGTAACTTGCTCGCGTTAGCGTCGTATTGGCCGCTGTGCCTTTGTTAAGCGTCAGGCTTCCGGACAAGCGTCCATCGTCGAGCTTAGGCAGTCGTTCACTGCCTTTGTTGGGTGGTTACCTGAGGCTACGCGGGCTCGCGCCTGCGCCTCGTAGTTGCGTGGCAATCTACAAGCCGTGCGGCGTTGTCAGCGTGACCTACGCTGACCGACGCCCGTTAGGTAGTTCCTAACATGTATATCATAACCTCGAGCACATAAAATTGCATGCGCTCGCTTATACTTTCGTACACAAAGGTACTGCAGAGAGTGTCGAGCATTCTTTTCACAATTTCAGAATCAAATTCACAATTTGAACCCCGAGTTCAGGATCAGTCATCTTTGTTTCGGCCGAATGATTTCAACAGAACAAAGGGTGTAACAATGTGAGTTTATTTTGTCATTTTTTACAAACTTACCTTTTCAAACGGTCACCTAAAATATTTCTCACTCATTGGTTTCTATTTCACAGTTCAAAGCAATCGAGTATAGCGTGGAAATACTTCGAACGAACCAGTCATGTTACAGCGTGTTGTACGATATGCAACAAAGTATGCAAACACAGTGGTAACACAACGAACTTGATTCAGCATCTCAATCGATGCCATGCAGTGATTTGCTCTACATAGATCGCACAAAAACATAAATGATGTGCAACTTCCGAATCTAGCGACGAATCGATTAATGATAAAAACTCTCCGCAGCGAAAACGCATAAAAATGAAGCAACAGCTATAAAAATGAATAACTAAGTATAAAAAGCAAAGAAATAAATTGATAATGATGTTGATAACAACAACAACAATAATAATAATAATAAATCACGAATAAATGCGAATAATATATAAATCTAACAAAAGAGAACGAAAATGACTAGAAATTATTATTGCAGGGAAAGTTGACAAGAATCGACGAGGCATTCGAGCGTACGAATTTGTTCCGAGGTATGCAGACCTTAGAGTAAATTGTTTTATTTAGACTTCTTGTCATTTTGCGATATTTCCTTTTTCTCCATACAGAGGGTCGGGAGACCTCGGACAAAATAACCAACGCTATTTTGTTTATGACCACGCATGACAAAATGCCACTATCGACTGTGCATAACAAAGGCTTCAAATTGTTGATGCGAACAGTCCCTCCTCGGTACACTGTGCCTACCCGAAAAACTATCACGAGATTGATAGACGCTCGGTACGAAGATCAATGATATTCAATTAGATGCGATAATTGGACGCATGTCAGCAACCAAAGTTACCTTGGCGTTACGGTTCATTACCTTACCGAAGAGATGAAAATGAAGAATGGATGTATCGGAGTTTTTCCGATGAATGAAACTCATACATCAGAGCATCTTACCGATTGCTTGAAATCGGCGATCGAGGACTTCAAGCTGGACCTGTCGAAAATCACGGCAGTGATTACAGACAGTTCGGCCAACATAAGAAAAAACAATGCGTGACTTACTGGGGCAACAAAGACAAACAATTGGGTTGCGTCGCGCACACCCTATCCCATCTTGTCCCAGTAGTTCTTGCGAAGATGCCCGTCGCGCAGGACACGATTGCGAAAGTGAAGGCCGTCGTCACAATAACCCGGAGGACTGTTGTAGCTTGCGACGAATTGAAGAAGCTACAAATGCGGGATGGTAAAACCCAAGGAACTGCATTGAAATTCATTCAAGATGTCGCTATAAGATGGAACTTGATGCTGTACATGCTGCAGAGGTTCCTCACTCTCGAGGAATATGTTTATCCGGTCGTGTCGAAGTGCCCGAATGTACCCGATATGTTGAGACGCGACGAGATGCAGATGCTAAGAGATGTAGTCTCGCTTGCGAAGACAGTAGAGCTCGCCATTACTGAAGTCAGTGGAGCGTTGTATCCAACATGCAGCGTCATTATCTCATTAGTACACCGCCTCAAAGACAGTGTCTAAAGATACAAGCCTTCAACACAGTGCGGAAACGAATTCCAAGAAAAACTCCTAGCAACGATTGATTGGTGGTTCAAGGACTTCGAGCTCAACAAAATATTGGCTATATCGAGCTTACTGAATCCTCCATTGAAGAAGATCCACTTCCAGAGTGCCCTGGCTGCTTCTACTGCAATAACTCGAATCAATAATTTCATCAAGAACGACGAAGTTCAAATTACGAAGACTACTACAAAAGTACTCGAGGAACCGACTGAACAGAATAGTCTCTGGGGTCATCATGACCACTTGATTGTGACCAAAGCTGACTCTAACAGGCATAGCGAAGATGTCAGTCTCGAAATACGTCAGTATTTGAGTCAGCCAAACATCAAGCGCCATGAAAAGCCTCTTCAGTATTGGTCATTGATCAAACTCGCGTTTCCGTCTCTCTACAAGTTGGTAGTGAAATACATCAGCATTGTCGGAACGTCCGTACCGTCTGAACGGCTTTTTTCTCAAGCTGGCGACATAAAAACGGACAACCGAAGCAGACTGTCCTGTGAGCATTCGAAAAAGTTGCTGTTTCCCAGCTCGCTCACACGTGAAGATTGGGATTTCGGACGGTCTTAGTTCCTCTTTCGTGATACATTATATGTTCCTATATTTACGTAATTGCAGCCTGCAACTACGTACTTTAGTTCATCTTTTGTAATACACTATATGTTTATATGTTCCTAGACACAAAATGTGATAAAGTAAAGGGTGATTTTTTTGAGGTTAGGATTTTCATGCATTAGTATTTGACAGATCACGCGGGATTTCAGACAAGGTGTCAAAGAGAAAGATGCTCAGTATGCTTTGACATTTCATAATGAATAGACTTACTAACGAGCAACGCTTGCAAATAATTGAATTTTATTACAAAAATCAGTGTTCGGTTCGAAAAGTGTTTCGCGATTTACGTCCGATTTATGGTCTACATAATCGACCAAGTGAGCAAACAATTAATGCGATTGTGACCAAGTTTCGCACTCAGTTTACTTTATTGGACATTAAACCAACCACACGAATGCGTACAGTGCGTACAGAAGAGAATATTGCGTCTGTTTCTGAGAGTGTTGCTGAAGACCGTGAAATGTCGATTCGTCGCCGTTCGCAGCAATTGGGTTTGTGTTATTCGACGACATGGAAGATTTTACGCAAAGATCTTGGTGTAAAACCGTATAAAATACAGCTCCTGCAACAACTGAAGCCGAACGATCTGCCACAACGTCGAATTTTCAGTGAATGGGCCCTAGAAAAGTTGGCAGAAAATCCGCTTTTTTATCGACAAATTTTGTTCAGCGATGAGGCTCATTTCTGGTTGAATGGCTACGTAAATAAGCAAAATTGCCGCATTTGGAGTGAAGAGCAACCAGAAGCCGTTCAAGAACTGCCCATGCATCCCGAAAAATGCACTGTTTGGTGTGGTTTGTACGCTGGTGGAATCATTGGACCGTATTTTTTCAAAGATGCTGTTGGACGCAACGTTACGGTGAATGGCGATCGCTATCGTTCGATGCTAACAAACTTTTTGTTGCCAAAAATGGAAGAACTGAACTTAGTTGACATGTGGTTTCAACAAGATGGCGCTACATGCCACACAGCTCGCGATTCTATGGCCATTTTGAGCGAAAACTTCGGAGAACAATTCATCTCAAGAAATGGCCCGGTAAGTTGGCCACCAAGATCATGCGATTTGACGCCTTTAGACTATTTTTTGTGGGGCTACGTCAAGTCTAAAGTCTACAGAAATAAGCCAGCAACTATTCCAGTTTTGGAAGACAACATTTCCGAAGAAATTCGGGCTATTCCGGCCGAAATGCTCGAAAAAGTTGCCCAAAATTGGACTTTCCGAATGGACCACCTAAGACGCAGCCGCGGTCAACATTTAAATGAAATTATCTTCAAAAAGTAAATGTCATGGACCAATCTAACGTTTCAAATAAAGAACCGATGAGATTTTGCAAATTTTATGCGTTTTTTTTTAAAAAAAAGTTCTCAAGCTCTTAAAAAATCACCCTTTATATAGAAGTGTTACAGCTTAAAATGATTATTTTGTTATACCCGTAACCTTTCATTCATTTTCCTTTTTATTTATTTTCATCTCATTCATCATTTTGTTATCAATGGCAATATCAATTTCGTATTGAAAGATCTTGTATCAAAAAATCTTCCATTTTTAGTATTCGTATAAATACTCATGCTTGGATTACAGTTAATTATTTTTTTCAGGTACACAAACTTTGGACAGAACATAAAACTGCATTGAACCCATAAATGAAGACAATGGAGCGTTTTTATGATAATAAAGCTTTAATGACTGTTGGAAAATCAGCTGGCGCACGGCGATCGATATTCGCCGTGCGTCGACCTGTTGCTGCTGTGTAGCACGCTGCGCTCGGCTATGCCGGAGATAGCCGAGGCAGGGCCTCGCAGAGCGGAGGCTGTGCTTCGCAGGCATGCTGCGTTAAGCGAGAGGTCATCTCTCTCGCTTGACTTCGGCTTCGCTCACCAGCTATCTCACTCATTTGACTTCAGCGCTCAACGACGCTTTTGTAAAGTGCAGCAATATTGTAAAATCTGACACTTCTGTGAAAAGTGTGCGCTGGGACAGCGCACACATCCTCTGGACATGTCAGACCTTTCACCGCTTTTCATCAGATCTACTCAGCTTTTCGTGCTCACCAGGACTCAAAACTCAGGTAAGAGTACACCGTTACAATTTATCGTAATTCAATGACCGTGAGGAGTGAAATACATATTGGGGCATCCCCATAAAGGTCTCACACTGTGGCGTGCTCTGCAGCGCGGGCTGCCCCAACTAAGCGTGCTGGGAAAGTACTGTGAATTCATTCCACTCATTTGTGCATCCTCAAGCTCACTTGGCCGTGCTCTGCAGCGTTGGCTCTGGCACGGTCTGTCAAGCCAAAATTCCAGCACTCAAACGATATGATTGCTAGTGCTCTCACACTTACCCTGTACATTCTCTTTTGCAATTCTACAGAGAATTTACTGGGAACGAATGGCATTTTATAAGCTCTCACATGTCTCATCGCGTGGCATGCTCTGCAGCGCTGGCTGCAGCGCATACACTACACTCAAACAATACAGCACACAATTAATAATTGTGTGCTGGTCTCTCAACCAAATTCAATTCAACTCAATTTATTTTTGTATTTATTATTTTATCATTTATATTTTTCTAAATTTAACATATTTTTGTAATTGAAGTACCGAAGGTAGAATAAACTACTTTCTCTACCAACATCTGTCAGTCTGGTTATTTATCACCCTGCCGTGATTGAAAACTCATAATTTTCCATATATTACAGGGTCATTCCAACTGCACCAGGAAGGAATTCTCAAACAATGACAATAAATTCTACGTTTTTTTTCGCAACTTTGTTCATCTCCAATCTTTATACGAAAAATTGGGTCCCTCTCTTCTCCAGCAAAAGTTCATTCCATCTCGCCAGCCACCCTTTTTCCCATTACCGTAATCATACAAGTCATACACTATGTTTCAACCGATACTGATAGGGTCAATTTGGGGTTCGGCGTGAGTGCGAGAGGGACATACAAGCGGACCTTTCTCTCGCACTCACGCTGAACCCCGCTTGGTGAAAACATAGTCGATGACAGTACACCCGTAGTATTCTACCCGCTGTTTTCGATTAATCGATTCGTCGATGTAATAAAGAAAATTATCAATTTCGAACATCGATCACTTTTTTTTAAATCGATTTTGGAAACATTGATTAAATTTAGAACATCGTCCATCCCTATTGCGCACTGCAGGGTAGTATGGGCAACTGCTTGCTGTTGCTACTTAGCGGCAGCACCAATTAGAAGCAGTATAACTCGCACTAGGTCATCGTGCCAAGCAGCAGGTCGCTGCGCGCACGCGCTCTACGACTGCTTGGCTAGACAACGGCTGCTTTGTATAACGCAGCCATCTTGCGTTTTGCTCTTGCACGGTTTTCATCGCCACCGTGTTTCGTGCGTGCTCAAAATAGTTAAGCGCATCTAAATCAGACTCACAGTTCAACTCTGCCGACCTACAGTCACTACAACTCAGCCATCATATCAGCAGTGATATATTGACGTCGGCATATCAGTACATCAACATTTGGCTCATCGTATCATGCATCCGGCGTCAGCTTCACGGCGAGGCCCGATCGTGATAGCACATCTCATCAATTACACACGATTAATATAATCGTGTGTGGTAAAAGGCATTTTCTTCACATTTTCTTCACTCTTTTTTTGTGCTTATTTTAATATTGTATTTTCTATATTTTATTTGGTTTATTTATGTAATATTGTCCACTGCACTCTGACAGGTGGAGCAATAAATGCTACTGTAATTAACATCTGTGTTGTAAGTAATTTAATACATGTTTAAATTTCGCGCCTATATCCACTCTGTTCAATCGAACGATGCTGGTACCCCCTTCGGCTATCATCGGATCCGAACTAAATCTCCGATGTGCATAGCGTGAACGGTGAGGTTTGCCTTGGGCTCACCCCAGTCGTTCGACTACCACGAGTGAGATCAAATCTAATAAGTTATTTATATAATTATATCATATCCGCCGTGTGAAAAGTTTCCCTCTATAATTGTACAGGTATGTTTCTGCGCTTTCTTATATTATTTATGTATGGGTGCTTATACTGTTGTCTCAATTAATAGAACAGTCGGACGACTGGGCGCTTGGCGTCTTGCGCTTTTCTCCATGGCGCTTGTCTACGTTGCGTTTTACATCGGATTCAACGCCGGCTCTATCACATTGGACTTTACAAGAGCGAATACGATGGGCTGTGCGATGGCTATGAAACTTGAGCTATCGGTCTGAGGGTTAAGGATGCGTTCTACTTATCAGCGTATTTTCTCGAAGTCACTACATATGGGATTGGTCCTGACGCTGCAGAGAGATTCAGTCATTTTCTCGAACATTCTCGAATTCAACGAAAATCCAGGTAATGCGTCATGTGAATATTAAGCGGGACCGATATTCCCGATATCAAGCCACACCAGGAGAATTGACAAGTGAAGGTCGCAAGTATCGTCTCTATAGATACTAGACTCTATAGATACAAGCCACACCAGGAACATTGACAAGTGAAGGTCGCAAGTATCGTCTCTATAGATACTAGACATAAACAGTGTTTTTATATATTGGGTCAGCCCAGATAAACTGTGAATTCGCGAGCTGACCTGGAACATTGTGCGCATGGGTTATCGGTGGATTACTTTGAATATTCGAAATCAAAATAGATTTAACCTCTAAGAGAGTGTTGGTTCAATTTTGTCCTGTTAACGAGAGTTTTTGCTCCTGTGTTTAAATAATTATACCAACGCTATTCCATTGCGGGAAGTTGAGTGATATTTGTATTTATTATATTGAATGCCACCGAGTGGTCTTATGTGTATAATATTGTGTGCCGTGGTATGCCGGCGGGGTTCATTTCGAGTATACAGGGATAGAGTTCGGGTATATCGTCCAAGTATAATATCAAAGCCAATGTGTATGATCATCACGAGACTTAACCAAGCGTTCATGAAAATATATAATGTGTTCTAAACGCCACTATACTACTGAAACGAATAACTGTTTCGTCGATGATAAAATATATGATGTGTTATAAACGCCACTATACTACTGAAGCGGGTCTAATCTTATCCGGGCCTCGTTTACTCATGGCCTGAGATATATATTTGGAGAGGCTCATACTGTCAATAGAAACGGTTCCTAAATTACCGATTGTGTATATTAACCCTTAGCGGCCACACGGGGTAACTAGTTACCCCAGGCACAGGAAAAGTGAAATTATAGGTCTAAAACCTTTGAAATTAATACAAGTAACGTCATCTACTGATAGTAGACAAGTGTGAGATGTGACTCCATTTCATAGTAAGCCGAAAAAACGCGTGGCGGCGCTTTGAGCGTTCGTTTTCTCGGCGCAGGGTAACTAAAGGGTGTCCCAGCAAGATCGCCGGATTTAAATGTGCCGCCATTTTGTTAATACGAGTTGTACGGTGATTTTTTTTACATTTGTCACGCACAGACCACGCGATGTAAGAATATGGAGAAGTATTCAAACCAACAACGTTTAATTATTGTAAAAACACATTACAAAAATGGTGAAAGTTTTGCGAAAACAGTTCGCCAATTACGTCAAGTTTTTGGTCGCAATAATGCGCCAAATGAATCGACAGTGAGGCGTTTAATTACAAAATTTGAGCCCAAATTTACGCTGATGGATCAGAAGATCATTGTTCGTCGTCGTCCTTGTCGGTCACTCGAAAATATAGCCACAGTAACGGAATCTGTGGCCGAGAATCCAGGAACTTCCATTCGGCATCGGGTCAACAATCCGCATTAATTTGATGACGTTCCAACACCCAATCAGCAAATTCACGGCGCTGCGCATGGTCCCTTGGCTTGATTTCTTGCACCAATTGAACCTTGTACGCGTGCAAATGCAGATCTTTTACCAAAATTCGTTGCATAGTGCTACTGGAAATGTTTAATTGTTGACTACGATGTCGAATGGAATCGGCGACGCAGGGGAATCTACTTCTGCGATTATCGTTCTAAAGAAACTGATTGCTCATCTCACCTTCCCGATGCTACACCAGAGATTGGCAGAGCCAAGTCTTCGGAAAGAGCTACAGATGGTCATCAAGAGCATCCTAAAAATTGACAACAACCAAGAAATGGGCGACCTGGAGAAAGTTACCTTCGACCAAGCGCGGAGGTGCGTACTGTGCGACCGAAAGAAGGACAAAAAAACACGTGTTGGATGTCCGGCCTGTAGAAGACCGGTTTGCGAGGAACATCGGTTCCCTTTGTGCATGACGTGTGCTGGTAAATAAAATAGGATTCAAAATAATTTTTTTTATTCAAATATCATAAAAAATTTTTTTTCACTTTTCTGTACGTAAATATGTATTTAGAAGCTAATAAAATACAAAAAAGCAAATTTTATGATTTGTAATTTTTTTTAATTTTTCCCTCCAGTAATTTTGCAAAATAAATATACTTTTTGAATGATCGGCGGATACTGTTATTTTTTTATGGTAGTGGTATATGTTGTGCGTACAATCCTAAAATGTTAGCCCTTAATATTGAAAAATGGCGGAGTAATGAATTTTTGTGTGAAAAAAGCCATTCTTGCTGAATTTTCACATATATGACCAGTTTTTAGAACGCTATCTATAAATTGACGGATAAAAATCATTTGAAATGTTAAAAAACTCTTCAACAAACATGAAACAATCGGTTAGAAGTCTCAAAACACCCATATGTCTTGTACAACTAAGTTCTTCAGCATGGGGTAATGAGTTACCCCATGTGGGCGCTATGTGGCCTGGCTGAGGTGTGGCCGCTAAGGGTTAAAGAAAGTTAATGTTATCATATGGAGATGTCTATTTTTCTTTAATTCAAAAAATATTTTTATTACAGTGTACAGATTATTAATTCTCCTTCACCAATTTACAGTCCACTTAACTCTACCATCTGAATTCCTGAACAGTGTTTTTTTCAGTATTTCAGTCAGTATGCCTTTCAGAGGGCATTATGATGCGTATATTCTCATGATATTAAGGAATGCATCAGAGAGTCATCCTGCTTTCTTTATATGGAAAAGTAAGTTTTCATTTGTTTGAAATTAATGAGTCTACCTGGTGGTCGAAGAACCAAACAAAATAGAATAAATTAATGAGTATATATGGTGGTTGAAGGACCAAGCAAAATAGAACAAATTAATGAATATATATATGGTGGTCGGAGGACCAACAAACTAGAATAAATGGTAAAACTTTCGTTTACGGGACCCACCTCCGATCGCCTTCGGACCAAGTGTATTCGACGCGTTTTCGTACGGAGTATGTATTTGAAGGTAATGTTGCTTCTTTAGGTTATTTAGGTTCTTAATATCATGTTAAACTCTACTTCACAAATCAGTATTGACTAACGATTCGACAATGTAGCTGTACTACGGTAGAGTGACAGTGCTACTGGCCTGCGTATAGCAAGAAGCAACATTACCTTGATGTGACATTGATAGTGTAAACATAACGTATGTAAGCCACAGCGAGAAAAGCAACATTATTAAGTTGTTATATTAGCTCGTCAGACTATGGTTGTACCTCGGGTTACCCCACACCAGCACTGCTAAATCACGTCTGTTCTTCGACGGACATTTCGTAATCTTGATCTACCATCCAGCTCACCACCGCCAGTTGATCGGCCGTGACTAGTTGTTGTGGCACGGTCGGCTTGGAAAAACCCTGCCTTCACCATTTAAGGGTCGTTAGGCAAGTTGGACCTACCCCCTAGTGGGGGAAGTGACTCTCTTAGCCAGTCCCGACGATCCAGTTAGGCCAAGGCCGTACCAGGTTGCCCGGACTGTTACCAGCGGGGGCCACGTGGAGGCGGAGTCACCAGCTTGCGCTCGGTCCCAGCAGGTTAACCCGGAAAATATCCAGGTTGTTCGGCCTAAGCGGCTCGGCTGTACCGGCTAGCCACGTACCTTTTAAACGTGACCCCTGCACCTGCCGATCACAGCCACGAGAAAAGCAACAGACGAAAAGTAACCACGCGATCGCGCACATATACAGATACAGACCATGAGTTTTTAACATCTTTAATATTGAATATCTTCGTTCGCCGGCGAGAGCGCCGATTCTGCTAGAGGAAAAAGTTGTTCCCCGTGCGAAAACGCGTCGAATACACTTGGTCCGAAGGCGATCGGAGGTGGGTTCCCTAAACGGCAGTTTTACCGAATAAATAATATGTGAGCGATGAGTGAACTGAGCTAGCTGGTGATAACGACAGGATGTTATGGACCTGGGTGACAAGTGTATTGAAATTAAATGCTCACGGTTACAAAATATCAAATCAGTCTTTATTAGTTCTAAAGAAAATGAGGAGAGATACCTGATGAGTATCGACAAAATATATTATTGATTTGCCTGTGTGTTGATGCACTGTGAGTGAGTTGATGAACATGCTGCTGAGTTGACCCTTGAGTTGGGTGGGTGAAACTGTTGATTAGACCTGATGTAGAGCTCATTGAAACGTCCCCATGATGTACCGGTAAGTCGACTGTTCCTTATGTCAACCACGAGATTGAGTGGTGGCTGTGCTTCCAACGATACATAAATTCGGTGACAGTTATGTGAGTGTTGCTGAGTGCGAGGTGAAGACACGTAGTGTGCACTTGCACTGATTGTGAGTATAACTGCACTTGATTTGTCACTGAGTTTAACACACTACAGAACTGAGTTGGACGAAATAAGTGAATTTATGGTGTAATTATTCTGACGCGTGCTTTCTTGAGCGAAAACTCGATGATGAATAGAAGACTACTTCCGTCGTCCACGATGCTGCGGCCTGAGCGTCCTGAGGGCGGACGTGCGTCACAGCTTGCATGAGCGTGGATTCGTTGCCCGGGATGGTATGCAAGTCCGGTGATTGGTTATGCCGCTGGGGCCATACTACGTAGCGATAGCCGCTGGGATGAGCTCAGATCGAGGAAGTAAGCTGATCATACGCTTGTGAGCCGTGCCATATGATGCGAAGCATCAGTCTCGTTAGTGTGGTATGTATCCGTGAGTCGTGTGCGTGAGTGATGCGAAAGCTAAACATCATTTGTGAGCAAATTATGCGTTTTGGTAAGATTCTAGTCAGGCTGCCATGTGTTTTAAGATGAAGTTCAAAATAAAAAATTGCTCGGAAAATCATCGGCATATCGTCAGCGTGGGCCGAAAGGGCTGTTATGGTCACGTGAACTTGTGTTTGAATTTTTAAAATGTTCACGTTTCTGAACAGGCTGCCAATGATGAGTATACAAGTTTTTGTGATAAAACTTGTGCAAAAAATATGGTATACCGTTTGCGTATGCCAAAGTACTATTTACTTTGAAAAAATCGTGTATAATTGTGGAATAACATCTCGTTATTTTTGTCTATACAAAATTTATTGTAATATAAAATATATCTATATCCTAAAATGTTGACATGTAAAATGGCATACAAGTTGAGCGGGTTTGTCATTAAAAAATATAAATGAAGTAGTAAAATAGAACAACAGGTTTCTGTGTATTTAATCAGTATGCCATTCCATTATTGATGTAATCATGAGTATATCATGAAGTTAAATAACAAATGGCATACAAGTTGCGTTAATTTTTCATATAAAAAATTGTTTAAAAAGTTGCAAAATTATGCAAAAACTAGGCGTGTTTTTAGTCAGTATCGCTTGGTTTATAATTAAAGTTAGTAATTAACTGTGTTAAAATAAAAATGTGTTGGAGAATCAGCTGGCGCACGGCGATCGATATTTGCCGTGCGTCGACCTGTTGTTGCGGTCTAGCACGCGGCGCTCGGTTGGGCCGGAGATAGCCGAATGAGGGCCTCGCGGAGCCGAGTCTGTGCCTCGCAGGCAAGCCGCGTTAAGCGAGAGGATAGCTCTCTCGCTTGACTTCGGCTTCGCTCACTAGCTATCTCTCTTTTTTGACTTCAGCGCCCAACGACGCTTTCGTATCCCGCAGCCATGTTGAAAATTTAGACACTTTCTGAAAAATCCACGGAACAGCGCACGCATCTACTGGACTCTCGGACCCTTTTTCACTGAATTCACCGGACTCGCTCAACATTTCGTGCTCACCAGGACTCAAAACTCAGGTAAGAGTATACCGTCATAGTTCGGTGCAGTTCACTGGCGGTGAGGAGTAAAAAATAAGTCGGTACATCAACATAATCGTCTCACTTTGTGGCGTGCGCTGCAGCACGGGCTGCACCACGTTTTCCTCACTCTATCTTGCCTGCTCGATTAATATAATTGCGCATGTGCTTTATATTCACTGTAGTTTCCCCCAGTAAATCTGCTGGGAAAATACTGTGAATATTTTCTACTCAGTTGTGCATCCTCATTGTTCTTACTTGTCATGCTCTGCAGCGCTGACTGTGTCACGCTGTCTCATATCACATTCCAGCACTCAAGCAGTACAACTGCAAGTGGTCTCACTTATTTCCTGTATTACAATGTATTGTACAATAAATATAATTGTGCGCTGGTTTTTCAACACAAATTCAATTCGATTTATTTAATTATACATTTGTTAATTGTCTGAGTTTTTGGTGTATTCATTTTTATATCATTTTTCATTCTTTCAAAATTTAGCCTATTTTTGTATTTATTCCCAACTTTTATATTTTTCCAAATTATATTATTTTGTATACCAAGTGATGGAAGGTAGTAAAAACCGATTCCTCGATGTAACAACTATGTGTCTGGTTTATTTATCACCCTGTCTCGAGTGAGGTTTCATGTTTTCTCAACATATTCTCAGATCTGTCAAAGTACATCGGACGGATTCCCAAACAAAATGGTATACTAGTTGTGCAGGTTTTCATATTAAAAATGTAATAAAACTGTTATGCCGGACAACACGTAAATGGAATTATACAGTCGACGGTATAATACTTAAAAAGTGATATTTTCGGGATCATTTGCCAATAATGAGTAGGAACTCGCGTGAACGCAAATAAACTCGAGTATTTGTACGAAAAAGTGTTCTCGGTTTATTAATAATTATCGGAAAGTAATCCGTTAAATTATTCTCAAGAAGAAATACAATATTATATTATACAATAACGACTTAACATCTATTCCCGCTCTCGAGTCTTCTGACGAGGACCCATTCTCTTTCACTTTTAGCTTAAGACTTTAATATTTTGAAGGAGTCCGACCCAGGATCAACCGTTCAGGTCGATGTGAAAATTAAGACTGAGTTAACGAACAGTGCCTATCAAACTGCACGATGTTCAAATAAAAACAAGAATTCGCAAACAAAATTTTAGTGTACTTGCAGAATAAACGAAAAAAAACTTTTCAGTTTCATTTCTACTGTGTGTGAATGGCACGCATCTGTTCTTTAAAAATTTATTTTATCTTTAAATATGAGCCCGTTCCCTGGTTAATTCTTTTCAAAACTGTTGAATTACGAAATAGAACTCCGCTGAAATCTTTTTTACAACATCGACTGATTCATGAGTGGCGGCGTGCGTTGCGGCGACACGACACAGCTGATGTACCATGGTATAGTTAAAGTATTATGATAAATAATGGGTATGCACATGTAAGTCAATCGATTTGAATTTATCGCACAATTACTTATTCAGTTTATTATTATAAAGTATATATATACGCTGAAGTTTTAACTTTATGATTTATTAACATATTAATATATAATTTATAATATAAATATATAGTAACAAAACATTGTTACTAGCTCCGCCGGGGCCTTGGCTCGAGCTCGCCACTCACCCTAGCGATAAGCGATTTTAAGTATTTTACTATCGATATTGAGTATTAAGAAAATCCTTCCCCCTTCCTTTACTTTAACGCGCGAGACTTGAGGGCGAAATGCAACATCCACCGATAGATGTAACGACCCAACAAGGACTCCAGGAGACGAGCGATGTTGTGCTGAACCTGCGGAAGGCAAGTGGAACGTGGACAGAGAAAAGTCGCGCTTCGAAATAGCCAAAATCGCCGACGCCGCACTAAAGAAACCGCCAATACCAGTCGTAACGCTGTTTTATGCCGCGGAATATTCGAGTATAATTATTTCGGAATTATTCCTCCTTCGGGCCGCTCACCCGAAGTAGAAAGAATGTGCAGACGTATGCAGCGAGCCGCGAGCAATTACTCGAGTACGACTTGCAGCAACATGCAGCTTACACTTTTGCAAATTCATCGATTTCGCCAAAGGTAACTATTAGGTGCACAACTAAGTTCCCGCTGTTTTTCAAGAGATGGCTCCAGTAATAAGTGCTGGTCGATTGGGACATAACCAAAACGTCATGAACCAAGCTTAGGCATATGGTAAACAAACCGCTTCGACACATTAGTGATTTTGTTTTTGCGTCATATACTTTTGGTTGTGTGAAAATGTCTGATTTTGTGCCAAATAATCGTCATTTGCGGAGTGTTGCTTTTCTTCTTTCATTCGAAGAAAACGGCGACTGAAGCGCATCGAGAACTCCAAAAAGTTTACGGAGATGCTGCACTAAGTGAAACAACATACCGTGATTGGTTCCGTCGCTTCAAAGACGGTGATTTTGATCTTGACGACCGTTTGCGTGAAGGAAGGCCAAAAACCTTCGAAGACGCTGAATTGCAGGCCTTGCTCGATGAGGATCCGTGCCAAACGCAAAAAGAGCTTGCTTCAGCATTAGGAGTTACTCGCCAAGCCATTTCCAAGCGATTGCATGCGTTGGGAATGATTCAAAAACAAGGAACTTGGGTTCCTTATGATTTGAAGCCAAGAGACGTTGAGCGTCGTTTTTTCGCCTATGAACAACTGCTCCAGCGGCAAAAAAAGAAAGGTTTTCTTCATCGCATCGTTACGGGTGATGAAAAATAGATTCATTACAGCAACCCAAAGAGAACAAAATCATGGGGACTGCCCGGTCATGCTTCTACGTCGTCGGCTCGGCCGAATATTCACGCTGCGAAGATTTTACTGTGTATTTGGTGGGACAAGGGCGGTGTTATGTAAAGGGTGGTTAAATTGTAAGGGCCGATGTTGAATGTGAACCACACCTAAACGTCAAGTTTTTTTCTGCATTTCATTTGACATTTCTCAATTTCAGACTAACTCAATTTGAACCATGGAAAGATACACAATCAAGCAACGCGTTAAAGTTATTCAGGCTTATTATGAAAATGGGCGTTCAAATCAAAATGCATATCGTGCACTTCGTGATTTTTTCGGTCAATTTAATCGTCCAAATGTGCGTACAATCGGAAAAATCGTGCAAAAATTTGAGCAAACCGGGTCTGTAGGAGATATTAAAACACCAGTGCATGCTCGTACGGCTCGTACTGCAGAAAATATTGCTGCTGTTCGCGATAGTGTGGCTGAAGAGCCGTCCACACGCTTATAAGGTGCAATTGACTCAAGAACTAAAGCCTCTTGACCATTCCAAACGTCGTCAATGGTCAGAATGGTGGCAAGAAATGGCAACAGTGGATCATCAATTTTCGAAGAAAATCATCTTCAGTGATGAGGCACATTTTCACCTCAGTGGATTCGTCAATAAGCAGAATTGCCGCATTTGGGCGAATCATAATCCAAGAGTGATTGTCGAAAAACCAATGCACCCACAAAGAGTGACTGTTTGGTGCGGTTTATGGGCTGGCGGCATCATCGGGCCGTATTTTTTCCAAAATGAGGCCGGTCTGGCAGTTACTGTGAATGGTGTTCGCTATCGTGAGATGATAACGAACTTTTTATGGCCCGAATTGGAAGATATGGATGTGTGCGATATGTGGTTTCAACAGGACGGTGCCACTTGCCACACAGCTAACGAAACAATGGCTCTTTTGCGCGACAAATTCAATGGCCGTGTTATCTCACGTGGTGGCGATGTCAATTGGCCGCCAAGATCATGTGATTTGACACCGTTGGACTTCTTTCTTTGGGGTTATTTGAAAGAAAAGGTGTACATAGATAAGCCAGCAACAATTCAAGAGCTAAAGGATGAGATAATTCGGCACATTAACGGCATAGAACCTCAATTATGCCTAAGCGTCATCGAAAATTTGGACCATCGGATGGAGGTGTGCCGCCGAGGTCGCGGCGGCCATTTGGCCGATATTTTGTTCCATACATAATTGAACCATACCATATTATCATAATAAAAAGAATTGACAATAATTTCCTAAATAATTTGTGTTTTATTAAAAATCAACATCGGCCCTTAAAATTTAACCACCCTTTATTATGAGCTGTTGACATCGAACGAAACCATCACTGGGGAACGGTATCGAACTCAATTGATGCGATTGAGCCGAGCACTGCGCGAAAAGCGGCCACAATACGAGCAGAGGCACGAAAAAGTGATTCTACAGGATGACAACGCTCGGCCTCACGTTGCCAAACCCGTTAAAACCTACTTAGAAACGCTCAAATGGGAAGTCCTACCCCACCCGCCATATTCCCCAGATATTGCGCCGTCCGATTATTACTTGTTCCGTTCGATGGCACATGGTCTGGCTAATCAGCAGTTTAGCTCATATGAAGACATCTCAAAATGGCTTGATTCGTGGATAGCCTCAAAAGACGAACACTTCTACCGTGACAGTATTCGAGCTCTGCCAGAAAGATGGGAAAAAGTTGTCGCTAGCGATGGGCAATATTTTGAACGATTCATTTGTAAACATTTTTTCACAATAAAGTTGCATTTTCATAAAAAAAAAAAAACAGCGGGAACTTAGTTGCGCACCTAATACTTTACCGAAATCAGTCTGAAGCTTAACATCAACCTGAACGGTTGATCCCGGGTCGGACTCGCCCGAAATATTAAACACTTGAAACAGATTCGATAGAAACCGGTTGGTTCTTCGATAGTTAGCAACTTGAACACGTATTGTATTTCAATCCTTTCATGCAACATAATAGATAAAGGAACGTTGCCGTTATCAATGATAAACGACCAACTTATACTTTTACTATAAATTCACGCGTTTGTTTCATTCACTTAAGATCTATCTCTTTATCAGCGAACGATCCAAAAATAATAACTTTTAAATATTATACCGACGACCGTAATCATCTATTTACGCGTTACCGGCATAACAGCTGCATGCTGGTTACTAAACTACACGCTATGGAGCGACGATCCAGCGAGACCACTACCATCACCAACCGCCATACTGCCGAAACCGCCCACCGTTCTGATCGCCGACCAAAAACCAACTCTCTCTCACCCACCTCACCCAATCACGGACGACCGACTGCGATGAAAAAGACGACGAGGATCTCGAGAGCATCGAGTTAAGCATTTCCTCCGAGAGCACGTGCGTGTGAGTACCCATTAATACTCATTTCTCTCCCCTGCGACCGTATTAGTTATAGATTATTGGTTTTGAAGATTCACGACCGCGTGTTGCCAGTATCGTAGTTAGTGGTGTATGTGGAGTTGATTTACAGGTAATATAGTGAGAGTTTCCTCGCCTTAAGTTCATTGCCGAGTATTTCTCCATAATTACCATGTCCCTTTTTGTTCCTATTTTGAGTAGTAAGGAACTGAGCTAATATTCTAAGAAGCCGTCGATCAGGACTTTGACCCTTCCCCCTGAGCTTCACTTCCCCGCTCCCTAGCTAGTCGGCTGTTGCGAAGTCGCCCGATCGTACATTGTTTTCGTGCGCATGGTTTTGATTCAGTGTCCCGTTGCGCCCCTCGCGAGAACTCACGCGGTGCTACACCGAAAAGTAGCTGGTGCCAACTTGTCAACATTCAGGCTTCAATTATTTCTATTTTCTTTTTATTATTCAAGTTGTGTTCTGCGTTACTTTTTCGTTCTATTATTTTGTGCCAATATTCGAGTGTTTATTTTGCATCTTCTAACCTTCGATTATTTTGGGGTTATTATTCGAGATTATTTTGCGTGAATTGCGTTATTATTGTGTATTATTATTTCAAGACCGTGAAGTTCCTTTCGTTCCCCTTTTTGAATAACTACTATTATTTTATTACATTGTTCTCCTCCCCTTTTTGAAATGTTATTATTACTTTGTCAGCCCCCCCCTAGTTTCGAGCTTGGTTATCTTTATTACTGTTATTTTGACCTTTCTATTACAGGATTAATTATATCCCCTCTCTCTTTTTTTGTTTATGTGTCAAATTGAATACACCCGCATTGTTATTTCAGGAATTTATGTGCTGACGTTTAGATATTTTTGTCGATCCTGATTCCTTTCTCAAACTGCGAGAATCGGCCACAATATATATATGTTCCACCACATAATACTGAGAGAATATAGAAACTCGAGCACTTCCGACGACGAGTTAAATAGACTGCTTCTAACGTAGGGAAAAAGCGTTACAAGAGCTAGAAATAATTCGCGACGCTAATCTATCAGGGAAAAATTCGAAATAACGTAGGAAAATATAGGTACGGCCCTGACATGAGGAACCTATGCGGATGCACTCAGAGTGCATCACACCAACGCCGAGGCTGCAAGGGCAGTCGGGTGAGCGAGCGGCGAGTACGTCACGGAGATCTCAGGTGGGTGGTCCACTCCCACCACAGGGAGTCGTGACGTAGGAAGGAAGACCATCGATCTGCGGTTGACAATCAGAACATAGGGATAGACTTACGGTAGCACACCGGTAACTTACCGACATCAGATATGAGCGGATAGGTACACATGGTAGGACAAGTTATCCGATGAACACAGCAGGTCAAACAAATTATTTACAAACAACGATAAATTTACTCAAAAGTAAATCACAGTATATCGCATATTTATATTCTTTTTCTCTGCGTACACGATTCTAAAGGCGTGTGTGAGCCCGGTGAAACCATTTGTAAGGCGCGTGGTAGCCGAAAATACTAGAGAAGGGTGAGAAAACAATAACGACGAAATTCTATATTCATCTCTCTCATGTACCGCTATATTTCACCATGCTTTCTGAATAAACCCTACTTTTACCTATTATTAAAGTCTAAAATTAATTTCCTACCTACTCGAGTGTGCACAATACCCCATCAGGGCAATCAAAAATAAATGTTAACGTCAAAGACCGTTACAGTCCCGATCTACTTCATTTTGTTAATTTTATTGCGTTTGATCTACTTTAGCTACCAATTTTATTCCCTGCCACTTATTTTAATCTTGAAGCTTGTTTTGATTATCGACCATAATTAGTGGTATTAATTGTCGTAGCAGTTGTTCGGAACAACCAGTTCTTTTAACGTATTTGCGTCTGTTTTTGTCATATTCTATTTTATTCTCTTGATCAGGCAGATCTCGTAGGGCGAGTGGATGTGTGTGGAGATTGGTGTGATTGTGCAGCGTATTGGGCATTTGGTACAAATAATTAAGTGTTGTAACCAGTCCGATATTTTCTGTTTAATATTTCTGAGAAATCGAGTCGACGGGAACCAAGCACGCTGCCATCCTTGCTTCACGACCGTACTTGTCAGATTGGTGACTTGGATCGCGTAGCTTTTATTTCAATAATAAATTAATCGTTTTTCTCCCACCTGTCAAATGACATGTTGCAATTTACAGCGGAAAACTCTTGACTGATCCCTCCCCTCTAACATTCACCAAGGCTGCAGCAAAGCCAAGCCGGCCTTGTGTCTCTCGCCCACAAATAAAATTTGTCTCGTGAAATATTTCTTTTCGTGGGGCTGGCGCCCGGCGTGCGAGGGCACGAGCTTTTGTGACCACTCGCGTGCACTTCTGTGCTGGAGTTGGAAAAGACGGTTACAATATATTAGTTGCGCAACTAAGTTCCCGCTGTTTTTTTTTTATGAAAATGCAACTTTATTGTCAAAAAATGTTTACAAATGAATCATTCAAAATATTGCCCATCGCTAGCGATAACTTTTTCCCATCTTTCTGGCAGAGCTCGAATACCGTCACGGTAGAAGTGTTCGTCTTTTGAGGCTATCCACGAATCAAGCCATTTTGAGATGTCTTCATATTAGCTGAACTGCTGATTAGCCAGACTATGTGCATCGAACGGAACAAGTAATAATCGGATGGCGCAATATCTGGGGAATATGGCGGGTGAGGTAGGACTTCCCATTTGAGTGTTTCTAAGTATGTTTTAACGGGTTTGGCAACGTGAGGCCGAACGTTGTCATGCTGTAGAAACACTTTTTCGTGCCTCTGCTCGTATTGTGGCCGCTTTTCGCGCAGTGCTCGGCTCAATCGCATCAATTGAGTTCGATACCGTTCCCCAGTGATGGTTTCGTTAGGTTTCAACAGCTCATAATAAATAACACCGCCCTGGTCCCACCAAATACACCGCAAAATCTTTGCAGCGTGAATATTCCGCCGAGCCGACGACGTAGGAGCATGACCGGGCAGTCCCCACGACTTTGTTCTCTTTGGGTTGCTGTAGTGAATCCATTTTTCATTACCCGTAACGATGCGATGAAGAAAACCCTTCTTTTTTGCCGCTGGAGCAGTTGTTCACAGGCGAAAAAACGACGCTCAACGTCTCTTGGCTTCAAATCATAAGGAACCCAAGTTCCTTGTTTTTGAATCATTCCCAACGCATGCAATCGCTTGGAAATGGCTTGGCGAGTAACTCCTAATGCTGAAGCAAGCTCTTTTTGCGTTTGGCACGGATCCTCATCGAGCAAGGCCTGCAATTCAGCGTCTTCGAAGGTTTTTGGCCTTCCTTCACGCGAACGGTCGTCAAGATCAAAATCACCGTCTTTGAAGCGACGGAACCAATCACGGTATGTTGTTTCACTTAATGCAGCATCTCCGTAAACTTTTTGGAGTTCTCGATGCGCTTCAGTCGCCGTTTTCTTCGAATGAAAGAAGAAAAGCAACACTCCGCAAATGACGATTATTTGGCACAAAATCAGACATTTTCACACAACCAAAAGTATATGACGCAAAAACAAAATCACTAATGTGTCGAAGCGGTTTGTTTACCATATGCCTAAGCTTGGTTCATGACGTTTTGGTTATGTCCCAATCGACCAGCACTTATTACTGGAGCCATCTCTTGAAAAACAGCGGGAACTTAGTTGCGCACCTAATATATACTGCGAGAATCGGTCACTATATGTATATATATATATTGTGACGGGTTATTTTTGCAAACCCGTCACAAAGTCGGACAGAGCTGGGCTGCCGGTGTTGACCTGCTCGTTCGGCCGAAAATTCTCCCCGAGGCAATCCAACAGGGCCAAAATATTAGCGTACGTCACGTTAGATATTAACTTCGTGTTTCTTTTTGTTTGTATAATACACCCGAGCGGGCGATGGCCCGACCACTGGGTTGTCAGCATCAACAGGAAGATCAGCCGCGGGAGCTTGAAGGACACTGATGCATCGACGAGAGGAAAGAACTCGAGTCTCCGGAGTCGTCATGCGAGAAGGCCGTAGCCCCGACTATGACGTTGGCGCTCTCGTAAAGAGAACCCCGCTAAGACCATCCCCACAACATTTCATGGGTACCGGAAGATGCAACGATCTCGGTCGGCCTTTAAATTTTCGCTGCGCTGCGGAGTCTCTTTCTGTTTGCGAATTCCTTCCTGGTGTAGTTAGAATGACCCTGTAATATATTGAAAACTATGAGTTTTCACTCACGGCAGAATGATAAATAACCTGACTGACAGATGTTGGTAGAGAAAGTAGTTTATTCTACCTTCGGCACTTCAATTACAAAAATATGTTAAATTTAGAAAAATTTAATTGATAAAAGAATAAATACAAAAATAAATTGAGTTGAATTGAATTTGGTTGAGAGACCAGGACACAATTATATTAATTGTGTGCTGTCTTTTATTACTTGCGTAGCACACAATTATTAATTGTGTGCTGTATTGATTGAGTGTAGTGTATGCGCTGCAGAGCATGCCACGCGATGAGACATGTGAGAGCTTATAAAATGCCACTCGTTCCCGGGAAAGAGTGAGAGCACTTGCAAATATATCGCTTAAGTGCTGGAATTTTGACTTGACAGACCAGCCACAGCCAACGCTGCAGAGCACGGCCAAGTGAGATTGAGGATGCACAAATTAGTGGAATGAATTCACAGTACTTTACCAGCACGCTTAGTTGGGGGAAAGTACAGTGAATTAATAAGAACACACCTAATTATATTAATCGAGTGTGCAACAAGTGATGTGAAAACGTAGTACAGCCCGCTCTGCAGAGCACGCCACAGTGTGAGACCTTTATGAGGATGCACCGATGTGTATTTCACTCCTCACCGTCATTGAATTACGATAAATTGTAACGGTGTACTCTTACCTGAGTTTTGAGTCCTGATGAGCACGAAAAGCTGAGTAGATCTGATGAAAAGTAGTGAAAAGTCTGAGATGTCCAGAGAATGTGTGCACTGGAACAGCGCACACTTTTCACAGAAATGTCAGATTTTACAATATGGCTGCACTTGACGAAAGCGTCGTTGAGTGCTCAAGTCAAATAAGTGAGATAGCCGGTGAGCGAAGCCGAAGTCAAGCGAGAGAGATAACCTCTCGCTTAACGCGGCATGCCTGCGAGGCACAGCCTCGGCTATCTCCGGCATAGCCGAGCGCAGCGTGCTACACAGAAGCAACAGGTCGACACACAGCGAATATCGATCGCCGCACGCCCGGTGATTTTCTAACATTTTCATTTCGTTTACTTCACGCTGCTGCTACGTACGAGGCATCGAAGCTCTCGCTAGAGCCGTTGCTGGCACAAATATTAATCTCAGTCGCATGTACCGTTACCATGCTTTACATTTTATTGGTGGCTACGATTTAGAGAGAGGGAGTTTACCGGCTCAAACAACAAGAGCCAACGTATTAACGAGGACTCTTGCGCCATATTTTGTACAACGAGGACGTGTATACCGGGTCCGCTGCCGTGTCCGATCGACAAGAACCGACGCCTGCCCCCGTGATTCTGGACCACTGCGAGATTATTTCTCGAGAGGCTCCCGATACTGCAACTTTCCGGTAAGGCCGTCTTTCGTCTCTGGTTTTAGTGTGGGAGTTAGCTCCAGTAATTTTGGTGAAAAAACTCGAGCGATATTGTCGTGACGGCACGCTGTCGTGCCGGAAATCTAACGTCTTTTACTATAGCGGTCATACACCTACCGCCCGGTACTTCAAATTTACAAATACTTCGCTTCCCGACAATTAAAGGATCGCCGAAGGGGTTCCATTTCGTTGTTATGGTTCAATCTATATTTATTGTAAATTTGAGCGCGATAAGAGTTCGTAAATTTGAGAGCGATAAGAGTTCTGCGTTTACGAGTTGTGTCTTCGACTTTGAAAAGTTGCTTGGTTCGGTTCCGTATTTATTGTCTTTATCTTGTTGAACTTATTTCTGTTAGTTGTCTTATTGGTTGTATTCATCGTATTTATTTAATTTCTTGGAGTTCGTCTATTTATCGGAGTGATTTTATTTATCTAATTTCTTTTATCTATCGTCTCTACTCTGTTTATCTTATCCTTATTTATTATATTTATCTTATTTCTTTTATTTATCGCCTTTACGATATTTATCTTATTCCTCGTACTTATCTCATTTATTTTATGCATCTTATTTATTTTACTTATTTTGTTGATCGTATTTATGTCATTTATTTAGTCATTTGCTTTACTTTATTTTACGTCGGACTCGATCTTAATTTCCGGACATTATTTCTTCAATTTCCTTTTTTTACTGCGCCTTAGGATGTATGGTGGTTCGAGAGATTTTGTTAAATATTTTAAGGAACATTTAGCACGTTACCATTTGTCGCTTTCCGACCGTGCTTCCGAGAGTACCACCTTGGCTATCGGCTAATCATTTTGGTTCACTAAATGCAATAAATTGTTCATTTTTATTTTTTATTTCCAAACTGCAGTGTTGAGATTTTCTTCGCGAGACACCTCTGACTGACCCATCCCCTCTAAACCTTACCAAGGCTGCAGCGAAGCCGACCGGGCCGCGTGTATTCCGCGTGCGAATTAAATTTGTTTCCGGTAATAATTTATTTCTCGGCACTGGCGCCCAGCACGCGGGAGTACGGACTTTTGTAACCATTCGCAGGAGCTGAACTTGGTTGAGTTGGGACAATTGGTCACAATATACATAATCGATCACTATATATACGTACGTACGTACGTACGTATGTATGTACATACAGGGTGGCCGATTTATCTGAAGACATTGAAATATTTCGAAAACTACGCATCGCATCAAAAAAATTCTGAATAAAATTTGTTCGCCTGGGAGGGGGTCATACAATGATACCAAAGTCGACCCCTCACCCCTACCCCCTGGGATGGGGGTGGGGGCAACTTTGAAATCGTAAATGGGAACCCCTATTTTTTATTGCAGATTCGGATTCCCCATAAAAAAATAAGTAACTTTTATCTGAAACATTTTTTTTCGATTCGTGATAGATAGCGCTGTAATCGCAAGAAACAAGATTTTTGCGAATATCTCGAGAAATTACACATCGCATCGAAAAAAGACATGTTTCATTTTTCAAAAAGCTATTCAACGATACGCCACCCTGTATATTGTAACGTAGCGAAATATCAGGCCCTCATACGCTGCGTCCTCCTAGCACGACGGCTTCCAGCACGATCTCGCAGGGCCCCTGTGGGACTGCTTAGGACGATATTTTATTTTATTTTTTTGAAATTTTTTATTTTTTATTATACGATCGCACGGACCAAGAGAGAGAATGAGGGAGAAAGGCAAAGAGCACATCGAATACGCCGATTTTGGTCAGCTACGGGACCTTGTATCGCCGCATGCCGCGTGGGAAGAAGCAACATTCTTCCGCCTTCCACTGTCGGGACTTAGAGCAGTCTCGCTCGACAATCGCCTGCGCTGCCTATCAAGAGCGATCTACCTGTCGGACTGAGCTACACCTATCTATTTCTTATTTTTATTTATGCATTGTCCAGCTGAGGCGCTAGTTGCGGTCATCTAGCGACAGCGATTCCCCCAATTAACCGAGTTTAGCTCGTTAGGAGGGGATCATAGTTCACGGATACGCGTGCCGGCAGGACCTCAGGGCTTTTTCCCGGTTACCGTCGAGCGAGAAAGACGTATCGTCTAGCGAACCGTAGTCCCGCTCTACCTTTGGAATTATTATAATCGATTGGTAAGCCGTGGATACCGGTATATCTGTCGTTTGGAAGATCACATCACTAACTGAGTCGAGAGAGAAACTGTTGGAGGCATTTGGAATTATCGAGGGTCGACTGAAAACATCACTGCAGCATCGTCCCGGTAAGCTTTCTTTCTCTCTACGGTCTTTCGTCATTTTTATTTGCTGATTTGTATGATAATTAGAGCTTGGTCGTACCTGCGATTGTTGTATACTACGCGCAGCGTATTATTCGTAACAGGACCGACTGCGTTTATTAGAATGTAATATCGAGGTCGTTTGGCAGTTAAAGCCGGGAATAAGCACTCCGTATTTTCTGTTACTTTTCGTTCGTTTATTGTAAAGTCGTGCGCGCATTAGTACGTCATCCCGTTGTGTGTTTCGTGTGAGAGGGATTGTCAAACTGCATTGTTTGATTGCAGTGTGGCATAGCGCACCGTCTTGTTGAAACCAGTAACGGTCCAGACCTTTTTCACACATTTGTGGGCAGACATAATGAGCCAACATCCACCGATATCGATTCCCATCGACTGTTTCGCCTTCTCCGAAGAAAAATGGCCCAATGATGGTTTTGGCGCAAACGCCGGCCCAAACAGTCACTTTTTGTTCATGCAATGGTGTTTCAGGGATCTCGTGTGGATTCTCCGTTCCCCAAATGCGGCAATTTTGCTTGTTAACGGCGTCAGAGTGTGAAATGGGCCTCGGAGGTCATCAAAATTTGCTTCAAAAAATCAGGTTCAGTGTCAACCATTCGAGCGACTGTTTGGCCGTACACCAAGCGATGTAGACGATCTGTCGGCAATATTCTTTGAGTCAATTGCACTTTATACGAAAACAAATGCAAATCATCCTTCAAAATGCGCCGCAAAGTGGTTCCACTGACGCCAAAATGCTGAGCGCGGTGAAGATACGACACATGTGGGTTCTCGGCGACACTCTCTCTTACCGCTTCAACCAGTTCATTGGAACGTCCTGGGCGTTGATGAACGGCACGTGGACGATCTCCCACTATCCCGTGCTCAACAAAATACGACACCAAACGACGAATAGTGTTGTCGGTGATTCTTGGCCACGATATTTTCGACGATATGCACGTTCAGTTAACACAATTGAACGACTATTTTCAATGTACAGCGTCTCTATTTCGGCGCGTTGTTTCGGTGTTAAGCGATTCATGGTTAAAATTATACTGAATTGACGTTTCAAAAACATGTCTACTGAAGTCAATCGGTTGATAAATGTCAAAGTTATTCAATGTTTACATACCGACATAAAATATGGCGCACCCTGTACTTTTTTGCGATAATCTTTTTTTATTGATGAGTGAAACTTCCAATCTAAGTAAACTCTTGTTTAATTTAGAAATATCAACAGATCTTTTGGCTTGGCGTTGATTTCTCTCATAGTCTGACAAACATACTGCACATGCACTAAGCAAAGGACTATCGCTAATTGCAGGCATGTCTGAAAGTCATCCATATAAGTACACGACTCGAATTTTTGGAAGATTTTTTCCGTGCATTTATAATTTGAATAGGTTAAAGTAATTTTTTTGATTCGATGCCATAATAATTGCGATGTACTACTTAAGATTAGTTATCTTAAACCTCAAAATAACAAAATAGATGTTCGCAACGTTCAAGACGATATTAAAATAATTAAATAAAAAAATGTATGGCGATGACTCTGGAGGACATAAATGAGGCTGTGAAGGGTACTTCTAAGGGTTAGGTAGGGGTAGTTTTTGTCTGAAATTAAGTAAGGACCAGAGCAACCACGTAACATACCAATTGGTGGGGTATTGTTTTATGTAGAAAACCGTCGGAACTTGTCGATGGCCAGATTTTCAGAAGTCTTTGAGAAATTCAGTGCTATTCTAAAAAATTTCGGTAAATCAGTTCGAAGTATTTTGAATGGCAAATCAACCTCATACAATGTAAAACCAATTTCTACCCTGTTAAATAAGTTTAAGCCTCGCTGTAACCGACCTCAAAACTAGGTAAATTTAGGGAATTAACTCCGAAAAAGCTACAAATGTTTATTGTGATATTCTTGAATTTTGAATTTGTATTTAACACCTTAAGCAGTATGAATATAAAATTTGATAATAAAATATTCTTATTTGAGCACGTTCAGACTTCATGTCCAATGACTCTTTCGTGCGCGGTCGGATGGTATACATGTTGGCCATTCGGTTTGTCTGAAATAGAAAGAAAAAAGTTCTCATCAATTACATCGTATTAACTATGACGTAACGGAGCTTTTTCCGTCAATATTATATTAAAAAAAATTTTTTTGTACAAAAATGTGTATTTTTATTTGTATTTCTTCAACGAACAATGTACTATTGTTCTGAATATATATTTCGAATTGCAAGTCGATTCTGCAATTACAATTTGAGATATCGCGTACACCGTTCTAAAAAACGTTTCGACAAAAACGTGTTTAAAATTTAACTTCTGCTTACTGACTACTTCATACAGTGGATTTTCCTTCGTATGCAGAACTTTCGCAAAGGCTGGTCAAGTCTTCTGTCGCTTAATTCGACTTTCTTTTGATGCCTCAAAAGTATGAGCCTCGCCGATTGAAATCCTAATCTTGTCTACTTCTTCACACACTGCAACTGCATTCGGTACAATTATCAAATACAGAGTGTGCACCGTCTAAAGGACTTTAAGTAGCCTTTATTAGAAACCCCAGCTGCAATGTAGGATGCGATAATTGTCTTAGCGCCAATGAATACCCATTTTGAAACAAATTACCATATGGAAAAGTTGAAATTTACGTTGTTGTTTTGGGTTAATTCTCCTATGCTTGTTGGATAAATCCGCTGTTCAATCGTCCTTGCTTAGATCTTTGTACACAGGAATATATTTTATATTTTCACCACAAGTTGTGATTCGGTAATACGTTGAAAATTTTACTGTCTCTATCGCCTACATCGTCCATGGAAAAAAAGTATACTCGAGATATATACCTGATATATAATTATAATATATATAACGGCAAAAAATTGTATATCCTCTATATGCATTTTATATATCCGCCGGATATATCTTAAAAGATATATCTCAGATATATCACAAAATATATGTACAATGTATATAATATATTTTACGGCAAAAAGTTACCTCGTATCTATCTTAAGAGAAACTTCTTTTACGCGTGGGATCTGACAAATATTTCATGTCATGTCATTCTTCTGATCTCGCGAACATCTCTACAGCTCCGTCTACCTCCATTTATCCCGAGCTTCCAACGTGATTTATATTGCATTCATCTGCATGAGATTTCTTTCATTCCTCATATTCCTCAGTGTCCATTTTCTTTTCCCAATATTTGCACTGTTTACAGTAGAAAGATTTTATAATGAGATGAACACTTTTCCCGAGAAATGGCCGATCAAAGCTGTGACCTTATGCAACGACGAAAACCATCGTTTTCTCCGCGTTCCATCTCTGAAAACTATAAGACCTGTCGGCTAGGCTAAATTTTCTGGAACTGCAAATTTTCAGCAGCGACCTAGGAAAATGGTGAACTGGCGACAGTTTTCAACGCACAAAGAATATTCTTTGTGACTTTTCTGTTAGAACCGACACCAAGGATCCTTGTGGCAAAAACAATATGGCTATTGATTTTGCAGTTGTTGATGATGAGCGGGCATAAGTTGATATATCATGGTTCACAGTTATCACATCAAATCTTACTTGAATCAAAGTCCACAAACACTTGATTTGCAGAAGGTCAGATTCCCGTTATACACCTTGCATTTAATATTTCGACTCATCGTGGAACAAATTATCAATAAGTTTACCTATCGAGGTTTATGACCTTGACACTTCCATACAACGAGTTTTAAGATTTTTTTCACGGTAGTAGTATGTTACCTTTGTATGTTCACCTTTGCTCCATCCCACTCCTTCCCCCACCGCCGCGCTACCCACTCTGCTTAACCAGTGTCGGTAACGTGGAGATAGTAAAGTGAGGTGGTGTGGGTACTCTGGTGAATAAGGAAGAGTAGATATACCAGGTGTACAAGTATGAAATGCGGATTTCAGACAATATTTGGCGCACGAATGCAGTTTGTGCTATAAAGATTTGACACTGCGCCATTTTGTTGTGTCATCAGAAAGTGTCAGATACGCACAAGTGATAAATTGGAAAAGTGTGTGCATAGTGTTATGTTCAATATGTCGAAATTTATACCGAACAAAGAGCATTCGCGAACAGCATTAATTTTTTGTTTTCATTTGAAGAAAACTGCTGCTGAATCATACCGATTACTTCGAGAAGCTTATGGTGAATATGCTCCATCGCAAGATACGTGTGAACGATGGTTTCGGCGTTTCAAAAGGGGTGACTTCGATGTTGCAGACAAGAAACGTGGAAAGCCGCCAAAAAAATACGAAGATGTGGAATTGCAAGCATGGTTGGACGAAGATGATTCGCAAACACAAAAACAACTCGCCGAGCAATTGGGCGTTAGTTAACAAACTGTTTCCAATTGGCTACGAGAGATGGGAAAGATTCAGAAGACCGGTAGATGGGTACGACATGAGTTGAGCGACAGGCAAATGGAAAAGCACAAAAACATATGTGACATTTTGCTCGCTCGGTACAAAAGGAAGTCGTTTTTGCATCGTATAGTTACAGGGGATGAAAAGTGGATTCGTTTTGAAAATCCCAAGCGTAAAAAATCATGGGTAGACCCATGCGCACCATCCACAACGACCGCAAGACCAAATCGCTTTGGCAGAAAGACGATGCTGTGTGTTTGGTGCGACCAGCGGGGCGTGGTCTATTATGAGCTGTTAAAACCTGGGGAAACGATTAATACTATGTTACAAGTGACCGATTTGAACCGTTCGCTGCTTGAAAAAGGCCAAAAAACCGAAAGAGGCAACACAAAGTCATTTTTCTTCATGACAATGCTCCATCACATACGGCAAAACCGGTTCGGGACACGTTGGAAGCACTCAGCTGGGAAGTTCTACCCCATGCGGCTTACCAGACTTGGCATCTTCCGATTACCACTTGTTTGCATCGATGGGTCACGCACTTGCTGAGCAGCGCTTTGGTTCGTACAAGGATGTGAAAAAATCGCTCGATGAATGGTTCGTAGCAAAAGGGGAAGATTTTTACTGGCGTGGTATTCACAAATTGCCCGAAAGATGGAAAAAATGTATAACAAGCGATGGAGCATATTTTGTATAAAGCACTTTTTATCATTCTTCCGAATTTAACATGTTTAAAAAAAAAAAAAAAACCGCATTTCATACTTGTACACCTGGTAAGAGCAGGATGGAGCAAATGTGTACACATATTTGGAATAAAATTGGTAACTCACCCTTATGTTGGCGGCATCTACGACGACTCTCCAGGGTGACGGACATAATATTTACTCCATGACACACACACATGTGCACGCACTCACACACACGCTCTCTCTCTCTCACTCACTCACCCACACATCAGCATCGGCAGCTTAGTGGCCGAGTAATGCAAATTATCCGCACCCGTGGAGCGTGGGCACCGTGAGGGGCAGGCATCCGTACACCGATTAGCGTATCGCTACCATACGTTTCCTCGATCAGATCTCGATATTCGTCCTCGTCAATAGCATGATCGAGGCCGAATACCACACACTTCACAAGCAACACAGGTAGTGTGCTAATCGGAGGCTTGGGGTGAAATAGCTGCTGCCAATCGACGTATTCCTCGAAATCGATAAGCAGCACCTCGCAGCACCCGTCATCATCCACGTCGATGATCTCCCCGCGCATAGCCCTTTGATGCGGCACAACGACACACGACGCCCTCGCACAGAAGTTCTCAAATTTGAAGTCGCTCCTCTCAGCACACCCATCAATATATAAACTCACTAAATCGTCCTCTAGTTTTAGCCACGCAACACACATTAACTCCGTGCACAGGTGTATCGCGTTATCCTCCGCACCGCAAATCGTGCACTGCTAAAGATAGACTGAATGCTCAGGATGCTGCTGGCGGGGATCACATGGTTTGAAGATAACAAACCCCCCCTTCGAATCATAACTAGGTATCCACGCTCTGAATGCAACGACAGCGGTTTTGAACGTGTGTACCGCTATGTGCTGTGCTCCTCGCGCAGCGCTTGCTCTGCAGTAAAAGACGCAGAATATGATACCTTACCGCGAGAGACCTCGATTATAATTTATATATAATTATAAAATAAGAGACACGATAAGGCGATATATTTGTTTTTAATTAATCAATATTTTATTTAAATCACTTTACACATATTTACCGCTGCATGCAACATTCCTGCGAACACGGGAATGTAAATGTGAATCTTTGCGCGGAGATTCCTCCGCCGTTAAATTTATTTTTATCACTGTCCGATCGTCAAGAGGTAAAAGTATTGTAATATTCACGTACTATTCTGTCGTTTTTCATTACATTATTGCTAAAGAGATTATTAAATCGCGAATGATGAAGCCGCACGACATAAGATGTAAGAATACGATACAAAATTGTCCACACACATCCGACGTATTACTCTGTAGCTGCTTGAAGCCGTACCGATAGAACTTGCAGTTTCTTTGTAGTCGTGCGAGATGTTGCGGTATAACCAGTGGTAGGCCGTAGCTACCAAATATATTCCTTTTCCATGATGGTCAACGTACATGGCGATCCAATGCTCCCCAGGTCCGTCGTGGTTATACGTGTTAACTACGAGTCCGGCCGGTAACGACCATACACGAGGAATTCTGTCAGCTGGGTATTCGACAACGGTTAAAAGTGGTAGATATTGCAGACTCTTGTAGATATGACTAGTGTTCATGCTGAACACATAGTCAACGATTAAATGATTACCTATACGCTTTGAAAGACGTATATATAGGCAAAATTTATTTCACAGCATCGTCGATCGTGTCACGACTACATGGTGAAGATTTGTCCTTTTTCTTATTCTCTTCCCCTTCGTCTGCCGACCAAACATCCATGTATCATTCTCCTTTAAATGGGTGCTCGCGAAGCCAATTTTTTATTTGGAAAGCCTGGCGCATTGCACAATACGAAGACGCTGTATCGTTTATCATAGCGTGTCTGAAGCATTTTCGCACAGATTTCGGCATAAATGTGTACGATGGAGCGCCCTCCTCGTCCTCCAGGTTGCAAATTTCACGACTCGTTATATCGCAAAGAGGTAAAGCCTTCTCGTGACCGCGTGTATAGTGTAACGTAAATTTGCACCCTAACGCACCACGTTACCTATAGCTGGTCCGAGCTATTTTTCCTTCCTTTATTTTTACTCCTTCGAGCTGGGCGCCAAGCGCTTATGCGTCGGAAGGAAAAATAACGAGGTGTTTGACCAGACTCAGCCCAGGCTAGCTACAGCTTTTCAAGGCAGGGTGGGTGGTTCGGACTGTCAAAGTGGTTATAAGTCCATAAATTAAATTAATCAATAAGACCAGTCACTAAAGTCAATAAATAAAATCAAATAAAAATAGAATCTATAAATAAAATCAGTCAATAAAATCGATCAACACAACAATAAATGGAAAATTAATAAATAAAATCAAGAAATAAAACAATACAACAGAAGAACAACCAAAATAAAGTCAAGGAATAAAATCAATAAATAACACCAACAACAATCGCAGGTACAGGTACAATTTACAAATGCCACTCGATCATTTATTTATTTGAAAAAAAAAAAAAAAAAGAAAAATAATTACTAATTTAGCAATATATCATAAAAACAAACAGAAAAAAAAAGTAAAAGAGAATATCCCGTAAAATAAATCTTGGTTTTTTAACAATTCATAAACTTAATTATTTTGGCAGTACGAGTTATCCCGTCTCTCGCGTCCTCTCTCTCACTCTCATTCGCCATCGACTACAATACCTAGCTCAGCCCTGGGATGCTCACAAGAAACGGCCAAACACACTCGGCTAAAGTAAAATAATAGGTAACCTCGGAATTTAGCTCGCGATACGGCCAATACCAGACTAATCTCACATATATCCAATAACTGTATAGCCCCGGGATGCCGGAAGGTCACGTACGCGAAGCTTTTACTTGTTCAAATCTCTTAACTAGAATATCGCATGCAGGCCAAATCGAGAATCACTCATTAGCGAAACAATAATTACCGAGCATCAATTTAATGGAGTAAAATAATACAAAATAACTCACGTCAATATAATCGCAATAACCTGTACGTTAGTCATGTAAAAGATAATAAAAGTAACGGACGATCTAACAATGCAAGACACGTTTCGAATCGTGCAAATCCCTCGCCACAGCGTACAAAATACGGGACGACGGCCGAGCACACACTGCATAAGTTCGCCAAAATAATAAAATAATGTCCTACGTAATAAGAATAAATAAATAAACGAAAATCAATAAGCGTCAATATAATTAAAGAGGTGAAGTTAATGACAGGTAGTCTAAAATAATAAAATGGACAAAAGAAAATAAATAAAGAACTATAAGTCAATATAAAGTCTATTGTTCTGTAAAATCCGTGACGCGGTCTATCAAGTTCAAACCCCTCTCACACGTTCATACCACGGGATAACGTACCCACTCGCGCGCGATTCAACAGTCAGCAAATACAAAAAAAAAAAAAAACGACTAGGAAACGAAATCACTTCTTCCCAGCCCTAACCGCCAAACGATCTCGAGATTACACACTGACAGGCGCAACCGGTCCCGATACAAATTTATACTCTGTGCGCGGTATGCAGAAGTCACAGGTATAACCAAGGTCGAATAGACTTATCCGTCAATAAAACTAAGATAATGGCAAAATACTGTGGAAGGAAAGAGAGCTCACCGAGACGATGACGCTGCGATGTTCCGTGGAATCCGGAAAAAACCTCGAATATCCTCCAAGCCTCACTCTTCCCGTCCAGATAATACGGTGGAAAATATGGATCTTGGACAAGCTGACTTAGTGCCCCAAATAGACAGCGATCATCTTCCTCGTCTTACTTTACGAATTACGCCAACGATGTAATGGGACAACCAAAGAGATAGATAGATAGAGAGAGAGAGAGAGAGAGAGAGTGAGCGCTACGTCCTACTTGCTCGACGGTAACCGGGAAAAAGCCCTGAGGTCTTGCCGGCGCGCGTATCCGTGAACTATGCTCCCCTCCTAACGAGCCGACCTCGGTTAATTGGGGGAATCGGTGTCGCTCGATGACCGCGACTAGCGCCTCAGCTGGATGACGCATAAATTAACAACAGATAATAAAGATTTGTAGATCAGTCCGGCAGGTGAACCCTATGAGATACGAGTAGATCGATTAACACAGTAGCATATCGGCCGTAGATGGACGTCAGCGGGACGGCTGTAGATCCCGACAGAAAGAAGTGGAAAATGTCTGTATCCTCTTCCCGTCGAAGGAGTGATTGGATCCCGAAGCCGATAAACGGTGCGTTTGGTGATTTTTTCTTTTTTCTCTCCGGTCCTCGGTCTTACAAATAATACAATTTTTTAAAATTAAACAAAGTCCGGCGATCTTATTCTAAAGCAGGGGTCTCCAAACTTTCCAGCCTTAGGGCCATACTGATTACTCCAGTAAGTTCCGAGGGCCAAAACCATATTATCATTGTTGCCGGTGGTAAAAAGTGAAATAGTCCAAAATCTGTCCGCGGGCCGAATGTGGCCCTCGGGCCGTAGTTTGGAGACCCCTGTTCTAAAGCCCTGCGAGATCGTGTTGGCAGCCGTCGTGTGAGGAGGACGCAGCGCTCGTTAGTGTATGCTTGTTTACAGCTCACATCGCCCTCGTACCATTCAAGAGCGTGAAAATATTTCGAGAGATATATTAATAATATAACAGCGGCATCGTTTTCAAGGACATTATCGTATTCCGCGTAGACTACACAATTTACCATTGAAGCAAGCGCATCCTTAAATCGTACCTCTATTCTCACACTACCGTGCTTTATAAAATTCCAATGTGAATTGTTGTTCGCCGAAAGATCGGGTGTCAAATCAAAAGCAAACAGACAGTATCCATCGCGGTAATTATCGCGATCGATCGAATTACCGTCGTTCAAGAAATGTATTCCAGTTCACGAAAACAACGATTGAAAGGCATCCACATACTGATGATTTTTCGTGAAATCAGGTTGTAACGGTTTCGAAGGTGTTTGAGCACCATCTACATACAACGAGAGATAATTTATCTTGTAATTTTGGAAATTGAATGGATTCATACTGAAGTCGCCGTTAAACGCATTCTTATCGACAAAATAGATAATTATACGTTTCGGCAACTGACCTAGCACGATATTATCGAAAGTCTCTCCATGAACACCGGAGTGTATTGAAACGGCCTTTACCTCGACTCTTGTAAGAGGATATTTAGCCGTAGATTTTGCCAGAGTTCTAGCATGCATGAGCAGCACACCAGGAGCTATTTTTGTTCTACGAACGAGAAGCGATGCCTCGAGAACCTTTAAGCCGCATTGACCATACTTTGTATCGCCCACAACACAAAATTAATCTCTAGACCGCACCAGCCGTAGTTGCATCTCGACACCGTTTAATAGGAACCGCTCCTGATTGAATATATCGCAATTCAGATGGCCGAGCAAGTCTACAGTTTTTCCGACATTTAAAAATTGTTTTCTCTTTACAAGACCCGTATTTCCCGATGTTATATCATCAATTTTTCCAGGGGTATTATTGTACCAGAGAACGTTCGTGAGATCCGAATTTTTAGCTGCTGGACCGTAATTCAAAAGTGTTTCTATGTACGCTCGACAAGCGTAGGCATTATTTGGAGGTGAAAGTAGTTTTTGATTCAGGTATACATCCACCTGCTTAAACATAGAATGCAAGAGATTGCTGACAAGGCCAGTACTTACTTTCGGTGCTGTACCCACGGCAATTTCCGTAGAAGGAGATGTTATTTTCACTGTCAGACTAAGCATAGTATGCGCGAGATCGATATACTCATCACCCTGTCCAGGACTAACAAATTCAATAGGTGAATCATCTGTTAGTGAAGAAATTGGCTAATAATACACCCAATTGGAGCCTTCGATAGTAGTTTGCGTCGGTGGGAGTGAAAATAATTCAAGTTCCGATTTAAGACACTCGCACGAGTGCGCATGTAGAAAAACCATCTTGTTTCAGCTATCCAAAAATATTTGCAGCCGTTCGTTGACGGGTCTTCTTCTTCTGCTTCTTCTTTATTACTTTTCTCTTTATTACACTTTTATTTTTACGGGAGATACGTCGTGGTTTACGTTCATTCGATGAATGAGGAGCTCGCGAAATTTTGCGCTTTTTATAACCAGACCCCCGCATGAGAGTGTCAATTTTTTCAGAGGCTTTGCGTTTGAGATTACTGACTGATTCTCGCGCCCTCTCGTAAATAGCAACTTTCACAGCTATATTTCTATCGAGGATATCACCGGCTACGTTTACACCAGCTCGCAATGCTTCTTTTCCAACCGCTTTAGCGCCCTTCTTTAAAAGTGGTAACACTCGACGAAGCCGTCCCCCGAGAAAGCTACCGATACCGTGTCCTCGTTGATTAGGTGTTCCGATATAAACATGGCTAATACCGCCGTACCCGCGACAGTCCCATCCGTGCTGCACACTGTCAATATTATCCATAGCGGCGTAATCAATCGTGGGGTCTTTTGAAATGTGGTGTCATATTCAACGTTCCCTGTTCGAATGGATTTCCAAGCTTGTCTCTTATATCGATCTTGATAGTGTGTAAATTGTTGCGCAAGAGAGGTATATATCGTGGCGTTGAAAACGATTTAATTTTTATCGAATCATACTGACAGTCATGAGCATCAATGGGAACAACTCGTAAGGGGTGTTTGTACATCGCCTGTAATATAGCTCTCGCAGATATCGATGTATAGAAATATGCTGTCTGGTATAGCACCGGTGAGAGATGCAGGCCTCGACCCTGTGTATATGTATGTGCATCGAGTACGTGAGTTTCACGTCAAGCTGCATGCCCAGGTACTTGACGTGTCTGGCTGCGGCAATGTCCGACCCACAAACTTCGGCATGGAACGCATTCTCGAAATTTCTCCGCCTCGTGAGTACCACCATTTCCGTCTTGCTGGCTGCCAAAGCCAGACTGTGGTCTCGTAGCCAATCACTCACTCTCTTCGTGACCTGGCTGACCCGTCTTCTTGCTTCCTCCTCATTTCTCGCACATACAGTGGCGGCGATGTCATCGGCAAATCCGATCAGTTTGGTGCTTTCCGGCGGTTCATAGATCCGGACCGAGAGCGGATCCTTGGGCAACTCCTGCGGTTAAGGTTTTGTTTCGGGGACCCTCTGTAGTATCATAGAGAAGCTTCCTATTATCTAGGTAGTCCTCTATGACGTTAAGCAGGTATCTTGGTACCCCGAATCTGTCCCTCAGCGCCATCACGATGTCGGCCCACCAGACCAAGTTGAATGCGTTCCTAACATCAAGCGTGCAAAGTACACAAACGCTGCGCGTTCTGTGGTTTCCCGCCCACGCTCTGTTCGCCACTTTAACGACTTCCGCGATGGCCCCCTCGATAGGGTCGGTAGTAGTAGTAGTAGTAGTAATCCGAAAGGAAAATAATCTTCTTGAGGCGAGCGGAAGAGAATCGGGCAAATGTCAGGCGCCAGGAACGCGCACACCCTCTCCGGATATGGGAGCAGCGCTGGCAAAATGATACTACGGGAAGGTGGGCTGCCAGAATCGTAGGAGAGGTGAATTTTCACCTCACCCAGTTCCTTTTGGGCCACGGTCACTTCAACGAGTACCTACACAGAAGGAGTAGGAAAAATAGCCCATTTTGTGACTACTGCAGGAAAGTAGTGGATTCCGCTGAGCACACGTTCTTCAGATGTATCCGCTGGGCGGACTTACGACGAATGTGTGAAACGGCGCTAGGCGGGAAAATCTCACCGGACACTATTATTGCAGAGATGCTACAAACTGAAGAGAAATGAAATGTATTCGCTACCTATGTCGAGGAGGTACTCCGAAACAAAAAGAGAGAAGAGCAAGAAAGAGAGGAGCTGAACCACTAAACCCAGAAAGGGTTGGGGGTAGGCAAATGTAAGACGGGTAACGTCGAGGAAGGCGGCTGACTCACAACCTTGAAGTAATGCTCAACGCGGTGCCAAGGTTGGGAGTATGTTAGTGCACGTAAAAGCATTTCCACCTTCCTAACAAAAAAAAGTAGTAGTAGTAGTAGTAGTAGTAGTAGTAGTAGTAGTAGTAGTAGTAGTAGTAGTAGTAGTAGTAGTAGTAGTAGCAGCAGTAGTGGCGCGTCCAACGAGACGATGTATGTTATCATGAGGAATAAGGACCATCTTTCTGACATATTCCATGGCTCATGTAGACCAAGACAGGCACAAGAAACTACTTGAGAAATCCGACACAGTGCTCGACGATGATCTTCCTCTTACCGCGCCAATTTCCCCTTTTGGCGTCTAGTCATCGAAGAATTGTCGTGTGCCTCCGAAGATGATTCTTTTGCACGTTGTTCGGACTCACGTTTCCCTGTAAAACGTTTAGAGCACACTCGCATATACACCGTACAAGCGCTACATCTGCTTTGCGCAAAATTGCACGTCGCTGCTCTTACTTCAGATAACACAGCGCCTGCAATAGAATTATTTGCTTTTTATCGAGAGGTCCGCGTAACGCCATTACAAGCGCATTACTGGTACATCGTGCCTCGCATCGCGAACCTTTATTGCTTTTTACGGCACGTAACCGTAATGGTATTGATCATCGGGAAATATACAGGCGCGAAATCGACAATTATCAGGCGTCGATTCTTCGAAGTCGAATAATAGATAGCCGTGCGGTGCAGCTGTTGCATCGAAATATACCTCCTGCAAAAATCTCGGATTCTCGAGACATACCTGGCGTGCTAGATGTTGAATTTGCGCGCGATCTCGCGGATTTTTGAAGACCACGATATAATTAGCGTTTAAGGAGATATCACACTGCCCGTGACCCTGATGGAAGAGATTTTGTGTGATGAAGATGACACTAAGATTTTTATGATGGCTACCCTTGGTGAAAATATCAACCACGGTATTGTTCGATGCCTCGCACATTAGATCGTCAATGAGCACAAGTTTAGGCCTTGAATCATTAGAGTAGTCTGCTGCTTGCGGTAAACCCTCGCGAAATTCTATTTTATCACCGTACTCTGAATAACCGGATTGCAGCTCTGAGTAATAAAAAAAAAACGAAGGAAGTTATATAACTACTAGGCCCGTATTCGCTTAATTCATCCGTGAGATCTCCTAGAAATTGACCGATTGGCGGCTCATACTTGTTGCAACCTGGGCGACTCACGTAAATAGAGGAGTCTGTATCGCAGTACAATATTCGTCGCCCGAGCCCCTCAAGATAACTGTATAATTTTAGGCGTGCCTGTGCCGTCGTGTATGCTGCAATCACGGCGTTTAATGTCGGGGATGGTTGCATAGCATCGCGGTTCTCACATAGTTCACATACATGTTCTTGTGATTAACCGGTTGCATTCCCGTCACCTCAATCTCTGGACTCGTTAGTAAATTCAGTAGCTCCGAGCGAGTGAAAACGATAACGGTTCTTCAGAATGAATTAAGAGCCAATTTTGCGAGCGAACGTAAACCCGGATTTGACTACAAAGCACTTCGCTCGAGATATACACCCTCAGACTCCTTGTGCAATGCTATAAAACGCGCTATTGCTTCCTCGTCATCATTACACTCTGTTGGCGGTCCGCTCGCCTCCTGTTTTATTTTTAGGAATGTACCGATGTACTCGGCAAAATGACCGCCTCGCCGCGTTGTCGAGTCATACGGCGTAACAACGTATTGCCAAATTTTATCGATACGCGTCACCTTATATCCGAGCGACACAGCTTTTTTTAGCTCGTCCACGACCCATGTGCCGTCAAACGGTCGCTCAGTGGTGTCATCGTGTGTGCAGCCTGCGGATGTGTCCATGTCTGCACAGTACGTTCTACACAGGGTGAATAGTATTTTCCCATGCATGCGAACAGGCAGTACGGAGATATACATATCGCGCGGTGCTACTACGGTACACTTCACGAGACCCTCGACGACACTTACAAAGACAGGGCGCCTACTCGTCATCACGGATTTCGCTCAAATTTATAGCATATGTAGGGCTTGGTTAGAAATGAAAGCACCCAAAGTGGGAACTTCAGATAGCCAAGCGTTTAGAAAATAACATTTTTGACGCCGCTCTGGCACCGTAAAAGCCATTTATGTTAGTATGTTTGCCAAGCAGCGATTGGCGTAGTGGTAAAAGCTCGGACTCGTAATGCGATGGTCGCAGGTTCGACTCCCCGTGCGGAGACTTTTTTTTTCTAGCTCTTTCCCAATTTTTATAATATTCATGTCGCAATGAAGCGAAGTGATAAATAATTTATTTTATTTATTTATATATTGATTTATTTATTATATATTTTTCAAACAACGTTGTAATTTTAAAATGCAGTGTTTACAACGTGTGCTAGATGCAGAAATAATTACAGTTTCCCCTGTTTCTACGATGAATATCACCCCGACAAATGTAAATCATCGAATGTATAAGAATAAAAGTTTGAATTTTTATGTACAAAGTCTTTTCGTATGCGCTTTAATTACAATCCCTTGTTGAAAAGTCCGCAATCCCATTTTTTCCCTTATCTATGCCTTTTGCGTATAAATGAATAAATAAATAAAATTAATTATTTATCACTTCGCTTAATTGCGACATGAATATTATAAAAATCGGGAAAGAGCTAGAAAAAAAAAGTCTCCGCACGGAGAGTCGAACCTGCGACCATCGCATTACGAGTCCGAGCTCTTACCACAACGTTTTAAAGTCCTACGAGTTGTTGACGCTCGTCACCTACGTACAATTTCGGATGTCCAACGGGATATTTTCCATTCTTACACACCCATAGATACAGCGAGCACACATCCACATAGCGTATCTGCTCCTCATTCGCGACGTCTTACAAGCTTACAACATTTTCCGTTCGATCGCCAAAGAACGCATCGCGTGGTTCGAGGAGCGCCTGCTTGACCATAGCATGATTTTTCATATATAACGACATTTCCTCGTGTTGGAAAATCAGCTGGCGCACGGCGATCAATATTCGCCGTGCGTCGACCTGTTGCTGCTGGGTAGCGTGCTGCGCTCGGCTATGCCGGAGATAGCCGAGGCAGTGCCTCGCGAACATGCTGCTTGAAGAAAGAGGCTCGCGCTCTCTCGTTTGACTTCGGCATATCTCTCTGTATCTCACTCATTTGACTTCGGCGCTCAACGACGCTTTCATAAAGTGCAGCCATATCGAACAATTTGACACTTCTGTGAAAACCCGCTGGGACAGCGCACACATCCCCGGTACACTCGCTCGGACTTTTCACCATCTCACCGGATCTTCTCAACATTTTCGTGCTCATCAGGACTCAAATACAAGGTAAAGTACACCGTTACAATTCATCGCAATTCAATCACGGTGAGGAGTGTAAAACTCATCGGTACATCAACATTAATTGTCTCACTTTGTGGCGTGCTCTGCACCACGTTTTCCTCATCGTAATTTGCCCGCTCAATTAATATAATTGCGCGTGTGCCTATTATTCACTGTACTTTTCCCCAATAAACTTGCTGGCAAAGTACTGTGAATATTTTCTAGTCATTTGTGCATGCTCAAAATCTCACTTGGCCGTGCTCTGCAGCGCTGACTGCGTCGCGCTGTTTTATATCACATATCCAGTACTCAAGCAATATAATTGCAAGTGCTCTCACTTGCTCTCAGTATTTTTTCTTTTATAAACCTGTAGAGAATTTGTTGAGAATAAGTGAAATATTCTACGCTCTCACATTTCTCATTCCGTGGCGTGCGATGCTGCGCTGGCTGCACCACGTACGCTACACTCCATAAAAGACAGCACACAATTAATATAATTGTGTGCTGGTCACTCAAACCAAAACTCAATTCAGTTTATTTTTTTGTATTTTATTTTATATCTTTATTATTTTTTCTATTTTAGATATTTTGTAGTGAAAGAGCGGATGGTAGAATAAAAACCACTTTCTCTATGAACCATCTTTCTGTCTGGTTTTATTTTTCCCTGTTGTGAGTGAAGCCTCATCATTTTCAATATATTCACAGGTCATTCCAACTACACCTGGGTGGATTCTCAAACACCTCGTTATTCTCGAGTAATCTGTCAAAATCGTATTTCCATATTTCGCTTAGAGTGTACCCTTTCGATCTGATTTGCCCGGAAATAAGAACGGTACGCTCATATCGCTCATCCATTGAATCACCGAATTTAGTTCGAACATCTCTATTCACGCGATAATATCGCGGACATTCATGCCAAAAGCAGCTGTGAAATTAAAGAACGTGATGGACCGCTGCATCCACGTAGTATCCGTCGACAGCCGGTAGGCCGGTCGGAGGGCGATACATACTCTCTCGTGCGTCCAGCATGAGCGATAACGTAGTTGTGCTCACGCTCGAGCCATACGACGGCCTTGCGCGATTGCTTATCGCCACTGCAGTACCCAACTGATGGTAACACCGCAATGCGATTTTTCTGTAGAAAATTCTTCCGAAATACTCTCATACATGCTGATGCTATCGTGCATGCTTCGGTAAAGGGGCACACGCTTCCGCAACGTATAAGTAACTCTTGAAAAGCTAGACACGCTCATCTCAAAACCGTAACATCTGTACGTCAATATTGCACAAATTGCGTCGCAAAATCAAATTTATAATCGACGTGATTCGATTCTTCTTCATACCATTTTAAAAATCGCTCGCGATGCGCTGAGAACATGGTATCGGGTAAGTAAAAATGCAGAGCCGGCAGAGGACCTGTGTAATTCCGATATTCCGGTGTGATGAATAAATGGGAAAATGTACCTTTTGCCACCTAATCAGCGAAACCGAAGGCCTTAGGTAAAGCGCTAAGAGCCATCCGTAAATAGTTTAGACTATCGAGTAAAAAGACATCGCCAATCTTCGTACCAATCATACTTAGAGAGGGCAACTGTGTTTTTTGCACTTCGATTAAATACCGTAGAATAAATTACGAGTCGAAACCTCTTGCATTATGAGCAATACAGATGGTATTTTTAAATTTTTGCGATAATGCCAATTTTACGAGCTCCCCAACAGAATCATTGATAAACACGAATTCACGTTTTCCACAGTCAGCACAATCGGTCTCTATATCTGTGATATCCAGACATGTCATATATACGCACAGTGTAACACATAAATTCGGCTCGTGAATTCTTGTCAATTTATCATCGTGCAATTGTTCGTGTTGTTGCGTCTCAAAATTATAAAACAAAAATCTCGTGGAGGGCTTGTCTTTTTTCTTCTCCTTTGGCGCCTCTGGTTTCTTAAGACGTGCTATAAAGCACGCATGCGTAGTCGGTCGAGTTTGCCTGCATGTAATACAAAACGATATACCACATACATCCATCTTTTTATCTGTGGTTTTAATCATACGCGAGCAACCTCTACAGATTATCAATGCTTTACAGACACTGTTCCGTCTATATTTACGAGACGTAATACCCGCGGAGCCCTCACCCTTGTGATGAGCGAGGCAAAAGGCACCAAAGAACGAACGATTTCAGCCTGTGCAATACTCAGGCTGAGATTCTCTATTGCCATTGCAATAAGTCGATTTCCATCGAGCACATTGATAGCTACAGCGATGCTCGAGTACTCGATTATACTTGGAATTACACTGTGTGCAGAACCCCCGACTACCTAGCGCACCAGCGAGATTTAATATTGGCTGGTAGTGATGAGAGCGTTCGCAATAGAGAATAAAGAGTGTATGATTAATTTGACCTATTGCAGAGAGTACGGATTTTTGCTCATCGTACAGAGCCGGAACGCGTTTTCCGAAGGTGAGAAATTCATAAACAACAATCGCTATACTCTCGTGAATTAAGTACTCCTGAAAGAACTGAATCTCGCGCACACCGCACCCTCTAGACGGTGTCGTTACCCCTGCATTACGCAGCTCTATTTGATATTATATCTAGATGATATTGAGTCCGTTCCGAATTCGACACCATCGTCTGTGTAGCCCGCCCGTACGACTATGACCGCGTTTGGTATGCGCTCGGACTGTGACAAGGGATCGTTGTAGACACAAATTATCGCTATTATTTATGCCTAAAATTGACTTCTTTGCTATAGACTCGTATGTAAGCCCTCACCGGCGCCTTTGAAGCCTCGTACTATACACGGCGTCATTCTACATGTACCAGCGTCTATTCGAAATTCGCGCGTGCTCTGGGCTACACTATTAATTAGTCGCCATATATCATCAGGAACGATGTCACGAGCTGGTCGAAATGATAACCATATGAGTCCTTGCGCAAAAGACGGCATGTTCAGAGTCATACCCACATAATCATGTCCTTCGCACGATTCTGTAAGACGTGTGACATCTCGTGCACCGCCCTCGAACCAAGTCAGATTATCAATACCGTCCGGTGGAGGACGAAAATAAAAACCTGTCTTCCGGCCCTGCATCCTAAAGCGTGGAAAATATCGGCCCTGCTCATTGTCGATACCGAAGCGTTCACCAGGGGGCAAGATATCACCTCCCCGTATAGCAGTCCTTCCATCGCCAGTCTGTCCACCTGCAAGCATAATTTAACCATTTATTAGAATGTTGATTTCATTTAATTAAATTTTTTATTGTCGCTAGCTATATACTATGTATATAAATTGTGTAACGTAAGAATTACGAACTTATATTTGCTTCTGAACCTCGAATCCGTCGACTGCACCCAGGAGCCGTCGACGCATTTCGTAAACCAACTCGATTGTCGGCGGTCTCGACACAGTGAATCGTGCAAAGCTCAAAACGTTTGGGTCCGACTCGTACCCTGTTTTTTCATTTTTACTATTATTATCCCCGTAATTTTTATTTTTGTCAGCGTAATTGTATTATTAAAAACTTACCTGAATCTACCGGGTCTTCCTTCACCTCCTCGTCGTCATTGTCGTCCTCTTCCTCCTCCTCGTCCCGTTGTTCTTCTCCTTCTTCTTCGTTGTCTATATTACTATTGGTATAATCGCTTGAACTGTATTGCCGCGATGGACCTGCGACGGCTCCATCTGGTTCTCTCGCAGGACCGATCATAAAAAGACGGTTTGTTGGTTTATACCCGCAGAACGGCTGGGTAAAATTTATCCAACGATTCCCTGCGGTGTTGTCACCATCGTTGTCCCTGCTATGATCATCTGTATCGGTTCTACCCTCCTGATCGAAATCATAGGTGATGGATCCCATTTCTTCTTCTGCATACCGTCGAACTATATAAAAATCTTGTGAAATAAAAGAAATAAAATAAAAGTAATTAACGCAGTATATTACTTGCGTCTTTCACTGAGTATGGGCTGCAAAGCAGGCTCATTCAGCTAACCGCGTCGACGAATAACACGCATTACCGAATCAATAATTATTTGATTATCAAGCAATCCAATAGTATGCGCGTCAACTAAATCGCGCTGATGACACTCGCACAGCATACCGCGAATTTTACGAACAACCGCCTGTGTCGGAAGTTCCCATAGGGTGATCTGTAAATTTCTTGTCCCCCAGCGCGAGCGCAACGACGGTCTACGTTTCAATATAAACTCTATCAATTTTCTTATCAATGAGCGCTTAACCACTCTTACTATGATTGTGTTGTTAGAGTAGTAGTAACCACAGTAAATCAGACAATTAACTAGAGATTTTTTAAAGCGGCGCGCTTTAATATATATTCTTTTAATACGCTCTTTCTCTCTTTCTGTCTCTGCATATACTGCAGCGATGTAATGAATACGAATAACCAAGAAGATGGCCGTACATGACCGCTTTACAAAAGCAAGACCTAGGGAAATATTTAGCGATGGTGATGTAAATGTAAGGCCCGTCATCATGTACAGTCTACAAGTCTAAAAGAAAGTCTACAAGAAAGCAATAAAAACGGCATATGACGGTGCTACGTCTCACACGATATCACCATATATAGCGAACCTCGTTATGTACGGTTTAAATAAATGATTTGGTAAAATAATCGTCGCCGGGCTCGAGTTGAACTCTACGTGTCTTACACCAGTGGCGAAAATATTGTCGAATACTTTTACCGGAATTACTCTCAGTGCGGACGAGTGGCGAGTGTTTAAAAGTGATTTTTCTAGCGTACAACGATATTTCGAAGCTCATGGGGCTGATGCCGAGAAAATGTGTAATACCCGCATAGAGCACACAGTCCATTACACACTTTTAACCTGGTGTTACCAGCATAGAGCTGTCTCATTTGGTAAAATAAGCAGTAGTGCTAATGAGGAATACAAGAATCAAGAGGAATCTGGAAAATCGAAACGGAAACGCTTCAGAAAATACTCTCCATACATTGATCTGCAGCGACCGACATTTGATATGTTCGTCGAAATAAGTAGAAGAATTGATATTCACATGCAGGCTCTAGAGAGCGAAAGTGAAACGATTCAGCGGTGTATGAACGAGGAGGTACCAGATGCCCGTGAAAAGATAGTTGTCAGTGAAACGCCTCGTGTAGCAGCGTATGAGATCATCGGTTCCAAGGAATTCTTTCAAGTAGCGCTCGAGAACATCACGACCTTGCTAGCGCCGGAGGATACGGAGCTTATGAAAATTATTTTGTCCGAAATAATTGTGCTGTATCGTGGTCATATCGCTGATCATGCATCGGGTGTTGCGTTGCGAACGCAATAATTCTCCCTATGTGTAGCTATTTGTGATAAAGACAAAGTTGTAAATAATTGAATTTAGTGTACATTTCGCTGGAAATATTATAAAGTATACACTGAGGACAGTCATAGATATATATATAGAGAGAGAGAGAGAGAAAATATGAGTTATCACAGTCCTAAAACCGAACCATCAGCAAAGGTCTGCGACAGAAAGAAGACGGAGCTCTCGTCTTTGTTTCATTAACGCAGTAGATCATGGAATACGTGCCGATGTCGATTAGCAGTGAAGCAGCAGAGCTTGATAAGTAAAAAATAACAAATAATTTAAAAATCGTGATTTAAAAGCATGTAATATTTATTTTTTATTATAAAAAATAATGTCTTGCAGAGCGAGCAGCCCCTGCATATAAACCGACACCGAGGGTTCGTTATTTGTGTTATGGAGAGCTAGAGGAAGATACATGCACTGTACAGATAGATTTAGCTTCATCGTTCACATCAAAATTACCAGAACGAAAGCGAGCGAGCCATTTCCGCGCAGCACATTTTGATAAAGTACCTTCACCGTACACAGCACAATTTTTTTCACAAGCCTGCGCAGCGTTCTTCTTTTTGTCGTAATAATATTCCAAAATATAGCGCAATGTCTTGCAGAGCGAGCAGCCCCTGCATATAAACCGACACCGAGGGTTCGTTATTTGTGTTATGGAGAGCTAGAGGAAGATACATGCACTGTACAGATAGATTTAGCTTCGGGCAAGAAAAATGTCACTTGCTATCCTCATTTGCAGTTGACGTCGGTGGTAGCAGATCGTCAACGCTGCCAACTTTGCATAATGAGACGAGGCATATCAGGTAAGACAGTATCGATTATTCTGTACACGTTGTTTTTATTGACCAGGGCCTTCAATTAAATACTTGTTTCATTCTTTTTTCAGAAGTACACTGTGATGACAACACCCCCAGCGAAAAATAATTTAAAAGCAATATTACGAGTGATTATACAAATTAATTTCTTATAGCGATAAAAATAAAATTAACAGTGGAGAAATCTCCGAGAGTGGATTACCGTGTTTGCAGAGCTGTTGCATACGACGGTAAATGTGTAAAGTGATTTCCATAAAATATTGATTAATTAAAAAAAAAAATATCTGATTTTACTGTGTCTCTTATTTTTATAGCGTAATAATTAGAGAATTATAATTGAAGTCTCTCTCTCTGTGAGGGATCATATTCTATATCTTTTACTGCAGAGCAAGCGTTTGACGGGCAGCACTGTGCACGTCTATACATGCTCGAAAACCGCTTTCGTTGCATTCAAAGTGATGGATACCTAGTTATGATTCATAGGAAGTTGTTATCTTTATTCCCGTGATACTCTCTAACATCATCTCGGCTATTTAGTCAGTCTTTGGCACTCTACACGCAAACAATACAAAGCAATATGTATCCGCGATACGGTAAGGAGATTTTAAGCGATGCGTTTGGTGCCGAGTCATTTTAGTCGAGAGTGTGATGAGCGTGTTCCTGCGTACACAGGAAATGTGCGATGCGTACGACGATCTGGAAGAGTTCCTACGTAGCGTGTATTTAGTGGATCGTCGAGGAAGACCCGTTGGACTTAGCGAACTCTATATCAGAATGTCCTGTATTGTACCTCGTTTCAATAGAGTTGTCCGCGGCAAAGTGGTTTATCCGGACTCGAATGCGTGGATGTTGTAGGTATTGAGCATCTCATCGAAGAAGCGTGCGGTAGCGATGCCTTGATCGCTGTCATGATGTGACCTCTTGCCGGTGATAACGTTCCGCGGGTTCGATTAACAAACGGGGAACGCGCGGATGTGGTAGCGGGTATTATAGAGGCCCTCGGTGATGAGATAGATATCGGCTACGATATCGATGCCGTGGACAAGGGCTTTGACGAGGACGTAGCAAGAAATTAAAGCCACGGTGCCACAATGCTCTCTCTCTCTCTCTCTCTCTCTGTGTGTGTGTGTGTGTGTGTGTGTGTGTGAGTGAGTGAGTGAGTGAGTGAGTGAGTGAGAGAGAGAGTACATTCGAGAGACAGGAGTTTAAAATCGCTGCGGAAGGAGGGTAGATGCCGACAACAGCTGTGGTGGTGTGTACATTATTTTACGTTACCGACACTGGTTAAGCAGAGTGGGTAGCGCGGCGGTGGGGGTAGCCGCGTGATGGGGATAGGGGTGGGATGGAGCAGAGGTGTACACATACTACTCACGGTGTTATGTCGGTCGACAAGTAAATTACATGATTGTTTAACATTTAAAAAAGTAATTTTTTTAGGATCGTGTGCCAATAAGGGGTAGGAATTCGCGTGAAAATAGTAAATACGTAAGTGAGGACATAGTAGGAATAATGAAGTATTTTGCAAATTACCACGGTTCTCGCGTTTACACGATTAGACCAACCGTTCAGCTTCAGTTCCAAAAATAGACCGCTTGGTATCAAATCATTACCGATTATATATTGCGATATTTCTTTGGCATAGCCCACAGGAAGCGACATATTCCTCCACTTTCTTCTTAATGCCGGGCTAGTCGTACTTTGATCAAATTCTCTGTAGCATTCGCCTGATGCCGTAGTACCCAGGTAGAGGGGCATCATGATATTCGTACATAATTTTCTATCGATCTTCTACCGTGGAGGAGTCCACGCCACGCGGCAGCCTCTCTACTCTTTGATAGCACTGTCTTTCTTCCCTCTGAGTAGTGAGTCCACACCGTCCTGGTTCAATTTCCCCGCTATCTCGGGCCCCCTTGTTGTTCGGATCCTGTCGCTCGCATAGTCACAAGTCGTCGGGCTTGCCTCTCTGTCGCTCTGGAGCGCAGGCAGTTTCTCTCCACTTCCACTTTCATAAATTCAGCATAAATTCAGCTTAGCGCGTTGACGTTAGTATTGCGCTTTACAGCTTTATACTCTACGTCAAACTCGTGTTTTGACAAATTGATTTTGCATCGCATGAGACAAGAGCCAAGATATTTTACCCCGAACAACCACGTTAACGGCTGGTGAGCAGTGGCCACGTGAAGTCGAGTACCATAAATATTGAATCTGGAAAAAGGTTCGTGGCGTTTTTTTTTTAGTAAAATTCAACTGCTTTTCTTATAGTGTGAAAATGAATTTATTTATACCAAATATACTCCATTATCGACAATGTTTCGCCATTTTTCGGGAAGAGCCATGATGCCATCGGTGAAGAACTTCTGTGGTTTCTGGTTGAAAAACTGAATCAAGTGGTTTTCACAGGCTTCTTTTGAAAGCAGCTTTATTCCATTGAGAGAGTTCTGCAGAGATCGGAATAAGTGATAGTCAGAGGGTGTCTGGACAGAGGGTGTCTGGACTATACGGTGGATGCATAAAAATTTCCCAACCAAGCTCTCGCAATCTTTGACGGGTCATCAAGAAGTATGTGGTCGGGTGTTGTCATTGTGGAAGACAACACTTTTTCTATTAATCAATTCGGGCCGTTTTCTTTCAATTGCTTGGCGTCATCTCTCTAGTTGTCTACAGTAGAGTTGAGAATCATCGTCTGACCAACTGAAAGTAGTTCATGGTGGACGATTCCCTTCCAGTCCCACCACATTCACAGCATCACCTTTTTCGCCGTCAATCCTCGCTGCGCGAAAGCTTGTGACGGCTCACCATCCCTTGTCCACGATCTTTGACGCTTCCGATTGTCGTACGTGATCCATTTTTCATCACCGGTTATGACACGTTTTAGAAATGGCTCGATTTCATTGCATTTCAGTAGCGCATCGCAGATGTTAATTCGGTCTATCATGGTTTTCTCGCTCAACTCATGAGGAACCTATACATCGAGCTTCTTATTGTAGCCAGCTTTGTGTAAATGGTTCAAAACAGTTTTGTGGTCAATGCCTAGTTCCATACCAATATCGACGCTGCTGATATGCTTATCTTGCTAGACTTTTTCAAGAATTTCATCAGCTTTTTCAGTGATTGGACGACCAGAGCGTGACTCATCGTTCACATCAAAATTACCAGAACGAAAGCGAGCGAGCCATTTCCGCGCAGCACATTTTGATAAAGTACCTTCACCGTACACAGCACAATTTTTTTCACAAGCCTGCGCAGCGTTCTTCTTTTTGTCGTAATAATATTCCAAAATATAGCGCAATTTTTCATTACTTTTGTACATTTTCAAATGTGAAACAACTTTCCAACCACTGCACCAATTTCGATGTTTATACACTCAAAGTAACGCTCGAAGTGTCACCTTTCCAACGAGCGTTTAGTGGTGTCGCTGCGATCTGTGTTTCCTGACTCATTTGCAATTGATGCCATCTATCGGGAAAAACGCCACGAACTTTTCCCCAGACCCAATATAAGGTCGCAACTGCATTAACGCCCACACGATGGCGAGTCATTCCTTCTCAGTAGTCGTATAATTCACCTCGGCCTTTGATAGAGTGCGACTCGCAGAGCAGATAGACAAGTCCTCCCCGATTTTAACTTGCGATAATATGGCGCCAATTGCCTTATTGGATGCATCTGTTGTTACTATAAACGCCTTTTTAAAGTCTGGGTATTGCGATACCAGAGCAGTTATTAGGGCCATTTTTAAATTCTCAAACGCGGCACAGTTCACTCAAACGTTGTGTCTTTGTGCCTGATAAATCTTTAATAAATTTCCTGTAGTAACCCGCTAGCGCAAGAACGATTGAATTTCCTTCACATTACGTGGCTATCGGGTAGAAATCACATGTCCCAAATAGTGGGTCTCCTTCTTGAGGGATTGGCTATTGACGGGCTGCATGTCTACATTAGCCACATTTAGCCACCGAAAGACCTTTTCCAGCCGCCCATTGTGTACCTTCAGATTTTTTCCATAGACGACAGGTAACATTATGTCCAGGTAAACATAACACTTCACTACCTGCAGCCCTGCTAGCACAGAGTTCATTAACCTCTGGAATGTCCGTGGCGCATTCTTTAAGCCAAAAGGCATCCTATTGTATTCGAAGTGACCCTAAGGTGTGGAGAACACGGTTTTTTCCTAGTCCTGTTTTGCCATCAGGATCTGATGAAATCCCGAGGCAAGATCTAAGGTGAAAAAATATTGAGCTTTTCCCAACTGGTCCAACATTTCTGTGATATTAGGCAATGGGCACGAGTCCCCTATGGTAGCTCCGTTACGTTTCCGAAAGTCCACCACTACCCGCATTCGCCGCTCTCCTGACGCGTCGGGTTTTTGGCCACCACCAGCAGCGGCGCGTTCCACTGATTTCTGCTGGGCTGTCTAATGTCGTCCTCCAGCATTTCTTCCATCTGCCTCTTAAACCTCTCTTTTATAAGTCTCCGGCAGCCGGTATGGATGCACCGTCATTGGCAACACTCCCTTTCTCAAGGATATGTGATGCTTTACCATGTGGGTGCACGGTTGCTTATCCTCTCGTAAGTGGAATATGTCCTCATATTTATTTATTAGTTCGGTGAGCGCATCATGCTCTTCGCCGTTGAGGTGTGTTCAAGTCGAGCTTCGGGTGCAATCGCTCGAAAAGGTCACTCGAGGTGACCTTGCCATCGTCGCCGGCCGTGGCTATCTTCATTGTCTCGAGTGTCACATGTAGCCGCTGCACTTCCACTTCATACTTGGTGGTATTCACCAAGTTGAGAGCACAGCTATTCCTCTCTAGGGTAGTAACGCAGGAACCTAGTATAACCCCCTTGCTGACCTTATGCATTGCCAATAGCCCTAAGAATCTGCTTTTCGTCGCCATGTATGTTACGGTTTTGCTCCAAGGATGCAGTTTTATTCTGGCTTTCCCGTCGATCGGCGGCATGAAGTGTCCGTATAACTTGAAACTCCCTCCACCGAGGATATCTGCACAATACTTCTTGATGATTTCCATCCCTAGTAGCCCATGCACAGCTAATGGCACGTCATCCGGCACGACGTAAAACCAATGTTATACCGTGACCGCTGGCAACTCGAGTAGGAATTCCGCTTTGCATAGGGGTGTGAGTCGTACGCCACCCATCCCCTGCAACTCCATCGCTGCCCTCTACCGGAGTTTCAGGGTTTAGACAGCTCTTCTTAACTATGCTACACTGCGCCCTGGTGTCTGCTTTAAGCGTTATGATTCTTTCAATAGCAAATGGCACGACGATGGCGAAATCGCTGGCTGTAGCACTCTCTACTGGTAACATTACCTGTAGCATCTGTAATGTGCCCTTCCTTGGTGGTCCGTGTCGGACCTTTTTCCAGACTGAGACCATGTGCATACTCAGCATTTCCAGCGTCTTTCTGCCTCCAGACGCCGTGTTAATAGGCTTTAGCTTATTACTGTCGCTGGTGCTGGGCTGCCTGCCGTCCTCCGGCTCTGGCTGCCGCTGCCTCGGCTCGCTGGTACTCTCCCTTTACTTTTGCAACCTTCTTCTGCAATCCCTTTAAGTGTGCCCTTCGACCTTGCAGTAGTTGCAAACAATATTCATTTGGTGGAGGGTTTATCGGGGGTTGGTAAGCTCACGCGTCTCGATTTGCGCGTGCAGTGTCGTGCCATGTGTCCTGCACTCCCGCAGTTATAACACATCTTACCGCTCGGCTCTCGTGCTGGTAGCGATTTTTCGTGTCCCTGTTGTTCAACAGCTCCTTTAAGCTGCACCGTATTTGTGATTTCTATGGCACCAGTCACGGATTCGTGGAGCGTGGTATAATTTCGTGAGCGCACCAGGATTTTCATCTGCCCATGCAGCTTATTCTCGAAATTTGCCTGAGTACTTTTCCGTGTAACCGTCTCTATCGTTCTGACGTCTCGCTCGGCAGAGATGCCCTCACTGAGTTTTTCTATAATGTCAACAGTTATTTTATATGTCCCGGCTGCGTATGCTACATTGTTCTCCCCTTGCCATTGCCGGAGGGAGTTGAACTTCACGTGCAGCGCGGCCAGCGATTTCCGTTTCACGCACAGGCCCTCTAACTCTAAGGTACTTAGCTCGGTACGTAGCCTGCATCTATGATCCAAAGACAGATTGCTGGCTACGTCGCTCGTGGGTTGTCTCCGTTCCATGCAGGCGTCGCGTCAGTTCCTCAATCTGATCCCTCAGGGTGGATATTAGCTAGTATTCATCTGCCTCCACTTTGCATAAGGTGTCTGCCAAGTTCAGTCTGACATGAAGGGTTTTCACCCCTTTTAGTCTGAGCTCTCCATCGAGCTCGCGATGTCTTCTCTCGAATGCCCCGTAGCTTTCCATGACCCGCTCCGGCACCGAGTGCCCCATCGTTGATCTATTTGTAAGAGCTGGTTCATGCGACAATCAACCATTAGATGCGTTATAAGATTATATAATAGTTAAGACCGATTACCGACTGCGTCCCGTAAATTATTCAAATAGCGCCGCGTACGGTGGATAGATACACTAAGCAAACTCGAGGCAGGTTGACGCTAATGAAGTGTTGCGTGCGTCAATGTAGTAAGTTAGCGCAAAATGAGCATGCCTCTCCCCAATCGTCCGCCGACTGAACCAGCGTACACAGCTAATTACATAAAGTGTATACGTGTGAAAAAGAATAGCTAGTCGTTAATCCGGGCTCTAAATCACCACGAAAACAGAAAATAATCGTGAAGCTGTTTAGCAATCGAGACAGGACGGTTGGACCGACATATTTATTGATAATGACGGTGCATCGAGACCAAAAGGGCTCATTGTTTCCAATTAATCTTACTCGTGTGGAACGGAATATTGTAAACCTTGCAAATTGGAGAATCTACTCGGTTTCTAACAACAAATTATAAGAGATACACTACATCCATTGCCATCCACGCGTGCCTGCCACATGGATCTAGTGAAGCCCCGACCAGACGCTTTCACGAAGATAGCGTGCTAGCTACGGATATTATGCATGGCGTGTGGCTACGGTAAACTGAAATATAGCCATCGTGTGACATCTTGAACCTCTACAACAGGCTCACTCCGCATCGCCAATAAGATAAGTGAAGACATGTAATTCGAGCCAGTAAATACCTATCCATTCTGGTTAATCTAATATATTTCAGTAAATATGGGAGTTGTGTAGTCTATTAAGCAAAAATCCTAGTTTGGTAAGTTCATGCAATTTAGAGATATTCATTTTTTTATGTGGGTCCGCGCTATGTGAATTTTAAAAAGTAGTGCTGAAGAAATAGTTGAAGACCGGATGAGTGAAATTTGTTCTTTAAGAGGAGATGCAGTGACACTGCAATGGGTATTATTCGCTCGGTGCGACCGAAGCATTTCACGAGGTCCCCGAGAGGACAGTGCGTAATCATATGTAGGCTGCGTGCCGACTTGATAGTTAATATGTATTCCAGTCAATAATATATAGGTATATGTCAAATTATGATTAGGCTGCGAGCCGATTTGATGAGCTGAAAACTGAATACGCATACCTGTCAACGTTTATTTAGATATATATCTAGATATATCTACATACATATCAACCTATAAAAATAAATGTATAAATATGTACTCCAGAGAGCCAAACGTGTGATTTATGTAAGAATAGAGAGCGAGCTGAAGTGTGTCTTTGAATATTAACCTGAAAGGATTATATAATCTGTGATACCATATCCATGAATATTAAGAAAAATGTCGGTCAATCCATCTCTCAAATAAAGGAGAACTAACGATGAAATATAACTTGACTTAACGGTGTATACTAAGATTTTCTATGCCAATCCATGAACTCCACTCGTGCCCCCCCCCCCCCCCCCAACTTAACACAGACTAGATCTGTTATCGGTGCATGTTTATACAAATAAGGCAAATCCTAATTGAATAAATATCAAGAATTAATAATAAAAATATGCAAATATAAAAATAAATAAAAAATTATTATATATATAAGATGATTGAGTTTTTAGAGTAACAAACACAGGTTGATTCGTCTAAAAGTATAGAGTATTATTAGTTACATACATAATTGTAATAGTATTTATCGCAATGGGAACACGTGTTGTACTAACCTAAAAGTATAGAGAATCAACAATTAATGTTTGTGCTTCCCTATATTAATCTCGTGGAGATTGTATAAGCTTTGAAACGATATTCACACTTAATACAGTTTTATTCACTATTGCTTATTCTACTTATTGTACTTCTAGTAGGTTTTTTTGAGAGGCGACTGACATCCGTCTCGGTAGGCTCTTTCTATCTCACTGTCTATCTCACCATCTACCCCCCCCTAATCTTATACCACTATGTACACAAAGCTTACATCTACCCTCCGCAGGATGCTTAATTTTCATATGAAGGTGCAAATTAAGCGTTTTTTTTTTTTTCAAAGTTTACCACATATCGGTGGACATAGGGGTGAGCTTTGTGATATGATACAAGCCAATCGATCTTTTCCCATGTCCGGTGTTTATCTTATAAACTGAATCTGATATTTTTTTAATTATTTTAAATGGGCCGATTCTGATTTCATCCATTTTCCCTCTGTTTAGTTTATTTCCATTTACCACATAGACTAGATCTCCTTCTTTAAATTCAAATTGTGTTCGGTTTTTATTGAATATCGATTTATTGTATTCATGAGATTTTTTTGTTCTGAGCAGTGCTAGTCTTCTATCCTCTTCCAAGTTCTTGGTGTCTTCGTTTTTTGTTTTTTTTAATTCAGGTGGTAACAAGTCCGTGGATTCTCCACTCAGTAGGTATTTTGGTGAAAATCCTGTAATTGTGTGATTTGTTTCGTTGTATTTATCTGTACATTCCTGTGCTATTTTGGACCATGCTATTTTTTTCTCACTTTCATTTAGCTTACAGCGTATTCTATTTACCAGTGTCTGATTTAATCTCTCGTTTAAGCCGTTTGAGAAAGGTGTATCAACTGCTGTAAAAATTAGTTGCGTGTGTTGATTTTCAAGATAGTTTTTAAATTCGTTTGAATTTTGCGCTGAGTATTGATCTGTTAGTAGTGTCTCAATTGTGTTATCTTTTGCAACCTTCTCGATCAGTTTTATGAGATCTTGAGCGCTTTGGCCTTTTGAGCATAAGATGTATGCAAATCTTGTAAGATGGTCTACTAATAAGTGTAAGTACTTCTTAGTTGATCTTCGGGCACCGAAACCACCAATCGTATCCAAGGACATTATTTGAAAGGGTTTTTCAGCTGGACCTAATTGTGACATTAGGCCGTATTTTTTGTTTAATCTCGATTTATTTTTTATGCAAACTTCACAGTTTTTGCATGTTGTTCTGATGTTTTTTGTCATGTTTGGTGCCGTGTAAAAGGGTTTTACTTTTGCTTCCATTTGATTTATTCCTATGTGACAGTACTCTTCATGGATTTTTTTCAATATTATTTTTATATAATCTTCACTTAATATTATCTTTTTCCTGTTTTTTTTTTTGTGTAGTAGATTCCATCTTCCATTGTGCAGTTCCCTTCTTCTCTTATTCGTTGGTTTTGTGCTTGATCACTTTTTATATCCTCTAGATTAATACTGTTCACTGTTTTCAGGTTATCTTCGTTGTTTTCGTGATCTGCAAGGACGGGATTTCGACTGAGGCAGTCTGCTTCTGTATTCGTTTTTCCTGGATTGTATTTAATTATGAAATTGTATTGAGACAAATAGTGGATCATATCTCCTAATTCATCATCTGTTCTATTTTTTACATTTAGTTTTTCCAGTGGTTTATGATCTGTGTATACAGTAAAGGAGTTTCCGAGTAACCAGTGTTGCCAAAATTTTAGGCTTTCTTTTATGGCCAAAGTTTCTAAGAAGATAGCTTTTCTTTTCTTTTGAGATTCATTTAGCTTTTTTGAAAAGTAAGCTACAGGTTTTTCATTTCCTTTTAACTGAGTTTGTTTTAGAATGGCTCCTAAACCATTTATACTTGCGTCTGTGTAAATATGTATTGGTAATTTCGGATTAAAAATTGCGAGGATTGGTTTAGAGCATAGATGGTTTTTTATTATTTCAAATGCTTCTTGACACTCGTTCGACCAGTAAAATTTTGTATCTTTACGAAGTAAATTGTGTAGAGGTTCCAGTATTATTGACGCCCGTGGAATATATTTTCCGTGAAAGTTAATCTTCCCTAAAAATTGTCTTATCTGTTTTCTGTTTTGTGGAATTGGAAATTCTCTTATCGATTTTAAATTATCCTTTAGAGGTGTAATTGTATTATCTTTTATTAAGTGTCCTAAGTATTTGACTGAATTTGATGCAAATTTACACTTTGTGAGTTTTAACCGAAGTCCTTCCTTTTGAATGGCGTCCAGTAACTTTCTAATGTGTGTTATATGCTCCGTAAATGTTTTTGAGAAGATTAGTATATCGTCAATATAGTTCGTTGCATTACCGGATAGATCATATTTTTTTATGATGTTTCTTAGAACTCGTTGGAAAATTGCTGGGGATGTTTTTAGGCCAAATGGAAGGCATGTCCATTGGTAGTGACCTTCTTGAGTTACGAATCCCGTTTTTGGTCTATCTCGAATTCTTAGCGGTATGGACCAAAAGGCTGAGTTTACATCCAAGGTTGTAAAAAATTTGCAGTCTACGGTCTCGATCATTAAATCTTCTATCAGAGGAAAAGGTTGAGACTGCGGAACTATTATCTTATTTAGTTCCCTGAAGTCTATACATAGTCGACTTCTTTTTCCTTCATCTCTTTTGAATGCCAGTGTTATTGGTGCTGCGAAAGGACTGTATGATTCTTCAATTAGGTTGTGTTTTAATAGTTCTGTGATCTGTTTCTCTATTTCCTTTCTATCTTGTATTGAACATCTGTATGGTCTTTTATAGCAATATTTTTCTATCTGTAAGTCAATAAATGCCTCATAATTTTTTACTTTGCCTACATCGAATTTATCTTTAGCAAAAATATGTTTATATTCATTCAATAGGACATTTATTGTTTCTTTTTTTTCTGGATCTAAGTGTTCAATATCAACGGCAAATTTATCGGTGTCGATTCCTTCATTGAAATTTACTTCATATTCTGTGGCTAATTTTCTTGGCTCTTCTTTTTCCATGTTTTCTTCTATCTTCTTCTCACTTATATTATCTTTTAATTGTTTTATATTTAAATTCCCATCATGGGTCAATCTAAAGCTTTTTATTGTATCTAGTCCCAATATGAGATCATTTTCAAACTCTTTACTGTCTAATATAAATGCATTTATATTTTTTTCTTCATCGAGTATTTTTGCTTTTAATGTTACCAATCCATCTGTTTTTCCCCTACCATTAATCGATTTTAACGTACTGCTCCATTGATCTTTTCCTCCATTTTTTAATTTTACTAATTTGGAGTTTATTACTGTAACATTTGAGCCAGGGTCATAAATTCCTGTAACTTCCAATGCGTTGTTTAGTAATACGTTAATTTTGATTAATGGAGGGAAATTTAGTTTTTTTGATCTGCTGTGTTAAGTTCGACCTCTAATATTGAGTTTGTAGATATATTTTTTATTTTTTCTGATTTGTACCAGCAGACATTTTCTGGGTGGTATCGATTGCTTTTACCCTTTTCTTCGCAAATCTTGCATGGCTTTTTATCATTTTTCTTTATTTCTGGTCTGGTGACCTTTGTTATGTCCCTGGTATCGTATATGCTCTTTGTAATAGTTATTTTTTCGTGCCCTCTTAATTTATTGAATAAATCTTGAGAACTCTCTAAATCCTGTCTATCGATTTTGTCTCTTACAAATGCTGGTAATCCTGCCGCAATCAGATTTATTACGCTCTTGTTATCTATGTTCTTGTTTGTTTCTAGTAATAAGCGCTCCTTTTTTAAAGCATAATCTAAGAGTGAACCATTTAAAAATTTATAATTTATTGCATGCACTATTGGAGACCATCCTTTATCTGCGAAAGTTTCTAAAAAAATTTCTCTCCAAATGTCCCAATCTGAATTTAGTGTGTTTTTTATCAACATTGAACTATGCCAGTCTTTGCAATTATCTTCTAGCATCAATCTTAGAATTTCAATTTTTTCAATATCTTTCGTGATATCTAATCTGTTACATTCACTTTCATATGTTGATAACCATTGGTGTACACTAGCGTTTTTACCATTAAATTTCTCAATGACAAATTTTTCTGATATTTTACTCAAATTAGGACTCTTTTGCGTTCGATTTTCTTCTTTATTTGCAGATAGTTTTCCCAAGATTTCGATTAGATTTTCATCGAATTGTTTTGATGAAGATATGACTTCTTGTTTTTGTTGAATTTCTTCTAAAAGGTAATCTTCTATTGCCATATTTCCGCTCTCATCCTTGTACTTGCTTAGAACCTCCTTATTTAGGTTAAACCATACGTTACGTGTTTGTCCACGTTTCCTTAATGTCGCTGCCACTCTCTTATACTCGGATAGATTTGCGAGTTCTGCATGATTTTTTAACGACCAGATGCTGTTTGGGATGCGGAATTTCTCGTTTGCTTGATTAGTTATCGATTTAACTGCTATAAGGTTTGATTTTGGATCTTCCGCTGCTATAACCTCAAATTCGAATTTCAGCTTCTCCATATCCACCTCACACGAGTATTCTTGCACAGACGTGCAAATTGTTGATTTATAAGATGATTGAGTTTTTAGAGTAACAAACACAGGTTGATTCGTCTAAAAGTATAGAGTATTATTAGTTACATACATAATTGTAATAGTATTTATCGCAATGGGAACACGTGTTGTACTAACCTAAAAGTATAGAGAATCAACAATTAATGTTTGTGCTTCCCTATATTAATCTCGTGGAGATTGTATAAGCTTTGAAACGATATTCACACTTAATACAGTTTTATTCACTATTGCTTATTCTACTTATTGTACTTCTAGTAGGTTTTTTTGAGAGGCGACTGACATCCGTCTCGGTAGGCTCTTTCTATCTCACTGTCTATCTCACCATCTACCCCCCCCTAATCTTATACCACTATGTACACAAAGCTTACATATATTATTCGCAAATTCTCGATTTTCTGGTCCACCGTCGAATTAGTTATGTGTGGAAGCCGAGTCTGTTCTCCTGCGGTTGTGTCGCTTATTTGGTCTCCGTGTGTAAGGGCGCGTTTGCTAAACGACGTACCCCTAATCGAATTGATTCCGAATTGCGCGTCTAAACTGTTGGCGATGACTGCCTGCCTGTCGGTGAGAGTTGCTGTAGTGCTCTGCGAGTTTTGTAATATTCGCCTATCGCTGCTTCTAGATCGGTCGCGACGTCTACCTCGGTAGCTGGCAAAGCCGTGTCCAACGAATTTCCCCTACGTTTGGACCTTGTTTCGTTATCTTCCGGCATGTGAGATTTTGTGCAAACGGCGATACTTTACGTTCACAAAAGTTTACACCGATATTCTCGTGAAAAGAATATTTACGTAAAAGTATATTCGAAAAAAAAGAATTTTTTTTTACGAGCACAATAATCAACTGGCTTGGGAATTTTTACTAATCTGTATGAATAACAAACGTGATAACAGCCACTTACAGAATTATGATTCTCGCCATGGCGTTGACCCTCGGAATGCAGCTCTATTGTAGTGGTGCTGGCTCCCTTTAGCGGTGATGTCGGTATCCCGCTGTCGGTCGTAGGCGTCCTTCCTGGTGCCGTTAACTCTCTGAAACGGCTGTCTTGGTTCTCGTCCTTAGTTGCGTTGCCACAACTCACGCGATGACTTTTTGCAGCCACACTTCACTCGCTATGTGTTGCGGTCCGCATCTCGACGTACCCAGTCGATCCGAACTTCTCACAACACATTGAACCGGCCGTTCACCCTGACGACTGCGTGTAAGGCTGAGTGGCTTCCGTGACAGTAGATACTGTTACTCGTAACGGGATCACTTCAATGTCATTGACACTTTAAGTTTCGTAATATCGCTTAATTGTTCATTAAGCTTTACGCGTTAATGGAATTGTATGGTCGATCGTATAATATTTAAAAAATAATTTTTATAGGATCGTATGCCAGTAAGGAGTAGAAACTCGCGTGAACGTCGACAATACACAGTAGGTTTAGATATAAACGACGTATTCTGTAGCATAGAGAACAGGAATTGACCGGTGTAGTATTCACCTGCGCGTCGACTTATTACTCTGCTCCGAGTGCTATATCTCGCAAAATACTTGGAATATATATTCGATTTAACAGCTTTTATTAAATCGAGAAAAAAATATAAACTATTTCAAATCGACATTTAAAAAAAAATCCAACTCCCGTCAGCAACAATTATAATATAAAAGGCTTTGATTTTTACTGGTTTTCGTTTATAAAATTTAATCTAAAAAAAATGACAATGTCTAAAATCATTTTAGCGAATTAGTTATTCACTTAGCTTACAAAAACAGCTAGGTTTCCAATGTTTATCGAGGCACTATGGATCATTTTTAAGCAATGCAATATAACTCAACAACATCCTCCAGAAATCATACTGTTCAGTTTTCGCACCTACCAAGCACACACTCAACTCATGCACACGCTACACCCACAATCATCTGACGCCTCGCGTCATGTGGTATAGCTCGCAGGTATGCTATATCGAATTAGCGACCCAGCGCACTCAAGCACATTGTCCGTCAGCTCACCTCCTCGATCGAAGCTCACTCAAGCGGCCAACGCTGCTAGCGTGGCCCCAGCGGCAAGACCACTCACAAGGCTCACTTTCCATCGCTGGCAACGAATCACAACTCAAGCAAGCTGTGACGCACGTCCGCCCTCTTGATACTCTGCCTCGTGGTCGATGGATGTGGCCATTGTTCGCACTCGAGTCGTTCGCGCTACACGTTCCCGCGTAAACTCACGTAGATATTCATTAGTTCTACTCACGTTTGTGTGCACTCAGTATTGTAGTGTATTACATTCTTGGTCAAATCACCCGTGTTTCAACTCAGTGTCAGTGCGAATCACCGCAAATCAACAGAACTATCGCAACGTTCACATAAACGTCAACGGCGTGGTTCGTCGTTGGCAACAGAGACGTCATTCAGCCTCGCATCACACGTTGGCTATCGCTCACTCACCAGCCTGCCGTGTGGCTTCAATAGAGCTCTACAATCAGACCACATCACCAGGATCATCCACACGGGATCAACAAGTCAACTCAGCGGCCTGAGATCCCACTCACCGTCAGTACATCATCATACAGGCCAGAAAAATCAAATTACATATTTTGTATTCACCAGGTATTTTTTATGCAATCACTGTCAATTAATAAAATAAACGTTGAATTATTCTTGTTAATTACTGAGTGCATTCAATTAATTATTCTTGTCACAAGGATCCTTAATCTTACTATTCCCACCTGTTACAAGACATGCTACGTGTGAATGCATCGACCTGCTACCCGTCGACAGATTAAAAATACTCAAACGATACATGTTCACTGCACAGAGCACTATATTCATTGCCATTTATTGTGTTACTCAGGCTGACTAGGCGCTCACTTTGCGCACTTGTCAATCTCTCTTATAGTGGTCAGACGCATCAGTTGGTTTTCATTCTAGAGTTCTTAATAATTTTATGTGAACCATTATCAAATATTTCAAACTCACTCTCAATCATTTGCATACATGGTTTGGACTTTCGAGCTAATTCCAACTCACTCACACTGATTATCAAACACATACTCCAAATATATTTATAATTTTCACCTGTCATACAGTGAAATAGAGAATGTGAACGCTGCAATATAAACAATTAACACCTAGTTTATGAAACTAATCACACTCAAGTTAAAGATCAAGAAAACGACACAAATGGTATGCAATTTTTTCATATCAAGGAAACACGATACATTTTGTCGACCCCGGCGTGATGAAGCCAGGCGACAAAGGGAGCGTGGGTGACGCTCCTTCTCAGGTGGCTGCGAGACGCGTCCGCCGCGGTGCTGGGCTGTTCGATGGCCTTACGTTAAAGTGGTCGTAAAAAGGACCGGGTGTCAGAGCGATGGCGAGTACGCTGATTCCCAATGACTGAAGCATCCGAAAAACAGCTCGTTTCTCTCACAAGTCACGCCAAATGGCACAGAAAGCTCGGACCTTAGTTGACTCTGACGGGATTCTCATGTCATCGAATCCGAAACAAGGCAAGAGATTGAATGATTCGACCACGAAAGTTGTAACGTGCTTCTATGAAAACGATGAAGATAGTCGAATAACGGCGGATAAAAAAGACTTCATATCGGCGAAACAACCCGACGGTACCCGCGATTAAAATCAGAAACGGGGGGGGGGGGGGGAGCAGCACCTCACGGACACTCAACTCATGCGAGACTATGATCTATCTCTCACTTCGCAGTAGCGCCGCTCAACGACGCTTTCGAATAACTCAGCCATCTTGCTAATTTTCGCTACTCTCGTGAAAACCGCCAAGTATGTATTACCGGCCTCTACTTGACTGGACATATTCTCACTGCCTTTCTCGGATATTCTCAACCCAAAACGTGCTCAATTGGACTCAAATTCAACGGCAAGGTGACACACCTTGACAATTTATACAAATGCAATCAAGGTGAGATGGAAAATTATTATTTTGTGCATCCTCAAATGTCTCACCTCGCGGCGTGCGTTGCAGCACGGGCTGCTTCACGTTCTCTCACCCGTTGTTAATTGGCACGCAATTAATATAATTGTATATGCAGCTTACGAACTAGATTCAATATTCAGTTTTCCTTTATTTATATATTTTTCTTTGTAGTTTTGAGTGAATATAGACCATTTTATCTTCCAACATCGTTCGTCTGGTTATTTTTTTCTGTCACGAGTGAGAACTTATCCCTTTTTCAATATATTGCAGCTCATACACATCAGACCATCAGGATTCTCAAACAGCTACAATTTCGAGTTACTTCAACTCGAAGGAAACACACCAAATCGCTGCTGAACGTTTGGCCAAAAGATTTGATGAAGCTAAGATTGTTTCTGGAACGCTGAAATTACATTCAATTCAGCCGAAGGCAAGCTGTTACTCAGGAAATACTCCTTCGCTCCGGAATGCACCACGTTTCCCAGCATCAAGAAGAGGTCACTTGGTCGATAGACTTGAACCACGGAGAACCGCTCGCAAGCTTGGAGCGAAACGCTCAAAGATCGATACATGACCGCACAAAAAACGCAACAGGGTCATTTTATTCAATTGCAAGCATATTGTAAGCGATGCTTTTTTCATTGTTTAGATGTTGTAAATACAATTTCGAGTGAATACCCTCTAGAATTAGCAGCCGAATCGAAGGTGTCCAATTGGACGAAAAAAAAAAAACTTTCTTACTTACTTTGGGACATGTGATTTCTACCCGATAGCCACGTAATGTGAAGGAAGTTCAATCGTTCTTGCGCTAGCGGGTTACTACAGGAAATTTATTAAAGATTTATCAGGCACAAAGACACAACGTTCGAGTGAACTGTGCCGCGTTTGAGAAATTAAAAATGGCCCTAATAACTGCTCTGGTATCGCAATACCCGGACTTTAAAAAGGCGTTTATAGTAACAACAGATGCATCCAATAAGGCAATTGGCGCCATATTATCGCAAGTTAAAATCGGGGAGGACTTGTCTATCTGCTCTGCGAGTCGCACTCTATCAAAGGCCGAGGTGAATTATACGACTACTGAGAAGGAATGACTCGCCATCGTGTGGGCGTTAATGCAGTTGCGACCTTATATTGGGTCTGGGGAAAAGTTCGTGGCGTTTTTCCCGATAGATGGCATCAATTGCAAATGAGTCAGGAAACACAGATCGCAGCGACACCACTAAACGCTCGTTGGAAAGGTGACACTTCGAGCGTTACTTTGAGTGTATAAACATCGAAATTGGTGCAGTGGTTGGAAAGTTGTTTACGTTTGAAAATGGACAAAAGTAATAAAAAACTGCGCTATATTTTGGAATATTATTACGACAAAGGGAAGAACGCTGCGCAGGCTTGTGAAAAAAATTGTGCTGTGTACGGTGAAGGTACTTTATCAAAATCTGCTGCGCGGAAATAGTTCGCTCGCTTTCGTTCTGGTAATTTTGATGTGAGAGATGAGTCACACTCTGGTCGTCCAATCACTGAAAGAGCTGATGAAATTCTTAAAAAAGTCCAGCAAGATAAGCATATCAGCAGTGTCGATATTAGTATGGAACGAGGCATTGACCACAAGACTGTTTTGAACCATTTACACAAAGCTGGCTACAAAAAGAAGCTCGATGTATGGGTTCCTCATGAGTTGAGCGCGAAAAACATTATAGACCGAATTAACATCTGCGATGCGCTGCTGAAACGCAATGAAATCGAGCCATTTTTGAAGCGTGTCATAACCGGTGATGAAAAATGGACCACGTACGACAATCGGAAGCATCAAAGATCGCGGACAAGGGATGGTAAGCCATCACAAGCGTTCGCGAAGCCAGGATTGACGGCCAGAAGGGTGATGCTGTGTGTGTGATGGGACTGGACGGGAATCGTCCACCATGAGCTACATTCAGTTGGTCAGACGATTGATTCTCAACTCTACTGTGGACAATTAGAGAGATTACGCCAAGCAATTGAAAGAAAATGGCCCGAATTGATTAATAGGAAAGGTGTTGTCTTCCATCATGACAACGCCCGACCACACACTTCTTTGATGACCCGTCAAAAATTGCGAGAGCTTGGTTGGGAAGTTTTGATGCATCCACCGTATAGTCCAGACATAGCACCCTCTAACTATCACTTATTCCAATCTCTGCAGAACTCGCTCAATGGAATTAAGCTGCTTTCAAAAGAAGCCTGTGAAAACCACTTGATTTAGTTTTTCAACCAGAAACCACAGAAGTTCTTCACCGATGGCACCATGGCTCTACCCGAAAAATGGCGAAACATTGTCTATAATAATGGAGCATATTTGGTTTAAATAAATTCATTTTCACACTATAAGAAAAACCGTTGAATTTTACTAAAAAAAAATGCCACAAAATTTTCCCCAGACCCAATATTATGGATAAATAAAATGTTGGCTTTTTCCTCGCGAAAATACGGTTTTCGGGTCAATATATCGGATTCGAAATCATACATTAGATTGAATTTAGTTGCTTATTCCGTAAAATGAATTTCTTCGTCTAGAGCGCATAATCTGATTAGACTTGCGTCGGAGTCCGTGTCGAGGAAAAATTTACCTTTAAGCCAAAGAAAAACGTACGCGCTAACTGCTGCAGAAGATATCTTTGTTGTTCTAGACGGTAAACATTATGCTTCGCGCCATAAACAGCGCGACCACCGCTTAAAAGAATTCGTATCTTGTCGTAGAGTTTACCGACTGTTCGGCTTCGTTTCATTCTAATTGGCGAGATGGCGTGCGCATAATAATCATATGTTTTTCCTCTCGCAGGCCGATTTTTTAAATGATTAATATATACTTCTACGGTATTTATTTGCTGCCCATAAACCACATTCCGTACATCTCCCTGCAGATTCGTAATCGCCGCCTTTACGTACTCACTTTGCAACGCATCCGGCATGAAAGCAGCACCGGTTATTTTGTCTTATAAATAATCCCTTAGGGACATTTCGGTATGTGCATAAACTGGTGCCGCAGCGACATGCTATCCATCATGTCGGTTACGTTATTTAATAAACGTGTCGACATAAGGCCTAACAAGATTTTATCGTTGTTTGCTATGGTTACCGATATTTCAATACAAAACACTTTTTTCCCTTTGTATTAAAATCTTAATAATGTAAAAAAATTTCCCTTACCTTCCAAAATATAGTCAAATTTTCTATGTTTAATGCATATAAACCTTAATATTCACCAATTGCTCAGCAGTTTGAAATGCGGCTACGCATCGGTCATTTTCCAGGAAATTAGGAGCAATGCAATTCGTGTTCAATGTTTCGATTCAATATGCAGATCATCTTCAGAAAATTTGTTATTTAATCTGTAAATGCATAATGCCAACAAAAAAATTGAATAAAAGCAATGTTTATTGGGTATAATAAATTATAACCCTAATCTAAAAACTCTATCCTTCAAATCCAGATTATAAATGAAAAGTAGTATTAGTAAAAAGTAACGATACATATCAGTCACCAAAGCCATTCCATCGATGTCCAAGATGATTTAAATACCATTACAACACTCCGACTATTGTAACCAACAAAAATTAGTCATGTATGTCAAAATTAGTGGTATGTCATCATTAAAAAAAAAAAAACCAGTGAATTTACCACTTGCTGGTAAGCAAATGTTAAATTTCTTAATAAATGTCACATATTAAAACCAATTAAAAAGAAAATGTATTAAATTTTAAAACGCAGTTAATAAAAAGAATTCCATTGGTGTAGATAATAATTACTACTGATTTGAATTGTAAAAATGAGGAATTTCAACCGCGAAAAAATATTCGTCCCTCGCATTCTTACATACATCCCTTTAAGAGATGGGAACGGACTCAGTACGTAGCTACATGTTTACAGCTAACCGTATGAAACGTGACTAAGAAGGCACCCTGAGAACCACGTAAAGAGAGTTATAGACGTTAGCTTTACTCTTATTATTATTTATTTCTTTAAATGAATATACAGTATGGAATTTTATCGTCGAATAGTAGTGCACAGTATGTTTGGCCCGGCTGTTATTCCCTTTCTCTTTCACACCTTCGGACTTCGCACTGTTCTCTTTTTTTCGCTCTTTCATTCTTCACAATGTTGTCTCTTCTTTGCTCGTGCGTTCTATAGACAACTATCGAGCCGGTTGATATCGCTCGAGAGCCGACCCTTGTTCTTTGTTCGGCCTTCGAAGTGTCAATCTATCCTCCGTCTCTTTTGTTTTGTTTCTTTAACTGCTTGTAACCACACAACAGATTGTTCGTGACGAAATTTACTGATGATGGTTATTTTTCTAACTAATCCTTTGACTTATAACACTTTTTATAAACCGCGGAACGTCCCTGAGAATTACTGCCGCCGCGTGATGCAACATGCTCTTCGGGTACTCGCCCGAAAACAAGAGTCGGACGAGCAAACGGGGGACAATTTTTACGGTGTCTGCAGTTTTCTTTGACTAAAAAATCTCTCCCGAAGCAAAATCCGTACGCCATGCCGCGTTACCGGACCGCGCGATAAGCCACAATGATAATTGTCGCTTCTATTTCACATTCCTCGATCTATCCTTTTAACGGTTCGTTTTAATCCTTTCAGCCATACATGTTTCCTCACGTATAATTCAATTAAAACTTTGTAGACGTGGGTTTTTGGGGTTGCTGATTACAAATCTGAAGTCGAAACTTGGAAATGCAAAAAGGCGGACAAAAATGCATAAAATTACTTGATTATAAAGAAACTCAGTATTCGAGGTTTGCAAATGCAATACATGCAACGTATCTCTATGTGTTTGAGAATCCGTCCAGATGTTGTTGGGTGAATCTGTGAATGTATTGAAAATTATGAAGCTTTACTCACGACAGGAAAAAATGAAACCAGACTGCAGGGTGTTTAGTAGAGAAAGTGGTTTATTTGCACCTTCCGCACTTCAATTACAAAAATAGGTTAAATTTAGAAAAATAAAAGTGATATAAAAATAAATACACCAAAACCTCAGAGAATTAAAAAATGTATATAAATAAATAAATTGAATGTGGCTTGAGAGACCAGCATACAATTATGCTAATTGTGCTGTCTTTTATTACATGAGGACCAGCACACAATTATATTAATTGTGTGCTATGTGCGCTTGAGAGCGAGCATGACGCAGCCAGTGCTGCGGAGTATGCTACGGAGTGAGAAATGTGAGTGTGTGAAAGATGTGACTTATTCCCAGTAAATTCTCTATAAAGTCATATGAGAAAATACAGGGTATAAGTAAGAGCACTTGCAGTTGTACTACTTGAGTGCTGGAATGTGATATGAGACAACGTAACACAGTCAGCGCTGCAGAGCATGACAAGTAAAATGATGAGGATGCACAAAATAAGTGGAATAAATTCACAGTACTTTCCCAGCAAGCTTGGTAGGGGGAAAGTACAGTGAACTGATATGAACACACGCAATTGTATTAATTGGGTGAGCAACAAGTAGTGTGAAGAGAAACCGTGGTGTAGCCCGTGCTGCAGAGCACGTCAACGGGTGAGACATTTATGTTGATGTACCGATGAGTTTTCCACTCCTCACCGTCATTGAATTACACTGAATTGTAACGGTGTACCTTACCTTGTGTTTAAGTCCTGGTGAGCACGAAAATGCTGCGAAGATCCGGTGAGATGGTGAAAAGTCCGAGCGAGTTGGTCGAGGATGTGTACGCAGTCCCAGCGAGTTGTCACAGAAGTGTCAGATTTTACAATATGACTGAGTGATACAAAAGCGTCGTTGAGCGCTGGAGTCAAATGAGTGAGATAGCCGGTGAGCGAAGCCGAAGTCAAGCGAGAGAGATAACCTATCGCCTAACGCGGCATGCATGCGAGGCACAGCCTCGGCTTAGCGAGGCCCTGCCTCGGCTATCTCCGGCATAGCCGAACGCAGCGTGCTCGACAACAGCAACAGGTCGACGCACGGCGAATATCGATCGCCGTGCGCCAGCTGATTATCCAACACTATGCGTATCGACCTTTCGCAATTGCTTTTGGTTTATCATTCTTGAAATAAAAACACAAAAAATTGAAATCACGGGAAAAAAAAATACAAATACAAAAAAAATACTGTTACTTTCGCGGTCGATTCTTATATTGAAACAAAGATACCATCAAGACCAGCAAAGCCCCTTAAATTATTAGATATGAATTTTAACCTGTACACTCTTCATAACAATTAATTATATTTCTATACGGTGTATATAACGCCAAAATAGTGGGACGAGCCGCCTACCAAAGTGCTGAATCAGTAGCGCATCTTCTTCAGGGCCACGCGACAACGAGATGTGAATACCAGACACTGCGCTTATTACAAGGGCATAGACCCAGTGATGCCAGATGAGGGAATTTTGCCCCTATCTCGCTGCCCTCACCACGCTGCCCGTGCTAGGCGCGTCAGGGGAAGGCTTGCGCCGCTCGTAACAAATCTCGCCTCGATTGCGCTTTACGTTTCTCGCCCCACCCAATTCACAACGGCCACTGCGCGGGCTTTTATGAAATGAGTTATGGAAGAATTTTAAAGAATACTACTGTTCAAAAAGTAAGGTGAATTTTTAATTTAAACTTCCCGCGTTAACCGAATCGGACAAATGAATCTTTTTTCAAGTTGGTAGGACTGTTAGTGACATCTGTGACAAATTACATGTCAATATCATCATTAGTTTTCAGTTTACGCTTGGTTTTGTGAACAAAGAAACGTGAATTTGGCGATTTTTACGATGTCGCATTTTGTTGAGCAAAGAAGTGCTATTAAATTTTGCTTTCGGAATGGAATTTCCGCCGCTGAAACGTATCGAATGTTACAAAAGGCTTTCGGTGACGAGACTATGTCACAGAAAAATGTTTACAAGTGGTACAAAGACTTCAAAGAAGGCAGAGAACGTGTTGATGATTTGGAACGCTCTGGACGACCATCGACGTCAATTAATGAGCAACACATCAAGAAAATCAAGGAATTGGTGCTCGAAAATCGTCGATTAACAATTCGAGATCTTGCCGACATGCTTGCAATATCAATTGGATCAGTCCAAGCAATTTTAAAGGATCATTTGTGCCTCAGAAGAGTCAAATTGCGTTTGGTGCCAAAATTCGCGTTTGGTTCTTCGTGAGTTTTTCGCCAAAAACTCCATTCATGTCGCTCGACAACCACCGTATTCGCCTGATTTAGCACCGTGTGACTTCTGGCTGTTTCCAAAGCTCAAGAGACCACTCCGGGGAAATCGTTTTGAGTCGATTGAAGAGATCAAACGTGAATCGCAACGCCCATTGAAGGCTATACCTGAGGACGACTTTTTAGCATGCTTCAAACATTGGAAAAAACGTTGGCATAAGTGTATTGTAGCTAGGGAGGATTATTTTGAGGGGGACGAAATCGATTTGGAAGAATAAATAAAAAATTTTAATTTTAAAACAAAATTCACCTTACTTTTTAAACACAGTAGTATATATAAATATTATATACATAAATAAATAAATGATGAAAGTAAAGAAATATATAAAACGCTTACTAATTTTGCAGCCTTCAGCAAATGAATAGTGCATTACAATATATAACACCAAATTGTAGTCCTTTACACAAAAGGTTCATTACAATTTATTGAATAAAAAGAAATTGTAATGCTCTACTCAAATTGCTATGTATAATCATACGGTATTATATTATATTTTTCTAAATTAATAAATAATGAATAAATATATTTCTCTTTTTTCTTAAGTCTATGCAATGCATTACACAATGTTATATTAATTTTTATTCACATTTATTTTTACCGAACGCGTTCGATTTACTTTATTTCCAGTTTTTTAACGTACCCATTACGATCTTTATTTATTTTCATTTTTATTTATTCGTGTTAATATTTTTATATTGTTTACTTATTTCACGACCGATTTATTCCCGAAGAACTATTTAATTATAATATCACAAAGTTTTAAGGAACTATTTAGTCGTTATGCCACAAGTTATTTCACGCAGAAATAAGCAATAATCCGTCCTTGAACTACCACTCCCATGCATAGAACACGTCGAGCTGGGAGGATCTTCAGGTTAAAGAAATAAGAACGACTATACTCCAGCCCAACCAACGCGGGTTTATCACCCAACAGTGACGAGCGGTGCACCGACCGACAGTCAACGCCCACAATTTCTGAGCGATGAAATAATTTCACAGAAATACGTCATTATTAAGACGACCAACACCTTACATCCAATTCAAATAGATTCAAACTACCTTCCTCTACTCGAATTAGATATCAAGGATCCAAGACGCCAAACTTATAAATCCGAAAATCACGCCAAATAAACCAAATACGCCCAGTCTCCTTAGTCACGCCCCTTCCCACATTTTACGTTAATTGGAGGTTTTCTTTCCATTTCCTACACCGCGATTTTTGTTAGCCTCCCAGTTCAGCACATTCTGGACTAAACCCAGGTATTCGAGAATTCAGATGGTAGAGTTAAGTAGTGGACTTTAAGGTATTGAAGGAGTATTAATAATCAGTACACAGATGTTAATTACAATAGCATTTACTCCTTCACCTGTCAGAGTGCAGTGGATAATATTACAGAAATTAATCAAATAAAATATAGCAAATAATATATTAACATAAGCACAAAAAAGGAATGAATAAAATGCGGTGAGCCTTTTACCACACACGATTATATTAATCGTGTGTAATTGATGAGAAGTTCTGTCACGATCGGGCCTCGCGGTGAAGCTGACGCCGGGTGCATGACACGATGAGCCAAATGTTGATGTACTGGTGTGCCAACGTCAATATATCACTGCTGATATCATGGCTAAATTGTAGAGACTGTAGGTCGGCAGAGTTGATCTGTGAGTCTGATTTAGATGCACTAAACTATTATGAGCACGCACGAAACACGGAGGCGATGAAAAACGTGCAAGAGCAAAACGCAAGATGGCTGTGTTATACGAAGCAGCCGTTGTCAAACCAAGCAGTCGTAGAGCGCTTGCGCGCAGCGACCTGTTGCTCGGCACGCAGACCTAGTGCGAGTTATACTGCTTCTGAATGGTGCTGCCGCTAAGTGGCAACAGCAAGCCGTTGCCCATGCTAGCCTGCAGTGCGCAATCCAGCAATGAGCAGCAAAATGCTCAAGCATTCTCAAACATCAGGAGACAACTTCCGTGTGAACTCACACGCATCCTAAACACGTTCAGACCTCTCTGGACGTGACAATACAAAATGTAAAATATGGTTTAAAAACATGAAACACAAATAAAAATAGAACTAATCGCTCGCTACATCCCCGACGTTAGCTCAGGATAGCGCTAAAAGCGAAAAAAACCAATGCAAACATACGTAACCATTTTATTTTTTATAACTATTCGAGTTCGTCATTAGTTCCATCACCTTGTATTTTGAAAATTACATAATTTTTTTTTGGATTCAAATGCAAAAAATCTGAAAGCGAAAGTTTTCGGTGAATACAATTGTTACTTTGGATCTAGTACAGAAATGATTGTATTTTTATTTTTAAAAACATAAACCACTGTACGAAAATTTTTGAAAAAATTCTGTAACATTCATTGGTGTATTAAGTTTGTGAAAAAAAGTGCCATTCCGATTTTCATAATAAATGAGTAGAAAATGAATTTATTAATGAAAAAGTACGAAATTCGACTCTTTATTTGTATGTGGAATTTGCGTAATTAACAAATGGTGATTGTTTATATTTTTTTTACATTTATAGATGTACCATAGACCATATAGAACAAAAAAACCCGGTATTTATTGCTGTTCGAGAATGCCTCTGCTGCTTAGATGTGGGAGGCTGCTATATAATGAAAAATAATGAGACTTAAAGAAAACTCGAAGCTCATGCGACGTGTCGAACAATGACACGTGGGGTCGAGAGTTTACCAAAGGGTGTTGATATTAGCAATGAGAGCCCCGAAGCGTCATCGAGAGGTACCACCCTTCAACCCATGGCTCTCACTCAGTGCTCGACGAATCGATACCATTGTTTGTGTACGCGCTGCAGTTACTCGCGACTTTACGGCTTGCGAGTATTATCTTGTGTTTCGACATCTCTACAAGGGTATCTCCACGATCTCCTGGCTATTTTTCCATCGAACAAAATGGTAGCAGTGCATAAAAAGCATTAACTTTTATTAAAGCAATGCGAAAACTCCACTGCACGCATCTAATTCCCGGAACACACCTAGTCGTTCTAAACTGAACAGAATTCAATGAAATTTGGTCAATAGACTGCAAAAAACGTGAACGTTTTGGGTGACAAACGTAGAATTTTGAAAATATTTTGTAATGAACAAATTACTTTTTAAAATGATTTAAGGCACAAAATGAAAAAACGCCGTTTGTTACCCCCAAGCCAGCACAAAAATACACACAGTACACCAATTCTGATTGCGATTTAGAAACGAAAAAGTACCTCAACTGTGCAATAATCTCGAAAAGTAAATCCGCAAGACATGGCCGATAGCTAAGCTGTATGAAGATATGGCGAAATATGCATGAGTGCGAACAAGATAGAACTAGTGAAGTTTCGCCTCACCTGAATTCCGCGAGAGGCGCCGGTAGTATTTTATACGAGGTCTGTTCAAAAAGTATCGCGAATTTTGTGTTTTTTCAAAAAGTATTTATTTATTCATTAATATGTATTTTGTCCCCTTCAAAGTAATTCCCCTCGGATATAATACATTTATGCCAACGTTTTTCCCAATCCTCGAAGCACTTAAAAAAAATCATTTTTTGTGATCTTGTTCAGCTCTTCCTTCGATGCCGTCTTTATCGCTTCAATCGTGGCGTAGCGTCGTCCTTTCATGGGCCTCTTCAGTTGTGGGAACAGGAAAAAGTCACAGGGGGCCAGGTCTGGGGAATACGGTGGCTGCGGCATCATGAGAGTGTTTTTTTTGGCCAAAAATTCGCGCACAAGCAACGATGTGTGAGCAGGGGCGTTATCATGGTGCAAAATCCAATTTTTGTTCTTCCACAAATCCGGGCGTTTCTGGCGGATTGCTTCGTGCAAATTGCGCATAACTTGCAGGTAATATTCCTTATTGACTGTACGACCCTGTGGCAAGAACTCATGATGCACTACGCCCCTGCAATCGAAGAAAACTGTGAGCAAAACCTTCACATTCGACCGAACTTGGCGCGCTTTTTTCGGTCTTGGCTCACGCGACAGCTTCCATTGCGATGATTGAGCTTTGGTTTCCACATCATAATCATAAACCCATGATTTGTCACCAGTTATGACCCTCTGGAGCAAATTTGGGTCGTCGCGGACCGAGTCCAACAGCTCCTTAGCAATGTTAACGCGACACTGTTTTTGTTCGAAATTGAGCAATTTTGGCACGAATTTCGCAGCGACCGGGCTCATGCCCAAATCATTGATAAAACTCAAATAGCACGAGCCAATCGATATGTTTAGGTCCTCAGCAACTTCTCTAACGGTGATTCGACGATTGGCCAATATTATTTTCTTCACTTCATCAATGTTTTCGTCTGTTGTTGATGTGCTCGGGCGTCCGGCACGCTTTTCGTTGTTCGCATCTTCTCGGCCCTCTGAGAACATTTTGTACCACCGATAAACGTTACTTTTGTCCAAGGTAGCTTCACCATATGCCACAGTCAACATTCGGAATGCGTCCGCGCATTTAATTTTGTTTTTCACACAAAATTTGATACAGATTCTTTGATCCATTTTTTGAAATAGGCAAAAACCGAAGACAAGCCAAAACACGTCCAACCAAAATAGCTGTCAACAGTTAACTAAACATTCAAAATGGCCGCCTTCGTCAACATAAGTGAGGGACATGAATACCAACTTAACACGACAAAAAAATCGTAAATCGAATATACGTAGCCCGCAGAAATTCAAAATTCGCGATACTTTTTGAACAAACCTCGTATAGCTACCTCTCTCACACATCAGTAGAGCATAATGCTATTGTTTAGTTTTAGTTACCCACTGAGTAGGTTTCGCCTCCCCTTAAGTGTCCTACGAGTCTGCATTTTCTGTTGCAAAGGCGCGTACAAGAAATAAAACCTTTTTTTTGCCGAAAAAAAAACTATCTTTCATTCAGAACGTCACTGAGTCATCCACCCTCGTATTAATTTCATATATCTAGTTAGAAAACGTCATACAGTTTTTTATAAGACATTTAGTAACATTTTTAACGACGCACTCAATGACTACTTTGTGGCTGATTCCTGACATGGGTCCCACCGACCAAAATCTGTTTCGAACTTTGGTTGAACGTTGCGACTTAAAACCGGGGAGAAAATGGCGACTTGGCGGCATCATTAGCGGGTAATGATCGGAAGGGCCTTTTAGCGATTTTTTTACTTATTTTAAGACGAACTGTCATGAGATTTAGCAGCTAGCGCTACGAGACGGTTTGCGCAATTACGATCGAACTTCACTTAAGTAAGTTCGTTTAATCAGCCAATTTGTTATAAAAGCGGTCAGGAGTGAAGCCGACTACATCTTGTGGCAAATACTGCGACAACCGGCTTGCGTAAATTCTTGCTTTATCAGCCATCTATCACTCGGCCAACGACAGCTTGTCGCAGAGCGCTTATATCTTCTGTGGAAAATCAGTACGTGTAGATCGGCTGATTGTCTCGGGATATTGCTTAAAAAATAGTTTCAAGTTTAAAGGGGCTCTTCTCTATTCTATATTTTCGGCTATGGTAACTTTTTCTTAATTACATTGGTGTACTTGTTACACAACTTAGCAACTACTTCCTGATTTGTTGGCTCGTTGATTCAAATTTTGAGGTTAGAATTTATGTATTATGATTCAGAAGAACTTGAACCGGACCCTATACACCCCCTAAAAACAAATGTTTGGTTAAATCGAACGTACATTGACGGTTTTTTACAAATTTAATTGTGTTTCTCCTCAGACACACCATGTAAATTGCAAAATACAAAAAAGCCATTATTAATACATTCTATCAACAACATAAGTCTAATTCATATCTAATTCGTATTACTAATGTTCGTTATGTTACCTTTGAATTGAGCATTATCTCCGGTGCCCTGTACCACCTCGTGGCGACATATTCCGTGAGGAAACCAGCATGATTGTGATCGGGATCGGCAACTCTCGCGAGGCCGAAGTCGCAAATCTTAAGGTCACACGTAGTGTTTAGAAGAAGATTGCTAGGTTTGAGATCTCTATGCAACACATTCGCCGAGTGTATGTACTTTAGACCTCGAAGTATTTGATACAGGAAGTAGCATATGTGATCGTTACTTATGGCCTGTTAATTATTATTATCAGAATTGTTGTTTACTTCGTTCAATATTAAACGAATTATTTATTGATATAAAAACCAGAATATTTATCTCGTAAGCTCACCTGAGTTTTCAACAACTTGTAGAGATCAGTTTCCATTAAACACTGAACAATGTAGACATCCCGCATTTGATCTATGGAAGGCGCCCTCAATATATCTCTTATATCTATTATCTGTAAGTGGAAAAAAAACGTAAATTGTTTATTTCAATATAAAGTCATTGAATTAGTAACTTTAGAGGCAGAGCCTTACGTTCTCGTGCTTAAACCGCGTAAGAATCTTGATTTCCCTCAGGGTCCTTTGACTGTATGTTTGATGCTCGAACGGCGATATTTTTTTTATAGCTACTTTTGTTTTTGTCACGTTGTCGTAAGCGGACCTGGACAATACAACGAGCTTGCGCATTAAACGATTAAACTCTTTACTTTCATTGCTCATATGTATTGCATCTTATATTAGAAGCTTATACTAATAGCATTTGAATCTAATGTAATTGCAATGATATTCACCAAATTTTTTATGTGAATGTAATGCTTAAATAACACAATATTTTTATTTTCTCACACGCTTTTTGGGACTATTGATTTGAGAGCATCTTTTATCGTTTCCGTATAAAGGAAGCTTTGTTTTCATGACATTTTTATCTTGACCTTTCTGTCAGGATACTCAAAAGAATCTGAAACATTGTTAAAAGTGTATGTTTTTGTTGACACCTCCAAACATTCAAACCTCTTAAATCTCAAAAATTGCTCTTTCGATCGATCTGTAATTTACTGTCGAGGTAAGTAGAATCGTTCTTTCTTTGGTGTAATTTTTATGAAAATATATGCACAGGTTACCACATTTAGTGACATTCCAATTTTTTAAAAATGTCTGTAAATGCTTTAGCTGTCGCAAGTCTTCGGCTATCGAGCTAAATAATTCGTTATAAGTAAAATGATGTCCAAAGACGTTTGGTATTACATTTGAGAAACATAAGAGTATTCGGGTTTTATAAAATTTTGAACTTTTGGAAAAATTAATGTAACTCCAACTTACGTAAATGGCACATTTACATCTCCACCATATTTCAACGCTACCAGAAAACAAGTATCCTACACAAGCTCTACTATAATACAACTCTACCTGATTTAACAGCTGCACCAGAAAATATCTCTACCAAATCAAACAGATCTCCAAGAACAACTCTACCATATAAGAATTTTTCCGTGTTACAACACCACCCGATTACTATTCTCCGGAAATACAACCCTCTAGGCGATATAAATTCACTCGGATAAAACAGGATCATCCGTTGGTTTTATCCTGTCGGTACTTCCTAATGATTGAATATGACGGCTATACGTTAAGAAAGACAATGGAATACTGCATGTTTGTCTAATCCCAGAATAACAAACGACAGGTGTCAGAAATGAAAAAAATGTATCGAAAAATACATAAAATCGATATCCAAGTATTTTATGTGTAGTGTGTAATGTATTGGCTTTACGATATGATGGTGACGATGACAAACGGGATATATGATGTAATGTTCGATTTTATTTTTATGGTAACTACTGTATTATTTATATCATATTGCTTGTACCAGCTATTATTGCGTTAATTCTACAGTTGTATTGGGGAAAGATATACATGTGCTACGTAAACTTTGATCAGTTGAACAGAAATTTGTTCACCTTGGCAAAGAGCAGTGAAGGGTTCAGTTTTTATAACAAACAGTTTGTGTTTTAAATGCTTCACCTTTCGAAGATTCTGATGAAAGGGGCGAAAACGTCAGGAATGTATTCAAGGATGTTTAGTATCAAATTTAGTCAAAATTAATAGAGGTAATTGAGTGTTATAGAACATTATTTTTTTATGTTAATGATTGCCGAGGCATGCAAAAATAAGAGGTCTGTAACTCGTCAATGACTATAGCAATTGATCTGAAGATTGTTACTTTAGCTGCGTAGTAAGCTCTCTTTATTGGCTACAATTTTCAATCAGATATATCGAACCAATGAGATGTTGGAGCACTTTGGATTAAAAAATTTTTAGATCACTTAATCTTCGTTAAATTTATGATACGTTTCTACAATTGTATTAATTAATAAACGTTAATAAACGATTGTATTAATCGTGTGCAAGTGATGAGAAGATCTGTCACGACCAGGCCTTGCGGTGAAGCTGACGCTGGGTGCATGACAAGATAGGCCAAATGTTGATGTACTGGTGTCCCGACGTCGATATATCACTGCTGATATGATGGCTGAGTTGTAGGGACTGTAGGTCGGCAGAGTTGAACGATGAGAACTTTAATAAAGATGCACAGAACTTTGATGAGCACGCACGAACACGGTGACGGTGTAAACCATGCAAGAGCAAAATGCAAGATGGCTGTGTTATACGAAGCAGCCGTTGTCAAACCAAGCAGTCGTAGAGCGCTTGCGCGCAGCGACCTGTTGCTCGGCACGCAGACCTAGTGCGAGATTTACAGCTTCTGCGTGGTGCTGCCGCCGAGTGGCAGCAGCAAGCAGTTGCCCATGCTAGCCTGCAGTGCGCAGTCTAGCTACGCGTAGCAGAATGCTCGAGCATTCTCAAACAACTTTTATTCATCAATTTTCATTAATTCATACTCTAAGAAAGAAATTATGGGTTTGTAATAGCTTAAGTATGATACAAATAAGTTAGACTGTAAATTTTTTAAATAACGAGAGAATATTGCGTCGATGGTAGTGCCTGGTCTGGTTGTAGACTGACCTTTGTCAGTGTTCAATTTTAACTTGAATTTTTCATCTAAAAATCTTATCAATGGTTGAGCTTCGTCTGAGTTGAAAAGTTGATGTTGAAATCACCACTCATAATCATTGACATTTTGTCCAGATCTTTTTCCAACAATCCTGCACCTTCAGTAGTGTAGGCCAATAAGACTTCATGAATGAGTTCAATGATATCATTAACTCTTGCATTGTTTATCTGACCATTTTCCAATTGACATTTCGCTGCACAAATATCACCAATTTCCGTACTCAATAAGCCCAGTGCATTAGCTTAATGCTTTTTGTAGTCGGAGAAAGAGAACCGTTTCAATTCTTGTCTCGATCAAGCCAACTCATGCTACCGTGGCTGGAGAAAATGCTACGTATACACACAGTACGCACTGCGCATACGTGTAGAGTGCGTATGACGCATTTGACAGAGAGAGTAGAAACGATTCTTCCACTCTTTGCTTTCATCTGCCGGTTGAAGTTGGAGAAGGGGAAGCGTTTCACTATTCGTCTGATCCAGGCCGATTTGCCCTACTGCGCCTAAAGAAGTTTCAATTAAAAAATAATAAGAAAACAGTATGCAAGGTAGTACTTTTTTAAATTATGGTAAACAGTACCCAACTTCTAGAAGAACCTGCCAGTAAACGACAATTAAAAAATGTATAAATCTGCTCTGCATGGAATGTATGGCCAAGTCAACAGGGCTCCATTGAACAGTCTCTTTAGAATACGTCTCAATACACACTACACCATTATGCTTTACCAACTTGCTAACCGGTATCTTTCGCCGAATTATATTTGATAATGAAAATATGATAACAAAACCAATAAAACCAACAATAAAGACATGTGGAAAAATAAGAGCGGAGAAATTAGTTACAAACAATCTCACATTGTTTTTTTTAAACATCTCGCCTGTACAGGGAGTTGGCAAACAATGGGTTCATTCATATTACATTAGACATTAAATGAACTTTCTGACAACGACCCCGAACAAAAGGCCAAAACGTAAACATTAATAACATTCCAGGTCGTTGATTACCGAATTATTCCCACCTCATCCTTCACACGAACAATGCATCATCATATAAAACGTCTTTAAGTTTAATGCATCTGTCGAGTCTGCTTTTTAGCTATATGTTTAGGTCTCTCAATATGTACCATGACTAATTTTCTTGGTTACTCTATGAACACGAGAAGGAGGAGGGGGGGGGGGGGGTTACTTCACAAAATAAATAAACACTGAAACATCCGATTAAATCGACATCGATTACTTATTCTGCACGCACGCACGCACGCACGCACGCACGCACGCACGCACGCACGCACGCACGCACGCACGCACGCACGCACGCACGCACGCACGCACGCACGCACAGACACACACGATTCACTTACAAAAAATACTATTTCTAATAAAAAAATTGAATAAAATTAAATGAAAGAAAATGATAGTAGTAATTATTACTTGTTACGGGCAGACAACATCAAAGGCCTTCAGGTGAAATAGAATTAACGCAAGAGTACTTCCAATATTATAAAGTAATAAATACCAACCATTCGGTGTGATATCAAGATGTAACACAAACACAGGCCATTCCAACATTCCGTTTATATTTCTTGGATGTCAGTCGCAGCAACACCGTCACGTTATTCATCCGATCCCTCGTGGATCCCTTACACACACTCGGCTAGCTCACACACAATGTATCCGGGGCGACGGGACTCATAGGGGTGGAGATCGCGAGAATCACAGGTTTCTAGTTATTACCTAATAACAATCGATCTGTTTGTAACACTTCATGGGACTGGCGCCTACCACGGGAGTACACGGGATTTTTGTGACCATCCGTGAGGATTTGAGGGTTTTATTTGAGAATAACGGTTACAATACGAGGTCTGTTCAAAAAGTATCGCAAATTTTGAATTTCCGCGGGCTACGTATATTCGATTTTCGATTTTTTTGTGGCATTAGGTTGGTACTCATGTCCCTCACTTATGCTGACAAAGTCGGCTATTTTGGATGTTTAGTTAATTGTTGACAGCTATTTTGGTTGGACGTGTTTTAGCTTGTCTTCGATTTTTGCCTATTCCAAAAAATGGATCAAAGAATCTGTGTCAAATTTTGTGTAAAAAACAAAATTAAATGCGCGGACGCATTTCGAATGTTGACTGTGGCATATGCTGAAGCTACCTTGGACAAAAGTAACGTTTATCGGTGGTACAAAATGTTCTCAGAGGGCCGAGAAGATGCGAATAACGAAAAGCGTGCCGGACGCCCGAGCACATCAACAACAGACGAAAACATTGATAAAGCGATGAAAATAATATTGGCCAATCGTCGAATCACCGTTAGAGAAGTTGCTGAGGACCTAAACATATCGATTGGCTCGTGCTATTTGATTTTTACCAATGATTTGGGCATGAGACGGGTCACCGCGAAATTCGTGCCAAAATTGCTCAATTTCGAACAAAAACAGTGTCGCGTCAACATTGCTAAGGAGCTGTTGGACTCGGTCCGCGACGACCCAAATTTGCTGCAGAGGGTCATAACTGGTGACGAATCATGGGTTTATGGTTATGACGTGGAAACCATAGTTCAATCATCGCAATGGAAGCTGCAGCATGAGCCAAGACCGAAAAAAGCGCGCCAAGTTCGGTCGAATGTGAAGGTTTTGCTCACAGTTTTCTTCGATTGCAGGGGCGTGGTGCATCATGAGTTCTTGCCACAGGGTCGTACAGTCAATAAAGAATATTACCTGCAAGTTATGCGCAATTTGCGCGAAGCAATCCGCCAGAAACGCCCGGATTTGTGGAAGAACAAAAATTGGCTTTTGCACCATGATAACGCCCCTGCTCACACATCGTTGCTTGTGCGCGAATTTTTGGCCAACAAAAAACACTCTAATGATGCCGCAGCCACCGTATTCCCCAGACCTGGCCCCCTGTGACTTTTTCCTGTTCCCAAAACTGAAGAGGCCTATGAAAGGACGACGCTACGTCACGATTAAAGCGATAAAGACGGCATCGAAGGAGGAGCTGAACAAGATCACAAAAAATGATTTTTTTTAAGTGCTTCAAAGATTGGGAAAAACGTTGGCATAAATGTATTATGTCCGAGGAGAATAACTTTGAAGGGGACAAAATAGATATTAATGAATAAGTAAATACTATTTGAAAAAAAAAACACAAAATTCGCGATACTTTTTTAACAGACCTCGTATATATGTGTGTGTGTGAGAAGCGGGGTGGTTTGGGGACATTGCCTTATGTGTATTGGCAGTTTTCGGAACATTTGGCAGTTCTGGGGAATGTCCCTATACTTTTTTGATGTAAGGGCAGTTTTCCGCACTGTCTCTGTATATTCCTTTACATATATTGTATATGACAAATTGAATAAAGGCAAGTTATATACCAATAGGTTGGTATGGGGACAGGGCTTTTAACTTCGTAATGACGGTTTTGGGTACTGTATCGATAAATTTTCGGATTTATATATTTTGCTATATACTTTATACGGAAAGGCATTTCGGATTTGTGTATTTTACTAGGTACTACCAGATGTACAAGTAAGAAATGTGGATTTTTTTTCTAAAAAAACCTGTTAAATTCGGAAGAATGATAAAAAGTGTATTATCCAAAGTATGGTCCATCGCTTGTTATATATTTATTATCCCATCTTTCGGGTAATTTGTAAATACCACGCCAGTAAAAATCTTGCCCTTTTGCTGCGAACTATTCATCGAGCCATTTTTTCACATCTTCGTACAAACCAAAGCGCTGCTCAGCATGTGCGTGACCCATCGATGCAAACAAGTGGTAATCGGAAGGACACAAGTCTGGTGAGCAAGCCGTTTGGGGTAGAACTTCCCAGCTCAGTGCTTCCAACGTGTCGCGAACCGGTTTTGCCGTATGTGATGGAGGATTGTCATGAAAAAAAATTACTTTGTATTGCCTCTTACGGTATTTTGGCATTTTTTCAAGCAGCGAACGGATCAAATCAGTCAATTATTGCTGGTAACGCTTAGTATTGACCATTTCCCGAGGTTTTAACAGCTCATAATAGACCACACCCCTCTGGTCCCAACAAACACAGAGCATCGTCTTTCTGCCAAAGTGATTCGGTCTTGCGGTTGATGTGGATGGTGCGCCTGGGTCTACTCATGATTTTTTACGCTTGGGAATCTGAAAATAAATCCACTTTTCATAGCCTGTAACTATACGATGCAGAAACGACTTCTTTTTGTACCGAGCGAGCAAAATGTCACATGTATTTTTGCGCTTTTTCATTTGCCTGTCGTTCAACTCATGTGGTACCCATCTACCGGTCTTCTGAATCTTTCCTATCTCTCGTAACCGATTTGAAACTGCTTGTTAACTAGCGCCCAATTGCTCGGCGAGTTGTTTTTGTGTTTGCGAATCATCTTCGTCTAACAATGCTTGCGATTCCACATCTTCGAATTTTTTTGGCGGCTTTCCACGTTCTTTGTCTGCAACATCTAAGTCACCACTTTTGAATCGCCGAAACCATTGTTCACACGTATCTTGCGATGGAGCGTTTTCACCATAAGGTTCTCGAAGTAATCGGTATGATTCAGCAGTAGTTTTCTTCAAATGAAAACAAAAAATTAATGCTGTCCGCGAATGCTCTTTGTTCGGTATAAATTTCGATATATTAAACACAACAACACAACACTATGCACACACTTTTCCAATTTATCACTCGTGCGAGTCTGACACTTGTTGATGACACAACAAAATGGCGCAGTGTCAAATCTTTCTAGCACAAACTGCATTCGTGCGCCATGTGTTGACTGAAATGCGCATTTCATACTTATACACCTGGTATATGCGTATATGCATATACAAAGAGTCCTCGTAAATGCCAGTATTTTGTTATGTACTATATACATATAGGCACATACACGGACAATCCTCGTATATGCCAATATATATATATATATATATATATCGATTTTTTACTAAAAAATTATTTATCTGCAATTTTGCAATTATCAATATAGGTGGTTTTTACCACTTTCTCCAGTGAACTAACGAAAAATGTTGTACGCGTAATTCAATAACGTCAAATTTTGCTAAAGTTATGTATGTAAAAATATAACAAGTATAATACACGGTTTTTACGATAATTTTACCGTTTGCAAAGGTAATGTAATTTTCACTTGGACGTAGCGTATTCGGTAGAACAGCATGAGTGAACGTCGAGTTATCACGTGATCACACGCGCACGGTCTTGTATGTAAGACCGTGCACACGAGCGTGCTTTACGCGGGAGAAAAGTTTTTTTAATATGAAAGATATTGCATGGTGATGAGAAGCTTCTTATTTTCACAGACCCATAATTACGGTTATCAGCAGCAGCGGCTGTTACGACGCGTAGCAGAGGTGTTTGCATATCTCGAGTGATATAGGGTTCACAGATATCAGTATAAACGTATCAGGGGTACAAATTGAAAATGCGGGTTTGATAACAGATGGCGTTACTAACGCTATACGCATCAGGCAGTACTGTGACTATGTTCATGTCAAAGCTACGTCTTATAGCTTTAATTTTCAGTATGTGTCAATTTGTCGCAGTGTCAAATTCATAGTTTTTTTGAGCTCTCAATATGTCGAGTTTCGTGCCAACAAAACAGCATTTGCGGGAAGTTTTAATTTACTTCTTTAATTTGAAGAAAAGTGCTGCTGAAGCACATCGATTGGTCTCCGAGGCTTATCCGAGTCATGTTCCATCGGTTTCAACGTGCGAGAGATGGTTTGTGCGGTTTAGAAGTGGTGATTTTGACGTTGAGGACAAAGAGCGGCCGGGCCAAGTGAAAAAGTTTGAGAATGCTGAATTGGAGGCAATACTCAATGAAGACTCGTGTCAAACTCAACAAGAGCTCGCAGATTCATTGGGAGTGACACAACAAGCCATTTCCCATCGTATAAAAGCCCTCGGAATGATCCAAAAGCAAGGACATTGGGTGCCGTATGAGCTGAAGCCGAGAGACGTCGAGCGCCGTTTTTTTGCATGCGAACTGCTGCTCGAACGGCAAAAACGGAAGGGTTTTTTGCATCGCATTGTCACTGGTGATGAAAAGTGGATCCATTACGATAACCCGAAGCGCAAAAAATCATATGGTTACCCCGGCCATGCATCATCATCGACGGCCAAACCAAATATTCACGGCGCCAAGCTCATGCTCTGTATTTGGTGAGACCAGCTGGGTGTGGTGTATTATGAGCTATTGAAATCGAACGAAACCATCACAGGAGCACTATACCGAACTCAATTGATGCGTTTGAGCCGCGCACTCAAAGAAAAACGGCCACAATACGAGCAAAGACACGACAAAGTAATTTTGCAACATGACAACGCTCGGCCACATGTTGCAGCGCCGGTCAAAACATACCTACAAACGCTGAAATGGGAAGTCTTACCCCACCCGCCGTATAGCCCAGATATTGCTCCTTCCGATTACCACCTTTTCCGATCGATGACACATGGCCTAGCTGACCAGCGCTTCCATTCTTACGAAGAAGCCCAAAAATGGGTCGATGACTGGATAGCAGCCAAGCCGGCCGAATTTTTTCGCGACGGTATCCGTAAATTGCCAGAAAGATGGGAAAAAGTTGTGGCTAGCGATGGACAATACTTTGAATAATTCATTTGTTACCATTTTTTCAGAATAAACGTTCAAAAATAGAAAAAAATCCCGCATTTTCAATTTGTACTCCTGATACATAAAATAAAGGAGTCCCGTTGGCGAGATTGGCAGGTCTCTGAGCAACGTATTCTCTCTGAACGACTACAACTTCCTCAGCTAGAGTGAATCCTAAAACCTTGTTCAACACGTCGGAGAAGTAGAAGGAGTGTTCCAGGTTTTCACATGATTGACAAATACGCGTCACTGTCACGTATTCGTTGTGGGCGTACTTAAATTTCAGGTGACCCGCAACGTATGGTATTTCGTTAATAGTGTCGAGTAATGTGTATATGCTATGGTACACACCGGGTGGTACACAGACACGATCTTCCTTAAAGTCGATGTTCGTTACGATACCACATGTTGCAATGTTCGTTACCACATTAAGAAAGTTCCGTATGTCATCCGGCTTCTTAAACTTTTGCGATGGCTGCCTTCGCGCTACTGATGCGTATGATATCACCAACATTGTATTTAGGAGAGCAACGTTCTGTTCTCTTGTAGTGCTGCATCAGGTTATTCCGATCCCTAGCGGCTGTAGCGAGCGTCGCAGAGGCAGGAGCCATTTTTATACCACTATGCGTAGAATGGTTGTATGCCGAAACGATATTCTGCAGAATGTCAAGGTAACGTTTTTATCTAGAATACGTGAAATAACGCCACATTCTTTCTTTCAGCGTTCGATTAAATCTCTCGGCAATAGCTGCTTTTATATCAGGGATCTTCGCAACACGAAACTTGTTCCGGATTTATTCCTTGGTGTTGTAGAACGAATCTGAAAGATATTGAAAATAATAAGTTTTCACTAACGGCAGGGTGTGAAATAACCAGACTGACAGTTGTTGGTAGAGAAAATGGTTTTTTTGCAAATAAATATAAAATAAATTTTAATTCATAACGTTGAGAAGCACACAATTATATTAGTTGTGTGCTGTCTTTTCTTGTGTAGTGAAAAGTATGATGTGAGGGAGCGTGGTACAGTCAGCGCTACAGAGCACGGCACAATGAGAGTTTGAAAATGCACAAATGAGAAGAATATATTCACAGTAATTTCCCAGCAAGTTTAGTTGGAGAGAAATACAGTGAATTAATAATCACACACACAATTATATTAATTGAGTGCGCAAAGTGTGATGTGAAAACATGGTACAGCCCGCGCTGCGGAGCACGCCGCAATGTGAGACATTTGTGAGGATGCACCAATGAGTTTTACACTCCTCACCGTCATTGAATTATGATAAATTGCAACGATGAACTCTTACCGTTGTTTGAGTCCCGGTGAGCACGACAATGCTGAGTAGATCCTGTGAGATTAGTGAAATTGTCCGAGTTGAGAGCAGAGGATGTGCAGTCCAAGCGGGTTTTCACGAGTGTCTAATTTTTTAATATGGCTGCGCTTTCCAGAGCGTCGTTGAGCGACGCTGAAGTCAAACGGGCGAGATCGCTGGTGAGCGATGCCGAAGTCAAGCGAGAGAGATAGCCTCTGGCTTCAAGCAGCATTGCTGCGAGGCACTGCCTCGGCTATCTCCGTTATAGCCGAGCGCAGCACGCTACCCAGCGGCAACAGGTCGACGCACGGCGAATATCGATCGCCATGAGCTGAAGTGGCGACACACACAAAGGCGCAAATCCAGCCTTTGTGTGTTTTGTTTCCTAGCCCCTTCCAAGTTTTGAGTGTGAGAGGGCCGGCGTAGTCAACTCTTGTGTGAGTGAATGCGCGCGTTGGTGTGACTCGTGACCGAGGGAGCTGACCCATCAATTGTTGAGCACAAATTCCTCTCTGCCGAGCACACAAAACGCAATGTAAAATATGCGATTTTACGGGAACTCTTCCGCCGACGATCCAATGAGTTAGCCGTATTTGGGCTAATGTGAGCTGGATGCCTCCGTGAAGAGTCCGCAGATGAGCTTGATCGATAATGAGAGTTGAGAATCGAGAGTGACGAGCTAGAATAGCAGGATGTCTTCCTTCATATGTGAATGCTGATTGACCAAGGCGACCTCGTACTCTGAGTACACCTTCCTGGTCGATAAAAGCTGTGAATCGACTGGAGGGGTGCGAGGATGAGCGAAAAGAGCCTGACTGCAGCACTTGTAATTCGTGTTTAAAAAACACGGCTTGCGTTGCTTTTGTCCAAAAGACATTTGCTGCAGACATCTATTTTGCAGTGAGTGGATCTGTTCCTGACGATTCTAACCTCCTCCTCATTCTGGCCACTGCCCTGACACAATACGAGGTGAGACGACATAGTTTTGTGAGTGATGAGCACCGATGAACGAGACTCCAATTGTACACAGGCGTCAGAGTTACAGCGCGGAGAGCTACCCCCGGTCGGGCTTCCATAATGCTCAAATCTTCAGAATCAGGTGATGTTGATGGCCGAAATTCGATAGGCTTCACCATCTATGGTGGACCCGACCACCACAGCTGATGAGAAGCCAATTGAGAAGTTGAGATACCCCGTAAGGCACGATCTGCTGGATTGCTTGTGCCTCAGACGTGACGCCAGTGAGTATTGGGTATGAGTTCCTGAATTTGCGCTACTCTGTTTCGGACATAGTCTTTCCACCTAGCCAGATGAGCTTTGATCCAGGTGAGAGTTACTGATGACTCCGTCCACAGGTGAGTTGATGAGATTTCAACCTTGAGTGTGGCTTGAACGTATGCAACCAATTTTGCAAGTAACATTGCAGCTGTCATTCCAAGCCGTGATATGGTGAGCTTTTTGAGTGGTGCTACCCGCGTTTTGAGCAAACAAGTGAAGCCACCTTTCCTGTGGAAGCTGAGTTGACAGTGATGTAAATCACTGCAGCCATGGCTAGTTGAGATGCATCAGAGAAACCATGCAATTCCACCGTTGAGTTGCTCCATGTGTCGAACCAACGAGGAATTGAGAGTCTGGCCAAACAAGTGAGATCTTCTCTGATTGCAGTCCATTGTGTTGAGACCTGGGATAGCAGTGGATCATCCTAATTGAGCTTGTGAAGCCAAAGCTCTTGTAAGAGTATTTTGGCTCGTATCACAACTGGTGAGACGAAACCAAGTGGATCAAAGAGTTGAGCCACCTCGGAAAGAACGAGGCGTTATGTGAAAATTTCCTGAGTTGAGTTGAACCGAGATGCGAATGTGTACTTGTCTTCGTTAGGAAGCCAAGTCAGACCAAGAATTTTTGTCTCTCAGTCGTCCATTGAGATAGCTGAGCTTGACGGTGATGATGAAATATTAGCAAGGACCTTGAGGTCCGATGAGTGCTACTTGGCTAGTGGAAAACCGCTCGCGATGCACAAGTTCTTGAGTTGTTGAGCTATTTCAATGAGTTGATGAGTTGAATACACCCCTCCGAAGATGTCATCCACGTACCTGCCAATCGTGATAGCTGACACAACAGGAGGAAAAAGATGGCCTTCATCTTCGGTGAGCTGCATAAGAGTTCTGACTGCCAAAAATGGAGCAGCCTTTGTACCATATGTCACGGTTGTTAATCGATATGGCACAGGGTTGAGTTGATCATATTTCCACAGAATTTGTTGAAGATTTCAATCCTCTTGATGAATGCGAATTTGACGATACATTTTTGTAACGTCAGAGGCGAAGATGTATCTATGGTGACGGATCCAAATGAGTACGTCCGAAATATTGAGCAACAAATTAGGTACAGTCTGCATGATGTCATTGAGAGACTTTACGGAAGTTGTTGAGCTAGAGCCATTAAATACCACCCGTAATTTGGTGATAATGCTGTCTGGCCTGAGAACACCGTAGTGAGGCAGACAATATTGTATTTCACTTGAAGATGATCTTGAAGCCTTCACCATATGACCAAGTTGGTCGTATTCGTCCCTGAATTATGAGTAGAGCCGACCATATTCAGAATTCTTTGAGATTTTCCGTATAATGTGCTGCAGACACCGATGTGCTTTTGAGTATGAGTTTCCCAGATTTGCAGGCGAAGATGTAAGAGGAAGCCAAACGATGTATCGGCCTGTAGAATCACGCTGATGCGTGTTGCGAAAATGATCGTCGCATGCCTGCTCCTCTGGTGTGAGTTGATCGACTTTGTCCTTTGGTGGCTCTTCTTGAACCCAGAATTTTGTGAGCACGTCTTGAAATTCCTGATCATCGTGCTGCACGGCAGCATAAACAGTGAGTGCTTCTGGTTGGCATGAGCTGACTGGTCCAATGATAAGCCATCCAAATATTGATAATTGTGCAATAGGCGATGATGGTGTGCCTTTGATAATGTTAGGCTTAATAACCTGTCCATAAATATCCGCTCCAATTATAATGTCGATTGAACGTGGTGTGAGAAAGTCCGGATCCGCCAGCTTAAGCTTGACTATGTGAGACCATGTTCGTGCTGGCGACTCAAATGATGGCAAATGCGTTGTAATGGTGCTGAGAATGTGAGCCAGAACCGTGACCTTCTCCTTGGTGTACATGGAGCATACATGGTGAGGTGAACCGAACTAGGTGTCTGCGTTAAGTGTCTTCCGCCGATCCGTGTGATTGAAATTGATGAGTGCTTGCGTATTGTGTTAAGTTTCCAGAAGAGCTTTTCCGAAATGAAAGTCAATTCCGAACCAGGATCGATGAGAAGACGTGCCTGATGAGTCAATGCCGATGAGTAAATGTGTGCGAGTGCGGTTGCTAATATTGTTGAGCATTTCCGTGTGAGCTGTACTGATGAGAGGACGACTGCGTCAACACCCTAGTGTATTGAGGACTGTGTCTGAGAAGGTTGTGCATCGGAAGAGGTTGCAGGGGGTGCTGCAGGATGCAGCATGGTATGGTGCCACCCTGAACATTTCTTGGACGTCCGTGTGGATCGGTGCGACGCGGCGTTATGTCGCCCCAGGCAGTTGTAGTACAGCCGGGACTTCTCCGCCATCTTGCGCCGCGCAGCCACTGTGAGCTGATGGAACTCTGGATACATTACGATCAAATGCCCAATAGTCCGACAGCAGTAACAGGGATACGCGGACGCGTTGGTGTGTGAAGGCGGAGCCCCACGGTCTGCGCCACCTGCCGCGTGGTGTGCAGATGCACGTTGCGTCCCGGCCTTTGTAGGAGGAGTGTTCGTCGATGACGGTCGATGGGAGCTGGAACCAGGTTTTGGAGTGGCCTTCGCCATCTCGAAGGCTGACCTTGGTCTCGGCAAACTGTTTAATCTCAGCAAAGGTCGGGAAGCTCGATGAGCGGCCCAGTCTCGTCTCCCAGGCCTCGCGTGTGGCTTGGTCTAGCTGCCCACTCAGCAGCCTTACCAGTACGCAATCTTAAAGCTCTTCCTTCGTTGTTAGCGAAGAAAGAACTTTGTTGGCCTCGGAGATCGACGTGATGAGAGATGCGAGCGAACCCGCATCCCCTGATATCGTTTTGAGCTTGAAAAGCCTACCCAAACGGTCCTGCACTAGCAGCCGCTTATTCTCGTAGCGAGACGCAAGCGTCTCCCAAGCCAGATTAAACGATTCGCCTCTGAGGGCGAACCCCGAAATAAGCTTTAGCGCCGAGTCCGACACGCAGCCGCGCAGATACATTAGCCGCTCGACGTCGGCTAACCTGGCATTCTGAATGAAGTATTGAGAACAAGTCCCGAAACGCTGGCCATCCGGAATAGTCGCCCTTGAAGGTCAGCAGCTGTATATCCGGCAGCTTTGTGTGGGACCTCCGCGACGTGGTAGCTAGCGCAGGAAGGCGCAGTTGAGCCAACCTCTGCATGGCTTCCCGTGCGGCTATCTTGCCGTTGAGTGCTAGCTTCACCTTGATACTTTGCATGTCGTTTGCAAAGTACTCGTGGTTCATGTAGGTCGGAGGCCACGAAGACTCCAACAGCTCGTGTTCCTTGCGGAAGTCACTGTGGAGCTCCGTGATCTGTTCGACCATGGTATCAAGCGAAGCCATAGAGAGGGAGTCTGAGCCCTCGTCAAGCGTAGTAAAGATGTGCAGCTAAGCGATCCGGCGTTGCTGCGACTGAACCTTTAACCCCATCTCGGTTGCCAGGCAAGATGGTGATCGGGTCTTCCTTGCAGCTACGCCGGCCTCAGGTACCAGTAATGCCTTCTTCTCTTCAGGACCACCAGGCGCCACCCCGGTGTCTGAAGAGTTGCGCTCAGATATCTACTCAGAGTTCTACTTTACCCCACTGATGTGCCGCTTGACCAGTCTACGATGAGGGTTTCGCAGAGTCCTATGCCGAGATGAGCCGAGAGATGCGTGCTGATGGTAGATAACCCTGGTACTACCCTGCGCGTGAGTCGAAGATCCGGAGTCGAGTCGAAGACTCGAAGGACCAAATGTTGCGGATTTATTCCTTGGTGTTGTGGAACGAATCCGAAAGATATTGAAAATAATGAGTTTTCACTCACGGCAGGGTGTGAAATAACCAGACTGACAGTTGTTGGTAGAGAAAATAGTTTTTTATTCTACTATCGACTAAGATTGTAAAAAATATATCCAAAAAACATGCAAATAAATATAAAATAAATTTGAATTTTTAACTTTGAGAAGCACACAATTATATTTATTGTGTGCTGTCTTTTCTTGTGTAGTGAAAAGTATGATGTGAGAGAGCGTAGTGCAGTGAGCGCTGCAGAGCATAACAAAATGAGAGTTTGAGGATGCACAAATGAGAAGAATATATTCACAGTACTTTCCCAGCAAGTTTAGTTGGGGGGAAGTACAGTGAATTAATAATTACACACGCAATTATATTAATTGAGTGCGCAAAGTGTGATGTGAAAACGTGGTACAGCCCGCGCTGCAGAGCACCCCACAATGTGAGACATTTGTGAGGATGCACGTATAAGTTTTACACTCCTTACCGTCATTGAATTATGATAAATTGTAACGATGAACTCTTACCGTCGATTTGAGTCCTGGTGAGCACGAAAGTGCTGAGTAGATCCGGTGAGATTTATCAATTTGGAAGAATATGAGGGTCCGACGTTAAAAAATGTGCCCATCAATAACGTTTACTGTATCCATCATGGTGTTTCAAAGAACTCAACGCAGTGAGTCCCGTTTATTCGCAACCTCTCGATAAATCAACGCAGATTAAATATCAGCAAAAATCACCGAACGACGACACATCGAATAAAGAAAGTGTCCTAAATAAATGTTTAAGCGTGGAGTATATATTCAACGATATCACTAACGATGAAATAATGGTACTTTACCGCAGCAGAGACCAGCAAGTAGTCGCGCCGCTTGCTACACAACCATCGGCACCACCACGTAACGCACACAACCAGCAATCAGCGGAACCATCACCACCACCACCTCCACCACGCAACCATCATTATCATGAACAGAGGTAACGCCTATCGCAGCCCAAGCGTCAACAGCAACTGTCCAAGCAGTAATAACAGCGTACAGATATTCGATGCTCTACAGCGCATATCTGCTCAAATGAGAGGAGTATACCCTGCCGATCGCATACCGAGTCACTGGTCTAGACCCGCAGCATTGGTACTAAACACAGAGATCATAATCTAACGGGCTGACACTGGGCAGCTTACGTTGATATACATGGCCATGGAATTTTTTTCGATAGTTATGGATAGCCCCTACTCATCAAGCAACACCATAACCGTCTACGCCGACACTGTCGAAGCTACGAGTGTAACACACAACCCCTCCAATCTTTCAAGTCTAAAGTATGCGGTGAATACTGTATTATTTTTCTTGATTTTATGGCTCGTGGTTATACTCTGGATGCTTTTATTGAACATTTTACGATAAACAGGATGAAAAATGATCGCATAGATGCACAATACTACAAACGATTAAAATATTCAAACCGTAGAAAGAATAGTATGAAAAATGTAAAATACAATAATATAAAGGACTAGGGACGTAATAAAAACGCCTGTATAAAAACTTGTACAGAACGATTTAGACGCTAATTGTAAAATACTATGAATAAATTCTACACTTTATATGTTCTGTCTTATTATTCGAAAATCTCTCCGCCCAATGGCACGTTATCACCCGATGACAAACACCTAACGCCTCTATATAACTAGAAACGTATCGTTGAAAGAGATCAGCTGACACGGGACGATGCGCTAGCCAGTATTTGTATACCATGATCAAAACACCTGTGAATACCCTTATTTCCATGATGACACGTGCGCGCTGTAAATACAAATGCATGTCAAACTATAGAGAACTCGCAGAACTAGTATCTACTATAAGAGTGGTGGGAGACCATCAAAAGAACGACCAGGTGTTTATATAACCACAGCAGTTGAGAAAAGGTTAGTTGAAAAGAAAACGCCGTGGTGAAATCATCTTTAACTCTCTTTGTAACCATAATGGATCCCATTGACGGTATACTCGTGATCGACTGGTCCAAGAATCTCTGAAAACTCACCATACAAGAGCTCGAGTACATCTCAAAACCCCTGCTGTTGCAACATTGGGGAGCAAAAATATCTATTCTGTGGGACAAACTACCTGAGCACTTCAAGATGACCCCGAGGTTTCCACGTACCTGCCTTGCCGTTTACATCACAACACACCAGGTTCGAGAACGCATATTGACGGTCCAGCACCAGCTTGCAGGAACTTTACAGGATGTCATAAATCATCAGTTCTTATACGTCTGGCTATCTTTTTGAATAGACAAAACACTTTTTATCAAACTTCTAATAACTACCAGTGTTTTTACTAACCATAATTATTTTAGCTACTTTTAACGATTGGAAAGGGTTTATTTTTAATTAGTGTCAAATAGTAAAAAGCAAAACCTCGGATGTGCAGGACCCAAATCTGGTTATCGGTGATAGGACACGACCGGACGCAAATCTTTTTACCGATGATAGGCTACAATCTTCTTTTTCGATGGTAGAGCCCAATCTGTGGTATCGCCTGTAGGACCCAATCTACTTACAGACAGCTGCACGAATTCTACACTACCGACCGTCAAATAGTCGCTCTGTTTACCCGCTGTCGGTAACATAGCTCCTGTGAACAATTTACAATAGATGGTGCATCAGCAACGACGTATGGTCCAGCGTCCAACAGATGGAGCACGTATCGCCTAGGTGGCGCGTCAGTCGGGAACTTAGGGTGGGGCGACCAATAAGGTGCAGGGATGAGGTGGAGGCCAATCACAAGCCAGCAGGGGGAAGGAAGGCCACGCCCACAGGTCTTGCGATTTTTGGCCTATTCTACTCACCTTGTGGTGTGCTTCGCACCTCGTGCAAGGTATACGTTCTCATCAGACAAAACTCTGTGAAGCACTCAATTAATACAATTGTGTGTGCATCTCGATTAAACTTAGCGACTGCTCAGTGTAAAGTTTATTTTTGTATTGTGAATAGTGAATATAGACCTTTTTTTTTATTGTAACAGCTGTCTGCATTATTTTTCGACCTGTCACGAGTCACCTCTCATTCTTTTTCCATATATTACAGTTAACTACATTCGATTAGCAGAGTGATTCTCAAACAATATATATAATATTATATTAGATTACATTGTATTACATTATATTGGATCCGGGAAAAAGTTTGTGCCGTTTTTCCCGATAGGTTGCATCAATTGCAAATAAGTCAGGAAACACAGATCCCAGTGACACCACTAAAGCTCGTTAAAAAGGTGACACTTCAAGCGTTACTCTGAGTGTATAAACATCGAAATTGGTGCAGTGGTTGGAAAGTTGTTTGCGTTTGAAAATGGAAAAAAGTAATTAAAAAAATGCGCTATATTTTGGAATATTATTACGACAAAGGGAAGAACGCTGCGCAGGCTTGTGAAAAAATGTGTGCTGTGTACAGTGAAGGTACTTTATCAAAATCTGCTGCGCGGAAATGGTTCGCTCGCTTTCGTTCTGGTAATTTTTATGTGAAAGATGAGTCACGCTCTGGTTGTCCAATCACTGAGAAATCTGATGAAATTCTTGGAAAAGTCCAGCAAGATAAGCATATCAGCAGTGCCGATATTGGCATGGAGCTAGGCATTGACCACAAAACTGTTTTGAACCATTTACACAAAGCTGGCTACAAAAAGAAGCTCGATGTACTATATGGGTTCCTTATGAGTTGAGTGCGAAAAACATGATGGACTGAGTTAACATCTGCGATGCGCTGCTGAAACGCAATGAAATCGAGCCATTTCTGAAAGTGTCATTACCGGTGATGAAAAATGGATCACGTGCGACAATCGGAAGCGTCAAAGATCGTCGACAAGGGATGGTGAGCCGTCACAAGCGTTCGCGAAGCCAGGATAAACGACGAAAACGGTGATGACTTTTTGTCAATGGTCTGAGGCTTGTTTACGTACACTTTGCTTATCAAATACTCCCACAAAAAGAAGTCCGGAGGGATCAAATCTGGAGATATAGGTGGCAAGTCAATGACGCCATTTTTTGACATCACACGTCCAGGGAATTTTCGTTGCAGAAACTGCATTGTTTGATTTGCAGTGTGGCATGGCGCACCGTCTTGTTGTAACCAGTAACCGTCCGGACCTTTTTCACACATTTGTAGGCAGACCTAATGAGCCAACATCCACCAATATCGATTCCCATCGACTGTTTCGCTTTCTATGAAGAAAAATAGCCTAATGATGGTTTTAGCGCAGACGCCGGCCCCAGCAGTCACTTTTTTGTCATGCAATGGTGTTTCATGGATCTCGTGTGGATTCTCCGTTCCCCAAATGCGGCAATTTTGCTTGTTAACGACGCCAGAGTGTGAAATGGGCCTCGACGATATGTACGTTGAGTTAACACAACTGAACGACTATTTTCAATGCACAGCGTCACTATTTTGGCGCGTTGTTTCGGTGTGAAGTGATTCATGGTTAAAATTGTACTGAATTGACGTTTCAAAAACATGTCTACTCAAGTCAATCGGTTGATAAATGTCAAAGTTATTCAATGTTCACATACCGGCATAAAATATGGCGCACCCTATATATTAAAATATTTATCAACTTGAATGGGAAGGAAAAACGTACTGCTTACCTCTTTCGTTTGTCGGTTAAATAACGACATCGTTTACAAAGATATATTGTAACGGTATTAAACGTCATCATTACCCTGAAAGGGTTTTTAGTTCGGACTCGAACAGGGAGGAAATTAATACAGGCTTCATATTGGGTAAAAGTAGGGTTTATTTGACAAATGGAATAAATTATACAGATAAGACTATAGTATATTATTATTAATATTTAAATCCACTCTTTTTTAATAATTCTGGGAGATTGTGCACCTTACAAAAAGCTAGACCCGGGTACACGCACGCCTATATACCAAGTTTATAAATATAAAACCGGAATTTGCCTATAGATGGCCCTAGCTGTCAATGTAGTTACCGTCAAACCGCGTCATTGGCGCCATTTCCTTGTTGACATCTCTGACAAAGATTTTCAACTCACAACAATACAAGTTTCATACAACAGCATAGTTTGTAATAGCGTTGAACATGTCGAATTTTGTGCCTGGAAACTACGATTTGCAGACAGCATTGATTTTCTGTTACCAATTGAAGAAAACTGCTGCAGAATCGCATCGAATGCTTGTCGAAGCTTACGGTGAGCATGCTCTTGGTAAATCACAGTGCTTTGAGTGGTTTACAAAATTCAAAAGTGGCAATTTTGACGTGAGAAACGAAGAACGTGGAAGACCACCGAAAAAGTTTTAAGACAGCGAATTGCAAGCATTGTTGGATGAGGATGATGCTCAAACGCAACAACAACTCGCGGATCAATTAAATGTGACACAAGAAGCCGTCTCCATACGTTTGAGAGCCATGGGAAAGATCCAGAAAATGGGAAAATGGGTTCCACATGGACTGAATGAAAGACAGCAGGAAAACCGAAAAACCACTTGCGAAATGCTGCTCGCCAGGTACAAAAGAGTCATTTCTCCGTCGAATTGTGACTGGCGATGAAAAGTGGATATATTTTGAGAATCCTTAGCGTAAAAAATTATAGGTAACTCCAGGCGAACCATCGACATCGACTGCAAGGCCAAATCGCTATGGACGGAAGACAATGCTCTGTGATTGGTGGGATCAGAAGGGTGTGATCTATTATGAGCTGCTAAAACCTGGCGAAACTGTTAATACTGAACGCTACCGACAACAAATGATCGATTTGAATCAAGCTTTGCGTGAAAAACGACCAGAATATCAAAAAAGTCAACACAAAGTGATTTTGCTTCATGATAATGCACTATCACACAGAGCAAAACTGGTCAAGGAAACGATTGAGGCGTTTAGTTGGGAAATACTTTCGCATGCGGCTTACTCACCAGATTTGGCTCCGTCCGATTACTACTTATTTGCCTCGATGGGACACGCACGTGCTGAGCAGCGCTTTACTTCTTACGAAAATGTACGAAAATGGCTCGATGACTGGTTTGCCTCAAAAGAGCAACAGTTTTTTTGGCGTGGCATCCACAAATTGTCAGACAGGTGGGAAAAATGTATAGCTAGCGATGGGCAATACTTCGAATAAAATATTTTTTATCATTGTCATACAATAAACGTGTGTTTTCTACACAAAACTTTGGGTTTCAAATTTATAGACCTGGTAATCGTATCCGCGAAAAAAGAAGATTTTATATTAAATTAATAAAATATTTTCTCTAATGGTATGGCAGTATAGTTTTTACGCAAGGCAAGAGAGCGTGTTATCATACCAGGCTTGCCATCGATAATTTACCTATGTTAGCGAGCTCTGTTATTATTCTTCGACTTCGGATCTAGCCTATCCTATATCTATATATCTCGTGGACCTGTGGTGGAAACGGAGCGCTCGCTCGACCTCTCCTGGCAACGCTATCTGCTCGGTGGCCCCGCCGCCGCTGCGGTGGGGGCGTCAGCGAGATGCATCTTCGGTGCATCGACGCATCGGAACGACTTTTTTTATTCATACCATATTGGTATCCTTTCGACGTGAGATATCGTTGACTCGGATGCTGGGCTGCTGGTGCGGATCTGGGGGCTTAGTGGCTGAATTTCGAAACCTTTCGGCTGTTTGTCTTAGCAGCCTCAGATAGCAGGCCTGGTCCTTGGAGTGGTGCGGTTTGAGATGTTTCTCCTTTGGTTGGCGAGGTGGTCCTCCTTTGGCTTAGCTGGTCTTCCTTCGATTTGCGAGCTGGTCCTGGACGTTGGTGACAACCTGTGAACAAATGCTCCCCGATTCTCGTAAGTCGTGCCCTTTTATACCGACTTTTTCGCTTTTCTTTCAAGCTCTGCAGGTATAGAAGGGTATAACTATATTTGATAGTCATCCTGTAGCCCATTTGTCCCGTTAATTTCTTGTCTTCGGTTATGGTAATTAACGTGTCCCTCGTTGATTACTTTTGAAGCATCTCTTGGTACTATAGTCGATTGTACTACTATAGCTCGAGTTACGGTAGTTGGTTTCTTGTATCACTGGTCTTCATAGTGTTGGTAGTGTGTTGTACGGATCCCTTTGATTCTATGTGTTTGGTGTAGTTTAGGCTTGTTACTCTTGATAGCTCTTGATACGTATCCCGGTATAAGACGAAATTCCTTTATCAACCGATTGACTTGAGTAGACATGTTTTTGAAACGTCAATTCGGTACAATTTTAACCATGAATCGCTTCACACCGAAACAACGCGTCGAAATGGTGACGCTGTACATTGTAAATAGTCGTTCAGTTGTGTTAACTCAACGTGCATGTCGTCGAAAATATCGTGGCCAACAAGTACCGTCTGACAACAGTACTCGTTGTTTGGTGTCGAATTTTGTTAAGCACGGGACAGTGGGAGATCGTCCCCGTGCCGTTCATCAACGCCCAAGACGTTCCGATGAACTGGTTGAAGCGGTAAGAGAGAGTGTTGCCGAGAACCCACATGTGTCGTATCGTCACCGCGCTCAGCATTTTGACGTCAGTGGAACCACTTTGCGGCGCATTTTGAATGATGATCTACATTTGTTTCCGTATAAAGTGCAATTGACTCAAAGAATATTGCCGACAGACCATCCACGTCGCTCGGAATACGGCCAAACAGTCGCTCGAATGGTTGACACTGAACCTGATTTTTGGAAGTAAATTTTGATGACCGACGAGGCCCATTTCACACTCTCTGGCGCCGTTAACAAGCAAAATTGCCGCATTTAGGGAAAGGAGAATCTACACGAGATCCATGAAACACCCTTGCATGACCAAAAAGTAACTGTTTCGGCCGGCGTTTGCGCCAAAACCACCATTGGGTTATTTTTCTTCAGAGAAGGTAAAACAGTCGTCGGGAATTGATATCAGTGGATGTTGGCTCATTATGCCTGCCCACAAATGTGTGAAAAAGGTTTGGACGGTTACTGGTTTCAACAAGGCGGTGCGCCATGCCACACTGCAAATCAAACAATGCAGTTTCTGCAACGAAAATTTCCTGGACGTGTGATGTCAAAAAATGGCGACATTGACTGGCCACCCAGATCTCCGGATTTGACCACTCCGGACTTCTTTTTGTGGGGTTATTTGAAAAGCAAAGTGTAAGCCAACAGACCATTGACGAGCTCAAGGAAAACATTCGTGCCGAAATCATCGCTATACCGCCAGAGATGCTCGAAAAAGTGATGGAAAACGCAACAAAAAGGACATATTTTGCTTTGGCCAATAAAGGCGGCCACTTGATTAATGTTGTGTTCAAAAACAGTGCAAATAAATTTTAAAGGACCAAATTAAATAAAAATACCTGATATATGAAAATCGGTTGTTTTTTTAAAAAAGTTTTTCAATGTTTACATACCGACATAAAAAATGGCGCACCCTATACATTGTAACGGAACGCGATTAGAGCGATCCTCTACCAAAAGAGACCACCCTCCACGGGCTCCAAACAGTTAAATACGCCAAGACATAAAAATCACACTATGAAGACCAAACTAAGATAGCACACTAAAGTATAACAAAACATGGAAACTACAACAAAAAACCTCACATGAAACATTGAACCTACTGCAGGTAGGGAACTAACATAGAATCAAGGAACGCAACCTCACTAGAACCTCGGTTCAAACCCCAGAAAATCAAATACTGACCAAACGAATAAACTCGAGGACCTAACGGGACACTTACACACCACCCCGCACCACTCTCACCCAGTGATTAAGGTGTGACAAACATCATGTGGTCTAACCCAAAAATACCCCCTCGGGGCGCATCGACAAAAGTATATAAACCACGACAAGAAAAACCTCAGGGCTCGTGTCGAATTACATTCCGCAAGACGAAGTGCTGCTCGACAAGCAATCCACACTTTATTTTTTAATCTAAACCTTTTGGAAATAAATTGGCAAATAACAGTATTTGAACGAACTAAATAGCTAAACCCTGTGAGTAGTAAGGTTCCCTTGCAATGCGCGTGGCCGCCCCTACTCACAGCGTCAGGGCATTTCCCATTAACGGGTCTCCACGCATAGCGCAGTAGCTACTCGTCTCTTGGGAGGTAAAACGGTACGCGTGTCGCAGGACCTTTGCGCGTTGCATCCCGACTTGCTAGACCGCGCGCGCTCGACTCGGAGGGCGTGCCTGCATGGGTGGCACCATGCAAGCCCTAACCCATTATTATGAATTGAGTGTTGAGCTCCATACGCACGATACCAGATCGTCGTACGAATATTAAAATCAGACCCAGGATTGAACCGGACATCATTCCGCGTAGGTAAAATTAAGTGATCACATAAAACAAACACGCTAACTCTTTTTTTCCTCGATCATACCACATACCCACCAACCTAGACCCAATTTCTACAGATTAAGGAATTGCCCTCCAGTGACAAAAAGACCGATAACGAAAGGGTGATAAAACGCACGTCCACCACGGACACGTGCGAAATCAAAACTAACCTGAGGTCTCTCAAACAAAAAAAAAACAATAGTAAATAGTTCATCATAAATACAACTGAACAGAAAATTCCAAAGGAAAAACCCACCCGACCCAGCCCAAATCACGAACCCTTTCTGAGCCCACAGCCTCCTTTAAATTCCATTCCTAGTGGTATGGGAGAGGACCTTGCTCAGAAAAATACATCAACGCGAATTTGGCCAAAACCTACACATACGCGAATAAACACGACACTCCGCTAAAATAAATAAACCGATAAAAAGCCCAAAGTCGCGAAACGTTTCAATACGTATTGAGTCTGGGAAAAAGTTCGTGGCCTTTTTATAGTAAAATTCAACTGGTTTTCTGATAATATGAAAATGAATTTATTTAAACCAAATATGCTCCATTATTATCGACAATGTTTCGCCATTTTTCGGGTAAAGCCATGATGCCATCAGTGAAGAACTTCTGTGGTTTCTGGTTGAATAACTGAATCAAGTGGTTTTCACAGGCTTCTTTTGAAACCACCTTAATTCCATTGAGAGAGTTCTGCAAAGATTGAAATAAGTGATAGTCAAAGGGTGCTATGTCTGGACTATACGGTGGATGCATCAAAACTTCTCAACCAAGCAATCGCAATTGTTGACGGGTCATCAAAGAAATGTGTGGTCGGACGTTGTCGTGACGGAAGACAACACCTTTCCTATTAATCAATTCGGGCCGTTTTCGTTCAATTTCTTGGCGTAGTCTCACTAGTTGTCCACAGTAGAGTTGAGAATCAATCGTTTGACCAACTGGATGTAGCTCATGGTGGATGATTCCCTTCCAGTCCCACCACACACACAGCATCACCCTTTTCGCCGTCAATCCTGGCTTCGCGAACGCTGGTGATGGCTCACCATCCTTTGTCTACGATCTTTGACGCTTCCAATTGTCGTACGTGATCCATTTTTCATTACCGGTTATGACAAGTTTCAGAAATGGCTCAATTTCATTGCGTTTCAGCAGCGCATCGCAGATGTTTATTCGGTCTATCATGTTTTTCGCGCTCAACTCATGAGGAACCCATACATCGAGATTCTTTTTGTAGCCAGCTTTGTGTAAATGGTTCAAAACAGTTTTGTCGTCAATGCTTAGCTCCATATCAATATCGACACTGCTGATATGCTTATCTTGCTGGACTTTTTCCAGAATTTCATCAGCTTTTTCAGTCATTGGACGACCAGAGCGTGACTCATCTTTCACATAAAATTACCGGAACGAAAGCGAGGGAACCTTTTCCGCGCAGCAGATTTTGATAAAGTACCTTCGCCGTACACAGCAAAAATTTTTTCGCAAGCCTGTGCAGCGTTCTTCCCTTTGTCGTAATAATATTCCAAAATATAGCACAATTTTTCATTACTTTTCTCCATTTTCAAACGCAAACAACCTTCCAACCACTGCACCAATTTCGATGTTTATACACTCAAAGTAACGCTCGAAATGTCACCTTTCCAACGAGCGTTGAGTGGTGTCGCTGCGTTCTGTGTTTCCTGACTTATTTGCAATTGATGCCATCTATCGGGAAAAACGCCACGAAATTTTACCCAGACCCAATATATATATGGTGTCCCATTTAAAAAAATATGTTCAAGTAATATATATCGACAACTAAGATTTTAATTTAAAAAAATGTTTCAGGTAAAAGTTATTGTATATGAAGAGTGATATCAGATTAATATATCAATTTTTGGGTTCGGAGCCTCTGCTGGGCTCAATGAAGCACCTTTATATTTTATATAGAGTTCTCTATTTTTCACAGATAAGGAACTTTTACTCCAAATCATTTTTTGTTTTTCGTCTTCGAACAGGCCTAAAACGTTATTCGAAGTTTTCCTGTGAAAAGAGTGACAATACGTCTTTCGATTACACTTTCAATATCACTTTGTCAATTAAAAATAAAATCGAGTTTTACGATGAATCGTTAAACATTGAAGAGTTTTTAAGCGTTCGTTTGCATTGTTTTTTTAAAGCATTGATAAGCGTTTAAGAACCGCCGGTATTAGCGTTACCCGATGTACACCGCGGAGGTTGCTCGGTCGGATTTCGTACATCATGTAGCCTTGAAAAGGGCTGATTTGATCTGAATTTGTTAGTCAAGTCCACTTCTTAATTGAGGTGTTTGGTTTTTAATTGCTTCGCAAAGATTGACGTATTACTACTTTTTCCACGGGAAAACTTCGAATAACGTTTTCGGCCTGCTTGAAGACAATAAACGAAAAATGACTCGGAGTAAAACTTATTCATTTTTTAACGAAAAATAAAAAAATTCCATTATCAATACGGAGTTCCATTCAAAAAACAAACGTTAGGCCTCAATGAGTCCAGCAGAGGCTCCGGCCCCATAAACGAATATTTTCATCTGATGTCCTCCATGATATACAACAACTTATGTCCGAAACATTTTACAATGAAATTCTTAATTTAAACCCTGTATACATAACTAGGGGGTCATCAACGCTTGCGCGCTTGGCGCACTAACCTCCCTAGGAGAACCTAGGCTCTAAGGAAAACACAGTGCTTTGCCCCCCTACCACTACCCTGTCAATGCTCTTACACGGCGATAGCGGCGTCAAATTTTTATAATACAGAGAGTTATGAGGGAGGCACCGCCCCCTTTCAATAGGGTACGTTTGGAGAGGATCGGGTCTCGATTTTCCTGCACGGGAGCGGCGGCGAGATATTTTCATAATATAAAGTATAGGATAGTGAGTATAGTGTTATGCCGGTACCGCGTAATTGGATTGTTCGGTATTCGGTATAATATTAAAAAGTCATTATTTTTGGGATCGTTTGCCGATAAGGAGATGAATCTCGAGTTATCGATGAAAACGCGAATTTATATAAAAGGAAGTATTTATTATAGGCAACGGTAATTTTCCGTTGTCTATTTAAATGACAATGTAAGAATGTACAATAATGCGTTGTTTCGAGTATTTCACGAGGAACCAACCGTTCTCTGTTGAGTCTAATTTAATACTGATTTTAGTAAAGCAGTTAGCAACTGCGTTTGCTAAAATCCCTTAGTTGGCAGCTTTAGCTTTAGCCAATCGTAGATCGCTTAGCGAGACGCCCCATGCTGCGTCGCCATCTACCTCGCATCCTGTCTTGAACGAATTCTATATTTTAGAATTCTGTATCTAGCTGTGTCGGCGTCTACATTGTTTTCTGTCTTGACTTGAATATACCGCGACACAACATCCCTCCCCCCTTAAAAGGAAAAAATTTTCTAAAAAATTTTTCTTCAGTTGATTTCCCGTTTACATATAATGTTTTTCCCAATTACATATAATGTTTTTTCGTTTGTCAATGTCGTTCGGGTCGAGCAAGTCGTTCTCGATTGGGGAGACGATTGCATAACCTGGCCAGCTCGGTTCGCAGTCGTTCCTCTGGCTGTTGTCGTCCGAGTGGCTCGAGGTTGATGATTACCTCAGCGGCTGCCGGGGTTGTTGCCTCACTAGTTCTCGGTGGTGTTCTGTTTCTTTTGTACCTGTAACATTCAAGCAGAACGTAGCCAACCAAGACTATCGGTGCTATAGCACCCAGTGAGTAGCTCAGGTTGTGGATGTGCTGCATCCCGTCTCCGGCGGTATTGAGGGTTTCCATGATGTGGTCGGCTCGAGCTCCGAGCTTCCGAAGCTCTTCGGGGTCTCGCAGCACGCTCTGTAGTAGGATGGTCCTCTCAGTCTGCGTCGGGGGCGCCTGAGCTTCAATCTCCGTTAATTTGAAATTGAACGACGGAAGGTAGTTTTCCCGGATGATCTGCGATGTTCGCCTGATGGTTTTGATGCTGAAATCTCGGGCGGTTACTATACATACGCCTACCAATGCCAGTATTCCCGTATTATTTAACATTTCAAGCCGAGTGGGATTTTTCCCACAATTTTATTCCTACAGGTTCTAGGGTTGACACGACGTATAGCCATCACCCTTGCTGTTGCATTAGGACGATGATAGGATGGATTAGTTGGATAACCCTTTTCGCGCTCTCTCGGCGTTATCTGTGTCCATTTTCGCTATAGGCCTTTAGACAGACAGGACTTGGCTGTGCTCTATTCAGCTTTGGGACTAGATTGTTTACGCGTGCCTTCTTCCTCACTCTGAAGCTTAACCAGTGTATTATTATATATATATATTTTTTTATAAATATTAATATTATCTTGAAATATTGAAATATTTTGGCATATTTCACTGTCATTTGCAGAAATCGAATTACCTATTAACATTTGTATATCAACCGAATAGAGTGTGCACGTTGACTTATTTTTTCCAAAATAAAGTATGCTCCTAGAGGCTTCATTTCTTCAATTTACTCTATATATTCTTTTTACACTCTACGCTGAACACTATCCTGTGTCAGTATTAATATGCTATACATTTTTCGAGGTGCTTTTCTGGCACGGTCACAGTATTCCGTCCCGTCTGGATTGCGTAATGAAAGTGCAATTTCTTTTCAATTGTTTCGTACAATATATTTTTTCTATGTCTATATTTATCTCTGAATGACGCTCTTTTTCCTGTTGATGAAATTAGGTCTCCTAAGACCTCTTCTACTTTATTGGAGCTCCCTACCCTGCGTCCTGAGGGGCTGCTTCTCACATTTATTTTCTAGTTAATATTTAGTTTTAACTAGCTATAAGTATTCGAATTCCTCAATTCCTGAGCTATTATTGCTCGATAAAGAGCTTCAGGCGGTTTGCGTGAACCGCCTGGATTTTACGTCCCTTCCAGACCACGTAGTTGACGGGGGGCCTCTTCTCTACTATTTCTGAGAACCCGTCCACTTCGGAGTCAGCTTGGCTGACCGCCCCCTGCGCACCGTCTCGTCACGGAGGAGTACACGTCCGCCGACGCGGCACTCCAGTTCCTGTGCGCTGTGGTCGTACATATTCTTCGACAGTCTTTTCGAGCTCTCCAGGTTGTCGCGTGCTACGGTCCATGCAGCGCGTAATCGCTCTGGTAGCTCTTGGACGTAGTCGTCGTATGCATAGGTGCCACGGGGCTCCTGCCTTACGGCCGTTGGTAATTCAGCTTCGCTTCCGTATACCAGCACGTAGGGAGAAAGTGCGGTCCCCGTATGCGGCGTGGTGTTGTACGTAAACATTGCGTACGGAAGCCACTCGTCCCAGTCTCCTTGACCCTCGCTTATGAAATTTTTCAGATATTCTGCGAGAGTGCAGTGCGATCTTTTCAGGGCGCCATTCGATTCCGGGTGGTAGGCCGTTGCCTGTATTTTCTTAATTCGCAGCAGTCGACACATTTCTTTGAAGGTCGCACTGAGGAAGTTGGTGCCGTGGTCTGACAATATTGTTTCCGGCGTTCTGTGCCGGCAAATTAATTCTTCAACGAGCGCCCTCGCTACTATCGAAGCCTCTTGGTTCGGCAGGGGGATCGCTGCACTGTTTTTGGTAAAGGCGTATTTCTTTTCAGATGCACTTCCTGGTAGCGGTTTTACGATGTCGACCGTCACTTTTACGAATTTTGTTCTTTTGGCAAGACTCGCACGACGAAATATATTCCTCCAAATCTCTTCTAATGCCAGGCCAGTCGTACTTGGCCCGGATCCGACGTAACGTACGCTTGATACCCTGATGCACTCTTATGGGGGTGTCGTGGTATTCGCTGATTATCTTCAGGCGGTCGTCGGTCAAGGGGGTGGCTACGCCACTGCGGCAGTCGCTGCGCTCTTTCATAATGTTGTCTTCTTCTGTGCTGCTGGAGGTTCGCGGGCTGCGGCCCCCGCTTTGTCTCGCTTCCTCAGCAAACTTCTGCGGTGCTCGGACCGCAGATTCTTTACTCGGTGTGCCCACCGGTAGCTCCGCAGTTGGGTCGCTCTCTGTCTCGAGCGGCCTTGCAACGTTTGCCTTTCGCAGCCTTCCGCGCCTCGCGGGTCCGCCATGCTGTGCTAGGCTCGCTCTGTCTTTGTCAGCGATGCTCGCAATCTTACCAGTGCCTTGCGTTGCTAGCTTGCGTGGTCTGCCCCTTCCCCGTCCGCACGGGTTTTCAGCGGGGCTGTGAGGTTCAGTAGAGCGATCTGCATGCACGCTACGGATCTCTCTATCTTCTTCTGGCGCATTGGCCGGCGCGGCCTCTCTCTCTCTCTCTCTGCCCCGCTGCTGGGCTGGCCCAGGGTATTCTCGGCTCTCCGCTTTGTGCGGCTGTCCAAACCTGGGCGCATGCTGACCTTTTCTGTCTCCTGGGCGAGCTCGATCTCTCGCTCCGACGAGCTACCACGGCTGTAAGGGGTATATTCGGCCCTCCGCTTTGTGCGGTCATTCGTTGTGCCGAGTTGCCCCGTAGTGCTATTCTTATCCGTACCACAGACTTCGTTCTCGGCTCTGGCTTGGGCCCTCGTAGTGAGGAATATTCGGCTTAGCACATCTGCATTCGTATTGCACTTACCTGCCTTGTATTCTACATTAAACTTAAATTTTATTTCCCAACGCATTAGTCTTGAGCCTGGGTTCTTTACTCCGAACAGCCAGGTGAGCGGTTGGTGGTCCGTCACTACCGTGAAACGAGTACCATAAATATATGGCCGGAATTGAGCAAGAGCCCAAACTATCGCGAGTAGCTCTTACTCCGTGTGCTACAATGTCGTCGAGGTACACATAGCATTTGCCGCCCTGTAGCCTTACTAACGCGGAGTTCATCAGCCGCTGGAAAGTCGGTGGCGCATTCTTCAATCTGAATAGCATGCGGTTATACTCAACTCTGCGGAGTGAAAAATACCGTTTTTCCATGTCTTTCTGCGCCATCGGGATCAACTTTCGAAAGTCCACCACTACGCGCATTTTCCTCACTCCGGCGGCATCGGGTTTCTTAGCCACGACCGTCAGCGGCTCGTTCCATTGACTCCTGCTGGGCTGGACTATTCCTTCCGCTAGCATTTTGTCTGTCGGCCTCTCCACTTCTCTTTCTCGTGGGCGAGTTTAGCCTCTCCCTTCGACAAGTTATCGTGGTTGCCTTAGGTATCTTTCGACTCTCCGCTTTGTGCGGCTGTTCGTATACCCGATTGCGCTATCTTTCTCTTTCTTATGGGACTTTCTTTCCTGTCCCACTTGGGCTCGTGTGGTCGCGTATATGCGACTCAGAGCGTCTGCATCAGTATTTCCTTTTCCGGCTTTCTGCATTTTACCGGACCCATGCCCCGATTTTACGTTCTTCCCAGGCAAGGGTTGCGATCCTAGGTCCTTCGATCCGACCTTAAAGGGTGCGCGATGCTGCACCTCGTGCGTGCGCTGTCGCTTGTTCCCTCGTAGATGGAATACACCCTTGTATTCGCACATTATTCGTGCCTGAGCTGCTTGCTTTTCACTGCTGGGGGGCATCAAGTCGGGCTTCCGTTGTTGCTGCGTAAAGGGTTTGGCCTTCTTCTCCGAGCTCTCTGAGCTTACGCGCAGTATCTTGACCTGTCGGCGACGTACGGCCTACGCTATCTCCGACGGCTCGAGTGTCGCCGTCGGCTGTTGCACTTCCCCGTCGTTTTTATAAACATCTAAACTCACTTTATCGGGTTTTGACGGTGTAACACGGAATCTCGCTACTTTGCCTAGGCTGATTCCGCTCCTTACAGGTAGTCCGACAAATTTATTCTCCTTGGCGGCATCCATGTTAGACCCGTTTCCGGAAGGAAGATTTATCTTTGTAAGCAGGCCTATGTACTTGCATGTGGCGGCAGTTCTACTGCGTAGTGACGAATATATCCTCGTCGCGCCGTCCCGTAGCGGCATGCAGTGCCCATACAACTTGAGCATCTCGCCATGCAGGATATCCGCTTTATGCTGCTTGATAAAGTCCATGCCTAGTAGTCCGTTGACCTTCAACGGCACATTGTTCGGAACGATGTAGAACCAATGCTCTACATTTAAAGCCGGTGTCTTTAGCACAATTTTAGCTATCCCGAGGGGGGTGAATTTTTCGCTCGGTACCCCCTGCAGCTCTACGGTGCAGTCGCTCACCTTGGTTGCCGGTTTGAGACAGCCTTCCTTGATTATGCTGCACTGCGCTCCAGTGTCCGCCTTGAGGGCGAGTACCCCGGCCGTGGCCAACGGGGCATCGATATCGAAGTCTCTGGCGGTCGCACTCGACGCCGGCAGCGTTACTTGTAGGAGCTGCAGCGTTGTTTTCTTCTGCTTGCACGCAGGTCTCTGCTGGACAGTTAGCGTATTGAGTCTCAGTGCGCCCAGCGTGTTAACGCCTGCAGTGGCTGGATCTGACCCCGCGGTTACCGTATTTCTTGCATCTTTGTAGCCTGCGTTTCTTGGCTGTCCCGTATCCCGGGTGCAGTCTCGAGACATGTGTCCAGTTTTTCCGCAGGTGAAACAATTTTCTCCCTGCCGGGGTGATGCGCCTTGGGATCTTTTGGGGTGGCTTAATACTCCACTTACCCCTCCCTTCGGCTGCACCATATTCGTGATATCGATGGCTCCCGTAACGGACTCGTAGAGGGTGGCGTAATTGCGTGATCTCACCAGGATCTGGACCTGCTTATGCAGTCCATTCTCGAAGTTGGCCTGTGCGATCTTCCGTGTTATCTTTTCGACCATGCGCATTTCCAACATCGTGGTGGCTTCCTCGCAAAGCCTTTCTATTATATCGACGATGATACACTCGGTCCTGGCGGCGTATACCGCGATGTCCTCTCCCTGGCCCTGCCGGAGGGAGTTGAATTCTACTTGTAACGCAGGCAACGACTTCCGCTTCCCGTACAAAGCCTCCAGCTCGGTTTTAAGCTGTGCTACCGAGTGGATGACTTTATGCTTCATTTCTCTGGACGCCCTACCCTCGAGCTTGCTGCTGAGCACTAGTTCTAACAGGATGTCTTGGTCCCTGGGCGCTACTCGCTTGAAAACAGTCTCGCATGATCGTAGGAAGGCGTCCAGTTCGTCAGCGGTGCTTCCGTGGAAATGCTTGATGTTTTTCAGCGCTAGTCCAAGGTCGAGCGTCCTACTCGGTGTTTCTGGCACCCTCTGTTGTTCCCTTTGGAACACGGGATGCGCAGGGGGATAATCTGGTTCCTCAAATCGGGTTTGCCTCGACCGCGGACGCGGTATCGGGCGTTCCTCCAACCCCGTATCTTCCAACCTTCGCGATAGCTCGGCGTTTTGCTCCCGTATAGACCGGATGAGTTCGAACTCGTCCGCACCTACTTCGTTGAGCGTGTCCGCGAAATTTCGCCGTGCCGACGGCGAGTCGCGGGCTCGGAGCCTGAGCTTTAACTCGAGCTGAGCCCGCTCGTAGTCACGGTGACTTCTTTCGACCGCTTCGCATCGTAGCCCGACTCGTTCCGGCAGTGGTGCCCGAATCGTCGTACCGGTAGCTGCCTGGAAAGCTAATCTAACGTTCGCAAATTTTCGATTTCCCGCTCGATCCTATCGTTGGAAAAGTGTTCTGGAGTTATTTCTCCAGTTGCTCTATTAAACACATCGTCGCTACTGGCGCTACTATTATCCTAAAACGACGCACCCCTTAGTGGGTTTACGCCGACTCGGTGGTCAGGCGGCCCGCGAGGGCCGCTCGCCTGTCGGCGGGGATTCGACCTGGCTGCGGGAGCTCTGATAGCGCCCTGCGCGCTTCGTATACGATGTCCCCCACCGCTGCAGCTAGGACCGCTGCGGGAACCGCCTCCTCTCCGGGCATCGTAGTTTCTAAAGAATTGCCCCTACGTTTCGGTTTTGTTCCCCGGAATCCCGGCATATTGCTAATCTCGCGGTATATTTATTTTGAAAATTTCCAAATATTTTTCCTATATTTATTTTGAAAATTTCCAAATATTTTTCCTATATTTATTTTGAAAATTTCCAAATATTTTTCCTATATTTATTTTGAAAATTTCCGAATATTATGCCTAACTGGCTTTAGTTTATCGGCAATATGTATAAGTATAACGTAACCGCCACTTACAGAAAGATGATCTGGTAGACGGTCCTCTCCATGGTGATGTTCTCGGGTGCTGCCGACTTGGTGCCCTGCAGCTCCTTTCTGTTGATGGTCCTTGACGTCGTTCCTGACGCTGTTGACCCGTATCTTCGTTGCTTCCTTAGCAGGTCGCCAATGGTTAGACGACGGCTTCTTCTCGAGTAGCTGCTTCGCGTACTCGGTTAAACACTTTGTGCGGTTCTCCGCGACTTGACGTGACACCGTCAATCGGGACTTTAAACGGTTTACCGATACGTCACCCCGCACCGACGTTCACTTCGCGTCTTCGCGTTAGATTCGTCGGGTTTTACGAACTACACTGGCGTCCTTTGCACGAGTTGTAGTCGTCACTTCAGAGTCACTCTTAACTTTGTCCAAAACACTTTTTGTCCGAATAAATTACGTATCACTTAACTTCGGCAGATCCCACCGCTGCCACCAAATGTTATGCCGGGACCGCGTAATTGGATTATTCGGAATTCGGTATAATATTAAAAAGTTATTATTTTTGGGATCGTTTGCCGATAAGGAGATGAATCTCGAGTTATCGATAAAAACGCGAATTTATATAAAAAGAAGTATTTATTATAGGCAACGGTAACTTTCCGTTGTCTATTTAAATGTCAATGTAAGAATGTACAATAATACGTTGTTTCGAGTATTTCACGAGGAACCAACCGTTCTCTGTTGAGTCTAATTTAATACTGATTTTAGTAAAGCAGTTAACAACTGCGTTTGCTAAAATCCCTTAGTTGGCAGCTTTAGCTTTAGAAAATCGTAGATCGCCTAGCGAGTCGCCTCATGCTACGTCGGCATCTACCTCGCATCCTGTCTTGAACGAATTCTATATTTTAGAATTCTGTATCTAGCTGTGTCGGCGTCTACCTTGTTTCCTGTCTTGACTTGAATATGCCGCGACACGACAATAGTATAAAGTAAAATTATTCAATTGTTAATAATGCAAGAAAATGTTTCTTTTCATGAAATTACCTGCTGATACAATTCTGAAAAAAAAAAAAAATCAGCAGCCTTTTCTGTATCTGTTGAAAGAACCAAATTTTTTCCAGAATTCTGCATAAAGAATCAAAAGTTGAGTAACAAATTGTTATAAACGAATACATACTAAATTCGAATGTCACAAATAAATCACTAAAATTGTGTAGTTTTGTGGGAACTATATAATTATATAATTTTTTAAAAGCTTTAATTTGAGTAACAAAAAAATGTTACATATTATGGACAATTTTGAAACAAAATGAGCCCATGGAAAGTCATTGAACTCTGGTAACTGCCACTGCTCAGTGATTTTTTTCAGAATTCTTTTACACATGTGAGTTGGAAGAATATAAATGGTATTGGAAAATCAGCTGACGCACGGCGATCAATATTCGCTTCTTGTGAAAACCGCTTGGACCGGATCTACTTTCTCAGAATCTACTCAACTCAGAAGCGCTTAACAGGACTCAAAATACAGGGTAAGAGTGCACCGTCACAATTTACATAAATTCAATAACGGTGAGGTGGAGAAATCTCAATTGTGCATCCTCATAAATCTCATCTCGTGGCGAGCTCTGCAGTGCGGGCTGCACCACGTTTCACCTCACAAATTTCAGCACACAATTAATATAATTGTATGTTTTTCTCATCAAAATTCACTACAAATTTATTTGCGCATTTTTTTAAATATATTTTTTTATAAGTTAAGCGAGTCGACGGAGAATAAAACACTTTTTCTACCTACATCTATAGTCTGGTTATTTCACACCTGTTATTAACAATTTTATAAATAATTCGTTTTTAAATCTGCAAAAAATTACAGCTACTCTCAATTTTATTACAAATATGAAAAAAAGTATTTTTCGCCTTCATTGTAGACTAAAAAAAAGTTGCAATATATAAACAATTATAAATAATCGTTGGTTAAAATCTATTGAAAAAATCAGTGACTTCTTTTATTATATCTATTTATTGAATTGTACAGATTTTTTAAGTAGCCGGAACATAAAGAAATATCGTTTCTTTTTAGTCGCCTTTTATGTTCATCCTAAAATTTGGACTCTTCTTGATTTTTCCACATAGCTGGAATAGTGTAAAGAATTGTTTCGGAAATCCTGATTGGTTGAATATACAAAACATAAAAAATATTCAATAGACAATAAGCGCAAAAAATTTTATTTTAAATTGTGTAAATTTAGTTTGAGCCTACTTCTGAAGGGCTACAAAAGGACATTTCTGTATGGCTATCCGTTTGGCAGACATGAGCATTTATTTATAACCGAAAATATTGAATACACTGTAAGTTTTACTTAATAAATGCATAAGTAAGCCGCAAATAGTATGTGGGAGCTAAGATCGCCGTTTTTAAATTATTCTGGGTCAGAGTAAAAAAAACAGGTAAACATTTAGTTTTATAGTTGCCAAAAGCTATGTACGAGCTCGTATATCGAATTTTAAATGACAAACTTTAAGGTATGTTTAGAAGATTATCCGTAATCAGAAAAAAAAATACGCGTCTATCCCTAATTTGTCTAGAATAATTCCGTATTGGAGTAGACTATTACCTAACTCGTAGTGGTAAAAGGAATCTCTTGGTCCCGATGAAGCTACTTATGATTATTCGGAGATTTAAGCATCATCATCAGGACAAGGCTTTCGCCATTCGTAGCTGTAAGTACTTACGTGATTCTTAGCGACAAAAGGCATTTTCTGATCTCAAGGTTTTGTTCCACCAGGTATTAGATAAACGGTTAAATTTGAGATATATTCTTCGTTATGATTGTGACAAAATTATACGGTCCTTTACGAATTATTTTGGCAAGAAATATCAACGCAAAAACGGTAAAATTAACACGGCACCGTTGCTGAAGTAATAACGTATTACGGAATTTTATGCATACTTCGATTAGCAGCGTTAAAAGTAAAGATGCTACTTGTAGGCCAGATTATGAGGATTCCATTGCCCTAATAAATATGACATACTGAATATTTTGAATGAAAATTGCGATATGGGACACAAGAGAATGACAAGTATTGCAGAAATCGCTGGATCAGCCATATCAGAGTAACTTAAATTATTAACAAAATTTACTTAATTTTTATAAATAAGTTAATCTAGACACTCTGTTCAGTTTCAATCAAGTTTATTGGTAAACGGTTTTATGAAATACCGAAAACTTTTATAACTATTGTTTTTTTACAACATTTGTACCTAATCCCGACTTAACCCCTTCAGTGTCACTGATATATACATCGGCAAATATACGCGTCAATATCGATATATCGATACCCGAAAGGTGAACTGGCATGTAACAGGATGACCTTAACCTTACATGTATATATATATAAATCTCGTTTCACGGTGTTTGTGGTCGCACTCCTCCGAAACGGCGCGGCCGATTTTTATGAAATTTTTTATGTATATTTGGTAGGTATGAGAATAGGTCGTCAAGTATATTTCATACCGCTAAGTGATTAGGGTGTCCCTATCCAGAAATTTTTTCTTCCTACCTCCACCCTTCCATTTTTTATTCGCGATTTTAGTATTTTTGTATGAACAATATCCAAATAATTTAACCGTTGTTCGTATTTCAAACAGAACGAAATTATTTATGTTGTTAAATGACAGATGGCTCTACGTCCGCCTCATCGAACTTTCATCTACATATGCGCAAGTCATTCACGAGAAGCGTCGCGTCATTTTGGCATTTCATTCTGCATTTTTTATGTATCACAATGCAATGCGTGCAAAATTTTGTATGATTTATTATAATTTATAAGAAATATATCCGTGTTTTATGATTGTAAAAAGGTTGGTACAATACTAAAAGAACAAATACATTGTCGGTATACAGTTTTTCATCAGTAAGTACAACAATTTTGTCTATTTGTGTGTGTGTGTATTACAGTGAACAATGCCAGCAAGACGCAAAGGGGCCCATTTGGGCCGTCGAACGAATAAAGCAACAAACATGCGAAATAGTAGAGCAGAAAGAACAGACGAACAAATCCAACAAGATAACGAAAATGTACGTGTGAGCATGTCGCAATTGCGTGCATCTCAATCACAAGAGGCACGATCTGAACGAAATCAACAACGACAATTGGAACGGAGACAAGCGCGCCGGTTCGTAATTAACACACGCAGAGCAAATGACCGACAACGCCAACAAATACATCGAGCATTTACATCCGCTTCATTCTTTCGTCTTGCATTCGAGTACGAGCCAGATATTGAATATTCCGCTCACCCGAAAGTGATGATTGGTGCTATGGACAAAGAATGTCCCCATTGTCATGCGCTCAAATTCAAACATGAGTCAGCCGGGATGTGTTGCGCATCAGGAAAAGTGCAACTACCAGAAATTGCGACACCACCACAACCATTGAACGGCTTGCTTGTCGGCACGGATCCACATTCAAACCTGTTCCTGAAGTACATTCGCACATTCAATTCATGCTTCCAAATGATTTCGTTCGGAGCAACAGAAATAGTTCACAATACTGCGGCAAATGGACAACAATTCAATTCAACGTTCAAAATCAATGGCCAAGTGTACCACAAAGTAGGCTCATTGCTGCCAATGCCAAACGAACCAGATACATTTTTACAAATCTACTTCATGGGCGGTGAGGACATCAATCGTGTGGATGCACGTTGCGGCTACAATAACCTCAATTCGCCTAATGCCAGGCGCATCGTCGGCGAACTGGACACCCTATTGAATGAGCACAATGGATTATTGAAATTCTTCAAATCACACATGCACGAATTGCAAAGTGACAATCACGCTATTGTCATCAATCCTGATAAATCACCAGCTGGAGAGCACGTGGGGAGATTCAATGCGCCTGTTGTTGACAACGTTGCTGGAATCATGGTTGGCGACCGCACATCGACGCGAGAAATCGTGATTCGAAGGAGAAACAATAATCTGGAGTTCATCGCCGACACACACTGTTCATACGACGCTCTCCAATATTCGCTAATTTTCTGGAAGGGACAAGACGGATATTGCATAAACATTAAACAACGAGATCCCGCCACAGGTAATTCATTCTTATGAATTAATATTTACGAATAAGTTGTTACAGGAGCCGAAATAAACAAGAAAGTGAGCTCGATGGATTTTTATGCGTACCGTATGATGATTCGACGTGGTCAGGACAACGTCATTCTGCGATGTCGTGAGCTGTGCCAACAATTCATTGTCGACATGTACGCGAAGGTGGAGAGCCAACGACTGCGATTCCTACGACAGAATCAACAGAAGCTGCGTGCGGAAGAATACATTCACTTGCGAGACGTTATCATGAGCGACGCCGACACCGCCGAAATTGGTAACTCTATCATTCTACCATCATCGTACGTAGGCAGTCCACGTCATATGCAAGAATACATACAGGATGCTGTGACTTTCGTGCGCGAGTACGGACGACCGTGTTTATTTATCACGTTTACATGTAATCCAAAGTGGCAGGAGATTACATATTCGCTATTGCCAGGCCAAAATGCAATACATCGTCATGACATTACAGCACGTGTGTTCAGGGGTCACATCTACTCAGCGGCCGAAAAAAAAAACGTGTTTTTGTGATTTTTTTTTTTGGACAATGGTTGCAGGTTTCGAACTTTTTTTTCCACAGTAAGGGGAATATCTTTGAGTATGTTTCATAATTTTTTTATTGGAAAAAATTCCTAAATGTAAATGATATAGTGTATCCGTCCGGACCGCTGTTCAAAAAGGCCTTCTATGGTAACCACTGTAACTGCCCAACCAATCATCTGAAATAAAAAAACCAAATAAATTTAGTTTTTGTATAGTATTATCTAGTTTGATGTGACCCCTTCAAACAAAAATTGAAGTTTTTAATGAGCTTCATTACAAAATTACACGTATTCGGTTCTACACGTTGCTGGATGTATTCGGTTGAATGGCGAAAGCGAGGATTACCTTATGTACACATTTTGATTTGGTTAGTCGACAAAATACGCCCTGAGGAAATCGATAGTGTAATTTCCGCGGAAATTCCAGATCCGTCTACTGATCAACTACTGTTCGATATTGTTACCACAAACATGATTCATGGCCCATGCGGTGATCTGAATCGTTTATCGCCTTGCATGGCAGATGGAAAATGTACAAAGCGTTTTCCTAAAGATTTCACCAACGACACGATCACAAATGTCGACGGATATCCAATATATCATCGAAGAAATACTGATAATGGCGGACAATCATTTACGCTAAATATCACCAACGCAGACATTGACATTGACAATCGTTGGGTGGTACCATATTCGCCTCTGCTGAGCAAAACATTCATTGCTCATATTGATGTTGAGTTTTGCAGTTCGGTGAAGAGCATCAAATACATTTGCAAGTATGTCAATAAAAGCAGCGATATGGCTGTGTTTCAAATTTAAAATACCGATGTGAATGCTCTCGATTGAATGACAACGACGACATAATGCGCTACCAAATTGGCCGGTACATCAGCTCCAATGAAGCTGTCTGGCGTATCTTTGGTTTCCCAATTCATTAACGGGACCCAGCAGTTACACATTTAGCCTCCCATCCTGGAAACGACCAGCGCGTATTTTTCACCAACGAGACAGCAATTGGGAGTGCCATATTTTTCGAATTGTGTAATCGTGCGGATACTTTCGGTGCCTTTGCACGAACACTACTCTATTCCGAAGAACCACGCTATTGATGCGTCCCTGGCCTGATCAAATCAAACATTTTGGGTCGAGTATATACAGTCACTCCAAGGCAGATTGAGTGCTTCTATCTGCGACTGTTGTTGGTTAATGTCACCGGCCCATTGTCATTTTAAGATACGCAAAGTGAATGGACAACAGTATCCAAGTGCATCCAAGTGTATAAAGATGCATGCCTTGCACTCGGCTTGCTCGAATACGACAATCGCTGGGACGATATGCTTGCTGAAGCAGCATTGGGCTGTACAGCAACATAAATACGTCTACTATTAGCTATAGTGTTGACTACATGTTTTCCGGGACGAGCAGACACGTTGTGGGATAAGCACAAAGATTCAATGTCTGACGATATATTGCATCGAATTCGTACACGGTGCAACGATCAAACGGGTTACGGATTACATTCAGCGACACTATGTACAATGAAGCATTGAGTGCTATCGAAGATCTTTGCGTTGTCATTGCCAATTTACCACTCAGTCATTTCGGTATGAGTTCGCCAAATCGAAGTGCATCTGATGTAATGGACACCGAAATGAATCGTGAACTGCAGTACGATACTGCAGAAATGGCAGCGATTGTTACTCGCAATGTCCCACTACTGACACATGAACAAAAAATCATTTACGACCGCATTATGCTGGCAGTTTCGGCGGGACAAGGTGGATTCTTTTTTTTTTGGATGCACCAGGTGGAACTGGCAAAACATTTCTCATTTCGCTAATTCTCGCCGAAATACGATCAAATAATGGCATCGCATTGGCCGTTGCATCATCTGGCATTGCAACTTTATTGGATGGAGGCAGAACAGCTCATTCAGCATTTAAGCTGCCACTGAATATTCAAAATAACCGAGACGTAGTGTGCAACATAAAAAAACAATCGTCCATGGCCACAGTGCTGAAACAATGCAAAATTATCATGTGAGATAAACGCACTATGGCACACAAACATTCTCTTGAGGCGTTGAACAGAACACTCAAAGATATAAAAACAACGACAAACTATTCGGCGGCACTCTGTTACACCTTTCAGGTGATTTCAGACAAACACTTCCCATCATTCCACGTTCAACGTACGCTGATGAGATCAACGCTTGCTTGAAATAATCGCCACTGTGGCGTAATGTTGAAAAGTTCAGCTAAAAATAAACATGCGCGTCCAAATGCTACAAGATCCATCCGCTGACACATTCTCGAACCAATTGTTAGATATCGGCGATGGAAAAGTTGCTGTCTATGAAAATACTGGATGCATAAAATTTCCCACTAATTTCTGCACAATCGTTGATTCGCAAAATGCTTCATTGACCGCATATTTCCCGATGTACGCACACAATACATAAATCATGCGTGGCTGGCAGAAAGAGCCATTTTGGCAGCAAAAAATGTGGACGTCGACGATTTAAACTTCAAGATACAGCAGTCGTTGCCAGGCGACTTGGTATCATACAAATCGATCGATACAGTTTGCGATGCCAACGAAGCTGTAAATTGTCCAACAGAGTTTTTGAACTCACTGGATTTACCAGGCATGCCACCACACCTTCTACGACTGAAAGTCGGATCTCCGGTTATTTTACTTCGGAATTTGAACCCACCACGGCTGTGCAATGGCACGCGATTAGTCATTATAAAATTGATGAAAAACATTATCGAAGCCACCATTTTGAATGGCAAATTCCGAGCCAAAAATATTTTGCTGCCGCGAATTCCAATGATTCCCAAAGACGTGCCAATTGAATTCAAACGCGTTTAATTTCCTATTAGATTGGCATTCGCAATGACAATCAATAAGTCGCAAGTCCAAACGATGTCTGTTTGCGGCTTAGATTTGGGCACACCATGTTTTTCACACGGACAATTATACGTAGCATGTTCTCGCGTGGGCAAACCATCGAGCTTATTTGTGTTGGCTAAAGACGGACTGACAAAAAATATCGTACACTCAATTGCTCTTCGAAATTGATATTGATTTTCTTTATTCCATTTTCCTACTTTCGGTTAAAAAATATACTACTTTTTTTCACTCTACATTTAACTTTTAAGAGATCAAACAATGAATGTCCGTTACGTTAATGAAATACATTGAATTGAGAAAATGAATGGTTGGTGTTTTTTTGTTTTTATCGGCGGTCATCGTCTACAGCGCTCCATTCCTCTTTCTGTCATAGATCCCATCATCACACACTTACAATACATTCGTTATTTTTTATTTAACAACCAAAATATTCACTAGAAATAATTTATGTGGCAGAACAACGTTTACCGGGTCAGCTAGTAAGCTATAATATTCATCGTGAAAACATATAATTATTTTTCTATTGAGACTGTACGTGAACTGAACCATTATCTAGGTTATGGCGTTAAGGCATACGATGATTATATTGCTAATTTTTTGCGTGGAGACGTCAAGTTCGTATCAAGGTTAAATTCATTATTTTTAATGGAAACCTATAATTTCCTCCGCAGCATTGTAGTTGAAATTAAGACAAATCCTATGAAAATATAATGGCTTCCAGCCTCGTAAACATGAAATTATAGGACTTAAATTTTTTTTAGATAACTGGAGTACACGAACACCTCCTTCCATGGTTAGAGAGGAAAGTACACGTAAACACAAACCTTAACCCACACAAGATCCCAAACACATGCAACTGAAAACCTACGGCTTGCATTACTCAAGGTGTACCACTACATGGAGGTTGCAAGGTTCGTTACTGCCATAATATTTAAATACTTCATATGTTCTGCTGCATTGCTAATTAGACACCAAATTTTGATAATCTGGACGTCCAAACTGAAATAAAAAGTTTAGTTCAATTGTCCAGAATAGTCTCTTGGAGAAAAGAATCGTCTCGCATCTGTCGAGACGATGGTACTCTCCAACTGAGATTGTCGATATTCTACCGACACACTGACACGGAGAGGCCGCCTACTCGTCATCACGGATTTCGCCCAAATTTATAGCATATGTAGAGCTTAGCTATAAATGAAAGTACTCAAAGTGGGAACTCCAGATGGCCAACCGTTTAGAAAATAAATTTTTTGACGCGGATCTAGCACCGTAAAAGCCATTTATTTTAGTATATTTGCCAAGCATCGGTTGGCGTAGTGGTAAGAGCTCGAACTCGTAATGCGATGGTCGCATTTTGTGTCAAATAATCGTCATTTGCGTGAAGTGTTGCTTTTCTTCTTTCATTCGAAGAAAACGGCGGCTGAAGCGCATCGAGAACTCCAAAAAGTTTACGGAGATGCTGCTCTAAGTGAAACAACATGCCGTGATTGGTTCCGTCGCTTCAAAGACGGTGATTTTGATGTTGACGACCGTTCGCGTGGAGGAAGGCCAAAAACCTTCGAAGACGCTGAATTGGAGGCATTGCTCGATGAGGATCCGTGCCAAACGCAAAAAGAGCTTGCTTCAGCATTAGGAGTTACCCGCCGAGCCATTTCCAAGCGATCGCATGCGTTGGGAATGATTCAAAAATAAGGAACTTGGGTTCCTTATGATTTGAAGCCAAGAGACGTTGAGCGTCGTTTTTTCGCCTGTGAACGACTGCTCCAGCGGCAAAAAAAGAAGGGTTTTCTTCATCGCATCGTTACGGGTGATGAAAAATGGATTCATTACAGCAACCCAAACAGAACAAAATCATGGGGACTGCCCGGTCATGCTTCTACGTCGTCGGCTCGGCCGAATATTCACGCTGCGAAGAATTTGCTGTGTATTTGGTGGGACCAGGGCGGTATTATTTATTATAAGCTGCTGAAACCGAACGAAACCATCACTGGGGAACGGTATCGAACTCAATTCATACGATTGAGCCGAGCACTACGCGAAAAGCGGCCACAATACGAGCAGAGGCACGAAAAAGTGATTCCACAGCATGACAACGCTCGGCCTCACGTTGCCAAACCCGTTAAAACCTACTTAGAAACGCTCAAATGGGAAGTCCTACCCCCACCCGCCATATTCCCCAGATATTGTGCCGTTCGATTATTACTTGTTCCGTTCGATGGCACATGGTCTGGCGTTAGTGTCATTGTGCTATCGCTTACGATGTTTAAAACGGCCTTGTCCTAATGTTTCCTCTGTTGAAACCATTGAACGAAGAACTCAGTGTGGCCAATTAACTCCTAAATGATGGTAATGTTCATGAAATAAAATGAATCGTCATGAATCGCTGTATTGACGGTGGTACCTAATGATCCTTAGATCACCATTCGACAAATCTAACGTACGCTGGGGTTGCCTCAATCGATTGCCTCGCAGAACCTTGTGCACTTATCAGTACATCATGCTCGTCGTACTGGCACTTTCCGATCATTCAAATGTAAAGCGGATTATGTTTTATTGGTGGGCGATGGAACATTGCATCAGCCTGATTTTTATCACTATGTTCTCTTCAGCGACGAGGCCATTTATTATAGTAACGCGTCTGTAAATGGCCACAACTACACTACTAGGTCAATTAAAATTTACATTGGGCATGCCAGTTCGATTACCAGAACCAGTGAACGTTAAATGTATGATACGAGATTGTTAATGAGTATCTAGTCGGGCCTCATTTTTCCTCGACAGACCTGCTAATGGTCAGCAGTATTTGGAATTTCGCGAACATGACCTTTAGCGATTCCACAAAGATGTCGATCTGAATATCAGGCACAGAATGTGTTTCAGCGAGACGGTGCGCTTCCACATTTTGCGCGAAATGTGAGGGACAACTTAGATTCAATGTTTCGAAATCGGTAGGTTAGTCGCACAGGTCCAACTTTATGACCTTCAGGTTGCCTAATTTGACCACACCAGTCTTTTTTCTGTGGAAATTTCTCAAGGACAATGTCTATCATATACGAACAACGACGAGAGCTGAAATATTTCTCTGTCAGATATATTGACGAATTTCGAAAGGCGAGTTCGACTCTGTATCGGGCAGAATGGCAACAACTTCGAAGAGTTTTTGTAAGATATGCTGTTGGAGAGCGGTTTGGAGTCGAAAAATTCAACTCACGTGACGAGCTGTGATGTCGGCGCCTTCATCCGCGCCCGCATTTGTACGCACACATGAATACGCGGGCAAGCACGTGCCTGTTGTAAATCCGACCGTGCAACCTACGCGTGGTACATGTTGGGTGATGCTAATAAAGATGAATGATTTTCTTTTTTACATAGGAGGTTCAAGTGTGGGTTCAGATGTGTATTTGCGGGCACCCATGTCTCTGATATTCAAAAGAGATGTTCATGCACTTGCGCAATTTTATAACTTCATAATCATACCTTCAACGTTTTTTAAGCTGGAAGCAATTTTTTATTGGATATATCTTCATTTCGACAGCAACACTGTCGAGAACAGATGATAGGTTTCCATTTAAAATGATGATCGCCTCGACGCGAAAGGTTTTAAATGTGATCATCGTATGTCGCTCTCGAAACCGTAAAACATATGCAGGAAACATGTTTTTGTAGCATCTTTTTTCCAAATTAATGTCAATATATTTTTGAAAAGAGGACCCTCTGTATATTAACATATAAACATCGAAACTGTCAGTATTATTTGCTATATCGCTGTAGGCCAATCACTATCTATCGCCAAAAGCAGCGCACACACTGGCTACGTATAGCAGTAGACAGTGTGCGATGGCGCAGGATGTGTGTTCATGACGACCCTGGAATAACGTTATGTGACCTCTGTAAAGATAGAGATATACAAATAAATAAAAAATTAGTACCTACAAACATTCGGTGCTAATTAGGTGAGAAAGTAGAAAATTAGGAGCTTATCCGGATCACACCAAATCGAAAAATGTTGACAGACCGCTAACTTTATATCAAGCTTGCGGGTAAGTATATACTCACAAAATATTTTATGCATGCCAAATTCAAGTGCTATTTAGGCGCTTCCAGAATATACATTGAACAATCAAATCCCTGCACGCCATAGACCGGGAAAGCACCACCAACTACGGAAAAGGTTAATCACTAGAAATATAAAATACTATATTTTTGGGACGTTCTTCCACGAGCATATCGAACCAGTTACATATTTCAACATATGCATTATAAAACTTTAGTATTTTACCTCCGTGATTACAAAACTCATCTTTTTGCCAGAGAAACAGGATTTTCATGTAAAAATTGTAAATAAAATGTAAGTAACGTCTTATCTTCGCACAGAAAGATCGTACCTTTTAAAGCACCTTTGGTGCTTTCGAAAAAGCTTTGCACGATTCAAATACTCCAATCACACGATTGCCAAACTCACTCTTTCATCAGATAACCCTGATTTTCAACTGTGAAACATTAAAGAAAAAATATATCAATTCTCACTTCTATAGATTCTACAGAAACAGCGTACTATTTAGTTGCTATCATGAAAAAAACGTATTGCATGATTTATGTACTCCGACCGATATAATTTACATTTCAACTTTTGAAGTTGAATATCCGGATTTCTTCGAAAGCACCCAAATCTTGCAATCATTGCAAATGTGCAAAAATAATGCCATTTTTTTAAATTTGATATTCTACGCGTGAATATTTCTCTTTCCTAACCGGACTGTGAGTTTAAGGGGGGAAAAAGGTCTGAGATACAAAAAAAAAGCATATAGTTGTGATTTTTTTTTTCATAGTACCTTATTTATTAATATTTTTGGAATTTGTTACATTATTAAGCATTATTCTAAGAATATTCTGCTAAATTTTCATTCAAAAATATTTGAAAATTACTCAGTGGTAGTGGTGAGAACCGAGTCACCTCAAAAAAAAGTTTCCATGCGGTAGTCAGGATAACTCATGATTGCTTTATCTGAAATTAAAAAACCAAAAAGATTTCTTTAGTACATAAGTTTATCTTAGATTGGAACGAAGGAATTAACAAAATATTCATTTTTGAATTTTTCGTAAAGGTGCAATCAAAAAACTCTGATTTTTGCCAAAAATTGCTCTTTTTGTTCAATTAAAAAATAAGTTGTAATTGAAAAAAAATCCTTCGTTCAGAACCGAGTATTTAGTATGTAAAAGAAGTGTGCAAAGTTTAGGCGAAATCGGTCTAAAAGTTTTCGAGAAATTTTGACTACCGACTTAAAAAAAAAAGTTTTGAGAAAAACGCGATTAGAGTTTGATACATGAATAAAATAGAGGATTTTTTATTTATTTTTAAACTTACATAGAATCGCCGATTCCAGCTCTATAAAGCAACTCGCCTGCAGCTGCTGCATTATCCAAAGCATCCTTTTGCTCCATCCTACGACGAATTCTCTCCTCTTGAGTAGCAGCCTGGGTTTTGCGATTTCCTTTCAATATGCGATTCTCGTCTGCCATCCGTATATACTCATGGGCTATTTGGCCAGGCTTCACATCTAAGCTATTTAACAATAGCAACACAGCATAACACACACGACCTAAGCCTAATAAACGCATTACAAAAATAAATCGTCGATTTATTTCATACGATTGTCCTATTTCTTGCCGGTTCACTTCAATTTTAAAACCAAGTCCTTGTGTCCGGCATGTACTAAAATTCACTTTGCCATTACAAATCTTATTATCAATAATTTTAGAACACGTCACCAAATTAGAAATCGCAGTAAACACTAACTGAAGTCTATTATTTTATACTGAACAGCACTCTCTGGTACATTGATTTCGTCATCAATTTTCAGTTTTTTTGCGGACGAGCTAGTAAAAGACTTTTCTACACTTTCGGATTGCTTAGGATTAAAATGCTATTTTCTTTTTTTTTGTCTATCACTCCGAATACCTTTCTTTTGGTCATCTCTTGCAACTTTACCCATTTTATAAATAATAAAATAAACATGTAGTTCAAATGTATATCTGTACAGCAAGACGAACGATGCCAAACTAACTCGGTTTAGTCTTCACAAAGACCCTTCAGGTCATATCAGGTATATTTTTAAAAATCGAACAACAAAGGAGTTTATTCATGCCTATAGAAATTAGAAAGAGAGAAACAGAAAAGAGCAGCTGCTATAAACCAGTTGCCGCGCCGAGGGTTACGGGAGACTTATGACGGTCAAGGGAGTCGGCCCGGAGACTCAATTGTCTATAACTCGAAAAGTTTTGCTCCTAATGACTTCAAATTTTCTGGCAATATTTCTTATAAGTTGTAGTATCAGAAAAAAAACCAATTTTCCGACCCTTTCCCCCCCTTAACGAACGAAAAGGGAAAGGGGGCCGGGACACTTAAATCGTAAAATACTGTAACGCCCGCGGTCGATTCTTGTATTGAAACAGTGATACCAACAACCCCTAAATTATCAAACATGAATTTTAACCAATGAACACTCTTCATACTAAATAATTATATTTTCTATACAGAATACATAGAGACGCCAGAATAATAGAACGAGCCGTCTGCTAAAGTGATGAATCAGCCACGCATCTTCTTCAGGGCCAAGCGGGAACGCAAGGTGAATACCGTACACTGCGCTTATCACCAGGACATAGACCCTCGCTACTTGATAGCCACCTTTCTCTCTCTCTCTCTCTCTCTCTCTCTCTCTCTCTCTCTCTCTCTCTCTCTCTCTCTCTCTCTCTCTCTCTCATAGTTTCGATAAGCGAAACATGGCTTCATTCATATGTTGCTGATGACCAAATAAGCATCAACGAATATTTTCTAATTCGCAACGATCGAGAAGGCAAAGAAGGGGGTGGAGTTGCTTGCTACATCCATAATTCCGTTAAAGCAAAAGTATTAGCGTCTTCTCCAAATCAGTTTTCCAATGCGCCAGAATATTTGATTGTCGAAATTACCAGCTTGAATACGAAGAAGCTTCTTTTTGCTTCAGTATATAGGCGACCAAAAGGTATTATGTTTGACGACTTCATTCAAGTATTATCTAATTTTACACATGTTTATGAGAATATAATTATTGCAGGTGATCTTAATTGCGACCTGAGTAGCATTAATTATGAATCGTCATACCTGCGCAAATTAGCTCTCTCGCTCTCATTTCATATTGTTGATTCTGCACCTACTCATCACCTAACCAACTCTGATTCATGGATTGATGTTTTCATTATTGACAATGAAGAAAAAGTACATTCCTTTGTCAAATCAGAGGCCCCTTTCATAGCAGGTCATGATCTTCTCGAACTCGTTTATTCTCTCGACGTCGAGCCTCCTGAAGACCGTATTATTTCACGGCGAGCGTACCGCAATTTTAATGAAACTAGCTTTTGTGAATATTTATTTAATATATTTAATATTACTGAATTATTTGATTTTAGTACTAGATTTAGTTGGAATTCCGGTCTCATAGATAACATACCATTAGATATTAACATGATCGTTGAAACAGTATCCGAAGCGTATCTCACGTCATTAAATTATCATGCTCCATTCCGTTCATTTCGTATATGTCGGCCACCAGCACCGTGGCTCTCACTGGAACTGAAAAATCGTATGGCTCAACGTAACACCTTATACACGATTGCTAAAAGATCTAGTAATGTACTCGATATGGCGATATTTAGAGAGTACAGAGACACGCTTAAGAAGGATCTCAGACAAGCAAAAAATGATTTCCACTTTCAAAGGCTATCTAGCAACACAGATCCTAGCAGATTATGGAAAGAATTAGCAAAACTCGGCCTCGTCAAGTCATCTTTTTCATCCCCTACTCAATTTTTTAGACCGCAGGAACTCAATGCATTCTATTCTGAAATATCTAGTCAACTGCCACCGTGTTCGCATGATGAGTTTTGTAGGCTCAGTTCCAATATCCAGCCAGTTCGTCCAACGTTTAGTTTTTCCGAAATTACTTGCTCACAAGTACATCTTACTATCTCCGGCAACTCAAATTCAACATCGTATGCAGCTGGTCCTGATGGTATTTCCATGTTCTCTTTATTTAAATCGCTTACGGTATCTTGCCCTATCCTAACAGCTATGTTTAACCTCTCTCTTGTATCTTCAGAGTTTCCTCAGTACTGGAAGAAAGCTTTTCTTCGGCCCTTGTCTAAAATAAAAAAGCCTCTCTCACCATCAGATACGCGACCAATAGCTAATCTGTCTGAAGTGTCGAAAATACTGGAGCGGCTTATTCATAGACAACTGACTGATTGGATTGATAGCAATAAGATATTTGATGCACGTCAATCAGGATACCGTAGTGGGTTCAGCACTCAGTCAGCCCTTCTGCGTATTTGCGAAGATGTTAGGCGTAATATAGATAGAAGACGCATGACCATCCTAATTTTGTTTGATTTTAGTAAAGCATTTGATACAGTTCCGCATCTACAACTTCTTTTGAAACTAAAGAAAATCGGACTTTCTCATTCGGTTCTTGACTGGATTTTCTCATATCTGACAGGAAGAACTCAAGCAGTTATTGATGATCACGGAGACTGCTCTACCTGGCTACCTACGACGTCAGGAGTCCCGCAGGGACTGTCTTTGGACCGCTCTTGTTCTCGCTGTACATCAATGACATCGGTTCTGCATTACAAAATTCACAGCACATGATATTTGCTGATGACACCCAAATTTATCTTGATTGTTGTCCGTCACAACTCAACCAGGGCATTAGGTTGATATCTGAAGATGTCCATGCTATAGCTAACTTTGCGGTAACCCTCGATATCACCGAAATCGGCAAAGCGAACAATATAGAGATGAATATTGTGGAAAAAACGGGGAGTCGACCAGTGTTTGCCAAGGCATACCGGGCGACATCCGCTGAATGCCAAACGATGAGAAACGTAATCGACGAATGGCGCACAGTAGGCATAGTCACTGACACCAACTCACCCGACGCCAGCCCGGTACTGCTGGTGAGGAAGAAGAACGGACGGTCCAGACTAGTAGTGGACTTCAGACGGTTGAAATTACAGACAAAACGGGTTCACTTCCCGTTACCAAACCTAAATGACCGCCTGTCGAAATTACGTGACGCGAAGGTATTTACCACACTGGATGTGGCTCACGGATATTTCCAGATCCCATTGGCAGCCAAAGCACGACGAAAAACCACCATCATCACGCCTGATGAGACGGTCGAATTCACCCGCATGATATTCGGACTCATGAATGGACCTGCCTACTTTTCAAAAGTTATGCAGAAGATATTGGGGCCTTCACGGGACAACGTCATCATGTACTACTTACAATTAAATCATCTTGATACCAGCCAGAGACTGGAACGAACTAGGAGAAATGTAAGTTTCTATACGCAGAGGTAGAAATCATTGACTTCCCACCACCAATGACGCGCACAGGAGTGCGGCGTTTCTTGGGGATGTCGGGATTTTTCCGTCGATTTGTGCCGCGTTTCGCACATACGGCGACGCTACTGTTCGATATGCTTCGAAAAGGAAATGACTTTACATGGGATGAGCGTACAGAAGCTTCCTTCGAACCACTGAATAAGGCGCTGCGAAAGGGGCCGACCCTCAAGACGTTCGACGCGGACGCCAGACCGAATTACATCGGATGCTAGTGCGGACGTATTAGAGCCATACTGCTGAAAAAGAATGATGACCATCACTAGAAAATGGTCTACGCGCTAAGTAGGCGCACAAGCCAAGTGGAAAGGAATTATCACTCGTCGAAGTTGGAGCTCCCTGCAGTGTTATGGACAGTGACGCGATTGCGGCCTCAACTGGCAAATGTGTACTTTAAAATCGTCACCGATTGCAGTGCACTCATGCACATCTGCACCCAGAGAACTCTAAACCCACAACTCACTATTACCTACGAGCTAAGTAGAGCACCAGGAGGATCCGACGAGAAAACTCTCCGAACCGTACGAAGCAGAAGTATATCAGATTGCTTCGATAGCAGACGAGGTGGAACTGATCCAGACCACCAACGAGAGGTTAAGGCAAAAACAAAAAGTACTGCAGGTAGCCCAGGAAACAAACGACGGGAATGAGATACAGGACTATCAACTTCACAATGGCATCTTATACAAAAAACGCACCGGGAAACTGTTGTTTGCCGTGCCGGTGACGATGCGCAAGACTCTCGCCATCAGACATCACGACTTGCAGGGGCACCCTGGAGTCGAAAGGACGTGTGAATGATTGTTGACTCAATATTATTTCCCGGGCATGCGAAAATACATCAGACAACACACACGAGGTTGCCTACAGTGCGTAGTATCGAAAAAAGAAAGTTCTGGTCGGCCGGCAAGCTGAGGAGTTGCACCCCATACCCCCGGGAGAGAGACCGTTCGCGGTGGTCCATCTGGATCACATCGGTCCGTTTATCACCACAACCCGTGGGCGGAAATATATCTTGGTGGCTATTGACAGCTTAACAAAATATGTACACTTATATGCAGTTAACAATACGAGCATAGAACCGGTTATTAACGGCGGCAGAGGCTCTCATAAACTTGCACGGAGCACCGCGACTAATAATGACAGACAGAGGAACGTGCTTCACATCCAAAAAATTCCAAGAGTGGTGCGATCACGGCGGAATAAAGCGCACCCTAAACTCACCGAGGCATCTGCAAGCAAATGGACAGGTAGAAAGGGTTAACGCCACCCTCTTACCAATGCTCAAGCAAAACCTTCGAGACGAGGACGGAAGAACGTGGGACAGAGCGTGGGACGGACCACATCACCGAACGATACCTAAACGAGGCGTGGAACGCCACCACACAAAGGTCACCCTCTCAGCTGTTCTACGGCTACAAACCGAGGAGGGGGGAAGGAGTGGGTCGACACCTCACAGAAGGATCGAACGCCTATCATCAACCGAACCAACTCCAGGAGGACGCAAGAAACGACATCGAACGTCAGCATCGGAAATGGAAAATCCACTACGATCATAATCAACACGCGGTAACATACACAAAAGGCGACATTGTTGTCATGAGCACCGCAGCAGCGACCGGCCAGTCCACCAAGTTGGCTAAACCTGGAAGGGACCGTTAACCATAGTTCGGCAGAAAAACCCAGACACATACCAGGTGACCGCTTTATGTGAGGACCAGGGCCGTCGCCTATACGCAACTACAGCCTATGCAAGCCAACTATGACCATAGCACTCGCACGTCGCCAGACGCGAAGACGAAACCGATGTTGACAACAAAACAAGTACAAGTAACGAGGGAGCAGACAATGGACAAAACGACGAAGAAGAAGACGAAGGAGAAAACGAAGAAGAAAACGAAGGAAAAGACGAAGAAGAAAACGAAGGAGAAGACGACGACAAGAGGGGCTTACCCAAACCTATGGGCGAACCACCACCGACGGAGTCAGCCAAGAAAATCAGTCCAGCAACACCAACCGCGGGGATACCCGCCCAGGGGCGGTCCCAACGGCACCATCGCCGTCCAACGCGACTCGATGACTACATCCTCGAGGACGAGGATAGATAGGATGGCCGAATGTTAACGGCAAAAACCTACGCGCTGCGTGAGGGTGCCGAGTCGCCACGGAACGAGGCGACTGGGGACGAACGGCGAGGTGCCCCCGCGCAGGCGTGCGGGCAGCAAGCAACTGGTGATCGCAGGAGCGACGGAATAGGCCAGACGTGGCTATTCACACTTAACGGAGTCAAGTGCGGTCTAAGGCCATTATTCCGCTAACGGTACAATGGCAAGACGCGCCGCGTGCCTACGTTCAGTACCGGTCTAGTCGCGACTACAGAAGACTGTTAATTGATACGCGAAACGAAGTTACATTATAAAATATGTTATTATTACGTTATGAGAGTTACGACGAATATATTGAACATTCCGTTATTTTGGTACTTTTACTTGTCAGCGTTCTTGGCATCTTTGTTTCGGAACGCGTCTTTCCCCAGGTATTATCGCGGCAACGTGCAGCAGGGATTCTCCGCTTCACCGGGAGGACGACAACGACGCGGACTACAAAATTTAAGCACGTTAACAAGAAGAATAAATTATATCACGCAATAACCCAACCCCTTATTTCTTACAGTCCCTTACCCACCAAGTGACTGTTGACTCGCACTTCCTGACACAGCGGCCTTCTTGCTCCACAGGTCTGACCAGCGTCACTCAAACCCCTTGGCAGCGGCCTGCACCTCCACACATGCAGAAACGTGCGGGTCGCCGGTATCACGGACAAGCCTCTTTGCTACACCCTCGGATCGCCGATATCCGAAGTATCCTTCAGGAGGTACAAATCGAAGAGACCTTGACGGAACCTCTTCACATACCTGAGTAAAGTCTCCTAGGGTTAAGCCGCCTACCCCCCACCGCCGTCGTCATGACTTCGAAACTAACCACCGTCCAGACCCAGTACGCCCACCTCAAAGAGTCATGAAGCCGGTCGAAGTCTAGATCCCTCCTAGCTTCTTTACAATTAATCTCCCTGTAAAATCAACCTTCGGCGGCTTATAGGACAACTGAAAGCACCGTTCGGACCCGACAGTGACCCATTACCACAACCGTCAACTACAAACATCGCCGATAAAGAGAACCGTCCGATTCCAACTACATAGAAACTTCTTTTTGTTCCACTACCAACGGTAATTTTCAGGACTACCTTACTTAACCAAACATAACAATCTTCAAGAATTTACTCCTTCGGGATTTGAAAAGATACCAACAGTAGCTAAAACAATTTCTTGGCCCTAACCAATATGCTTATACGCAATTGTAAATTGTAAATTGAAGCAATGGCGTTCGTAGATTAAAACCTCAAAAACCTTAGAAAAGCTCCAACTAGTAAAAAATGTTTGGAGATTACTCAAATCCTTAGAGTCGTTTATTTTTTGTTAAGTCGATTTTTCTATATTTTTCACATCTCTCACTATGTACGAGGTGTGTTAAAAAAATAATAGAGATTTTGTAATTTCACGTGTTGTATTAGTCCGATTCGCGCGATTTTTTCGTTGTTGTGTTGGTAAGCTTGTCTGAAAAGTTGCTGTACTGTGTTAGCCATATTGGATATTTAGTCTATTGTCAGCTGTCAAAAAGTTCACATGTGTTTTGGTAGGATTGGCGATTTTGAAATTGGATCAGAGAATTTGTATTAAATTTTGCTATAAGAATGGAATAAAGTGCAGCAAAGTTTTAGAAATGTTAAATATTGCATTTGGTGAGTCTGCTATGAGTAAAACAAGAGTTTACGAGTGATATAAGCGTTTCCAAGATGGCCGTCAAGATGTTGAAGATGACAAGCGCCTTGGACGCCTCAGCACATCATAAACCGATGAAAAGTGAGAGAAATTATTATGAATGATCGCCGAATCACAATCAGAGAAGTAGCTAGCATAGCAGATGTAGGCATATCAATTAGCTCATGCCATGACATTTTTCGGAAGTTTTGGGTATGAAACATGTGGCAGGAAAATTTGTTCCAAAATTGTTGAATTTCGAACAAAAACAGCAGCCAATGGAAGTAGCTCAGGAGTGGCTAAATGAAGTCATAACGATGCATAACTACTGAAACGTGTCATAACAGGCGACGAAACATGGGTTTACGGATATGACGTCGAAACTAAGGTAACTAGACTACGCAATCGTCCCAGTCGAGCCATTTTGGATCAGCAAGACCGAAAAAATCTCGACAAGTGCGGTCAAATATGAAGGTTATGCTCACTGTGTTCTTCGATTTTAACGGCATATTGCACAATGAGTTCTTGCTAGAAGTTCAAACGGTCAATAGGGAGGACTCCTTACAAGTTCAATGCCGTTTGCGTGAAGCAATCCGAAAAAAACGCCCGGATTTGTGGCGAAACAATTCATCCCTTTTGCACCACGATAATGCACCTGCTCACACTTCGTTGCTTGAAAACAACACTGTAATGGTGCCCCAGCCTCCGTATTCGCCAGACATGGCTCCGTGTGATTGTTTTCTGTTCCCAAAAATAAAGAGAACCTTAAAGGGCCGACGTTTTGCAAGCATAGATGAAATTGAGACCGCATCGCTGAGAGAGCTAAAAATTATCCCAAAGAACGAGTTCCAGAAGTGTTTCGGGGATTGGAAAAAGCGCCGGCTAAGTGTATAATATCTAATGGGGACTATTTTAAAGGGAATAACATTGTTGTAGACGAATAAATAAAATTCTTTCCAAAAAACGAAAATTTCTGTTATTTTTTTAACATACCTCGTATTCTTCTTTTTACACCGAACTTCTGGAGGCGTGCAAATTTCACGGAGCCATGTTGATATTTAATGACCGACCCTGCTACATACAAAGCCACTTGGATTAGAAGATTTCACAGATGAAACTAAATCTCGACCTCTTATAGTCTCTTTCTGCTGGAGCAGAGTATATGCAGAGTGAAAGTACTTCTTTCATTCAGATAGTCATATCGCGTCTGAGAAAATAATTTGTAAGATGATGAAACAATACAATTGAACTTATAATGAAAAGTCACATTCAGTAGTTTATAAAAACCTTAAAGAGGTACGTACTACGTGTTTTGATACACATTATTCACTATGTTATTGTTATGATTTGTAACTGACGACCATTACACAGTAAATAAGACGAGCCTCGATCAATTTCATCACCGTGATAAAATGATACTGAATGTTTCCTGCTCATCATTAATTATTTGGAGTACACGGTTTCACTCTTACCCAATCTTTCAATAGTAGTATCACATTTGATGAAAAGCTGAAACAATTTCTAATCTAAATTGTGATACATTGTATCATCAATTGTGATGCATGCAGATCGCACCCTTTTTTCAAATATTAACAATCCTAAAATGGGACACCCATTAGCCATTTGGATTTAATTAAGATCGACTAACCCGTTCTCGAGTTATAGCTATTTCAACTTTCCAAGTTTATCACACACACGCACACATACGCATGCATGCGCACGCTTACGGAAATCTTTTCTGAATATGATTTCCCGACGTTATGGAACTTTTTAAGTAATCTGGAGTCAAAATCTTGAGATAAAAAATTTACACGAAAACAAAGCTTCCTCTATGACTACCAAAAAGCAAGTCAATATCTCACATGGGATCGGAGTAGCAACAATTTAATCAAAGCTTTTATTTCGGCACATTACTCCCCGCACACGGAGCGTGTTGTACCACGTGTTCCAACGCTATTTGTATTGTGGATCCAGCGTGGCGGAGCGGTATCTGTCATCGAGATAGAATAAAATCATGAACCTCTATTGTAACGCCGCCTAAAATCGTATTCAGCGTAGTATTTTGAAAGATGTGGTGGCGAAATCGATTTTCCAAGTGAGCGAAATCGTCTTTCTCAGGCTTCTAGCAGCGGAATCCACGATTCCGAGATCTTTAAAGTGGACTTGACTGTGGTTTCCAAAATTCGAGCGACAAAATAAATTAAAAATCAACGACCCCGAAATGCCACTCCCCGGGATCCATAATCGAAGCACACGATTACTTTCTTAAGCAAGGTCACCTATCCAAGGTCGGCCATTATGAATTTTGCAATTTTTACAGAACCAAATCATTATTTACCGAATTTAACCTCTAAACTATTTTCATTACCGATAAACTTACAACAGGGCTGTTTAAGTTCTCTATTTTTTATTCTTGATGTATCAAATGATTTGTCATCGCTGAAGCACGAAGCTTATACTCGATCGACACAACACTTCTCTTTCGCAAATGACTTGTTTGTACTGAGCCTCAAGGAATTAATAATTAATATTTTACACGATTTCTAGTAGCTGATAGCGCACCTTCCACAATGACATAATACACTCCAAGCGCATTTTGTTCATTCAAAACGTTATATATTTTTTGTTTGTTTACCGATGTAAACGTTTAAGGTCTTAAAGTTTGCCTGAAAACATACATTCAAAAACAAGTTATCATGCTTCCAATGTATATGCTGTTAAAAGATGCCAGACTATCGTATTAAAGTTGATGATTACAACTCGTATTTGATATCGCATACGTCCTGCTGAAATGAATCGCCTATCTCGCCAGACATTTAGGCATAGCACCATCTGTTAGGATTAATAACAGATATTACTATTTATTGCAGGTTTTTGAGCCAATGTGCTAGTTCATGTTGCTCATTATGACCCTGGTACAAAGGAATCCGGTCTCCCCTATCATCAAGGTGTACACAAATTTCCTCAAAGTATAATAAGCAACTTTTACTTGAAAATACATGCTTCAGGAGTTTGTAGTTTATTTCACAATTTTTTGTAGCATTTTGTAAGCATAACCCCACAAAATTTTAATCCTTTTATAGACTTTTTTCCAATTCCAATAGCAAACGTCTGTGAACATTAAATTACTTATAAAGAACTATTTAGCTTAATAGCCGAAGAGATGTGGCAACTGGCATATTTGCAGATAATTTTCACAAAATTTAAAGTCATAAAATGTCAATCCGTTCATAAAGTTTGACAAATATTATACAGAAGGGATGTTTTTGCTTTATCACTAAATTTCAGTTCGGTCGATCAAGTATTTTTCAAGGTCTAAACCAGGGGTCTCCAAACTTTCCAGCCTTAGGGCCATACTGATTACTCCAGTAAGTTCCGAGGGCCAAAACCATATTATCATTGTTGCCGGTGGTAAAAAGTGAAATAGTCCAAAATCTGTCCGCGGGCCGAATGTGGCCCTCGGCCGTAGTTTGCAGACCCCTGGTCTAAACGAACACGCACACACAGGCATCCATCTCATCTAGACATTTCTCAAACCCTCATTTCTTGATGTTTCAGACGATTCTGTGTATCCCTATGGATACACAGAAATCTCAAAAAAAAAAAAAAATAGTAAAAGAAATACGAATGAAGCAGTTGATACTGACATAATTGCAACTTTCTCATCACAATTAATACTTGTGTTAAGCTACTGGTATGAATATACCTTTAATATTATATACGTATATCAGAAGGATCGGAATGCTCCATGTCCTCTAGAACGCTTTATAAATAATAAGCACCAAAAATAATATAATTTTTTTCTTCTGTGTATTTTAGTATAAATAATCTATCCATCGATTTTTTTGGATTACAATACTTTATATGTGATTAGTAAGCATGCCAATGGCATATTGATACCACGATTATTAATTTTGTACAGATTATAGGATTTTATAAAATATCAGTCTGGGTTCCATGCACAACAATTTGTGATTATTATTGCGAGAGTGCAATTCTTTGATATCTACGTGTAGCACCGCATACATTAAAGTTCTGTGAAGTAAATTAGTGATAATATATATAATAACAAAGTTTATTTATATGAATAATAAGTTTGATGAATGAATAATTATTATTCTAACATGTAGAACGAATATTCAAGGTTATCCCAGGGTAACAGCATGTAGTGCATCAATTTAACTGGTTGGTGATTTTGCAAATAAATGAATGCCTTTACATTCTTATGTTTTTTTTGTTTTAGAAGAGGTTAAACGTGAGGAGTGCAATTGCTTTTAGAGTGGATATACAAATTGGGTTATAAATTGCACAACACAGAATATGCACGGTACACAAAAAAATTTATTTCACTTAAGTGATTTCATAAGGTAACAAAGGAACTGCTGTACTGAATCATTAAATTGCTACTGAATATAAGAATGTATGTCTGTTTGTACATCGTAGACCAAAGTATAACAATGTTTTAATCAGTCTACGGAAAGAAATAAACTTTTTATTATTTTTTCATTCTTCCCATTTTAGGTAAATTATGAGGAGTAGGGGTTTTGGATTGCATTAGAATCCAAAAATTACATTTAATACATAGAAGGCACACTCAATTTCACTATGATCCAGTTTTTTAGAAAAGTTATTATGCTTTCTGAAGACATCCAGACAGAAATTTGTGAAACGCTCTTTTTATTATCTAGAACACTCAAATATGTATTTGCACCGTAATGTGACAATCAAATTTACTTAGGATTACAATAATTTTTGTTTTACATACTAAGTATGTAATGAGAAACGAAAAATGAACGAACGCTGAAAATATGACGGATAAAACAATCGAGTTTCAGCATTATAAGGATAAAAGAAACGTAATTTATACATGACAAATGTTATCGCGCACGCGAGGCACGACGTGCCCGCGTCAGAACTATCCGTTTTCCGACGTTAAAAAAAGTGGTGACGTTCATTTAAAATTGGCGCCAAGCAAGACGACGGTAAATATTGAATCGTTTTTTAAGAGAATTGTCATACTCGTAAAATTCACGAGGCATAACGATGTCGAAGAGAAAAAAAATAAAAGGCGAAAAGAGAAAGATAAACTATCGGTTAATGAATCTGGAATGAGATCTATAGTGTAAGAGCAGAGTAGTGATAGCTTTCAATCGTATATTCGTATACAGCCCTGTCGCCATTCGTCGAACGAGCGATTAAATAATAAATAAGTATCTTTTTTGTGTATCGTGACTTACACGACCATCCCGTATGCTCCCTCGCCCATGTACGCCAAGTTTGTATAACGCGGACCAACTTCGAACACCTGTCCGCGAACTATTCCAGCATTTGGATTAACACTCGCCGAACTTTCGCTCGCCATTTTGACAATTATTTTGCGCTGCTATACACAGCACACCAACGAATGCACCACGGCCGCTCCTCTCTTCTTTTCTTTCTCCGACAATAAAGAGTGAATGGACCGCGGAATGGACCTTCAGTAGATTATTCACGAAATACTGCGAAATACGTAGCTCCGCTCACTCGCTACTCACTAGTGGCAGAGACATAGATTTAAAATTATATAGAAGCAAAGGTCCAGTGTCAGTATTTGGCACAGACAGAGTAATGCCGTTTTCCTCCGGCAAACAGCGCGCCGATGTACTAGTGTGTGGGGACGTGTAAATTAAGTCACACTCTACTTACCGACAGGGCAATCTAAATACCCGATATATTTTCTGCTTTATCAGGCAGCGTGAGAAATTTACAATATATTGCATAATTTTTAAACATTTGAATTCAACGAGAGATTTGTGTATCCATGTAATCCTTCGAATAAAGAACGAATAATCACAAATAAACAGCAAAATTTGCATAAGTGCTGCGTTGGATCCTTCTTTTCCCACAAGTGCGCAGAGTCCACTGATCTCTATGGGTGTTTTCCAATTAGAGTACAACTGGGCTAAGTGCGACACTGTGTCCAGCATTGCGTATTCCAACTATAGCACTGTGCCGCACGCTTGGACACAGCGAGTTGTTGAGTCCAAGCGTGCTGTGCCACCAGGGGTACCAACAATTTGAGTAATTTTTTTCTTTTTTGTGTATCATCATTGATGTCTTCTGATCTCCTTGAGTTGTTTTTTAAAAGGTTATGTTCATATCTGAGACGAACTTGCAACAGTCGCCATAACTCACAACAGATTGTGGAAAAATTCAATCACTTTGACTTTATTTTTGAACTTATTCTCAGTTCTAACTGTCCTAAACCTAAACAACGTAAGAATCGAAACTTCTCGTACAGTACGTTATGAGCGCAGTCTGGTGGAGATTTCAGGACAGAAATTGCCTTCCAACAAGCACCATATTGCGGGATCGCACGGTATCACACTGTGCAGCACTAATAGTTAAATATTAACCTACTATAAATTTATTGAATATCTTACATTTATCATATTATGTCATCTTGAGCAACATATACCTGAATATTCAAAGAGAACCAGCCTTTTCGATTCCGGAACAGCTCTATATTATCGTCTGCAGGGTTCGCAATCTGTATATGAGCGCAATCAATACACCCTATTACAGATGGAAAGTTACCAACTGCATAAAATTGGTTTTTATAATTTAAACGTACTTGTTCGGTGAAAAAATTTATATAAACACTCGAGTAAGACGCTAAAATTTTGGAAACTCGAGTGACAATTCTTGACACTGATGCTTGACTGTATACTCGCAAATCTCCACTAACCATCTGCATGAACAAAGTGCACAAGTATACACGTTTATTATGTATTGTGTTAAAAATCTGCAAACCTGAAAACTGCTTGTTGCATAGAATCGTAGTAATTGCGCCATGGAATATTCCATTACATTGGTATATTCTGAAATATTCCATTGCTGACACAGCTAACGAAAATTTGGAATACATTCAAGATAGGAAACGAAATCCAATGCCCGCACGATCGTACGATCGACGCCGAGAGCGCCGACACAGCATGAGGCGACTCGCTTGGCGATCGACGATAGACTAACGCAAAAATTGCTAATGAAGGAATTTTGCTAAACACAGTTAACGACTGCGTTTACAAAAATCAGTCTCAAGGTAGATTCAGAAAGAACTGGTTGGCTCTTCGTCGACCACTCGAGAACACATTGAATTATTGTATTATTCTTTTCTTGCCACTTAATAGATAACGGAAAGTTGCCGTTGTCTATAATAAACTACCAACTATTACTTTTACCATAAATTGACGTATTTGTTATTTACTCAAGATATATCTCCTTATCGGCAAACGATCCCAAAAATAATAACTTTTAATATTATCCCGATAACCGTAATATCCCAATTACGCGACAAGGCATAACATTTGGTGGCAGCGGTGGGATCTGCTGAAGTGATTAGTAATACGTGATTTACTCGGACAAAAAAAAAGTGATTTTGGACAACGTTTAGTGTGACATTGAAGTGATGACTATGACTCGTGCGAGGACTCCAGTGTAGCTCGAAAAAACCCAACTAATCTAACGCGAAGTCACGAAGTGTACGGACGGTGCGGTGTAACTCAACGGTCAACCGCTTAACGTCTCTATTGACGGTGTCACGTCAAGTCGCGCATAACGCACAAAGTGTGCAAACAAGTGCTCACGAGAATGGACTTTTGACAAAACGGTGGCGCAACAGTGGCGACGAACCGAAGGACGAGCCTGGAAACTACCGAAGAAACGGGTCAACGATGCCAGGAAAGTCATCAACGACCAACTACATGGGGGAAGTACACGACAACGGGTCAACAGCACCCGAAGAACACCGCCAAGGAGAGGATCGTCTACAATATCATCTGTCTGTAAGTGGCGGTTACGTACAATAATATTACGCACAGCCTAGAAGTAATAAACTAAAGCCAGTAGGTCATATTTGTTTGACAAAAAAATTCCAAGATCCAGAAATATTAAAAAAAAAAGATTATTTTCTCAAGGTTTAGAGGGAATATTTTAGAGTCGAGCCAACCGCGAAAAATGTCACATGCCAGGAACTAAAGGCGCGATACCAAAACATAGGGAAAACTCGCTAGAAACTACGTTACCTGGCGAGGGAGTGGACTCCGCGGCCGGCTTAGCTGCAGCAGTCGGGGACATTGCGTTCAGGAAGCGCAGAGCAATGTCAGACCTTTCGCCATCAGGACGAATTCCCGCTGACAGGCGAGAGGCCCTCGCAGGCCGACTGACGGTAGAGTTCGGCGTAAATCCGCTTAGGGGTGCGTCATTTGGAGATCACGACAGTACCATCAGTGACGATCGATTCGACATGGCCACCTGCGCGCGAAGGCTGGACAATATTAGCGATGATATGGTCGAGCGGGAGATTGAACACCTACGTACGATAAATTGCTTAGGTTTGCCGACAGATACGGGTATGACGACGCGGCCACCGTTGTCGGAACGAGTAAGGCAGTATTGTGAGGCAGTGCCTAGCGACAGTTCGAGCTGGAGCTCAGACTCAAGGGCTGCGACTCGCCGTCAGCGAGAAGGAACCTCGCTGATACGCTCAACGAGGTAGGGGCCGATGAGTTTGAGCTCATCCGGTCCCTACGTGAGCAAAACGCCGAGCTCGTGCGGAAGTTGGAAAGGGCGAGGTCGGGAGAACATTCGCCACCACAGCCACGGCAGAGGCGAATTCCATTCGAGGAGCCGGATTACCCTCCGACAGATCGCATATTTCGAGAGGAACAGCCATGGACACGGAACCCACATGGTTGAACGCTTGACCTCGGGTTGGCCCTAAAAAATATAAAACATTTCGATAGAAGCAACGCTGACAAGCTGGACACGGTTCTGCGAGACCGCCTCAAGCGATCCGCGGATGGAGATCACGAGATACTCCTGGAGTTGGTGCTCAGCAGCAAGCTTGAAGGTAGAGCAGTCCGAGAGATGAAACACAAAACCATCCTGTCGGTGGCATAGCTCCAGACCGAGCTGGAAGCCCTGTACGGGAAGCGGAAGTCGCTGCCTGCACTACAGGTTGAGTACAACTCCCTCCGACAGGGTCAGGGTGAGGGTATTGCGGTATACGCCGCCAGGACAGAGTGCACCACGCGAGGAGGCCACCGTGGAATCAGAGATGTGTATCATTGAGAAGATAACGCGGAAGAGCGCCCAGGCCAGCTCTGAAAATAGACTGCACGGGCAGGTCCAAATTTCGGTAAGATCGCGCAACTACACCACTCTCCAGGAGTCCGTAACGGGGGCAATCGAAATTACGAACATGGTGCAGCCTAAGACAAGCACAACATGCGTGCAACGTCAGACCCGAAGGTCCCAAGGCGCACCGACACGGCAGGGGGAAAATTCATTCACCTGTGAGAGAACTGAACACATGGCACGGGACTGCACCTGTAGGTCGGGGTAAGTGAGCCTACCAGTGCTCAGCGAGAATAAGATGATCCACTATCGCAGAATATAAGCGAGCCAACACAGTCAACACAGCAGCACCGGTGGCCGAAAGACGCAGGTAACAGAAATGCAAAAAACTCGGTAACTGCAGGGCCGGTCCGAGTTGCTACAGGTACCCGCACGCTAGGTACGATAAGGTTGAACACGCTTACTGCCCAGCAGAGATCAGCGGATAAGAAAAAGAAGACGCCAAAGAGAACAACGCTGCAGCTGCTTCAGGTTACGCTGCCGACGTCGAGCGCCACTGCCTGTGACTTTGATATCGTTGCACCTTTAGCCACAACCGGGGTACTCACCTTCAAGGCGGACACTGAAGCGCAGTGCAGCATAGTCAAGGAAGGCTGTCTCAAACCAGAAACCGAAGTGAAAAGAAGCACTGCAGATCCGCAGGGGGTGGCTGGAAAAAATTCACTCCTCTCGCAATAGTTACGATCGTGCTACAGGCGCCTGCCTTGAACGTAGAGCACTGGTTCTACATCCTCCCAAACAATGCGCCGTTGAGGGTCAACGGACTAATCGGAATGGATTTCATCAAATACCACAAGGCGGATATCCTGCACGGAAAAATGCTCAAAGTATATGGGCACTGTATGCTGATCATGAACGAAACAACGAGAATTTCTTTGCCGCCACGCAGAGACACGGTCGCATACGCCGCAGCCACGAGCAAATTTATGGGTCTGCTCTCGAAGATGGAACTCGGCGATGGAGTGATTATGGGCGACTGCATCACACTGCCGCACGGTAGTATTGCTGTACAATAAGCCTTACAAACACTACGGAGCGGGCAGTCGAGGTGTAACGCCCCGTAGTGAAACTCGCGCCGCTTGAAATAGCAGCAGTGGGCCATGGGCTCGAGGCCGTGACTGTCGACCACCTCGCGCGATTCGCTCAGAAGCTATACACAGCGAACCTCAGCATGGAGGAGCGCAAAGCGCTGGATGACATTACGAGGGTATACGAGGATGTTTTCCACTTACCTGGGGATAAGCTGCCGTGCACGTACATGGTAGAACATCAGATACCCCTTAAGGACGGGATGCAGCTCATTAAGGTGCACCCATAGAGACTGCCGGAGACCCTCAGAAGAGAAATGGAGAGGCAGACAGACGGAATGCTAGCAGAAGGAACAGTCCAGCCTAGCATGAACCTATGGAATGCACCGCTGTTGATCGTGGCCAAGAAATCCGATGCGACAAGAGTTAAGAAAATGCGCGTAGTAATGGATTTTGGAAGTTAAATGATGCCACCATCGGAGACTCATATCCACTGCTCAATATAACCGAAATATTGGACCAGCTGGGACGAGCACGATACTACACGACCTTGGAACTCGCCTCGGGATTTCACCAAATCCCGAGGGCCAGGAAGATAAGAAAAATACGGTATTTTCCACTCCGCAAGGGCTTTTCGAGTATAACCGAATGACTTTTCAGCGGCGAATAAACTCCGCTCTAGTTGGATTACAAGGAGTCAAATGCTACGTGTACCTCGACGACATCGTGATCCATGGAAAAACCTTCAAGGAGTACAACAACAGGCTGCGGGAGGTGCTGCAGCGGCTGAGAGAGGCCAAATTGACAGTGCAACCTAGTAAGTGCCAATTCCTGTGCAAGGAATCGTAGTACCTCGGCCATATCTTCTCCGAAGAGGATGTGTGAGTGATCCGAATAAACTAGAGGCGATGAATGAATTCCCGGTACCAAGGGACGTAAAAGGAGTACAATCCTTCCTTAGGCTTGCCTGGTACTATCGGAAATTTATAAAGGATTTCTCGAAGACCGCGAAACCACTCACGGAATTAAGACAAAAAAGGGTCAAATTCGAGTGGACTGCAGTAAGGGACGCCGCCTTCGAAGAACATGGCACTAACTACGGCACCTATATTATAATATCCAGACTTCGAGAAACCGTTCGTAGTTACAACAGACGCTTCGAACAAGGCGCTCGGCACAATCCTATCGCAAGGCAAGATCGGGAACGATTTGCCTATATGCTACTCGAGTCGCACCATGTCGAAGGCTGAGATAAATTATACTACGACGGAGAAAGAGCTGCTCCCCATAGTTTGGGCCCTTGCTCAGTTTCGACCCTATATTTATGGTACACGCTTCAAGGTCGTACCAGACCACCAACCACTCACCTGGCTGTTCGGGGTAAAGGACCCAGGTTCGAGATTGATGCGATGAAAAATAAAATTGGCGGAACATGAGTTTAACATTGAATATAAGGCAGGAAAGCGTAACACAAACGCTGATGCTCTGAGCCATATATTCGCCACTACGAGGACCTAAGTGAGAGCGAAGACCGAAGTCAGTGGATCAAAAGAGGACAGCAGGTCGGGGCAGATCGGCACAGCGAACGACGGCACAAAGCGGAGGGACGAAGATACCCCCGACAGCCATGGTAACGCGCAGAAGCAAGAGGCCAAGCTCGCCCGCAAGAAAGAAAAGTACAGCACGAGTCGGGGTACGAACAACCGCACAAAGCGGAGAGCCAAAGATACCCCGGGCGTTCCAAACAACGCAGCAGAGTGAGAGGCACCGCCTGCCAATGCATTAGAAGAGGTCAGTAAGACCCGCAGCGTACCTGCAAGTCGCTTTACTGATCCCCAAAGTCTGGCCGCGAAGCCGTGCGGTCGGGGAAAGGGAAACGCATACACTGAACGCAGAGAAGTCGAAATAAAGACTGCGAGTACCGCCAAGAAGGACGGAGAGCTCACATCTCGGAACAGTGCACACATCTTCGCATCGCTTGGACTTTTTCACCGCTTCCACCGGATCTACGCAGCTTTTTAATGCTCACCAGGACTCAAAATCAGGTACAAGTACACCGGTATAATTTATTATAATTCACTGTCGGTGAGGAGTGGAAAACTCCCCGGTACATCTTCACAAATGTCTCACTCTGTGGCGTGCTCTGCAGCACGGGTTGTACCACGTTTTCCTCATCATATTTTGCCCGCTCGATTAATATAATTGCGCGTGTGCCGATTATTCACTGTACTTTCCCCCAAATAAACTTGCTGGGAAAGTACTGTGAATATTTTCTAATCATTTGTGCATCCTCAAATTCTCACTTTGCCGTGCTCTGCAGCGCTAACTGCATCACGTTCTTTCATACCACACATCCAGCACTCAAGCAATATAATTGCAACTGCTCTCACTTACTCTCAGTATTTTCTCTCATATAAACCTACAAAGAATTTGTTGAGAATAAGTGACATATTCTACGCTCTCGCTTTTCTTACTCCGTGGCATGCTCTGCAGCGCTGGCTGCGTCATGTCCACTCTCAAGCACACATAGCACACAATTAATACAATTGTGTGCAGTTTAATTATTCCAAATTCTTTTTTTATATTATTTGTTTTTTTATACTTTGTAAATTGCAAGCAGATGGTAGAAATAAAACCACTTTCTCGTTTAACCATCTGTCAGTCTGGTTTCTTTTTCCCTGCCGTGAGTGAAAACTCATAATTTTCAATATGTTTCAGATTCGCTCAACACAAGGAAGGAATTCTCAACAACCACTCTCAGCCTATATAACGAAAATGCTCATCATATACAGGCCAACGAACAGGCTCTGCTGTCCCAGATACAGCATATCAATTACACGCCCAACGACAACCTGTACTACGTAGCAAAACGCCAACACTTAAACGAAATGCTAAACGAGATGAGTATCACAGTCGAGGCGCTGCTTAGTGATGTACAGGAGTTAGTGTGGCTGGTAAACGACATAGCTAATGGCAAGGCAGGAGCAACTTCCCTACCGCCGAGAACACTCACACGTCATCTCGTCGACGCACTACCACACCTACCGCCAGGCAGTAGCTTCCCAGTCGCTATAGCGCTCAACCAAGTGTCAACACTTATGCGACTGGCAGACAGAAATGCCTATAGTGAAGGCGACGCGATAGTGCTCGTGCTAGATATACCGCTGGTCGAGCAGTAACAGTACGGTATACAAAAAGTATACCCCATACCCACACGAGCATGCAACGGTGGGTACTACTACGTGGACAAGACTGGGAGTCACGCAGTAATTGACACAGAGAATCGAAAATATCTGAGGATGACAACCGATCACCTGAAAAATTGCAAGGTACTCAGCAAATCACAAATACAAATCGACTTTAAACAATGCGGGAATGCTGGCTTTGGTAGGTGTATCTTTCGTAGCCGCCCGAGATTTTAGCGTCAAAACCATCGGGCGAAAATTGCAGGTCATCCGGGAGAATTACCTTTCGTTATTCTACTTAAAATAAACGGAGATAGACTTATAGAGGCTCAGGCGCCCCCAACACAGACCGAGAAGAACATTCCACTATTGAGCATGCTGCGAGTTTAACAGTCCGTTACCGTGGCACTAGTAGCGTCAAATAGCGCTTCAAGGCCTCCTCAAGGAAGCTCGAGAGCTCCCTTGAAATAAGGGAGCCTTGTTTGGTGAAGGAAGGTTTATGGAAGGAGAAAAAAGGTACAAGTAACCCTCATTTCTCAAGGAAGACTGAAGGAAGATCTATGAATACGGCTGTTAGACTCAACAATTCGCAGTGTCCTAGTGTGTCCGCTGTGTCCTACGGCATAGCGCCGTAGTTGGAATACACAATGCTGGGCACAGTGTCGCACTATGCCCGGCTGCGCTCTAATTGCAAAGTACCCATGAGTGCTTTCCATTTGAACGACTTTTGTGTCGGCTCTCAAAAACGACTAAATGAAACATCGCACATTTGAGCAAGAATTGATGCGCACGAAACAGTGAGGTAGAATTAGATTGTGGAAGGGCTAGTGCCAACAATAAATTATAGCAGCGAATAGAGACTTACATGGAAGCTTAGGGCCCATGTTAAGATTTGACAGAGAAAAAATAGTTCCGATTTCCACCTAAGGACTGCGAGGCGATGTATCGATGTGACACACACATAGAAAGAATATCCTGGCACGCCCATTTTCTGTCGTCTCTCTTGTACACATGCCTAACAGGCTACCACGCATTCTCTGTCACACTAACGGTGTAACGTTAGGGAAATGCTTGAGCTGGAGACTGGTGCGGTAGTCTACGGTTCTCTCTCACATTCATGCATCCGTAATGCCTTTACGGCGATTGTGTCTTACCAAATAAGCGTGGATGAGTTATCAATAGTACTGTTGTATAATAAGTAGAAGGGGCCCGTTATAGAAAAACAGGGCGTGGCCGTCTGGCGCCGGGAGCGTGTCTAGACAAGCCCCGCCCCTCCCCACTACTACCCCCTCCCCTGCTGCTTCCTCATTGGTTGTTCCAGGGGGCGTGTCTACCTCCACTACCCCACCCCCGTTTCTGATTGGTCCTCACAACCCCCACCACCCCCCACCACCCCTGTCCCTATCCCTGATTGGTCCCCACCAGTCCCCACCCCCAGTCCACCTATCCTGGTGTTCTGATTAGTGCAGCGTCGCAGTGCCATCTGCCAGATTTTGACCCGTACTTAATTGCGGATGCGCCATTTAATGTCGGTAAATGTGTTACCGACTGATGGTAAAGAAGCTTGGATGCCGACAGTCGGTCAGGCAGAAAATTACCGATGCGTCATCTACCGTCAGTGATCGTGTTACCGACTGATGGTAAAGAAGATTGAATGCTGGCAGCCGGTCCAGCAGAAAAATTACCGATACGCCATCTACTATCGGTAATTGTATTACCGATCGTCGGTAAAGAAGATTAAATATCGGCAGTCGATCCAGCAGAAAAGTAATTACCGATGCGTCATCTACTGTCGGTGATCGTGTTACCGACTGGTGGTAAAGAAGATCGAATATTGACAGTCGGTCTAGCAGAAAATGTATCGGTGATTGGTAAAGCGGATCAGTTGTCAACCGTCGGTATGTAGCCGACCATCGCTACAGCTAATTTGGGACTTACGGAAGATAAGAAGATTGGGTCTCGCGGTAAATAATATTCTGCACCCCACCATCAACCGGTTTCCCCCCAGTCGTCGATAACCGAGACCCCTTCACGTAGCTTTTTTAAAAAATTTTTGTTAATTAAAAAATTTAATAATTCAAACGACTATTTACAACAACGGTAAATGAAAATACTCGTTATTTTTAGTTTCATAAAAAACTGTTTTATTTTACCATTCTCGTCCAACAAACATGTATTGTTCATCCGTAATTTTCAATGGCATCCGTGGCAGTCACGACGAGCTGGTGGTCGACCGTCAATTTGTGTTTTTGTACCCGGTTTGATGAGATGTTTATAGCACGGCATGTACGAGGAGACCTCACGGTCAACCTTCAGATGTTCCGGTAGTTTGTCATACAGAATTTCTATTTTTTCGCCCCAATGTTTCAGCAGCAGTGGTATCGGTATGTACGCGAGCTCAGCTTTGGTGAAGTCTCGGGGATCCTTGCAGCAGTCGATCACGAGTATACTGTCAATAGCATCCATTGTGGTTGGAAAGAGAGGCAAAGATACTTTCACAACGACGTTTCCTTTTCAACTAAGTTTTTTTCACAGCTGTTACCATTAGATATATACATCTCGCGTCAATGGCCAGCATAGTTAAATATGAAAATGTGTATGGTGGGAGTACTTTCGAATAATAAGACAGGAAATTCAAAAGTTTCGAATTTATTCATAGTAATTCACAAGTAGCATCCAAATCGATCTGTACAAGTTTGTATACATGTGTTTTTATTACAACCGTAGCCCTTAATATTATTGTGTTTTACATTTTTCACACGTTTCTTTCTGCGATTTAAATATTTTACGCGTTTGTAGTATTGTGCAGCTATGCGATCGTTCTTCACTCTGTCAGTCGTAAAATTCTTATGAAAATTATCCAGAGTATAACCACGAGCCATACAATCAAGAAACATAATACAGTAGTCACCGCATACTTTAGACTTGAGTGATTGAAGGGGCTGCGTGTTCCACTCGTAGCTTCGACAGTTTCTGCGTAGACGGTTATGGTGTTGGTTAATGAGTGGGGGCAATCCATAACTATCGAAAAAGATTCCATGTCCATTGTTATCAACGTAAGTGGCAACCCAGTGTCGCCCAGGTAGATTATGCTCGTCTGTGTTTAGAACCAATGCTGCGGGTCTAGACCAGCGACTCGGGATGCGATCGGCCGGAAATACTCCTTTCGTCTGAGCAGATATTCGTTGTAGAGCGTCTAATATCTGTAGGCTGTTCATGCTGTTTACACAACTGGTGGTGACGCTTAGAGTGTGATTGACGCTGTCTCTGCTGATGATAATGATTGTTGCGCGTTGGTGGTTGCTCCGGCAGGTGTTCGTTACGTGGGGGCGGTGATGGTTGTTTAGCACTCGGTGAGATTACTTGTTTTTCTCTGCCACGGAAAAGTACAGTTATTTCATCGTTAGCCGGTACAGTTCCTCCTCGCAGCGCCGACTCATCATTGTTGCGCAATAGTGTAATATCGTTGAATATATACTCTACGCTTTGTGATATATCTCGAGTATTTTCCTCATTTGATGTCTCGTTGTTCGGTTGGCTTTGTTGATTTTTAATAGGTGTTGTTTTATCGACAGGTTGTGAATAAATGTGACTAACCGCGTCGAGCTCTTTAAACAGGAGCCACGAACGTATTTTTGCCACGTTATTTAGAGCACATTTTACATCGTATTCTTTCGAAATACCATGATGAATACAGTAAACGTTGTTGATTGGCATATTTTTTAACGATGGACCCTCGTATTCTTCCAGATTGATGATTTCGCGCCCCAGAACGTCACGTAAAAGCTCGGCTTTTTGCAAGCCTCTTGTGTAAATACGCAAGGCATAACGACACAGTAAGCGTAGATTGGTGTAGATTTTTTTCAACGGTGTATCACCGTCAAGCCATTCCAATCCATGATGAAAACACGTTAGTTTATTGTTGCTCGCGCGTATACTCCTTGGTAGTTCACCAAAGTCATATGGTGGTTCGACAAGCCAATGACCATAATGTTCTTCCTGAAGAGTCGTCACAGCAATCTCCTTTGGTAGAAAACGGTTGTTTGCATCGTAGAGCGCTTGAATATCCACTATAACGTCCATTATGAGGGTTTGGGGTAGACTGATACCAGGTGTGGTTGCGTAGACGAGTTTAAATATTACAGCGTCGTGTGTGGCGCCCCCCTCACGCACTAAAATCTGTAATGACCTGGCGTGTGGAATCTATCTCTATTACATTATCATACTTGGCGTATACCACACAATTTAATGTAGATGTCAGAGCCGTTGCAAACCGTACTCCGATCCTTACACTACCGTGTCTCACGAGATTCCAGTGACCGAAGCAACTTGCTGATAAGTCCGGTGTCAAGTCAAAGACATACAGACAGTAGCCTTTGGGATAGTCGCTCCTGGTAATATCTAGACCCTCATTCTGAAAGTGTATACCTGTACCGCTAAAGAGCGTGTGATAACTGTCTATCCACTTTTCGTTACCATCAAACACCGGTTGAAGAGGCTTGCTCGGTATTTGTTGACCATCGACATACAGAGAGAGGAAATTTATCGAATGATTATTAAAGTTAAACGGATTTAACGTTGTACTGCCATTGAATGCTCGATTATTCACAAAACCAAGAATTATTCGTTTAGGTAATTGGCCTAGAATAACGTTATCCAGAGTATCGCCAATGATACCGCTATGCATCGTAAAAGCTTTAACCTCAACCCTTGTTATAGGATACTTGGCGGTTGTTTTTGCAAGCATTTTGGCGTGAGCTATCAGCACGCCTGGTGCGATTTTTGCTCGACGGACGAGTAATGTAGCCTCGGTGATATGTAGTTTATGTGTCACACCGGCCGTAGGAGTCTCCATAAGACAAAAATCGTCTTTTGAGCGTACAAGCCGTAACCGTACTTCCACACCGTTCAGCAGAAATTTATCCTGATTAAAAACATCGCAATGCAAATGTCCAATCATATCTAAAGTCCGACCATTCTTTATGTACTTTTCACGATTATTCAGACCGATATTAGGGCTATTCGATGCACCTGGTAGACTGTCAAACGTACCGGGCGTGTCAGCGTACCATAGCGCGGTTGTTAAGTGAGAATTTTTAGCAGCCGGTCCATAATTGAGTAACGTCTCAATATATGCTCTGTAGGGGTATGCATTGTTTGGCGGTGCCACGAGTTTCTGGTTAAAATATACATCCACCTGATTGAAAAGGCTATGCAGAAAGTTATTAACAGGTGCTACGTTGTACTGTGATTCAGCTGTTGGAATAACCCTAACATTTACAATAATCATTGTATGAGCTAGGTCCAGGTATTCTTCACCGTGGCCAGGTATGACAAATTCCAGGGGCCCGTCATCCGTCAGGGACGACACAGGCTTGTAGTGTATCCATTGTGATGCTTCTATAGCCGTCTGCGTTAGAGGTATGGTGAATATGTCGAGCTCCGACTTCATACACTCGGAGGAGTGTGAGTGTAAGAACGACATTGTTAAACACCTCTAAAAATATCGTTGGTCTTTGCTCGTTTGCGTCTACTACTTTCGATACCTCGTCTCTTTCTCTTTGTTATCCTTTTCTTTTTATTCTTCGCGACACCACGATGTTTCCTTGCTGCAATGCGTCTACGTCTTGCAGACTTCTTCTTCTTCTTCTTCTTCTTCTTCTTCTTCTTCTTCTTCTTCTTTATTCCTAACGATTTTTTCGAAATACCAGTACGCCTTTTCCTCGTCCTCTTAGGCACGCGTCCCGATAACGACTGTATCATGCGAGCGGTACTCACAGCATTATATCCTGAACCATTCATGAGAAGAGAGATTTTTTCATTGGCTTTTCGTTGTAAATTATCTCCAGATTCAGCTGCGCGTCGACGCAATGACTCCTTGAATGGCATTTTGCGACCGCTCACATCCTCGATAACGTGTAAACCCGTGCGAATGGCTTCTTTCCCTATAGCTTTAGCACCTCTGGTCAACAGTGGTAAAACACTCCGAAATAGACCACCGAGAAAACTACTGATCCCGTGACCGCGGGGAACCCGCAAACACGTTACCTATATAACCACCTCCGCCACCTATTTGATTCTCATAATACGTCGTATAATGAGCACACATATTGTCTAATTGAGTCGTTTGAAATGAAGTGTGAGTGTTAACGTTCCATACTCGTATGCAATAGGATTACCCAGATGATCTCTTATATCCACCTCGATCGTTCTGAAGCAATTGTTGAGTAAACCTATGTAATTTGACGATGAGAAACATTTTACTTGCGTTGTACCATACGTGTAGTTTTTTGTATTTAAATTTACAATCCTGAGTAGTGCTGTCTGTGTATCACCTACTGTATACGGTACACAAATATCGCTGTAGACAAAAAGCTGATCGGGCAGAGCCCTATTTATACACGCGGGTACTCGTCCTACGCGTGGAACGCCTCGCATAAGCTGCAGGTAAAGACCCCCTGGGGTTTCTCGGTCAAGCAGCAGTTCTTCGTGTTTCTCAAAGCCCAATATACGTGCTATTTTACCACTCATTCGTAATACTCCAGGGTAGCCTAGAGGTTCAGGGCACAACTCTGTTACCTCAGACTCGAGGGCAACGTACTCTTTAGCCTTTTCAACATTTACAATTTTTATGCCTGCTTCTCGCAGCCCCGGTAAATCATTGATATTTGCCACAATTTCTTCGTGATTTTTGTACAAACCTCGAGGTATTCGGTTTGTAGTAACTTCTTTATTCTCACAAGCCATCCAGCCGATTATCGTATCTGCTTCTTGTAAATGCGTCATTGTACAGGGTATATGAATTTCCGATAAGCCCACAACCCAGCGACCCTTTAACGATATTTCACGAGGCAATTGAGTTATAAAATGTGTTGTTGTATTTTTGGGAAAATACTTCATACTGCTGTTGCTCGGTAGAACAAGAAAAAAATTATCCTCGTCATGCATCGTTTGGACAAAATTTCGTTTATTCGAGACCGTGAACGTTTGACGCTGGTATCCACGAGTTAAATTTCGCCGGATAGCCCACCCAACTTACGAAAATTTGTTTTTTCGCACCGTGTCCTTTTGTCCGTAAAACTTTATCAATCTTGAATTCTTTATTCTTCTCCATACGCTTCTCATGAACGCTCGTTAATTCTTCGGGGTAAAAGAAACCATCGATCGTTTCGTCTTTGAGATCGCACAACGCATACACATACAAGCCCTGTCTATGTAAAACTTTTTTGATACGAAAAATTTCTTCACTCCAATTTTTCTCGTAACCTTTTTCGAAGGTGCCTTTAGTTCTACTGATTCGAACATAATCACCGGGTTTGTATTTATACGTTGTGAAACGTCTCTTTTCACGTCGCTTTATCGCGCTAATTGTCATATTGCGCACCGCTGTATCGGCATTATATAGCGTTACGGCGGCCGGTTGCATTTTAATGCTCGAGTGTACAGCATGATTGTACGCATAAACCAATTGTTGTAGTATATCGATGTAACGATGAGTATTACGATGTGTGAAGTAGCGCCACATCCGTTCCTTGAGAGTGCGATTAAAACGCTCGACAATCGAGGCTTTTACATCAGGATTACGAGCAACACGGAATTGTATGTTTTCATCTTTGAGAAATTTTTCAAGTTGACCACCAAGGAATTCTTTTCCACGGTCGGTTTGTAGTGAAACAGGTGTACGACCATCATTACGCTCGAGAATACGTTTAAATGCCTTTGTTACTTCGCGCACAGTTTTGTCCTGCAAGGGTTCGACCCAGGCATATTTGCTGACAACGTCAATTACCATAAGCAGATAGGAGACGTTGTCGTTATAGCTACTCAATGAACGTAGATTCACGAGATCGGCCTCCCAGACATCGTCAATATTTGTAACATTGTAATACAGTCGTGGAAAGACACGGTGCACGGGTCTATGAATGGTATAACTATCCTGTTGAGTGAGCCAGTCATATACGGTGTCTGCTTTATTTTTGCTACTGATTAAACGTCGCGCACCAGCGTATCCAGCTGGATGCGAAGGATCGTAGTACACTTTTTCGAAAGTCATCTTTCACCGCTCGTTGTACAGCTTGTTCTAAATCTTTATCCACTTTTCAAATACTTTTATTACTTTTGTTTTCCGACGTTTTGAAGAAGTATTCCCAGGGTGTGTATCGTCGTTGTCGTCGTAGTCATCGTTGGAATTATCGCCAATCGCATCCACATTCATAGAATGCGAGTCGTTATGTTGCATCATCTGAACATCTTTTCTTGGTCGTTTAGTACCTCTAGATACGCCTAAATCCCACAATCTACTGTTGCCTATAAATTCACGCGGAACGCTCTTTGTGCGTAGACTAACGATAAACTCGTGTCTGCCTGTTGCTTTAAAGTTTTTTCTACCTCGTACTGCATCTTTTATAAGGTCGACAATATTAGAATTTGGAATGAGGATACTGTCTATTGTTACACATCCTTTTTTATCCCATCTTATGCTTTTTGATTCATCACTCGTGGGTTTGCGTAGAAACTTTAATAACGCAGTCGCTCGGCGTTTATACATATTTGGAACGCTATTAACGATGTCAGCATCGCTCGTGGCTTCTGCATTATCTATCTCAGACGATGTTTCGGGTAGTGCTGGTGAAAACAATGTATTTTTCGTACCAACGAGATATAGATAACGCTGCAGTACTTGTAAATACTCTTTCCATTTACTAGCGTCGTCTTTACCATACTTGTTTGATTTAAAAATTTTGTATAGCTCAGTGTCTAGTCTTGAAACAGGATCACCCTGGGTCTGTACTATTTTCTCGTTTGCCGCTGGTGCATGATTATTCCCAGAACCGACCATAGGTATTTCCTCGTAACGACCGTCTGCATCACTATTTTCGTCCTTTACCTCGGACATTGGCACTAAAAACATTTTTTTCGCATGCTCCATTTACGAGCATGAATTTTTATCCTTAACACAGTATTGTTTTATCAATCGTCACTACCACTGAACAATTTACTAAATAAAGTTGTGATTATGGGCGCCAGTAAAAGTGGTAAAAAAGCACCACCCCCTTTTTGAATTATAAAACGTTTCTTCGCTCTCCAATTATATTTCCGTTGCTTACGAGCGACTGTACAAACACCACCACCACCACCACGTTGTTTTGTCACACATCCTGAGACAAGCTGTCGAAGTATATTTTTATATTTTTTAAAACGTTTTTTAATACTTGACTTGACACAAACAACTCCTTGTAAAATGTTTAACGCGCATTCACAGATACAATTGATTAGAGGCTTATCAGCATTACGCAACATTGATTTTCGCAGTTTTTTATTCGAATGACAAATAGCGTTAAGTAGGGCTATACAACGTTCATCGAATGGAATGTAATGTGTATTTTTCTTCTTCTTTTTCTTCGCGCTGGTGCTATCCCTCATTATTACAGTTTCACAGCAGATGTATTATGATGCGTGATGCGTACACGACTCATATCCATTAGCGACTGATGTAGTGTCTACTTGTGCTTCCAATTAAATACGTTGACGAGTGTTTTTCGGCATGTAGACCAGCATTCGTGGATCATCGGGAAATATCATTGTACGACATCGACAATAATCGGGTGTCGATTGTTTAAGATCCAAGAGTAGATAACCGTGTGGCTGTGCGGTAGCATCGTAATATGACTCGGTTAGAAATCGTGGATTCTCGGGGTATACTTGTCTCGCTAGATGTGTAATTTGTGCTCGATCACGTGGATTTTTAAATATCACCATATAATTGGCGTTTAATGATATATCACGTTGTCCGTGTCCCTGATGGAAAATATTTTGTGTGATAAAAATCACACTAATATTTTTATGATGGCTACCTTTTGTGAAAAGGTCGACAATGGTATTATTTGAGGATTCGCGCATTAAATCATCGATAATAACCAATTTTTTCAAGTTATTGTCGCTCGAATAATCCTCCTGTTGCGGTCGACCCTCGTTAAATTTAATTTTTGGGATTTTGGATTTTTTATTACACCCAGTCTTAGTAATTAACGACGACGGTTGTTGTTGTTGTTGTTGTTGTTCACATGTGTTATTCAGAGCAGCGATATCAGAATCGAGAGTATCTCCATAATAAAATATAATACAGTCAAATTCAACGTTACTCATTTAATTGAGAAACTTTAGAAATTTTTTCACGAAAACTGTTTTCCCACATCCAGTGGGGCCACAAATCAGCGACGTCCACGGATGTTTCCAGCGTACATCCATTATTATTTTTACTTATAAAGCGTGACAAATCCACGATACTATTGATGATGATGATGATGATGATGATGATGACGGTGAATATCGTAAAGCAACGAGATGCAAAATCGCATACACCAAGTGCACAATAAACGTGTTACCCAGCCGGGCGGCGGCGGCAGCGGCGGCGGCGCGTACCCACACGTCGTTATTAGCTTATCAGACGTGTGCGCGGGCGCGGTTCAGCTTATACAGATACACACTCGCCTGGTCATAAGCTTATGAGCGAGCGTGTGTCACCGCGGCACATGCGCACAATTTAGCTTTTTAAAGCGCATGTGTATTCAGAAGATTGTGTTTTTCGTTTAACACTATTTGACGTACATTTTTAAATAAATTTTTCAAAGCAACTATTAATGCTGATGATGCTGAGTAAAAAACACGTTTAAATACCATACATGTTTCTTTATTGTAGAGAGAGAGAGAGAGAGAGAGAGTATTATACATAAAAATATTAATAATTTCAATTTATACTGAGGCGAGACATGGGTGGGAAGGGTTATCGACGACGACGAGTCACGTGTGTATTTAAGAAAAGTAACGCAATAATTATCTTAACATCTACAAATGGTAAAATTAATTATTATCTTTATAATCATGTGTAATCGCGTGAATTATGAAAAATTAATTCTTGCGTAACCGAGAGCAATCGTTCTCCGATCATTCTTCTTCAAACGGTTTTGAAGCCACCAGAGAAATGTCCGTGATTAATTTTTTCACTTCCTGTGTTATAAACGGAACACAAAATATCTGCAACTCAAGGAACAATATATGGAAATGTTCAAGGAATGAGGGATCCACTCGATGACGTACAGCTTCACACAGATTAGAGCTATTCTGTGTTAAAAGAGTTTTAATACGCACTTGGTCCACATTCTCGATTAGTTCTTCAGCGGGAATATGTAGAACTAATTCAGCACACAGAACATCGATACAGTTTTTCACATAAACGACGTAGCGCTGGAGCCGTCTGAAGCGCTCATCGACACACCGTGTTACGATGCATAGTCCGTCAAAAGATTTCTTTTGCATAACTATATTCGGTGAATAGATGTTTTTCTTCTTCTTCTTCTGTGGTGGTGGTGCTTCCAGCTGTTTATTTTCATCGTTAGGGTTGACGTCCACGGCGATCACATTGTCCTTGGCTTGGTCGAAAACAATGGATTTTGAGCCAAACGAGGACGCAAAGTGAATCTCGCAGTCATCGATGTTGAGTGTTTTACGGATGCGTTGATCAGCTTTCCAGCCATAATTCGTACAGGTCCCGAAATATGATGCTATCTCGGTCAAGGCATCTTGTAGTTTACACCACTTTGTAGATTCAAAGGTAATACCACCCGACGAGTTATTATGCTGCAGCTTAACGGCCGGCGTAACGTCACCGCTTGCGCGTACCTGAAGACCCACAGTTATCCTCTTTGTTTCCGAGTAGTTCAAATTGTATGTTGTAGCAAGCAACAATGGTGCTTCAGAATTTTCCATGGTTGATAGAAAAATACAACAGAGCGACACGGAAAAATGAATAAATAATGAGGGAAACGAAGCTACGATAACTGTATTTCGTAGCTTGTCACGGGTTGGACTGCCACCCGATCCTCTTTACAAATGTTTTTATAGACGGGTGTGAATCGCCTCATATGTTGGAATAGTGGGGGCAAGCGTTTACCCCCACCAACGTAACCTTAGTAGAGCATATATAGAGAGAAGTTATACTTCTGTATACTACCAATTATTGTAGTGTAAAAATTGTTTATTTCATCACAAATAGATATTTCATAGCGTAAAATTTGAAACATTATAGCAAACCCCCTCTGGCCTTATGTAGTTACGTTTCAGTAATGGTCGAAAGAATTTTGCATTATAATGAGTCTACGGTAGATGGAAAACACTTGAACGTTATACGTATAAGAATAAATATACGAATTTTCATATTGTGCGTCTACCTGTACGAGAAAGTATCTATGACCCCCTCGAGGGTCAGCGCCGTCAGTACGACCGATTGTAAATATGTATAAACAGGCGCCGTATTGTATATTGACCATATACAAATTCAATAGCTAGCGTCTGTCCATTGGAACATAATTTATTACGGTGCTCGGGGGGTTTTCAGTTTTCCACCAAAGGCTGATAATTATCATTGTCGTAGCAGTGTAAGGGTTGATTGACAATGAAACGTTTGCCCGGGTATACCATTTTTAATAAGTAAATATGAATACAATTTAATGTAAAGAGAGTAGCGAGAACGAAAAATTTCTCGTAATATATTTTTGAAAATGAATTTATTATAAGAATTTATACTGAATATAATTATGTAAAATAAGCTAGTTCACAAGCGTTTATGTAAATGTTGGGTATTTTTTTGTTTGTTTGCAAATACACAGACCCTGATGGAAAAGCTATCGTAGAATTTGCGTTTATTGTCTTGTGTATACACGTGTTACAGATGTATATATATAAATGGAGCCTGTCTATTTTGTCAATGCAGTCTAGTATAAAAACGGCAGACGTTTCGTATTACCGTATTGTAAATAGATACCAAAAGTGCATATATAAATGTAAATTAAGAATGTCTGTTTCAGACAATACAGCTTTCTTAGAAAACGGGTGGAGTGTAGCGCTTCATGTTTATACTCTAGACAAAGTGCTAATACGAATTAAATCATGTTTAAGAAATAGTAGGCGCCTACGCTAGTTGGCACTGAAGCAGCGTTATCGTTGTAAGAATGTCTGTTTAGACAATGCAGCTTTCTAGAGAAAACGGTAGGCGTGCATGGGTTCATGTTTACAGCATTCCCAAAGAGGTAGTACGAAATAAATTATCTTTAAGAAATAGTGCACGACTGTGTGTAGCCCTCAACCCCTTGTGAAGACACTCTGTCACTGTACTGTAACAGAGTTACACTCTCTAGCCTATTTTCTTATGTCGAACGGTCATAAGAGCCGAGAGGATGTGAAAACACCTACAAAATTAGACTCGGTACAAGAGTACCGAGGTTTTGCGGGCAATAGGCCATCGCCCCTAATGCAAAAACTAGAGCTGTCGCCGCTCCGAAATTCCCTCGACAACGAAAACAGCAGGTCAGCGACCGGCTGGCCATGCTGGGAGGCGAGGGGAAGGCGGTGAGCGCGGCAGCGGCGAACCGCCGAAGTCAGGAAATGCCTTCGATTTTAAAACTATGATGAAGAACGGGGAGAGAGGAGCTCTCTTGGCTCAAAAGGCTAAATCAGAAAGGATAAAAGAAAAAGAACAGTAAAGAGTAAAATTAAAAAGTGGAAATTCTAAAAGCAAAAGAAAGATACGAAAAGTAGAGTCTGTGTGCATTTCGAACAGTGAAGCAAGTGAGGGACACTCCGAGACCCGTGAGAAAAGAGGACACAAACAGGCGAGAGATAGAAATCTAATTAGAAATAGCCAGTTAAATCGTATATAACGTATGCGATCATAGAAATCTAGCTAGTACATGAGTTGACTGGTAGAAGATCATTAGAAATAGATTCAGGCGAATAAGCAGGTAGTTTTTAAGGGAATAGGATTAAGAAGATAGATCGAAGCGTGTAGAATAAGTGCATCGAAGTAAGCGAACAATTTCTGAGGAATAAAATCAGTCGTGTGGATCTTAAACCTGCGACACAGACAAGAATTGCCAAATCGTGTGAGTGGAAGAGAGAAAGAACGAGAGCAGAACAGGAGTGAAAGAGAAAGAATTATAAACAGAGTTTATACACTGTCCACAGAGAGTCTGATGCGTGTGGCTGTATGTGTGCGGGTAACGAGTCAATACCAAGGCGTAGGTACGTAACTAAAGCTCGAGCCCGAGGATACCAAGAATTGATGTGCGGATAAGAGGAAATAATAATGAAATAATCGAGGGAATTCCCGATTTCCGATGCAGAATAGTGTATCGAATTCGTAGTAGTTAGAAAATAGATCTAGGTGAAATTAAGTGTATAGAATAAGTAGTACATACAAGCGGATAGCGTATAAGGCGTAGAATTAAATCGAGTAATTAAAACTGCAGTCTAGACGGGAATCGCCTGGCTGAATATGTGTGAAAGAGAAAGAATGGTAAATAGAGTAGATACACTCTATCGAAGGAGTGAGTGCGAAGAAAAATAGCTAGTGGTATGATATATCTGTGCAACGAGTATACAGTAATACCGTTGTATAGAGCCATAACAGGCTTACGAAGAATACCGAGAATCGGTGCACCCGAAATAATATAAGAATTGTCGAAATAATCGCTAAAATTACGAAGTTAAAATAGTCATTATGCAGAACTCGAGTGACCGTACTTAAAAAGTGACTTTTTTCTTGTGAAACTATTTTTCTTGGAATAAAGCCTTACCGTCAACCACTACGAAGTCTCAATTAATCAGTTATGTGATCGAGCCCAAAATCCCACGATAAATAAAAATATATGTGAACGTAAAAAAATAACCGTTACAGTATAGGGACTCAAGGTTGTTATATTTCAAAATTCTCCTCGATTTCTGAATTTATGGTGAAGTCGAAATATATATATAGAGGGTTGTGGGGGTATTCGAGTTAAGGTATAAAATTGCGTGAAACGGTAGTTCTCGTATTATTCAACGTTTAAACGTTCTACAACTAGCATCCTGTCAGTGTAGCATCGTTATTTCACTTTTTGAAAAAAATGGATTCACGGTGCGGCGCTTTACACGGCGTTGGTTCGTGAATATCGCGAACTTTACGTTCCAACGTCTCCGCGCGGAGTTTAGTGCATTGTTGCTGAGTGGTGATGCAAACTCGATTACCGATGCTTATGTGAGTGGTCCGTTACGGCAAGCACCCGCTTTTGTGCAGCAATATGTGATCCAACATCTTACCGATCACGGTGGACTGTTACATGGGCCGCTGAACGAGTTGATTATGGGCGCTGAAAATCGACATGGTAAGTCGAAACAATTTGAAAAATTTTATTTATTTATAATTTTATTTATTATTTGTCGTCTTAAAAGAAAAAAGTTTTGTTATGTGTTCTTTTTCACTTTCATTTTGTATTTTTTATTTCATTGAAATAATTTTTATTATTTAAATATTTATCAATCTTAAAATGATTGAAAGAGTATAATATAAAAACTAATGTTTTATAATTTGATAATTTTATTATTGTTGTCAAAAATGTAATAAAAAAATACATTGTGAGCGTCATATCGTCGAGAACCAAATTTTATTTTAACTGGATGATGAAAAGTGGCTTGATTTTTAATCCACTTTCGCTTTGCTACGCGAAAATTAATACACTTTTTATCAATCAATGTAAAACTTGGTTCGTTAAACTCGGTGGTGTCAGCAATGTGTTTATTCAATTTTTGAAAAATAGTAAAAAATTTTGGTAATTAACAAATTTTAATAAAAACAAAACGTTTTCCTTTAATATGACACATTTTCATTTTTACTCCCTTATTTATTTTAAGAAACTGACACATGTAAAATCACCCCCCTTACAGTGTTCAGTCATAGAGTATTTGTGTACAAAATTTGGAGTTTTTATCGTCTTTTTGTTATTTGCTCTTTTGTATCAGGGGTACAAATTGAAAATGCGGGTTTGATAACAGATGGCGTTACTAACGCTATACGCATCAGGCAGTACTGTGACTATGTTCATGTCAAAGCTACGTCTTATAGCTTTAATTTTCAGTATGTGTCAATTTGTCGCAGTGTCAAATTCATAGTTTTTTTGAGCTCTCAATATGTCGAGTTTCGTGCCAACAAAACAGCATTTGCGGGAAGTTTTAATTTACTTCTTTAATTTGAAGAAAAGTGCTGCTGAAGCACATCGATTGGTCTCCGAGGCTTATCCGAGTCATGTTCCATCGGTTTCAACGTGCGAGAGATGGTTTGTGCGGTTTAGAAGTGGTGATTTTGACGTTGAGGACAAAGAGCGGCCGGGCCAAGTGAAAAAGTTTGAGAATGCTGAATTGGAGGCAATACTCAATGAAGACTCGTGTCAAACTCAACAAGAGCTCGCAGATTCATTGGGAGTGACACAACAAGCCATTTCCCATCGTATAAAAGCCCTCGGAATGATCCAAAAGCAAGGACATTGGGTGCCGTATGAGCTGAAGCCGAGAGACGTCGAGCGCCGTTTTTTTGCATGCGAACTGCTGCTCGAACGGCAAAAACGGAAGGGTTTTTTGCATCGCATTGTCACTGGTGATGAAAAGTGGATCCATTACGATAACCCGAAGCGCAAAAAATCATATGGTTACCCCGGCCATGCATCATCATCGACGGCCAAACCAAATATTCACGGCGCCAAGCTCATGCTCTGTATTTGGTGGGACCAGCTGGGTGTGGTGTATTATGAGCTATTGAAATCGAACGAAACCATCACAGGAGCACTATACCGAACTCAATTGATGCGTTTGAGCCGCGCACTCAAAGAAAAACGGCCACAATACGAGCAAAGACACGACAAAGTAATTTTGCAACATGACAACGCTCGGCCACATGTTGCAGCGCCGGTCAAAACATACCTACAAACGCTGAAATGGGAAGTCTTACCCCACCCGCCGTATAGCCCAGATATTGCTCCTTCCGATTACCACCTTTTCCGATCGATGACACATGGCCTAGCTGACCAGCGCTTCCATTCTTACGAAGAAGCCCAAAAATGGGTCGATGACTGGATAGCAGCCAAGCCGGCCGAATTTTTTCGCGACGGTATCCGTAAATTGCCAGAAAGATGGGAAAAAGTTGTGGCTAGCGATGGACAATACTTTGAATAATTCATTTGTTACCATTTTTTCAGAATAAACGTTCAAAAATAGAAAAAAATCCCGCATTTTCAATTTGTACTCCTGATATTTTACTTTTTTAATCTCGAAAAATATTGTTTATTATTTAAAATTGTATTATAGTTTTTACTTGTTCACTTGACTGAAAGTGGTTTAATTTTTTACTCTTTTTAAACCGTAAAAATAATTTTTATTAAAAATTTTTGTATTATTTTTCCAAAAATTTAATAAAATACATTATCGACACCAGTGAGGGTATGAACCAAGTTTAACTGTGATTGATTGGTTGACGAAAAGTGAATTAATTTTTAATCCACTTTCACTCTATCTCGTAAAAATTAATACACTTTCCGTCAATCAATCAAGCACAGTTAAACTTGCTTCGTAGACTCGTTAACGCTGGCAATGTATTTTATTCAATTTTGAAAAATAATAAAAATATTTTAGCTAAATTAAAAAATAAAAAACAATAGAGTGAAAAACAAAATGTTTTTCTTTAAAGAAATGATAAATTTTTATTGTATTATTTTTCCAAAAATTTAATAAAATACATTATCGACACCAGTGAAGGTATGAACCAAGTTTAACTGTGATTGATTGGTTGACGAAAAGTGAATTAATTTTTAATGCACTTTCACTCTATCTCGTAAAAATTAATACACTTTCCGTTAATCAATCAATCACAGTTAAACTTGCTTCGTAGACTCGTTAACGCTGGCAATGTATTTTATTCAATTTTTGAAAAATAATAAAAATATTTTAGCTGAATTAAAAAATAAAAAACAATAGAGTGAAAAACAAAATGTTTTTCTTTAAAGAAATGATAAATTTTTATTTTCCCTTACAGCTATACGCTCGCTACTTGCATCGAGCAGCAGCGAAAACGACGCCTGACCTCCTAGCGCCGACTCATGCTTGGGGTCACCGTCGTCGTGCACGGCTTCACCCAGCCCCGACGATGATGACAACGCCTCAATGTCAGGCGTGTCGGCAGACGACGGTGACGAGGTTGATATGTTTTTCATCGATGATGATGATAACGACAACCACGCCGATGATGAGGCTATGGAGGAGGATGAGGAGGAAGACGACAGCTCCATCGACGATGATGTCCCCGACAGTCCGGCTAGCCCGGATCCTGAGCAGCCGGGGATAGAGGAAGACGAGGAACCAGTGATGGTTGCGCAGAGGCCTTTAAATATAGACGAGGCAACTACAGAGTCCGCTGACGACTCGTATGATGGTACGTAAAAATAATTAAAAATATTTACTATTAGATTATTTTATGAAGATGAATTAATAAAATTCATTTTCTATTAGACGATGAACCGCAAGATGTTGCACATGTTGTCGTACGCGAGGTCGCGGATATCCCCGATAGCCCCGAGTCACCACCGCCTCAGGAGCAAGGTGTTGACCTGGACGAAGAGGCGGTGTTTATTCGCAACCGCGTGATACCTTACTATCACGTGGATGGTACGGTCGGGGATGACTCCGACTTCTGCGACGAGGACGATGACCTTGTTGCTGTGCGGTTGTACGAGGCATGGCTTGGGCCCCCTGAAGAGTGAGCGTAAAATAAATCCTTAAATCTGGATATTTTATAGCTCACTGGCCTCCGCTGTTGTCGCCAATACCGTCACTGGCTTCAACCGTGTCCTCTTCGTCGTCGTCATCGTCGTCGTCGTCGTCGTCGTCGTCGTCACCATCATCATCATCATCATCATCATCATCATCATCATCATCATCATCATCATCATCATCATCATCATCATCATCATCATCATCATCATCATCATCATCATCATCATCATCATCATCATCATCATCGTCGTCGTCGTCGTCGTCGGATGAAGAGGAATCAACGTCATCGTCAGCGCCCCCAGCCTTTACAGCGTCGTCATCAGCATCGGCTTCGCTCGAGGTATGTCCCAAAAATCATTCGAAATCATAGCCAGGGTACAGAGATCCGAGACACCGCGGTTAGCGGTAAATATTTACGGCGTTTCGGGGTTTCAGCGCGACAGATCAATCTAGCGTTATTACAACCACCCGTATCTATAAATCCGGTCACGTGGATTCGTAACTCCATCCGAGACATTCACGATTATTTCGTAAAGGATCGCGATGACACGGATTTAATAGGTGTGGGTTTTGTCACTGACGGGATGGCAGACGGCAAAGCGGACATATCATTGAGGCCTATTTCACGGTTCACTGATGAAGCCCTATGGGCTTTGATGTGTGCCGTGAATCAGAGCTCGAGGGTTCTCGCGGCCTCTGACACGCTGTGATTCACCGTTACGTATGTAGCGGTGCCTACTGGTCAGGGGCTCCGTGTGTCAATGGTGAAGAGTCGATCCGTGGTTTGTATGATACAAAACGGTGATAATTTGTGTTTTCCTCGCTCGATCGTTGTAGCTCTTGCAAACAACGTATATAAACGCGAACGTAGCAAAGACGCGCAAATAGCTTGGACGCGTATACGACAAGGGGCGTCGCTCGACCAACGTAAAAAAGCGCAATCTCTTGTTCAGCTGGCCGGTGTGCAAATACCTCTAGAAGGCTGTGGTATTCCGGAAAAAACAAATTTCCAAAGATACCTCATGCCTTTGAGGATTGCTATCACAGTATACGGTTGGGAGTCACTCGGTACAGGTGTACCCCCGCTTTTTGATGGACAAACGTCTTTCGTAATGCAGGGGCCATCTGAGGTTGTTAATATAGCGTATAGTGCTATTTTAAAACACTATTCGCCAATCATCAACGTAATGGGCGCAGCAGGTGGTAAGAATTATTGTATACCGTGCAATAAATCTTACCGTCGTCAATTCGAGCATCGTTGCACGAGTAAGTGTCCACGATGCTTCAGTGTGCCGCCCTGTATCAAAGAGTTAGCCCCAACGGCTGATAAAGAGCTCGTGCCCGGTCCGGTGGCAGGTAGTAGTCAAACAGTGCCCACCGCTGTGAATAGCGAGAAGTCGTGCGACGATTGTGGACGAATGTTCTACAACCCCTTGTGTTTCGCTAACCATTTAAAACCATTGGTTAGCCGCTATAATCTGCAACAGCTTAAAAAATCTATTTGCGAGACTTACCGTATTTGTAAATCTTGTGATAAAGTTATGAGTAATCATCACAAGATTCACGAATGCGGTGTTTCTTTTTGTCGTTTGTGTCGTAGTTCGCATGGCTACAATGATCGTTGCTATATGCAAATTGTCAAACCACGGAAAGAATTGGAACCGGTCGCGGGACACCCTGAAACGCTATTTATATTTTACGATTTTGAAACGCGCCAGGATAAGCCGTATATTACACCAAATACGGGAGACGACTCGTTCGAGCACGTAGTCACTCATTGTGTAGCGCAACAGCTGTGTGAGCTTTGTTTTTCAGCGGGAGAGCATCTACCATTGAGCACTTGCTCGTGGTGCGGTGTACGAGAGTTTTTATTAAAAAATAATCCAGTAGATGAATTTGTAGATTTGGCCGTGCGACCTTCTACGAAATTTCGCAATATAGTGTGTATTGCACACAACGCCAAGGCATTTGACAGCCAATTTGTATTGCGAAGTATCGTAGAACGTTCCACGGATATGCCCACACCCAGTATAATTTTGACCGGTAATTCAATAGTTTCAATGCGAGTGGGCCGCACGACTTTTATAGACAGCATAAATTATTTTCATATGCGACTCAGTGCACTACCCAAAGCCTTTGGGTTTAGCGAGCAACTGGCCAAGGGTTATTTCCCGCACCTCTTCAACACTGAAGATGCACAAGGCTATAACGGTGTTCTCCCCGCAGCTACGTATTACTCGCCCGACACAATGAGTAAACCAGACCGCGCGGAATTTTACGAATGGTACGCTGAGCAAGTCGATAAAGCCGTAACATTTGATTTTGAAAAAGAAATTTTTAAGTATTGCAAGATGGATGTTGACATACTCCGTCGAGCTTGCTTTGAATTTCGGAAAATTTTTTTATCCGTAGGTAATACATGCCCATTCACCGAGGCCACTACGATAGCATCGGCTTGCTCGGTCGTGTACCGTCGTAATTTTCTAAGACCCGATACAATTGGTCTTATACCTGCCGGTGGTTATATGCGTGCGGAAAATCACTCACAGCAGGCCGTCGACTGGCTATTATGGGTCGAGCATGAGCTCGGTCATACGCTTATTCACACGGGTCGCACCCGTGAACATAAGCTACCCGAAAGGCCGCGTGTCGACGGTTATATAGAGGTAAACAATCGTCGTATTGTTTATCAATACCATGGTTGTTACTGGCATGGATGCCGTGAGTGTTTTTCAAACGATCGCGCGAGAAAGTCTCACGCTGGTAACGAGAGTATGGACACTCGATATGAGCGTACTGTGGCAATGAGTTTAAAAATTCGTTCGCATGGTTACGAATTGGTGGAGATGTGGGAGTGTAACTTCAATCTACTCCGCAAAGTCGAGCCACGCGTAAACGAATTTTTAAAAAATCATCCACGGCGCACCACAGAGAGTTTGAACCCTCGTGCAGCGTTTTATGGTGGTCGCACAGGTAATATCGTCACCTCCTACGATGTCGCACCAGGGGAGAAGATATCGTACATCGATATCTGCTCGCTGTATCCGTATATATGTAAGACAGGTCGCTTCCCGGTGGGGCACCCGGAAATATATATCGGTACCGAGTGCGACGATTTGTTGGGGGGTTCACTCGATGCTCTCGGTGTAACGGTCAACGGTTTGGTCGAGTGTACCGTATTGCCTCCGCGCCACCTCTTTCACCCCGTGCTACCTGTTCAAATGCACGAGAGACTGCTACTTGCTCTGTGCCGTAAGTGTACAGAGTCTATGGTACAAGCCTCGTGCATTCATGAGAACCCTGACGACCGGGCTTTCACCGGTACCTGGGTGACGGATGAGGTGCGGAAGGCAATAGATATGGGCTAAGAAATCTTAAAAATTTCGATGATTTGGGCGTACAAAACAACAATGTACAATCCCGTTACACGCGAGGGTGGACTGTTTGCCTCTTATGTAAATACATTTTTGAAAATTAAACAGGAGGCGAGCGGTTGGCCCGAGCACTGTATCGACGAAGCGTCTCGTGAGGAATATATAGATTATTACGAGCGTGTGGAGGGTATCCGGCTGAACGCTAACAACATTACGCGTAATCAGGGCTTACGCTCAGTTGCTAAGCTTTGCTTAAATTCGTTCTGGGGTAAGTTCGGTCAGCGGGATAACCTGACGCGCACGGAAATAATTAAAACTCGCGAGAAGCTATTGTTGTATTTGTACGACAATGAGAAAGAAATTCAACGCCTGCTACCGGTTAACGACGATTTGCTATATTTAAATTGGATATCTCGCGAGGACGCTATTACCCCTAGCCCCTTAACTAGTGTGGTTATAGCTGCATTTACAACGGCCTTGGCCCGTCTGAAACTTTATAGCTACCTCGAGCTATTGGACAGACGGGTTTTGTATTACGACACGGACTCTGTTATTTACGTGAGTACTGGTGATGATGCTTGGGAACCCTCGGTAGGTAATCTCCTCGGTGACATGACCAACGAGTTGATATCGGTGGCGCCGAACGCTTATATCAACTCGTTCGTCTCCGGTGGCCCGAAATTTTATGGTTATACGGTTCCGACTACCGAGGATCCTGAAACGGTGGTGGACACTGTTTGTAAAGTGAAGGGGATAAGTTTGAATTATAAAAACTCGGAAACAATTAATTTTTATTCAATAAGTGAATTCATAAAATCGGAATTACCATCGTTTAGTAACACAGTGTTTAATAAAAAATTTAATTCAATTCAAAGAACGCCCCTGCACAACGTCATCACCCGTACAATGTACAAAACTTGTCGTGTCGTATGTCGTAAACGTCGCCATATTACACACCGGTTATCACTACCGTTTGGTTTTAAAGATAACGATCCTGATAATGGCTAGTAACATCTATTTGTAATATTAACTCTTGTAAATATGTAAATATGTATCAACATGTTAATAGAATGCGCTCGCCTCTGCGTGTATGTGTGGTTATTTATGTATATAGTTTGTAGATAATTTTTCACAATTGTTTTGCACTTGTAACTTTGTACATATATATATCAGGGGTACAAATTGAAAATGCGGGTTTGATAACAGATGGCGTTACTAACGCTATACGCATCAGGCAGTACTGTGACTATGTTCATGTCAAAGCTACGTCTTATAGCTTTAATTTTCAGTATGTGTCAATTTGTCGCAGTGTCAAATTCATAGTTTTTTTGAGCTCTCAATATGTCGAGTTTCGTGCCAACAAAACAGCATTTGCGGGAAGTTTTAATTTACTTCTTTAATTTGAAGAAAAGTGCTGCTGAAGCACATCGATTGGTCTCCGAGGCTTATCCGAGTCATGTTCCATCGGTTTCAACGTGCGAGAGATGGTTTGTGCGGTTTAGAAGTGGTGATTTTGACGTTGAGGACAAAGAGCGGCCGGGCCAAGTGAAAAAGTTTGAGAATGCTGAATTGGAGGCAATACTCAATGAAGACTCGTGTCAAACTCAACAAGAGCTCGCAGATTCATTGGGAGTGACACAACAAGCCATTTCCCATCGTATAAAAGCCCTCGGAATGATCCAAAAGCAAGGACATTGGGTGCCGTATGAGCTGAAGCCGAGAGACGTCGAGCGCCGTTTTTTTGCATGCGAACTGCTGCTCGAACGGCAAAAACGGAAGGGTTTTTTGCATCGCATTGTCACTGGTGATGAAAAGTGGATCCATTACGATAACCCGAAGCGCAAAAAATCATATGGTTACCCCGGCCATGCATCATCATCGACGGCCAAACCAAATATTCACGGCGCCAAGCTCATGCTCTGTATTTGGTGGGACCAGCTGGGTGTGGTGTATTATGAGCTATTGAAATCGAACGAAACCATCACAGGAGCACTATACCGAACTCAATTGATGCGTTTGAGCCGCGCACTCAAAGAAAAACGGCCACAATACGAGCAAAGACACGACAAAGTAATTTTGCAATATGACAACGCTCGGCCACATGTTGCAGCGCCGGTCAAAACATACCTACAAACGCTGAAATGGGAAGTCTTACCCCACCCGCCGTATAGCCCAGATATTGCTCCTTCCGATTACCACCTTTTCCGATCGATGACACATGGCCTAGCTGACCAGCGCTTCCATTCTTACGAAGAAGCCCAAAAATGGGTCGATGACTGGATAGCAGCCAAGCCGGCCGAATTTTTTCGCGACGGTATCCGTAAATTGCCAGAAAGATGGGAAAAAGTTGTGGCTAGCGATGGACAATACTTTGAATAATTCATTTGTTACCATTTTTTCAGAATAAACGTTCAAAAATAGAAAAAAATCCCGCATTTTCAATTTGTACTCCTGATATATATGTGTGTGTGTGTAGGTTTGTGTGTGCGTGTGTGTTTTATGTACATATAGATACCGTGCGCGTGTGTGTGTAAATACGTACATTTATCTGCACAGCGTTGTAAATTATTTTTATTCTTTATGAATATTATTGTATATATGTATATGTGTAAAAACGATAAAAAATATATGGCTTTATTTATATAATTTTGTAAAATGATAATAAAATCACGTATATACAAGCGTGTACAGAACGATATTATATGCAGATTTATTTGTATAATTTTGTGAAATAATAATAAAAACACGTATATACAAACGTGTGCGGAACCATTTTGAAATTCGTATGAATAAGATCGAAACTTTGAATTTCCTGTCTTATTATTCGAAAGTACTCCTACCATACACATTTTCATATTTAACTATGCTGGCTATTGACGCGAGATGTATATATCTAATGGTAACAGCTGTGAAAAAAACTCAGTTGAAAAGGAAACGTCGTTGTGAAAGTATCTTTGCCTCTCTTTCCACAATGAATACTATTAGTAGTATACTCATGATCGACTGCTGCAAGGATCCCCGAGACTTCACCAAAGCTGAGCTCGCGTACATACTGAAGCCGCTGCTATTGAAACATTGGGGCGGAAAAATAGAAATTCTGTACGACAAACTACCGGAGGAGCTCAAAGTTGACCGTGAGGTCTCCTCGTACATGCCATGCTATGTACATTACAATAAATCGGGCACGAAAACACAAATTGACGGTCGACCACCAGCTCGCCGTGACTGCCACGGATGCCATTGAAAATTACGGATGAACAATACATGTTTGTTGGACGAGAATGGTAAAATAAAACAGTTTTTTATGAAACTAAAAATAACGAGTATGTTCATTTACCGTTGTTGTAAATAGTCGTTTAAATTATTAAATTTTTTCATTAACAAAATTTTTTTAAAAAAGCTACGTGAAGGGGTCTCGGTTATCGACGACTGGGGGGAAACCGGTTGATGGTGGGGTGCAGAATATTATTTACCGCGAGACCCAATCTTCTTATCTTCCGTAAGTCCCAAATTAGCTGTAGCGATGGTCGGCTACATACCGACGGTTGACAACCGATCCGCTTTACCGATCACCGATACATTTTCTGCTAGACCGACTGTCAACATTCAATCTTCTTTACCACCAGTCGGTAACACGATCACAGTAGATGACGCATTGGTGATTAATTTTCTGCTGGACCGACTGCCGACATTCAATCTTCTTTACCGACGATCGGTATCACAATTACCGATAGTAGATGGCGTATCGGTAATTTTTCTGCTAGACCAGCTGCCAGCACTCAATCTTCCTTACCATCAGTCGGTAACACGATCACCGACTGTAGGTGACGTACCGGTAATTTTCTGCCTAACCGACTGCCGACATCTAACTTTCTTTACCATCAGTCGGTAACACATTTACCGACATTAGATGGCGCATTGGCAATTAAGTACAGGTCAAAATCCGGCAGATGGCGCTGCGACGCTGCACCAATCAGAACACTAGGATAGGTGGACTGGGGGTAGGGACTGGTGGGGACCAATCAGGGATGGGGCAGGAATGGTGGGGGGTGGTGGGGCTTGTGGGGACCAATCAGGAACGGGGTAGGGTAGTGGGGGTAGACACGCCCCCTGGAACAACCAATGAAGAAGCAGCAGGGGAGGTGGGTAGTAGTGGGGAGGGGTGGGGTTTGTCTAGACACGCCCCTGGCGTTAGACGGCCACGCCCTGTCTTTCTATAACGGGCCCCTTCTACTATAATAGTATGATATCAGGGGTACAAATTAAAAATGCGGGTTTGATAACAGATGGCGTTACTAACGCTATACGCATCAGGCAGTACTGTGACTATGTTCATGTCAAAGCTACGTCTTATAGCTTTAATTTTCAGTATGTGTCAATTTGTCGCAGTGTCAAATTCATAGTTTTTTTGAGCTCTCAATATGTCGAGTTTCGTGCCAACAAAACAGCATTTGCGGGAAGTTTTAATTTACTTCTTTAATTTGAAGAAAAGTGCTGCTGAAGCACATCGATTGGTCTCCGAGGCTTATCCGAGTCATGTTCCATCGGTTTCAACGTGCGAGAGATGGTTTGTGCGGTTTAGAAGTGGTGATTTTGACGTTGAGGACAAAGAGCGGCCGGGCCAAGTGAAAAAGTTTGAGAATGCTGAATTGGAGGCAATACTCAATGAAGACTCGTGTCAAACTCAACAAGAGCTCGCAGATTCATTGGAAGTGACACAACAAGCCATTTCCCATCGTATAAAAGCCCTCGGAATGATCCAAAAGCAAGGACATTGGGTGCCGTATGAGCTGAAGCCGAGAGACGTCGAGCGCCGTTTTTTTGCATGCGAACTGCTGCTCGAACGGCAAAAACGGAAGGGTTTTTTGCATCGCATTGTCACTGGTGATGAAAAGTGGATCCATTACGATAACCCGAAGCGCAAAAAATCATATGGTTACCCCGGCCATGCATCATCATCGACGGCCAAACCAAATATTCACGGCGCCAAGCTCATGCTCTGTATTTGGTGGGACCAGCTGGGTGTGGTGTATTATGAGCTATTGAAATCGAACGAAACCATCACAGGAGCACTATACCGAACTCAATTGATGCGTTTGAGCCGCGCACTCAAAGAAAAACGGCCACAATACGAGCAAAGACACGACAAAGTAATTTTGCAACATGACAACGCTCGGCCACATGTTGCAGCGCCGGTCAAAACATACCTACAAACGCTGAAATGGGAAGTCTTACCCCACCCGCCGTATAGCCCAGATATTGCTCCTTCCGATTACCACCTTTTCCGATCGATGACACATGGCCTAGCTGACCAGCGCTTCCATTCTTACGAAGAAGCCCAAAAATGGGTCGATGACTGGATAGCAGCCAAGCCGGCCGAATTTTTTCGCGACGGTATCCGTAAATTGCCAGAAAGATGGGAAAAAGTTGTGGCTAGCGATGGACAATACTTTGAATAATTCATTTGTTACCATTTTTTCAGAATAAACGTTCAAAAATAGAAAAAAATCCCGCATTTTCAATTTGTACTCCTGATAGTATAATAAAAAATGAAAAAACCGATAAAATCGCGCGGTGTTCGAACCAAGCAGACTTATAATTTTTCAGATACTTTGATACAACATAGATAGAATTGTGTAATGGTCGAGCGGGCTGACGCGCCTATTTTTTTTACCGCGACCTAAACAGTCCCAGTTCGGTCCCCGGCCTGTACTTTTTTTTCTTTCCAGGGGAAAAAAACTTTCTTTCTGGTCTTAAAATTATACGAGGGCCGTTTGCAAGGTTTCCAGCCTCATCGACATAAAGTAACTGTAGAAAAAAACGCTTTTGTAAAGCACAGCCATCTTTAGATTTTTTGTCTTCTGTGAAAACCCGCTGGCACGACACAATCCTCTGCTCTCACCTCGGACAATTTCATCGACTTCACCGGATCTACTCATCGTATTCGTGCTTAAGAGGACTCAAAACAGGGTAAGAGTGTGTTGGACAATCAGCTGGCGCACGGCGATCGATATTCGCTGTCCGTCGACCTGTTGCTGTGACTATAGCACGCTGCGTTCGGTTGGGCCGGAGATAGCCGAGGCAGGGCTTTGCGGAGCCGAGGCTGTGCCTCGCAGGCATGCCGCGTTAAGCGAGAGGATATCTCTCTAGCTTGACTTCAGCGCCCAACGACACTTTCGTATCTCGCAGCCATATTGAAAATTTAGACACTTTTCTGAAACATCCACGGAACAGCGCACGCATCTACGCGACTCTCGGACCTGTTTTCGCTGAATTCACTGGACTCGCTCAACATTTTGTGCCCACAAGGACGCAAAAATTCAGGTAAGAGTACACCGTCACAGTTCTGTGCAATTCACTGGCGGTGAGGAGTAAAAAATAAGTCGGTACATCAACATAATTGTCTCACTTTGTGGCGTGCGCTGCAGCATGGGCTGCACCACGTTTTCCTCACTCTATCTTGCCTGCTTGATTAATATAATTACGCATGTGCTTTATATTCACTGTAGTTTCCTCCAGTAAATCTGCTGGGAAAATACTGTAAATATTTTCTACTCAATTGTGCATCCTCATTATTTTACTTGTCATGCTCTGCAGCGCTGACTGTGTCACTGGTCTCATACTCTACTCACAGCATTCAAGCAATCAAATTGCAAGTGCTCTCATCCAGTCACTGCAACTTCTCTCAGATAAATCTGCTGAGAGCTTGCAGTGGATAATTGACACATTCTACGCACTCATTTCTCATGCCGTGGCGTGCTCTGCAGCGTTGGCCGCATCACGTTCACCGCACACACACACACACCTAGCATACAATTAATATAATTGTGTGCTGCTCAAGTCTTGAATTCAAAATTCAGTTCTATTTATTTATTTATTTATGCATTTGTTAATTCTCTACTTTTTGGTGTATTTAATTTCATATCATTTTTGTATTCTGTCTAAATTTAGCCTAATTTTGGATTTACACTAAACTTTTATATTTTTTCCAAATTTTATATTATTTTGTATACAAAGTTATGGAAGGTAGAATAAACCGCTTCCTCAATATAACACCTATGTGTCTGGTTTGTTTTCCACCCTGTCTCGAGTGAGTTTTCATTATTTCCAATATATTCACAGATCGGTCAAACCACATCGGACGGATTCTCAAACAGAGTGCATCGTTACAATTTATCTAAATTCAATGACGGTGAGGTATGGAAATCTCATTAGTACATCCTGATAAGTCTCATACCGTGGCGTGCTCTGCAACGCGGGCTGCACCACGTTCCACCTCAAAACTTACAGCACACAATTAATATAATTGTATGTGCTTTCCACTTAACTATTCTCATTCTCTCTCAATTACATTCACTCAGAGTTTATTTGTACTATTACTTTTCATTTGTGCATCCTCATAAATCTCATCTCGTGGCGTGCTCTGCAGCACGGGCTGCACCACGTCCACCTCACAAACTAAGGTGACAATTAATACAATTATGTGCTTCTCAATAAATTTTCAACCTAAATTCTTTTGTGCTATTTTTTTTTATATATATATTGGGTGTAGGTAAAAGCTCGTGGCGTTTTTCCCGATAGATGGCATCAATTGCAAATAAGTCAGGAAACACAGATCGCAGCGACACCACTAAACGCTCGTTGGAAAGGTGACACTTCGAGCGTTACTTTGAGTGTATAAACATCGAAATTGGTTCAGTGGTTGGAAAGTTGTTTGCGTTTGAAAATAGAGAAAAGTAATGAAAAATTGCGCTATATGTTGCAATTCTAATACGACACAAAGAAGAACGCTGCGCAAGCTTGTGAAGAAATTTGTGCTGTGTACGGCGAATGTACTTTACCAAAATCTGCTGCGCGGAAATGGTTCGCTCGCTTTCGTTCTGGTAATTTTGATGTGAAAGATGAGTCACGCTTTGGACGTCCAATCACTGAAAAAGTTGATGAAATGATTCAAAAAGTCCAGCAAGATAAGCATATCAGCAGGGTCAATTTTGGTATGGAGCTAGGCATTGACCACAAAACTGTTTTGAACCATTTACACAAAGCTGGCTACAAGAAGAAGCTCAATGGATGGGTTCCTCATAAGTGGAGCGCGAAAAACATGATAGACCGAATTAACATCTGCGATGCACTGCTGAAACGCAATGAAATCGAGCCATTTCTAAAACGTGTCTTAACCGGTGATGAAAAATGGATCACGTACGACAATCAGAAGCGTCAAAGATCTTGGACAAGGAATGGTGAGCCGTCACAAGCGTTCGCGAAGCCAGGATTGACGGTGAAAAAGGTGATGCTGTGTGTGTGGTGGGTCTGGAAGGGAATCGTCCACCATGAGTTACTTCCAGTTGGTCAGACGATTGATTCTCAAGTCTACTGTGGACAACTAGAGAGATTACGCCAAGCAATTGAAAGAAAACGGCCCGAATTGATTAATAGGAAAGGTGTTGTCTTCCATCATGACAACGCCCGACCACACACGTCTTTGATGACCCGTCAAAAATTGCGAGAGCTTGGTTGGGAAGTTTTGATGCATCCACCGTATAGTCCAGACATAGCACCCTCTGACTATCACTTATTCCGATCTCTGCAGAACTCTCTCAATGGAATTAAGTTGCTTTCAAAAGAAGCCTGTGAAAACCACTTGATTCAGTCTTTCAACCAGAAACCACAGAAGTTCTTCACCGATGGCAACATGGCTCTACCCGAAAAATGGCGAAACATTGTCGATAATAATGGAGCATATTTGGTTTAAATAAATTCATTTTCATACTATAAGAAAACCAGTTAAATTTTATTATAAATACGCCACGAAATTTTTCTCAGACCCAAAATTTTGTAATGTAATTGTCGAAGTTGGAATAAAACCATTTTTTCTATCGACATCTTTTGGTCTGGTTATTTTACACCTGCCTTGAGTGAAAACTCATTCTTTTCCGATATATTCCAGATTCCGTCTACCATCACCACCTGGAATTCTCAACACACCCAGTGTTCCAAAGGTGGAAAACAATTTTTTGTAAAAAAGTAAAACAATTTAGTAACATTACACTTGTAATAATATTTAAACTCTTCGTTTGATTCTCGACAAATTTGAAACCAAGTATTCTTGCCGTTATAGAGAATATAAATTTTTTTTCGTAAAATCACAAAATCTCATAATTCTATAAAATCTGAACGTTTTTATCGATTACTGCTAAACTCAATACCGAGCAATCTTGTCTCTTCGTCCATGCTTGTAGACAGTTTTAGCTTGATAGCTCAAAATTACAAAAGTTAGAGATGACACTCTTTTTCGAAAAATTTATATTACCACAGAAATATCACACGGTAGCAATTTAGGCGAAAACAGCTGCAAACTGGCGAATGCTATGCTCCGACTCGTGTGAAAAGTTTCAGGAAGATCAGTCAACCCATTCTCGAGATATAGCTATTCCAATGTTCCATGCTCGTCGCAGGCACACACACCCGCGCGCGCTCACGAACATTTCTTCTAAATATAATTTCTCGAGGCTTAGGACGTTTTTAAGTAGTCTGGTATCAAAACCTGGAAAAAATGTTATTTACAAAAACAAAGCTTCCTTTATGAGGAAGTAAGAAAAAAATCAAGATAGCAAGAACACATTGCGGTTCACTTGTAACATAGGTACACATGCTAGCAAGCTTATTATATTTCGCCTCTATAATAGGAAAGATTTCTTCCGAACGCACTGTAAAATGCGAGCACCGGTCATCGAACCAGAGCAAAGTTCGGTGTAAACAACCGACGTCACGCCTAAGGAATTCCCTCGCTGCCGAAAATAGCAGGTCAGCGACCAGCTGGCCTCGCTTGGTGCCGAGAGAAAGACGGCTGGCGCACCAGAGACAGTATAAAAAATTACGAAATCACGTTACGTTTTAAAATTAAAGCCGAAAATGATATAGAGGGGAATGAGGCGGAGGGGCAGGCTATAAAAGCGCCTGTGGAAGAGGAAAACGATCGAATCTAGGATCGACGAGTACATGTAAATGAGAGAAGGCAGGCGAGGGAGTTTAATAAATTAAGGGATTTGAGCGAAATCCCATTAGGCAGGGGTGACATCATAAACAATTTGTAGAAATAAATGAATCAAGAATTAGACTTAAATTAGACATCATTGATTAAGTATAAGCAGCTAAGTGGGTGAGCTGCGAGTAGTATGTAAGCGAGTAGTATGTAAGAGAGCAGCACGTAAGCGAGTAGTATGTAAGCGTGTAGTATATAAGCGAAATAATCAGGAGATAAAGAGAAATCTAAGAATAGCCAAGATACTGTAGGGAATATAGCATAAGATAGGTATACGCGACCCACTGCGTAGGGACACTCGTATGAGAGCTTGTACAAAATGATACGATTCCTTACCGGAGCTGGGAGATTCAATAACCACATCAAGGGAAATCAAATCTTCCTGCAGGTCTAGAGATGGAACAGATCCCAGTAGTAAAGAAACCCGGTTCCTGAATTCCGAAACGGTTGTATCAACTTCACTACACCATAAAGGCAAAAGAACAACGATAACTCGCAGCACTAAAATTCTGGCACAGGAGCATGGCCAACGGAAACAGCAGGAGTACCTGTGGGTGGAACCCACATCGAAAACGGACGGGAAACAACCAAATAAACACATTTTATTTTAAATCGAATTCACGTCCGTGGATCGAGCGTGCATGCCCGGTGACGGGCATGCTAGCGACGAGTTAGACTAATAGCAGACGACGCAGGTCAGTGGACCAAGGAGCTACGCGTAACGAGAGATAAAGAAGATTGTGGAACTACCGCATATATCAGCGTATCGGAAATTAATTGTACTGGCAAACCGTGCCAATAAACCGAACACTAACATTTTCCTGATAAACTTGTTAAATAAACCCTACTTCTACCCACTCAGAAGTCTGAACTAATTATTCCTGGGTTCGAGCCCTAATTTTTCCCCTCGGAAGATAAAAATTAATGCTAACGACAAAATACCGTTACACACTATAAATGATAAAATAAAATAAAAATATAAATGTTGTCTGCGCTTATTCAAATTATTAATGTTTTCATACATATAACGATGATTAGTCATATGCATACGACTGGAAGAGTTATTTTTATAAATAACTTATTATTGAATGTTTGTCAGTATATAAAATATTGAGTAATAATACCGTTTATTTCCCATCGTTACAAAATGCGCTCGTTCTTCGCCAATGTGAAGCAACATATATAAATATTGAAAGTGACAACTACAAAGTGACCACATACAAAATGATGAATTAAATAATCTACAAAACAAAGGTGTACTACTTGACATTCAAAATAGAGATCGTGAATTAATGTTGCTAGAGCCGCGGTGGCGTAATTGGTAACGTACCAGGCTAGAATTATGGAGTTCCCGGTTCGAACCCGGGCTGTGGCAATATTTTTTCACGCTTTCTTTAGAAGTTAAAAATCGTCAGGTCTGGTTACCTCATGAATTCTTAATGAATGAGTGAGGCAAGCAGAGTTGACAAAAAATAATTAAGGATTCGATTGTTAGAGATCTTTGTGAGATCGATAACTCAGGGATCTAGGTGGCGCTGACTCTAACCGGGTTGCGAACGGCCAGAAATTTTCCATCATACTTGGTCAATTACATTGTCGCTTAGATTTATCACTCTGACAACTTTTTAACTAACAAAAATAAAAAAATTTAATTCATAAAAAAAATATATAAATGCTTGTCAAATAAACAAACTGAAATTCTAAGAACCATGATGGCTATGATGATTGACATTACTCGATGGAAACCACGAGAAGCTGGCGAGCACATTCCATTGGGAAAGGATGGGATAAGATAGTAGGACAAAGGAGTGGGTGAAGGTAGGACAAGAATATGTTGGAAAAGAGAAACAACGATAAATAGTGAGATGGTTTATGAAATACATAATCGAAAATACAAATTACAGGAATTTTCTTACGCGCAGACTAGATATTTATGGGATGAAATGATCAAATATTAATTTGTGTGTAACCACCTTACATGATTGAAAAATATCTGGCGCAGCAGTTATGCGCAAGTTTCAGCGTTATTCGATTTGGTTTATCGGCGAACGAACTTCTTTTCCGTTGTAACGGTATTTTTACGTTTACATTCATTTTTGTCTTCCAAGGTGAAGAATTCGGGCTCGAACACGGAGATAATTAGTTATAGACTTCTGTAGGAGGTATAAGTAGGGTTTATTCAATAATTAACATAGAATTATGCAGTGTCCGGCTTTTTGGCGCTGTTGGCCGTACAATTAATTTGCAACGTAAAATCGATCTGAAGGTTTCGTGTTCTTCTTTATCTGCGATGATATCGGAGTTCTTCTTATGCGCTCTCCGGATTTGCGGTAAACGTCCCAAGTAAGCAGATTCGAGCTCGGCTGTCTTGATCTTTTGCCCGCCTGGCTGCTGCCACGCGATCTGCTGGGCAGTGATGCCAGATGCAGGAAATTTGTTCCCTTTGGGGTAACCTCTCCACTGGGTCTGCTTTTCGCCCACTGCGCGCGCACCCAGCGCACCGACCAATCAGCAGTCAGGCAGCGTGTGACGTCACACACTACGCAGACCCGGCTCACCGACCAATCAACAGTCAGGCAGGGTGTGACGTCACACACTACACCGTTTTTATCTCAACGAAATATCGGTTAAATAAGTAAATATAATAAAAAGATTGATTGCTTAAACCAAATTACCATCATTTCTGCGCGAAATAACTTGTGATATAACGACTAAATAGTTCCTTAAAACTTTGTGATATTATATTAGGTGCGCAACTAAGTTCCCGCTGTTTTTTTTTTTATGAAAATGCATTTTTATTGTGAAAAAATGTTTACAAATGAATCATTCAAAATATTGCCCATCGCTAGCGACAACTTTTTCCCATTTTTCTGGCAGAGCTCGAATACCGTCACGGTAGAAGTGTCCGTCTTTTGAGGCTATCCACGAATCAAGCCATTTTGAGATGTGTTCATATGAGCTGAACTGCTGATTAGCCAGACCATGTGCCATCGAACGGAACAAGTAATAATCGGACGGCGCAATATCTGGGGAATATGGCGGGTGGGGTAAGACTTCCCATTTGAGCATTTCTAAGTAGGTTTTAACGGGTTTAGAAACGTAAGGCCGAGCGTTGTCACGCTGTAGAATCACTTTTTCGTGCCTCTGCTTGTATTGTGGCCGCTTTTCGCGCAGTGTTCGGCTCAATCGCATCAATTGAGTTCGATACCGTTCCCCAGTGATGGTTTCGTTCGGTTTCAACAGCTCATAATAAATAACACCGCCCTGGTCCCACCAAATACACAGCAAAATCTTCGCGGCGTGAATATTCGGCCGAGCCGACGACGTAGAAGCATGACCGGGCAGGCTCCATGATTTTGTTCTCTTTGGGTTGCTGTAATGAATCCATTTTTCATCACCCGTAACGATGCGATGAAGAAAACCCTTCTTTTTTTGCCGCTGGAGCAGTTGTTCACAGGCGAAAAAACGACGGTCAACGTCTCTTGGCTTCAAATCATAAGGAACCCAAGTTCCTTGTTTTTGAATCATTCCCAACGCATGCAATCGCTTGGAAATGGCTTGGCGGGTAACTCCTAATGCTAAAGCAAGCTCTTTTTGCGTTTGGCACGGATCCTCATCGAGCAATGCCTCCAATTCAGCGTCTTCGAAGGTTTTTGGCCTTCTTCACGCGAACGTTCGTCAACTTCAAAATCACCGTCTTTAAAGCGACGGAACCAATCACGGCATGTTATTTCACTTAGAGCAGCATCTCCGTAAACTTTTTGGAGTTCTCGATGCGCTTCAGCCGCCGTTTTCTTCGAATAAAAGAAGAAATGGAACACTTCCCGCAAATGACAATTATTTGGCACAAAATCAGACATTTTCACAGAACCAAAAGTATATGACGCAAAAACTAAATCACTAATGTGTCAAAGCGGTTTGTTTACCATATGTCTAAGCTTGGTTCATGACGTTTTGGTTATGTCCCAATCGACCAGCACTTACTACTGGAGCCATCTCTTGAAAAACAGCGGGAACTTAGTTGCGCACCTAATAATTAAATAGTTCTTCGGGAATAAATCGGTCATGAAATAAATAAACAATATAAAAATATTAACACGAATAAATAAAAATGAAAATAAATAAATATCGTAATGTACGTTAAAAACTGGAAATAAAGTAAATCGAACGCGTTACATAAAAATAAAAGGGAATAAAAATGAATATAACATTGTGTATAATGCATTGCATAGACTTAAGAAAAAAGAGAAATATATTTATTTATTATTTATTAATTTAGAAAGATATAATATAATACCGTATGATTATATATAGCAATTTGAGTAGAGCATTACAATTTTTTTTTATTCAATAAATTGCAATGAACCTTTTGTGTAAAGGACTACAATTTGGTGTTGGATATTGTAATGCACTATTCATTTGCTGATGGCTGCAAAATTAGTAAGCGTTTTATATATTTCTTTACTTTCATCATTTATTTATTTATATATATAATATTTATATATATTCATTAAAAAATCTTCCATAACTCATTTCATAAAAGCCCGCGCAGTGACTGTTGTGAAGTGGGTGGGGCGAGACAACGTAAAGCGCAATCGAGACGAGATTTGTTACGAGAGGCGCAAGCCTTCCCCTGACGCGCCTAGCACGGGCAGCGTGGTGAGGGCAGCGAGATAGGGAAAAAATTCCCGCATCTGACATCACTGCTGCTGGGCTGGATGAGCGGTTGCTGGCGCGTCGGTCAGCTGGTATAGACGCCGGGTCTGTTTCCGTGTCCGCGTTATTTCGTAATTAATCGAAATTCTTTGTTTTTTAAGTTGTTTTGCATCCGAGTTCTTTGTTTGTTCTGTCCGTGCCGTTCCCTTTGATCCCAAGTGTGTTTTCACGCGGTAGTATTGTTCTTGGATCGCGAGTGATGTTTATTCTATGGTGTTATCTGACAGTTGCAACTCCCTTATTTTTCTGTGTTCTTAATTATTAATGATTAATTCGATGGATCTCTCAACAATCTTCAGTACTGGTCTTGGACGTTCTCGATATGCTTCTGTCATGGTGAGTTGAGCTTTTATTTTGTCTTTTTCTTATCCCTTATGTCTTGTTGGGTAGTGTCGTTCCCATCTGGCGCGCTTGACAAAGCTAATAAATTTGTTTCCCTCCTAATTATTTTTCTATTGGTCCTAAAATTCTGAATCAACTTTTTTCTGGGTCTGGTTTGCTGGTGACCTCCTAATTCTTATTGTTAATTAATTTTCCTACCGTTTTTTCCACAATTCTACTCCAAGAGTCTATCCCTACTTGTTGCGTAGACTTATTACATATTCTAAGTCTATCGTACCATGCTTGTGTGTTATAATCTCCTTAAATATTATTTATTATTCTACCTCGTTTCTCTGTGTTGTACCACTACTTCTTCCACCCTGCTTTATCCTTTAACCTCTTGGTGTCACTAACAAGTTTTTTTTTCACATTTGTCGATGTGCTGCGCTAACAATTCTCCTTACAGACTATTCCGACTTATTTCTAATTATCCTATTTAAACTTCCTCATGCTATTTTCTTAAGTCTCCTAACTAAACCCTACTTATCTATTTTAATGCTACCAACTTTCTCTTCTTAATTTGTTTTTTAGAATATTTTCTGTTTTCTCCTTATCATGACTTATGTCATTTCTGCTTGTTTCAGATGCCCCGCCACCGTGCCCTGCCGTTCCCCTCACCGCTCGAGCGAGGTCAGCTGGTCGCTGACCCGCTGTTTTTCGGCAGTGAGGGAACATTCCGGATACGTGACGTTTCGCTGTGACTCACCACAGCTGTGCTTCCGAGAATTTACTGTCTTTTCTTGTTACTATTTCTCTGTATCGAGATTTATTTGACAAAATAAATTGAGTTTTTAGTAAAATGTTTTTCCTTTATTTCTTTCTTAATTCTTTATTATAAGTGACTCCGTCACACCGTTTCCTATTCGTTGCATCTCAAATTTCACAAGAGTGGTCATCCACTAAGGTGGTTGAAAATATGCGTGCGAATAAACAAATTTACTATGTACTCGCGATGTTCTTCGCAGTCATCGTTCGTGAGCCAAAAGTTAGTGTCTGTCTTCTTCAAAGTTTCGTAGATGCAATGTCCGAGATACTTCTTAGTATTTGCTTCGTGAGCATGAGAAAAATTCACTTTGAAAACGTTTGTACGCGGCCACGATCAAAGTATGAAACTTGTCGACTGGTAGCTTCAAATGTCCGAGCTGTTCTCCCTCGGCAGTTTTATACGCTTTAAAGAAAATCAAAAGTTCATTATTATTTTCGAAATACTGATCACCTTTAACGAACAGATTTTTGCATTTTGAACAATCACATTTCGTTACACATTTATGGAGCAGATAACCAGCAACGTACTTCATGGAGCACTCTTGGAGGGTTATATTACAATTATTTTGATCTTTGATGGAAGGTATCGGAAATCTCAAGTCTGTCTCGTTATCCGTATCGTTAACGCTTTTGATCTCGTCGTTCACGTGTCCGGTCTTGTCGATCGCCTCGTTGGTTCCGTCACTCGCATCCTTACTCTCGTCGTTTGTGTTCTCGACTTTGGCGTTACCGATATCGTCGTCTACTACTTTTACCTCGTCACTTGAATGAACCAACGATCCAGTCTGTTACGTGCCATCGGTCGCTTGACAGTCTGATTTATTCGCGAGCAACGCGATTGCATAGTCTTCTTCGCAATTCGTTCCTATCGGAGGTTTCTCGATATTTATATTCATGCTATTGTAACGGTATTTTTCTCCCGTTCACATATTTTTATTTTTCGTGGGGTTTTAGGCTCGACACATAACTAATTAATGTAGACTTCAAGGTGGTTGACAGTGATGCTTTATTTAAGACAAATCATTTATAGTCAAACATCACTTTTTTAATTACATTCATTTAAATTTTCGAGGATCTTCCTTTACACTCGGTATGCAACCGATTATTTCCGCAATTTATTATCTTATTTGTGATGCGCGATTTCTCGGTATTACTCGGGAGTCTGTTATGGTTCGTAGCACAGTTTCACTATACCTATGTTCAATACGCCGCTATATCCATACCGCACCGCTCGCTATCTTTCCTCGCACTCACTCCTTTGGTCAAGCGTCTCAGCTCTCTTTTCTGATTCTTTCGCTCTGACTCTAATGGTGCTCCCCTCTCGCTCGGTGTTACACGGTATTATCGGATATTTGTCGCACCAAGATTTCGCTTTCTGGTTATGATACTTCGCATTTTCTCTTTTTATAGGGTGTAGGAACCCTATTCACAATTCTTTTGCTCTCACACTTCTTTCGCTCATTCACTCGTACTTATTTATCCTATGTGTTAATGCTACTTATTCTATATTGAATTACAATTATCCTATCTTCTATATTTCTTAATTCTATCTTTTCGGTCTCGAAAATTAGGGAATTCCCTCGATTTTAGTTATCATTATTTCTGCTTATTCGAGCACAACTTCTTGGTATTTCGGGGCTCGAGCTACGGTTACAGGACGACGCCTCGGTATTGTCGCCTCACACACACAGACACACCGCACTACTTGTATAGAGTGTAGAAACTCTATGTACAATTCTTTGCTCTTTCTCTCCCGTCTTACTCGCCCTCTGTCTCCTTTCCACTTATGCGATTTTCGTTTCTTGATTCTCTCGTCGGTTTAAAGACAATTTATTTATTTTATTTCCGGGATCTGTACGCCTACCTCGATGCACTTATTCTATACACTTCGATCTATCTTCTTAATCCTATTCCCTTAAAAACTACCTGCTTATTCGCCCGAATCTATTTCTAATGATCTTCTACCAGACGACTCATGTACAAGCTAGATTTCTATGATCGCATGCGTTATATAAGATTTAACTGGCTATTTCTAATTAGATTTCTATCGCTCGCCTGATTGTGTCCTCTTTCCTTCCGGGTCTCGGAGGGTCCCTCACTCGCTCCACTGTTTGAGATGCACACAGACTCTACTTTTCGTATCTTTCTTTTTCTTTTCGAATTTCCACTTTTCAATTTTCACTCTTTACTGTTCTTTTTCTTTTATCCTTTCTAGTTTAGCCTTTTGAGCCAAGAGAGCTCCTCTCTCCCCGCACCGGCCTTTTATAGGCCTCCCCTCGCCTCAGTCCCCTCTGCCCATTCTTCATCATAATTTCAAAATCGAAGGCATTTCCTGACTGTTGCGGTACGCTGTTGCCGCGCTTACCGCCTTCCCCTCGCCTCCCAGCAAGGCCAGCTGGTCGCTGACCTGCTGTTTACGTCAGCGAGGGAATTTCGGAGAGGCGACAGCTCTAGTTTTTATATCGGGGCAATGGCCTATTGCCCGCAAAACTCGGTACTTCTGTACCAAGTCTTTCGCTTAGGTGTTTTTATATCTCTTAAATATACTCGGGCTCTTCTAGCCGTCCGAAATTACAATATCGCTCTAACGCATGTAACTATGTTACACTATATTGTAAATAATACCCGAATTGTTTGTCAGACGGATTGTCATTATCGCCAGAACGACTGCGCAAAACTGAAAATTGATTTTCGAGTGGATCTTGATTCAGACGGGTTGTCAACAGATACATAGTGCCATTTGCACGGAGCTCACTCCAATGCATCAAAATGGATTTAGAGGCCATTTTAAGAGCTGCAAAACATGGTGGACATGGACCGTTCGATACGGTACTCATCTAGTCACGGAATAGATTTATCTAAGCATTCTTTTACCTGAAGGGCTCGATCGTATAATGCGGGCTTAAGCGGGTTCGGATGGTTTGCGTATCGACTATTAAGCCAATCAAAAATATCATTCAGTCTTTGGACAAAGTAATCAGTAGCGATGTTACATGGGTCTTGGAAATCCCCCGTAATACGACCGGTAGTCATTGCGACAGAGACGGATACACTTAAAATCTGGATTGCTAATCTCACGTTTATACGTTGGAAGTTATTGGGATCTATGTGACGATTGGTTAGCTTTGGTGCAGCTGTGCACGGTTTATTATTTTCCACTTTGCGCAATTCGCGGATTGCGCTCCATGAAATACGTGATTCGCAAATGAGAAAATCTGTAGTATACAAATTGTTCCGAATGCTTTTGATCCAATGAGGTACATCGTAATTCAAAGACATTCTACATCCGTATAACTCAATAAACGGACGTTCCATAGTTATCCCGAGGGAGCCGACTGCTCTTCTATTAAGAGAGCCCTGGTCGCAAACCATTAATCGTACACTGAATCCAGCGTCAAAATCAGCCTTGACAACGGTCTTTATCAGTTTTGTCAATTGGTAACACCGTCGACGTTTCCATTTAAGAGGTAGAAGGTGATGGGCTGCTTCCAGGTGAACGTTAATTCGCGGAGTATTAATACGAGCGCACGATTTTGTCAGTACGGCCAAGATGACCGAGATCTTCGAAACCTTCGATGCGATCGCCTTTGACATTATACTCAAGCAGCTTCTTGTTGTGCCGGTAATACGTAATAAAGTATTACTGTCGTCGGTATAATATTTTTAAAAAGTTATTGTTTGGAATCGTTCGCTGATAAGGAGATGAATCTCGCGTGAGAGTGCTAAACACGTGTATTCACTAGAATATGTATTCACTGGAATACACGTGTTCAGCACTCTCACGCGAGATTCATCTCCTCATCGGCGAACGATCACAAACAATAACTTTTTAAAAATATTAAAAGCGTTGATTGGACGTTTATTATAAATAACGGCAACTTTCCGTTATTTATTACAATGACGTCATTCAGTACAGAAAGGGAATTAAAATACAATTAATAAGTTCTCGAGTTGCCGATGAGGAACAAACCTGTCTCATTCGAATCTGTTTGAAGACTAATTTTGACTAAGCTAAATACCACCTTTGATGAAACTGATTACGAATTAACGAATGATTGAGTACGAATTGCATCACTTCGTATATCAGCACATTCTCTCTCCTTCATTGTTCTACTTCGTGAGCAGCCTACTTACCTACTCGTGACCGAACGAAGGAGCCATAATGTTGTAACAAATAATGGAATTTCGTTGCTGCATTGGGATGATGAGGGTGAGTTAGTTGAAATGAAGTGATGTGTAGGCGGGCAAATATACAATTCACTCATTATTTTGCAGTCTTGCAGATCCATGTCAGTTATCCCGAGGTAATTTCGGTTCTCCTTGTCGACTACTTCGTAATTATCGGTTGTCTTATGTAGTAGTATCCACCGTAGCGTGTTCGAGTTGGTATTGGGTATTGGGTCTGTATACTACTAGTATACTGTTGTTGCCCGATCAGCGGTAGGTCGAGCACGAGCACTATTGCATCGCCTTCGCTGTAGGACATGACGTCTGCGAATCGCAGGTACGCGACGGAATTTACGAGGTGCTGCTCTGCCAGGGCGGCAACCTCATGTCCGAGGCGCTCGAGCAAGCGGTAGGTATTTCTTTTTTTTTCTGAATTCAATTTGAATCTGAGTTGTTTGTTTATCGGCTTATTTACCCTGTTATAGAGGTCACTATTCATCACGGGTCGAAGGCGTATCAGGCGCCCGGGATGGGTCCGCTCCTTCCTGGCCAGGTTCATCATCGTCGTCGTAGGAAGAGCTGCCGTCGGGTGGTGGACAATTTATGGGACCTGGGGGCTTGGATCGGCGATGGTGAGGATCCATACCCCGATTTCGTAGGCCTGCGACGGTTGTTCTCAACGGGGCCCACCGGCCATTGCCCCAACTGCGGGGGTAACTGCTTCAACTGAAGTCCATTTTTTTTGTATGCGCGATTTTGCACTTGTTGTATACGCTCTATGTAATTTTTTCAAATTTCCTAAATAACACATGCTTTTTTTAACTTCACTTTCTTATTCAAGTTTCCCACCTTGTACTCTGCGGAGCTCCTTACCCCAATTTATTTTAGCTTTTATTTAGTCTAGTTACCTTCAAGTAGCATGATATACTAACTATCGAGCTCTTTTAGCTCGGGCCATTAGTGCTTAACAAATAGTTTCAGTCGGTTTGCATTCACTGGCTGCCATCTTCGTCCCTTCTGGACAATGTAGGTGTCAGGGGAGCGCCTCTCTGTGACAATGTACGGCCCGGTCCAATTAGGAATCAGCTTGGTCGACAGGCCACGGCGTACAGTTTCTTCGTATAGGAGTACTCGGTCGCCAACGCCGTACCGTCTATCTGTCGTCCCGTGGTCGTACGTTGCTTTTGAGATCTTCTTTACATTGCGGAGATTTTCAGGTATTCCGCGAGGGTCCTGTGCGATCTTTCCAACACACCATTTGATTGTGGGTGGCTTGTATCTTTTCTATTTTAAGTAAGCTAGCATACCTCCTTGAATGTCATGCTGAGGAAATTGGTACCCTGGTCGCAAAGAAGTCTTTCGGGAGTACCGTACCGACAAATAATTTCTTCCACCAGGGCTTTGGTAACTGTCGATGTCTCCTGATTCGGCACAGGCACTATATTTCGTAAGGGCGTCCTGGAAGATGAGGATGTACTTGTTCCCATCTGCCATCTCTGGTAGCAGCTCTACAATGTCCACTCCCTCCTTCTCAAATGATCGTATTGGCCTATCGGTAAGGACCATCGGTGCTGTATGGCTTCTTCGTAATTTATTCTTTTAGCAGAGTTCACAGGCTTTAATAAACCTTTCCAGCTCCTTCCTCATACCAGACCATTGTATGTATCGTACTTGGTCCGGATCCATTGCGGCGTTCGCCTGATACCCTGATGCCCTCCTTTGGGGCATGGTATGCTTTAAAGATTTTCAGTCTGTCCTAGGCAGCAGGGCAGGCAACACCACTCTCTTTTGTATCATTGTCCTTGTTAGCGCAGCTGTAGGATCGCGGGCTACAGTCCCCGCCGTGCCTCGTTTCCTCAGCATGCCTCTCTCCTCCTCGGACGGTCTTGAAACGTGCTCTTTCCGTGGCCTTCCTCGCCTCGCGGCCATGCTGCGCTGCTAGCTTTCTGTTTCTTTCTGTGGTGATCGCAACCTTTCCCTCGGTAGATTAGCTTAGGTGCATGCGCTTCCCCTTTCCCTCCTCACTTCTGTGGGTCTCTGGCAGTATGGATGGGTGCACATTAATAGGCTGCATCCCTTCCTTGAGGGTATCTGTTGCTCCACCATGTGGGTGCACAGCAGCTTATCCCCGGTTAGGTGAAATACGTCCAAGTATTCCCTCGTAATTTCTTTCAGCGCATTATGCTCTTCCTCGTTGAGGTTCGCTGTATTGAGATCCTGCGCCAGTCGCGTGAGGCGGACGGCCCCTCCTCGGCTCCAGAGGCTCGAGTATCACAATCGGGCGTTGCACCTCGATCATCTCCTCGGTAGTATTTATGAGACTTATAGCACATCTACTACCGCGCGGCGGCATGATACAGGCGTCCATAATAATCCCGACCTCAAGCTATACCTTCGAGAGCAAACATATGAATTTACTGGTCGTTGCAGCATAGGTGACTGTAAATAAATAAAATCCATACCGAGCAGTCCGTTGACCCCCAGCGGCACGCTGTTTGGAACTATGTAGAACCAATGTTCCATATGCTAAGCTGGCGTCGTGACCACGATCTTGGATATCTTGAGGGGAGTGAGTTTCTTCCCCGCTGACCCTTGCAGTTTCATTCTGCTTTTTAACACCTTAGTATCGGGCTTCAGACAGCCTTCCTTAATAATGCTGCACTGTGCTCCCGTGTTTGCCTTGAGGGTGAGTACCCCAGTCATGGCCAACGCTGCGATGATATTGAAGTCGCTGGCGGTGGTGCTCGACACCGGCAGCGTTACCTGAAGCAGCTGCAGCGTTGTTTTTCTTGCTGTTTCCTTTCTTCGATCCCCAAATAACGCACCCCTAAGCGGATTGACTCCGGACTGTGCTGCCAGTCGGCCTGCAAGGGCCTCTTGCCTATCAGTGAGAATTTGTCCTGACGGTGAGAGCTCCAACAACGCCCTGCGCGTCCTCAATGCAATGTCCCCAACTGATGCAGCTAATCCGGCCGCGGAATCTACATCCTCGCCAGGTAGCGTAGTATCCAACGAGTTTCTTAGAATTATGAATTTATGCGACAATCCCGACCAGTTCCTCTCCTCTCAGAAAGAATTTTTGGAAAATCGCTACTCGGAGTCTGAGTCTGCGCCGCCTGGATTCCTGCATTAGCAATCGTTTTGGTAGGAAGATCACTAACAATCGAATCACTAATTTTTCTCAGCTCTGATTACGTCACTCATTCATTAAGAGGTTATGCCACTCTAGAATTTTCGAAAAATCGATTTTTTTTAATGTCTCCTAGGACCTCAAAAATGATGTCTCAAAAAATTATGGCCGGAAAAAATCTCTAAGTACTCGGTTTTCGAATTTTAGTACAAGGCTACCTGGTCGGCAGCGAGCTCCTTTTGTGAGCGCTAGGGGGAAGGTACTTTAGAAGACTAGAGCAGGGGTACGGCAGATGTTGTTGAAATCATTTGTTACCTGGCTAGTCTTGATGTCGTTTCAGTCAGTTAGGCACAGCCAAGCATGTAGAAAGACCCTAGTCGACAAACACTCGTTTTTCTCGATACTTCTGTGAACTTTCATTACTTTTTTTCCTGTGTAATTATTGATTTGTTTTTACAATGAGTGACAAAGTGGTGTACAGTGGGAAGAAAGGAGGAAAAACGGTATCTGGCAACAGCAAGAGACCAAAAACATCTCGAAGAAGACCATTGAATCGCCATGAGTTAGAAGCACTAGATAACTTGAATGCCAGTACATCGGCAAAAAACTGAAGCAATCGGAAGATCTGTATAATATCGAAGTGAATCCAATGTTTGGTTATCGTATCATAAACTTTATTGCAGTATTTTCGGCTATTTCGAACGTTGTCGTTTGTAAGGTATGCCAATCGAAAGTAAAATTTACTGAAAGTCGCAAGCGCGGTGTTATGCCGGTACCGCGTAATTGGATAACTCGGTAATCGGTATAATATTAAAAAGATATTATTTTGGGATCGTTTGCCGATTAGGAGATGGAACATAAGTAATTCGTGTAAACGTGAATTTATGAGTAGTATGTATACACCTTTGCTCCATCCCACTCCTATCCCCACTCCTTCCCCCACCACGCGGCTACCCCCACCACCCCACTTTTCCACCGTCGCGCTACCCACTGCTTAACCAGTGTCGGTAACGTGGAGATGGTAAAGTGAGGTGGTGTGGGTACTCTGGTGAACAAGAAAGACTAGAGATAAAAGAAGGATGGAGCAAAGGTGTACACATACTTGAAAGAAAGAAAAAAATTAGGTACTTACCTCTGTTGTTGTTGACGTCCACCTTCCTTTGACGGCGATTTTAAACTCCTGTCTCTCACTATCTCACTCACACAAACACACACACGCTCGCGCGCGCGCGTCGACACTTTCATAACCGAGCATCGTCTGCTTCAGGAAGCTCGGGGTTCTCGAAGCACTCGTCCACGACGCCGCCATCGTACCCGATGTCTATTTCGGCACTGAGGACTCCGAAAACCCGGTAGCTTCGTAATGAGGATACATTGCGAAAAATACGTTTTTGACTGCGCGATCACGAAGTTGAAGACAGACTGAATGCTCGGGATGCTGCTGGTTGGTATCACGGGCTTTGAAGATAGCAAACCGCCCTATGAATCATAACTAAGGTGTCCAGCGCTCTGAATGCAGCGACAGCGGTTTTGCACGTGCGTACTGCTTTGCGCTGTGCTCCTCGCGAAGCGCTTGCTCTGCAGTAAAAGGCGCAGAATATGATACCGTACCGCGAGGGACCTCGATTATAAAATAAGAGGCACAGTAGGACGATGTATTTGTTTTTAATTCATCAATATTTTATTTAAATCACTTTACACATATTTACCGTCGTATGCAACATCCCTGCAAACACGGTAATCTTCGCTCGGAGACTCCACCGCCGTTAAATTTATTTTTATCACTGTCTGATCGTCGAGAGGCAAAAGTATTGTAATATTCATGTACTATTCGGTCGTTTTTCATTACATTATCGCTAAAGAAATTATTAAATCGCGATATGGTGAAGCCGCACGACATCAGATGCGGAAATAAGATACAAAATTGTCCACACACATTCGACGTATTACTCTGTAGCTGCTTGACGTCGTACCGATAGAACTTGCAGTTTCTTCGTAGTCGTGCGAGATGTTGCGGTATAACCGGTGGTAGCCCGTAACTATGAAAGTACATTCCTTTTCCATGACGGTTAAGGTACATGGCGATCGAATGCACTCCAGCTCCGTTGTGGTTATCCGTGTTAACTACGAGTCCAGCCGGTAACGACCATACACGAGGAATTCTGTCAGATGGGTATACTACGCTAACAGTTGAAAGTGGTAGATACTGCAGACTCTCGTAGATTTGTCTAGTGTTCATGCTGAACACATAGTCAATGATTAAATGATGAGCTATTCGCTTTCAAACACGTAAATATATGCAAAATTTATTTCATAGCATCGTCGATCGTGTCACGACTACAAGATGACGATTTTTCCTCTTTCTTATTGTCTTCCTCTTCGTCTGCCGAACAAACTTCCATGTATGATTTTCCTTTAAACGGGTGCTTGCGAAGCCAATATTTTATTTGGAAAGCCTGGCGCATCGCACAATGCGAAGACGCTGTATCGTTTATCATAGCGTTTCTGAAGTATTTTCGCAACGATTTCGGCATAAATGTGTACGATGGGGCGCCCTCCTCATCCTCCAGGTTGGACATTTCACGACTCGTGATATTGTAAAGCAGTATGGTCTTCTCGTGACCGCGTGTATAGATACATCTTGATTTTCGCGAAATTTCACGCAAGTTAGCGTATGCTTGTTTACAGCTCACATCGCCCTCGTACCATTCAAGACCGTGACAATATTTCGAGAGAAAATTATTCTGGCTTCTCGAATGCTGCGGTAATTCGGCAAAGTGACACGGTGGTGCGATGATCCAATTAGCAGAGTACGGTCTACCCGCGGCTACCACGGCAATTTCTTTCGGAATAAATTCCAAGTATATACCACGTATTTTCTCTATATCCACGACGATAGCCATTTTGTCGTTTAATCTGTACAGATGCTCGAGTTCGACTGATTAGTTATTCACAGACACGCTTCTACGTCTCTTAACACGAAATAATTTTATGTCGACATCAGCACATTTTTTGCTTATCCGATAAAATCCACCATTACTTGCCGAGAGGCATCAATTTCAAGGACATTATCATATTCCGCGTAGACTACACAATTTATCGTTGAAGCAAGCGCATCCTCAAATCGTACCTCTATTCTCACACTACCGTGCTTTATTAAATTCCAATGTGTATTGCTGTTCGCCGAAAGATCAGGTGTCAAATCAAAAGCAAACAGACAGTATCCATCGCGATAATTATCGCGATCGATCGAATTACCGTCGTTCAAGAAATGTATTCCAGTTCCCGAAAACAACGTTTGAAAAGCATCCACATATAGATGATTTTTCGTAAAATCAGGTTGTATCGGTTTCGAAGGTATTTGAGCACCATCTACATACAACGAGAGATAATTTATCTTGTAATTTTGGAAATTGAATAGATTCATACTGAAGGCGCCGTTAAACGCTTTGTTATCGACAAAACCGATAATTATACGCTTCGGCAATTGACCTAACACGATATTATCGATAGTCTCTCCATGAACACCAGAGTGTATTGAAACGGCTTTTACCTCGACTATCGTAAGAGGATATTTAGCCGTAGATTTTGCCAGAGTTCTAGCATGCGAGAGCAGCACACCAGAAGCTATTTTTGTTCTACGAACGAGAAGCGATGCCTCGAGAATCTTTAAGCCGCATTGACCATTCTTTGTATCCCCCACAAGACAAAATGAATCTCCAGACCGCACCAACCGTAGTCGCATCTCGATGCCGTTTAATAGGAACCGCTTCTGATTGAATATATCGCAATGCAGATGACCGAGCAAGTCCACAGTTTTTTCGACATTTAAAAATTGTTTTCTCTTCACAAGACCCGTATTTTCCGATGTTATATCATCGATTTTTCCAGGGGTATCGTCGTACCAGAGACACTCGTGAGATGCGGATTTTTTGCTGATGGACCGTAATTAAAAAGTGTTTCTATGTACGCTCGACAAGCGTAGGCACTATTTGGAGGTGAAACTGATTTTTGATTCAGGTATACATCCACATGATTAAACATAGAATGCAAGAGATTGTTTACAGGGCCGGCACTTACTTTAGTAGTAGGAGATGTTATTTTCACTCTCAGACTAAGCATAGTATGTGCGAGATCGATATACTCATCACCCTGTCCAGGAATAACAAATTCAATCGGTGAATCATCTGTTAGCGAAGATATTGGTTTGTAATACACCCAATTGGAGCCTTCGATAGTAGTTTGCGTCAGTGGGAGTGAAAATAATTCAAGTTCCGATTTAAGACACTCGCACGAGTGCGCATGTAAAAAAGCCATCTTGTTTCAGCTATCCAAAAATATCTGCAACTGTTCGTTGACGAGTCTTCTTCTTCTTCTTATTGTTCTTATTATTCTTCTACTTCTTTATTACTTTTCTCTTTATTACACTTTTATTTTTACGGGAGATACGTCGTGGTTTACGTTCGTCCGATGAATGAGTTCGCGAAATTTTGCGCTTTTTATAACCAGACCCCCGGATGAGAGTGTCAATTTCTTCAGAGGCTTTGCGTTTGAGATTACTGCCTGATTCTCTCGATCTCTCGCGAATAGCATCTTTCACAGCTATATTTCTATCGAGGATATCACCGGCTACGTTTACACCAGCGCGCAATGCCTCTTTACCAACTGCTTTAGCGCTCTTCTTCAAAAGTGGTAACACTCGACGAAACAGGCCCCCGAGAGAGCTGCCGATACCGTGTCCTCGTTGATTAGGTGTTCCGATATAAACATGGCTAATACCGCCGTACCCGCGACGGACCCATCCGTGCTGCACACTGTCAATATCATCCATAGCGATGTAATCAATCGTGGGACCTTTTGAAATGTAGGGTCACAGTCAACGTTCCCTGCTCGAATGGTATAGGATCCCCAAATTCGTCTGTTATATCGATCTTGATAGTGTGTAAATTATTGCGCAAGAGAGGTATATATCGTGGCGTTGAAAACGATTAAATTTTTATCGAACGATACTGACAGTCATCAGTATCAATAGGAACAACTCGTAAGAGGGGTGATTGTACATCGCCTGTGATATAGCTCTCGCAGATATCTGTGTATAGAAACATGCTACCTGGTATAGCACTGGTGAGAGATGCTGGCCTCGACCCTGTGTATTCGCAATGCGGCTCTATCATTACAGACCTACAAGCCTCTTCCGAGAATCCTAAGAGCCTCGCGATAGCGGGTGATACGCGAAAGTCATGGTATCGTAAATCGTCGCATACGCGGGCCACTTCGATCTGCCCGCTCGGAAGTGATTTAAAGTGCAAATGACTGGCCACGTGAGGTAGCTTATTTATACTCTCCAAAAGAGCGTCTATAGAGCGATATACACCAGGTGGAACTTGGTCTCTATCAGAGCGTCTCCGTGTTAAAAGATTTAAACCCGATAAATCATAATCACCATCCACAAAAGTTACGAGATTTCCTACAGTAGGAACATGTAAAAGAGTCATCGGATAAGCAATTTCCACAAGAGAAACAGACCATTCTGCGTGCAAACGTGTCTGACGCGGTAGTTTTGTAATAAATTTTGTCGTCGTATTATTCGGAAAATACTGCATACTACTGTTGCTCGGTAGTACGACAAAAAAGAGCTGTCCTTGGAGCTCATATTTATCAGGGACGGTGATTCCGTGCGTTCTTTCTCTTTGTCCTCTTCTTCTTCTCTTTCGTCTTTTCAGATGACGGAGGTACTCGTGCTCGCGATAATTCTGCCTCGTAGAAAATACCGTCGATAGTCTCGTTATTCAGATCGTGTAAAATATACACGAATGATTCTCGATTCACTGATATTCGTTGAATCTTGAATAATTCGTTACTCCAACCACGCTCATATCCTTTCACGAAAGCTGCTTTAGCTGTACTGATACGTACCAAGTCACCGACGCTGTATTTAGGCTTTTTAATTTTTTTCGCATTACGCTCGTAACGCCGTGCTAAATTGTCTCGGGCTATAGAGGCGTTTTCGAGGGTTACTTCGCTCGGGGAAATGCGCGTTCCGCTGTGTCTAGTGTGATTATAAGCATATAAAAAATTTTGTAAAACAACGCTTATTTCGCGTGTATGTAAAGTAGCGCCATATTCGCTCTTTTATTGTTCGATTAAAGCGTTCGGCAATCGAGGCTTTTATATCAGGGTTACGAGCAGCGCGAAAATCGATTTTTTTTTCTTGAGAATTTGCTGAAATGGAGTGCTGATAAATTCTTTGCCTCGATCAGTTTGTAATTGCTGCGGGCGACGATTGTTACTGCGTGCGAGTATGCGTGTGAGACCGCGGGCCACACTTGCACTCGTTTTGTCACGCAAGGCCTCGACCCACGCGTATTTGCTCAACACGCCGATAACAACAAGCAGATATGCGTACCCATCGTTGTATGTGGCTATCGAGCGAAGATCAGCTAAATCAGCCTCCCATACATCGCCTATATTACTCACGTTGTACATACGACGGGGAAATCGTCGTCGCACAAGACGATGCATGTTATATGAATCCTGTGTCTCGAGCCATGGTAAAATATTTTTTCGCGCTACTCTTCGATCCACCAGGGCCAAATTTTTTGCTCGAGAATAGGACGCAGGATGAGTGGTGTCATAATAGATTTTTTGAAGAATTTTTATAATTTTAACGATGACCAGTTAAATGGATTCTTTTTCTTTTTCTTTTCTAACGGTGCGCGAGATCGATATTCTACTTGCGCGATGTCTTGCAATTGTTCGTCCTCTTCTTCATCCCCCTCCACCCCTTCGATGATGTCGTTTTCAGCCGTGAGCATTAAGTCTCTGTTTGAGTGTCGGTCTCGGCCTCGTTGTTGTTGCTCTTGTTGCTGCTGTTGCTGCTGCTACTATCACTTTCGCGTGGTAAAATAAGACGCCGCTGCGGTGTCGAGGATGATGTAGGTGTAGGCTCGTGTAGTAACTCGGGATTGCCGATAAATTCGCGTGGCATCTGTATCGCTCGCAGGAGTTTGGCAAAGTGAGATCGTCTGATGGGTTTCTCGCGTTTTCTAGCTCGCATTGAAATTCTTCTACCATCTATGGAAACAACACCATTACGATCCCATGTCATTTTTTTATCAACGGCGCTGCGATGCGAATTGCGAAGCAACGATATTGCTTTAGATTAAAATTTTTTTGGTACGCTATCGATAATAAGTGTGTCATTGAGTCGAGATTTAACTTTGTTCATTAAAACGTCGTCGGATTTATTTTCGTGACTATCGAGTATTGCTATTTTTCGTTTTGATGAAATATTCGGTACTGCATTATCGTACTCGACCATATGAAGATAACGCTGTAAAACCTGCTGGTACGCTATCCATTTCTCTCTCTCGCTCTTATACGAGTGAGAGTTTAGAATTTCACTCAGCTCAGAGTCGAGGCGCGATAATGGCGTACCGGTAGTCTGTACGGAGGGCAACGGGTCTGCACTAGTAGTAGCAGTAGTAGTAGCAGCAGTAGTGGCGAGTCCAGCGAGACGATGTATGGTATCACGAGGTATAAGTACCATCTTTCTGGCATATTCCATGGCTCGTGTAGGCCAAGGCAGGCATAAGAAGCAACTTGAGAAATCCGACACAGTGCTCGACGATGATCTTCCCCTTACCGCTCCAATTTCCCCATTTGGCGGCTAGCCGTCGAAGAATTGTCGCGTGCCTCCGAAGATGATTCTTTAGCACGTTGTTCAGACTCACGTTTCCCTGTAAAACGTTTAGAGCACACTCGCATATAGAGCGTACGAGCGCTACATCTGCTTTGCGCAAAATTGCACGTCGTTGCTCTGGCTTCAGATAACACAGCGCTTGCAATATAATTATTTGCTTTTGAAGAGATTTTGCGTGATGAAAATGACACTAAGATTTTTATGATGGCTACCCTTGGTGAAAAGATCGACCACAGTATTGTTGGATGCCTCGCGCATTAGATCGTCAATGACCACAAGTTTAGGTCTTGTATCATTCGAGTAGTCTGCTGCTTGCGGTAAACCCTCGTGAAAGTCGATTTTATCACCGTACTCTGAATACCCGGACTGCCACTCTGAGTAATAAAAAAGTAAACGCTCGAACGGGACATCCGTCATTTTGCGCATGTATTTAAAGAATTTTTTACAAAATATGTTTTACCACAACCCGTAGGACCGCTTATCACAGCTGTCCATGGATGTTTCCAACGTGTATCCATATCGATGAGTGTCTATCAAAATCAATCAGCTGACTCTTAAAAAAGCTTATACCGCGACGGCGACGGCGGCGGCGGTGGTGGCGGCGGCGACCCCGCGGCATCAGCTATTTTCGTGGCCTTAACGAGCTGATAAGACGCGGCGCGCCTGCACTAGCTGATGAGGTGCGGTCCCTCGGTATAAGCTGGTGTTTACGCCGTATGTAAATTAAATAACGATAGTTTTTATATTGCTCACAAATAAAGCAATATTTTTATTTCACTATGTATTAATCTCTATGTGCAAATTTTACGAATCATCAAATTCTAAACAGCAATATTATATTTACGGATGTAGCACGAGAAAGTCAGAACAAAAGGAAACACTCGATAAGAAAGTCGGGACAGAAGGAATCAACGATGAGAAAGTCAGAACAAAAGGGAACGGTAGAGAGATAGCAGCTACTGCTACGAATAGCAGCACAAAAAGAACGATCCGACAACGGTTTTATACATAATAAATCAATATATATTTTTTTTTAATGTATTGTACACAGTAAATATGATACATGAAATTAGACAAAAAGATTATTTTTAAATATCGCGAATTGTGAAATACGCTAATTAGTATAACGCAAAAAAGTATATAGTTTTACGGTTGAATTCGCGATATACAACATTTTAAAATATCGCGAATACAAGAGTAGAACTATATACTTTTTTATATACAAAATTTTAAAATATCGCGAATACAACCGTAAAACTATATACTTTGTTGCGTTATACTAATTAGCGTATTTCACAATTCGCGATATTTAAAAATAATCTTTTTGTCTAATTTCATGTATCATATTTACTGTGTACAATACATTAAAAAAATATATATATTGATTTACTATGTATAAAACCGTTGTCGGCTCGTTCTTTTTGTGCTGCTATTCGTAGCAGTAGCTGCTATCTCTCTACCGTTCCCTTTTGTTCTGACTTTCTCATCGTTGATTCCTTTTGTCCCGACTTTCTGATCGAGTGCTTTCTTTTGTTCTGACTTTCTCGTGCTACATCCGTGGATATAATATTGCTGTTTAGAATTTGATGATTCATAAAATTTGCACATAGAGATTAATGCATAGTGAAATAAAAATATTGCTTTATTTGTGAGAAATATAAAAACTATCGTTATTTAATTTACATACGGCGTAAACACCAGCTTATACCGAGGGACCGCACCTCATCAGCTAGTGCAGGCGCGCCGCGTCTTATCAGCTCGTTAAGGCCACGAAAATAGCTGATGTTGCGGGGTCGCCGCCACCACCGCCGCCGCCGCCGTCGCGGTATAAGCTTATTTAAGAGTCAGCTGATTGATTTTGATAGACACTCATCGATATGGATACACGTTGGAAACATCCATGGACAGCTGTGATAAGCGGTCCTACGGGTTGTGGTAAATCATATTTTGTAAAAAAATTCTTTAAATACATGCGCGAAATGACGGATGTCCCGTTCGAGCGTATACTTTTTTATTACTCAGAGTGGCAGTCCGGGTATTCAGAGTACGGTGATAAAATCGACTTTCACGAGGGTTTACCGCAAGCAGCAGACTACTCGAATGATACAAGACCTGAACTTGTGGTCATTGACGATCTAATGCGCGAGGCATCCAACAATACTGTGGTCGATCTTTTCACCAAGGGTAGCCATCATAAAAATCTTAGTGTCATTTTCATCACGCAAAATCTCTTCAAAAGCAAATAATTATATTGCAAGCGCTGTGTTATCTGAAGCCAGAGCAACGACGTGCAATTTTGCGCAAAGCAGATGTAGCGCTCGTACGCTCTATATGCGAGTGTGCTCTAAACGTTTTACAGGGAAACGTGAGTCTGAACAACGTGCTAAAGAATCATCTTCGGAGGCACGCGACAATTCTTCGACGGCTAGCCGCCAAAAGGGGAAATTGGAGCGGTAAGAGGAAGATCATCGTCGAGCACTGTGTCAGATCTCTCAAGTTGCTTCTTGTGCCTGTCTTGGCCTACACGAGCCATGGAATTTGCCAGAAAGATGGTACTTATACCTCGTGATAACATACATCGTCTCGCTGGACTCGCCACTACTGCTGCTACCACTACTCCTACTACTAGTGCAGACCCGTTGCCCTCCGTACAGACTACCGGTACGCCATTATCGGGCCTCGACTCTGAGCTGAGTGAAATTCTAAACTCTCACTCGTATAAGAGCGAGAGAGAGAAATGGATAGCGTACCAGCAGGTTTTACAGCGTTATCTTCATATGGTCGAGTACGATAATGCAGTACCGAATATTTCATCAAAAAGAAAAATAGCAATACTCGATAGTCACGAAAATAAATCCGACGACGTTTTAATGAACAAAGTTAAATCTCGACTCAATGACACACTTATTATCGATAGCGTACTAAAAAAATTTAAATCTAAAGCAATATTGTTGCTTCGCAATTTGCATCGCAGCACCGTTGATAAAAAAATGACATGGGATCGTAATGGTGTTGTTTCCATAGATGGTAGAAGAATTTCAAATTCCAATAATATTGATCTTGTTAACGATGCTATGCGAGCTAGAAAACGCGAGAAACCCATCGGACGATCTCACTTTGCCAAACTCCTGCGAGCGATACAGATGCCACGCGAATTTATCGGCAATCCCGAGTTACTACACGAGCCTACACCTACATCATCCTCGACACCGCAGCGGCGTCTTATTTTACCACGCGAAAGTGATAGTAGCAGCAGCAACAGCAGCAACAAGAGCAACAACAACGAGGCCGAGACCGACACTCAAACAGAGACTTAATGCTCACGGCTGAAAACGACATCATCGAAGGGGTGGAGGGGGATGAAGAAGAGGACGAACAATTGCAAGACATCGCGCAAGTAGAATATCGATCTCGCGCACCGTTAGAAAAGAAAAAGAAAAAGAATCCATTTAACTGGTCATCGTTAAAATTATAAAAATTCTTCAAAAAATCTATTATGACACCACTCATCCTGCGTCCTATTCTCGAGCAAAAAATTTGGCCCTGGTGGATCGAAGAGTAGCGCGAAAAAATATTTTACCATGGCTCGAGACACAGGATTCATATAACATGCATCGTCTTGTGCGACGACGATTTCCCCGTCGTATGTACAACGTGAGTAATATAGGCGATGTATGGGAGGCTGATTTAGCTGATCTTCGCTCAATAGCACCGTAGAACGATGGGTACGCATATCTGCTTGTTGTTATCGACGTGTTGAGCAAATACGCGTGGATCGAGGCCTTGCGTGACAAAACGAGTGCAAGTGTGGCCCGCGGTCTCACACGCATACTCGCACGCAGTAGCAATCGTCGCCCGCCGCAATTCCAAACTGATCGAGGCAAAGAATTTATCGGCACTCCATTTCAGCAAATTCTCAAGAAAAAGAATATCGATTTTAGCACTGCTCGTAACCCTGATATAAAAGCCTCGATTGCCGAACGCTTTAATCGACAAATAAAAGAGCGAATGTTGCGCTATTTTACATACACGCGAAATAAGCGTTACATCGATGTTTTACAAAATTTTTTATATGCTTATAATCACACTAGACACAGCGGAACGCGTATTCCCCCGAGCGAAGTAACCCTCGAAACCGCCTCTATAGCCGGAGGCAATTTAGCACAGCGTTACGAGCGTAATGCGAAAAAAATTAAAAAGCCTAAATACAGCGTCGGTGACTTGGTACGTATCAGTACAGCTAAAGCAGCTTTCGTGAAAGGATATGAGCGTGGTTGGAGTAACGAATTATTCAAGATTCAACAAATATCAGTGAATCGAGAACCATCCGTGTATATTTTACACGATCTGAATAACGAGACTATCGACGGTATTTTCTACGAGGCAGAATTATCGCGAGTACGAGTACCTCAGTCATCTGAGAAGACGAAAGAGAAGAAGAAGAGGACAAAGAGAAAGAACGCACGGAATCACCGTCCCTGATATATATGAGCTCCAAGGATAGCTCTTTTTTTGTCGTACTACCGAGCAACAGTAGTATGCAGTATTTTCCGAATAATACGACGACAAAATTTATTACAAAACTACCGCGTCAGACACGTTCGCTCGGAGAATGGTCTATTTCTCTTGTGGAAATTGCTTATCCGTTGACTCTTTTACATGTTCCTACTGTAGGAAATCTCGTAACTTTTGAGGATGGTGATTATGATTTATCGGGTTTAAATCTTTTAACACGGAGACGCTCTGATAGAGACCAAGTTCCACCTGGTGTATATCGCTCTATAGACGCTCTTTTGGAGAGTATAAATAAGCTACCTCACGTGGCCGGTCATTTGCGCTTGAAATCGCTTCCGAGCGGGCAGATCAAAGTGGCCCGCGTATGCGACGATCTACGATACCATGACTTTCGCGTATCACCCGCTATCGCGAGGCTTTTATGTTTCTCGGAAGAGGCTTGTAGGTCTGTAATGATAGAGCCGCATTGCGAATACACAGGGTCGAGGCCAGCATCTCCCACCGGTGCTATACCAGGTAGCATGTTTCTATACACAGATATCTGCGAGAGCTATATTACAGGCGATGTACAAACACCCCTCTTACGAGTTGTCCCTATTGATACTGATGACTGTCAGTATGGTTCGATAAAAATTAAATCGTTTTCAACGCCACGATATATACCTCTCTTGCGCAATAATTTACACACTATCGAGATCGATATAAGAGACGAATTTGGGGATCCTATACCATTCGAGCAGGGAACGTGGACTGTGACACTACATTTCAAAAGGTCCCACGATTGATTACATCGCTATGGATGATATTGACAGTGTGCAGCACAGATGGGGCCGTCGCGGGTACGGCGGTATTAGCCATGTTTATATCGGAACACCTAATCAACGAGGACACGGTATCGGCAGCTTTCTCGGGGGCCTGTTTCGTCGAGTGTTACCACTTTTAAAGAAGGGCGCTGAAGCAGTTGGTAAAGAAGCATTGCGCACTGGTGTAAACGTAGCCGGTGATATCCTCGATAGAAATATAGCTGTGAAAGATGCTATTCGCGAGAGAGCGAGAGAATCAGGCAGTAATCTCAAACGCAAATCCTCTGAAGAAATTAACGCTCTCATGCGGGGGTCTGGTTATAAAAAGCGCAAAATTTCGCGAACTCCTCATTCTTCGGACGAACGTAAATCACGACGTATCTCCCGTAAAAATGACAGTGTAATAAAGAGAAAAGTAATAAAGAAGTAGAAGAATAATAAGAACAATAAGAAGAAGAAGAAGACTCGTCAACGAACAGTTGCAGATATTTTTGGATAGCTGAAACAAGATGGCTTTTCTACATGCGCACTCGTGCGAGTGTCTTAAATCGGAACTTGAATTATTTTCACTCCCACCGACGCAAACTACTATCGAAGGCTCCAATTGGGTGTATTACAAACCAATATCTTCGCTAACAGATGATTCACCGATTGAATTTGTTATTCCTGGACAGGGTGATGAGTATATCGATCTCCCGCATACTATGCTTAGTCTGAGAGTGAAAATAACATCTCCTACTGCGGAAAATGCCGCGGGTACAGCATCGAAAGTAAGTTCTGGCCATGTAAACAATCTCTTGCATTCTATGTTTAATCAGGTGGAATTATACCTGAATCAAAAATTAGTTTCACCTCCAAATAATGCCTACGCTTATCGAGCGTACATAGAAACCCTTTTGAATTACGGTCCAGCAGCGAAAAATTCGCATCTCACGAGTGTTCTCTGGTACGACGATACCCCTGGAAAAATGGATGATATAACATCGGAAAATACGGGTCTTGTGAAGAGAAAATAATTTTTAAATGTCGAAAAAACTGTAGACTTGCTCGGTCATCTGCATTGCGATATATTCAATCAGGAGCGGTTCCTATTAAACGGCGTCGAGATGCGACTACAGTTGGTGCGGTCTAGAGATTCATTTTGTTTTGTGGGGGATACAAAGAATGGTCAATGCGGCTTAAAGATTCTCGAGGCATCGCTTCTCGTTCGTAGAACAAAAATAGCTCCTGGTGTGCTGCTCTCGCATGCTAGAACTCTGGCAAAATCTACGGCTAAATATCCTCTTACGAGAGTCGAGGTAAAAGCCGTTTCAATACACTCTGGTGTTCATGGAGAGGCTATCGATAATATCGTGTTAGGTTAATTGCCGAAGCGTATAATTATCCGTTTTGTCGATAACAAAGTGTTTAACGGCGACTTCAGTATGAATCTATTCAATTTCCAAAATTACAAGATAAATTATCTCTTGTTGTATGTAGATTGTGCTTAAATACCTTCGAAACCGTTACAACCTGATTTCATGAAAAATCATCTATATGTGGATGCTTTTCAAACGTTGTTTTCGGGAACTGGAATACATTTCTTGACCGACGGTAATTCGATCGATCGCGATAATTATCGCGATGGATACTGTCTGTTTTCTTTTGATTTGACACCTGATCTTCCGGCGAACAGCAATACACATTGGAATTTAATAAAGCACGGTAGTGTGAGAATAGAGGTACGATTTGAGGATGCGCTTGCTTCAACGATAAATTGTGTAGTCTACGCGGAATATGATAAGGTCCTTGAAATTGATGCCTCTCGGCAAGTAATGGTGGATTTTACCGGATAAGCGAAAAATGTGCTGATGTCGGCATAAAATTATTTCGTGTTAAGAGACGTAGAAGCGTGTCTGTGAATAACTAATCAGTCGAACTCGAGCATCTGTACGGATTAGATGTGAAAATGGATATCGTCGTGGATATACAGGGAATGCGTGGTAAAGACTCGGAATTTATTCCGAAAGAAATTGCCGTGGTAGCAGTGGATAGACCGTCCTTGCTCATTGGATCGTCGCACCGCCGTGTCACTTTGCCGAATCACCACAGCATTCGAGAAGCCAGAATAATTTTCTCTCGAAATATTTTCACGGTCTGGAATGGTACGAGGGCGATGTGAGCTGTAAACAGGCATACGCTAACTTGCGTGAAATTTTGCGAAAATCAAGACGTATCTATACTCGCGGTCACGAGAAGGCTATACTTCTTTGCGATATCACGAGTCGTGAAATTTCCAACCTGGAGGATGAGGAGGGCGCCCCATCGTACACATTTATGCCGAAATCTTCACGAAAATGCTTCAGACACGCTATGATAAACGATACAGCGTCTTCGCATTGTGCAATGCGCCAGGCTTTCCAAATAAAAAATTGGCTTCGCGAGCACCCGTTTAAAGGAGAATCATACGTTTGGTCAGCAGATGAAGAGGAAGAGAATAAGAAAGAGGAGAAATCTTCATGATGTAGTCGTGACACTATCGACGATGCTGTGAAATAAATTTTGCATATATATACGTCTTTCAAAGCCTATCAGTCATCATTTAATCATTGACTATGTGTTCAGCATGATCACTAGACAAATCTACGAGAGTCTGCAGTATCTACCACTTTCAACCGTTGGCGTATACCCGGCTGACAGAATTCCTCGTGTATGGTCGTTACCTGCCGGACTCGTAATTAACACGGATAACCACGACGGACCTGGAGAGCATTGGATCGCCATGTACGTTAACCATCATGGAAAAGGAATGTACTTTGATAGCTACGGGCTACCACCGGTTATACCGCAACATCTCGCACGACTACGAAGAAACTGCAAGTTCTATCGCTACGGCCGCAAGCAGCTACAGAGTAATACGTCGGATGTGTGTGGACAATTTTGCATCGTATTCCTACATCTTATGTCGTGCGGCTTTACCATGTCGCGATTTAATAATCTCTTTAGCGATAATGTAATGAAAAACGACAGATTAGTGCGTGAATATTACAATGCTTTTGCCTCTCGACGATCAGACAGTGATAAAAATAAATTTAACGGCGGTGGAGTCTCCGAGCGAAGATTACCGTGTTTGCAGGGATGTTGCATACGACGGTAAATATGTGTAAAGTGATTTAAATAAAATATTGATGAATTAAAAACAAATACATCGTCTTGCTGTGCCTCTTATTTTATAATCGAGGTTCCTCGCAGTACGGTATCATATTCTGCGCCTCTTACTGCAGAGCAAGCGCTTCGCGAGGAGCACAGCGCAAAGCGGTACGCACGTGCAAAACCGCTGTCGCTGCATTCAGAGCGCTGGACACCTTAGTTATGATTCAGAGGGCGGTTCGCTATCTTCAAAGCCCGTGATACCAACCAGCAGCATCCTGAGCATTCAATCTGTCTTCATCTTCGTGATCCCGCAGTCAAAAACGTATTTTTCGCAATGTATCCTCGTTACGAGGCTAGCGGGTTTTCGGAGTCCTCAGTGCCGAAATAGACATCGGGTACGATGGCGGCGTCGTGGACGAGGGCTTCGAGAACCCCGAGCTTCCTGAAGCAAACGATGCTCGGTTATGAAAGTATCGACGCGCGCGCGCGAGCGTGTGTGTGTGTTTGTGTGAGTGAGATAGTGAGAGACAGGAGTTTAAAATCGCCGTCGAAGGAAGGTGGACGTCAACAACAACAGAGCTAAGTACCTAATTTTTTTCCTTTTTTCAAGTATGTGTACACCTTTGCTCCATCCTGCTCTTATCTCTAGTCTTTCTTGTTCACCAGAGTACCCACACCACTTTACTTTACCATCTCCACGTTACCGACACTGGTTAAGCAGAGTGGGTAGCGCGACGGTGGAAAAGTGGGGTGGTGGGGGTAGCCGCGTGGTGGGGGAAGGATTGGGAATAGGAGTGGGATGGAGCAAAGGTGTACACATACTACTTTTATGTAAAATAGAAGTGTTCATTATAAGCAACGGCAACTTTCCGTTGTCTATTTAAAAGTCAATAAAGTACAATACAATAAATTGTGGTTTCGAGCCTGTACGAGGAACCAACCTCTCGCGTTTGAATCTACTAATAGAATTTTATATTTCGGGCGAGTCTGACCCGCGATCAACTGTTCAGATCGATGTTAAACTTTAGACTGATTTTAGCAAAGCAGTTATTCACTCTTTTGACCAAAATCGAATGTCGCAATGAATTTCACAATAAACATCGCTTGCAAATTCCAGTAAGTCGTAGCTCGAGCTCGCAGCAGTCATTGCTCGCAGATCGTTGCTTACGTTTGCACATTTTTTCTACTTCGGTGAGTGGCTTCACGCGAAGAAGGAACAATGGCGAAATAATGTACAATGAATCAATTCGCGGCACAACAGCGGTTTGGGTTTCAAACTAGTAGTGTCTTGCGAGAATTGTAGAAAGACTGAGATACCGAGTTGTCAATTTATTGACAAAGGCAATGAAATCAACCGTAGAATCATAAATGATCCACTGATACCAAACCGCAGCACGACAAATGTCCTATTGGAGAAGATTCAAGGTGCTCACGTCAACTGGCTAAAGCTACATATACTTTGGCTGAGTATAAACATAAGCCAGCTCTTCCAATTGAAGTCTATGAAGCTATCAAACCAGTCTATGTAGAACTGGCTAGTGAAGATCTTTTAACTCGATGCATCGGTGGTTACACACAAAACAGTAACGAAAGCTTTAACTCGACTGTGTGGGCATTGGCCCCGAAATCCATTGCGAGTGGTAAAACAGTCTTGGATGTAGCTACAGATATTGCAGTTTGTGTGTACAATGACGGGTTATCTTCAATTTTGCACATAATGGAGGCAATAAAATTGGAAATCGGCCTGAACAGCTATGAAATATGCCTGGAAATCGACATACAGCGCATAAAGCTTGCAGAGAGATCGCTGTCTGAAGTGGTAAAAGAGGCAAGGATCGCTTCAAGATCAAGCAGAAAAGAAATGCAAGAGCAGGATGATAATCTGGAAAGTTGGTGTGGGGAAGCTTCACCAATGAACGACCTGAACAATTTTTTTAATTCCTCTATTTACGTTTCGATCCTTTGGTCGGGACCCTCCTCAGAAATCTTTTAATTCATTTCCTATGAACATAGTATCCATACAACTCATTATGTCTTAACAACTAAGGTGTGTATGTTGTGAATGTAAACTAATATTAACGTTTTATATATTATTTCTTACATATTATTATTTAATTTGTGATGGTCTAATGGTGTTATTTGTATGTCATAATTGAAAGGAATATATAATATTCTGTCTTTTCTATGTCATTTTAGTAAAATAATTTAGTCACTAATTTATAAATTAATTCCTTATTGAGGTCCATATATTATAATGTTAAGACACAAAATTATTATTCTTAACAAAGAATCTATGTCGATTTAATTTACTTTCATGTTACGTTGAATCAGAAATTAACGGAAAAATGAAAGACGATCGGAAAGAGATTAGAAATTACAACATAAGGTATATTATAAGGTAGTTTAACAACGTCATCGAAAAAATGAGAAATATTGGGTCTGGGAAAAAGTTCGTGGCGTTTTTTTAGTGAAATTCAACTGATTTTCTTATAGTGTAAAGATTAATTTATTTAAACCAAATATGCTCCATTATTATCGATAATGTTTCACCATTTTTCGGATAGAGCTATGATGCTATCGGTGAAGAACTTCTGTGGTTTCTGGTTGAAAAATTGAGTCAAATGGTTTTCACAGGCTTCTTTTGAAAGCAGCTTAATTCCATTGAGAGAGTTCTGCAGAGATCAGAATAAGTGATAGTCAGAGGGTGCTATGTCTGGACTATACGGTGGATGCATCAAAACTTACCAACCAAGCTCTCGCAATTTTTGACGGGTCATCAAAGAAGTGTGTGGTCGGGCGTTGTCATGATGGAAGACAACACCTTTCCTATTAATCAATTCGGGCCGTTTTCTTTCAATTGCTTGGCGTAATCTCTCTAGTTGACCACAGTAGAGTTGAGAATCAATCGTCTGACCAACTGGAAGTAGCTTATGGTGGACGGTTCCCTTCCAGTCCTACTACACACAAAGAATCACCATCCCTTTTCCACGATTTTTGACGCTTCCGATAGTCGTACGTGATCCATTTTTCATCTCCGGTTATGACACGTTTCAGAAATGGCTCGATTTCATTGCGTTTCAGCAGCGCATCGCAGATGTTAATTCAGTCTATCATGTTTTTTGCGCTTCATTCATGAGGAACCCATGCATCGAATTTCTTTTTGTAGCCAGCTTTGTGTAAATGGTGCAAAACAGTTTTGTGGTTAATACCTAGGTCCATACCAATATCGACACTGCCGATATGCTTATCCTGCTGGACTTTTTTAAGAATTTCATCAGCTTTTCAGTGATTGTACGACCAGAGCGTGACTCATCTTTCACATCACAATTACCAGATCGAAAGTGAGTGAACCATTCCTGCGCAGCAGATTTTGTAAAAGTACCTTCACCGTATGCAGCACAAATTTGTTCACAAGCCTGCGCAGCGTTCTTCCCTTTGTCGTAATAATATTGCAAAATATAGCGTAATTTTTCATTACTTTTCTCCATTTTCAAACGCAAACAACTTTCCAATCACTGCACCAATTTCGATGTTTATACACTCAAAGTAACGCTCGAAGTGTTACCTTTCCAACGAGCCAGCAATTGATTGATATTTGCAATTGATGCCAGTAGTATGTGTACACCTTTGCTACATCCTACTCCTTCCCCCACCACGCGGCTACCCTCCCCACCCCACTTTTCCACCCCCGCGCTACCCACTCTGCTTAACCAATGTCGGTAACGTAGAGATGTTAAAGTGAGGTAGTGTGGGTTCCCTGGTGAACAAAGAAGAGTAGAGATAAGAGCAGGATGGAGCAAAGGTGTACACATACTTTGAATGAAATTGAAAACTCACCTTTATGTTTGCGGCCTCTACGACTACTCTCCAGGGTGACGGGTACAATATTTATTCCATGACACACACACATATGCACGCACGCACACGCACACGCACTCTCTCTCTCTCTCTCTTTCTCTTACTCACTCACTCACTCATTCACTCACCCACACATCAGCATCCGCAGCTCAGTGACCAAGTTATACGAATTATCCGCACCCATGGAGCGTGGGCACCGTCAGGGGTAGGAATCCGTATACCGATTAGCGTATCACTACCGTATGTTTGCTCGATCAGGTCTTATCTCCAGCCTCGTCAATAGCATGATCGAGGCCGAATACCACACAGGTCACAAGTAACACAGCTAGTGTGCTAATCGGCGGCTCGGGTGAAACAGAAATCGACAAGCAGCACTGCGCAGTACCCGTCATCATCGACGTCGATGATCTCCCCGCGCACGGCCCTTTGATACCGCATAACGACACATGCGGCCCCCGCACACAAGTCTTCAAATTAAAACCCGCTCCTCTCAGCACACCCATCAATATATAAGTTCTCTAAATCGTCTTCTAGTCTTAGCCACGCACCACACATTAACTCCGTGCGCAGGTATATAGCGTTATCCCCCGCACTACAAATCGCCCGATACACAAAAGCTATGGCTAATGCAAAGTTATCGTACCGTGGATACATTTTTAGATTGTTCGTTTATACTTCGTTGTGCACTGCTAAAGAAGAACTGAATGCTCAGGATGCTGCTGGCGGAGATAACAGGGTTTCAAGATAACAAACTCCCCTCTGAATCATAACTATAATAGATGTCCAGCGCTCTGAATGCAACGACAGCAGTTTTGCACGTGCGTACCACTTTGTGCTGTGCTCCTCGCGCAGGGCTCGTTCTACAGTAAAAGATGCAGAATATGATACCGTACCGCAAGAGATCGCAATTATAATTTATATATAATTATAAAATAAGAGACACAGTAAGACGATGTATTTGTTTTTAATTGATCAGTATTTTATTTAAATCACTTTACACATATTTACCGTCGCATCCAACATCGCTGCAAGCACGGTAATCTTCGCTCGGAGATTCCTCCGCCGTTAAATTTATTTTTATCACTGTCCGATCGTCGAGAGGCAAAAGTATTGTAATATTCACGTACTATTCGGTCGTTTTTCATTACATTATCGCTAAAGAGATTATTAAATCGCGACATGGCGAAGCCGCACAACATCAGATGCGGAAATACGATACAAAATTGTCCACACACATCCGACGTATTACTCTGTAGCTGCTTGAGGTCGTACCGATAGAACTTGCAGTTTCTTCGTAGTCGTGCGAGATGTTGCGGTATAACCGGTGGTAGCCCGTAACTATGAAAGTACATTCCTTTTCCATGACGGTTAACGTACATGGCGATCCAATGCACTCCAACTCCGTCGTGGTTATCCGTGTTATCTACGAGTCCAGCCGGTAACGACCATACACGAGGAATTCTGTCAGATGGGTATACTACGCTAACAGTTGAAAGTGGTAGATACTGCAGACTCTCGTAGATTTGTCTAGTGTTCATGCTGAACACATAGTCAATGATTACATGCTGAGCTATTCGCTTTCAAACACGTAAATATATGCAAAATTTATTTCATAGCATCGTCGATCGTGTCACGACTACATGATAACGATTTCTCCTCTTTCTTATTGTCTTCCTCTTCGTCTGCCGAACAAACTTCGACGTATGATTTTCCTTTAAACGCGTGCTCGCGAAGCCAATATTTTATTTGGAAAGCCTGGCGCATCGCACAATGCGAAGACGCTGTATCGTTTATCATAGCGTTTCTGAAGCATTTTCGTAAAGATTTCGGCATAAATGTGTACGATGGGGCGCCCTCCTCATCCTTCAGGTTGGAAATTTCACGACTCATGATATCGCAAAGAAGAATAGCCTTCTCGTTACCGCGAGTATAGATACATCTTGATTTTCGCGAAATTTCACGCAAGTCAGCGTATGCTTGTTTACAGCTCACATCACCCTCGTACCATTCAAGACCGTGACAATATTTCGAGAGAAAATTATTCTGGCTTTTCGAATGCTGCGGTAATTCGGCAAAGTGACACGGTGGTGCGATGATCCAATTAGCAGAGCACGGTCTACCCACGGCTACCACGGCAATTTCTTTCGGAATAAATTCCGAGTCTATACCACGTATTTTCTGTATATCCACGACGATATCCATTTTCTCGTTTAATCTGTACGGATGCTCGAATTCGACTGATTGGTTACTCACAAAGACGCTTTTACGTCTCTTAACACGAAACAATTTTATTCCATCAGCACATTTTTCGCTTATCCGGTAAAATCCACCATTACCTGCCGAGAGACATCAATTTCAAGGACATTATCATATTCCGCGTAGATTACAGAATTTACCGTTGAAGCAAGCGCATCCTCTAATCGTACCTCTATTCTCACACTACCATGCTTTATTAAATTATAATGTGAATTGCTGTTCGCCGAAAGACCGGGTATCAATTCAAAAGCAAACAGACAGTTTCTGTCGCGATAATTATCGCGATCGATCAAATTACCATCGTTCAAGAAATGTATTCCAGTTCCCAAAAACAACGTTTGAAAAGCATTCACATTTAGATGATTTTTTGTGAAATCAGGTTGTAACGGTTTCGAAGGTATTTGAGCACCATCTACATACAACGAGAGATAATTTATCTTGTAATTTTGGAAATTGAATGGATTCATACTGAAGTCGCCGTTAAACGCTTTGTTATCGACAAAACCAATAATTATACGCTTCGGCAATTGACCTAGCACGATATTATCGATAGTCACTCCATGAACACCGGAGTGTATTGAAACGACCTTTACCTCGACTCTCGTAAGAGGATATTTAGCCGTAGATTTTGCAAGAGTTCTAGCATGCGAGAGCAGCATACCAAGACCTATTTTTGTTCTACGAACGAGAAGCGATGCTTCGAGAATCTTTAAGCCGCATAGACCATTCTATGTACCGCCCACAAGATAAATGAATCTCTAGACCGCACCAGCCGTAGGCGCATCTCGACACCGTTTAATAGGAACCGCTCATCATTGAATATATCGCAAAGTCTACAGTTTTTCCGACATTTAAAAATTGTTTTCTCTTTACAAGATCCGAATTTCCCGATGTTATATCATCCATTTTTCCAGGGGTATTATCGTACCAGAGAGCGCTCGTGAGATGTTAATTTTGGCAGCTGGACCGTTCTTCAAAAGTGTTTCTATGTACGCTCGATAAGCGTAGGCATTATTTGGAGGAGAAACTAGTTTTTGATTCAGGTATATATCCACCTGATTAAATATAGGATGCAAGAGATTGTTTACAGGGCCGGTACTTACTTTCGGCGCAGTACCCGCGGCAATTTCCGTAGAAGGAGATGTTATTTTCACTCTCAGACTAAGTATAGTATGCGCGAGATCGATATACTCATCACCATGTCCAGGAATAACAAAGTCAATAGGTGAATCATCTGTTAGCGAAGAAATTGGCATATAATACACCCAATTGGAGCCTTCGATAGTAGTTTGCGTCGGTGGGAGTGAAAATAATTCAAGTACCGATCTAAGACACTCGCACGAGTGCGCATGTACAAAAGCCATCTTGTTTCAGCTATCCATAAATATCTGCAACCGTTCGTTGACGAGTCTTCTTCTTCTTATTGTTCTAATTATTCTTCTTCTTTATTAATTTTCTCTTTATTACGCTTTTATTTTTACGGCAGATACGTCGTGGTTTACGTTCGTTCGATGAATGAGGAGTTCGCGACATTTTGCGCTTTTTATAACCAGACCCCCGCATGAAAGTGTCAATTTTTTCACAGGCTTTGCGTTTGAGATTACTGCCTGATTCTCGCGCTCTCTCGCGAATAGCATCTTTTACAGCTATATTTCTATTGAGGATATCGCCGGCTACGTTTACACCAGCTCGCAATGCCTCTTTTCTAACTGCTTTAGCGCCCTTCTTTAAGAGCGGTAACACTCGATGAAACAGGTCCCCGAGAAAGCTGCCGATACCGTGTCCTTGTTGATTAGGCGTTCCGATATAAACATGGCTAATACCGCCGTACCCGCGACGGCTCCATCCATGCTGCACACTGTCAATATTATCCATAGCGGCGTAATCAATCGTGGGACCTTTTGAAATGTAGTGGCACAGTCAACGTTCCCTGTTTGAATGATATAGGATTTCCAAACGCATCTCTTATATCGATCTCGATAGTGTGTATATTGTTGCGCAAGAGGTATATACGAGGTATATACGAGGGTCAATCAATAAATAGTCGGCTTGGTGAAGAAAATCGCGTTTTTTTGGACAAAAATCTTTTTATTTCTGAACATAATCTCCTTTTAGCTCGATACACTTATTCCAACGATTTTCCAATTTTTTGATGCCCTCCGAATACAGTAGAACGTCGATTATCCGAACTAATTGGGACCGACTACCGTTCGGATAATTGAAAATTCGTATGACCGAACAGGAGTTGTTTGTTGAGAGAAAGGCAAAATCGAAACGCTCAAAATTATAGAATGTATATATTTATATTCAACGGCACTCGATATTTTCAATATATTGACATTTATATATATTATACATTTCGTCGATAGATTCTATTCTTATTTCTTTGGAAAAAAATCAAGGATTCTCTTTTGCTTCACACCAGAAGCTCGTTTTTACGTTGCCAAATCATGCAATCTCTTTAGGAGATGCAGTTGCGTTGGGCAATATTCCGGCTGCTTTTCATACCACCCCATCGCTGTCTCGAAAGCCTTGAACGCCTCACCGTGAGAAGGTTTGTCTGAAGCATCCGTGCTCTCGTCGCTGTCATTATCCTCGGAATCAAGATTTTAATTCTGAAGAACTGAAGATACGATTTGATCGTCGGTTAGAATTTGATAACCCGGATCATCTGCGTCATCGTTGAGCCAATTTTCAGCGTCTTCATGGTTACAATCTGTAAACCCCGGGATGGCGTTGAAGAGTTCGGTGAATTCATTCACGCCACTTTCCTCGGCATTGGAATTTTCTTTTTCGCTATCTTCCGGCATTTCTTTTGAAGCTGGCAACAGTTTGTTTCACGCATTCTTTGAATTTGCCTCTGTTAGCGACGCCCACGCATCAGCCAACATATAGCAGCAGTGTTTCAAATGCAGTGATTTCGCAAATGCAACAACACTGTCTTCGGTGCCTTCTTCAGCCAGAAACAATCTTCTGAGGATTTGTTTCCTGTACAACCTCTTCATTTTCTCAATAACGTTACTCGTTCCTTGCATACCTTAAATCCTGGAGTGGCTTCTCCACGATGCGATGCGAGAGACCTTCGGGGAAGCGACCTTCAATTTAATCGAATCTCGTCTGCATTGTAAACGTCGTCTCTAGAAAATCCTGCCTCGTCCACGATTTTTCCAAATACCTGTTGAAAGCTCTCAGCAGCCTCCGAATCTGCCGATAACTTTTCTCCTTGGACCTGAAGTTCTCGAATCCCATGGCGACTCTTGAAATTTTTCAGAAATCCAGTACTGGCTTTGAAATCCGACGATCCACTGAATTTAGTGTTTAAGTCAAGAGCCTTTTCACACAAGATCGAACCATAAATCGGCTGTCCTAAGCAGCGCCTCTGTACAAACCACTCGGATAAAGCCTTTTCCAGATTTTGATTCTGCGCAGACTCTAAAGTTTTTCGTTTAGCACCATCTCCACTGTCCGACGTTGATATGAATGATAAAATCTTCTCTTTATTATTTTTGATATCGGTTACTGTTGCTTTTCCAACATTATAAGCGAGAGCTAGTGATGCCCCTGTTTCACCATTCTCGAGATTAGAAATAATTTCTCGCTTTTGTTTTAAAGTCAGTACATGTCGTTTACGTTTAGATGAAGCACTGGGTGTTGAACTCATTTTAGACACACAGATTCGAATGTAAATCGAACGGTAGTCATAAAAAAGCGACTGTTTTTCGCCTTTCTGCAGACGCGTAAAGACGGCCGAAGAAAGATAAGCCGCGAACGAGTGAGGGCCGATAGGACGGAGGGGCGGTATTCCATGCAAGTCTGAGCTCGCTACGACGCGCAACAATGGAACGACAAAGTCGTTCGGAAAACCGAAAATTCGGATGAATCGAATCTGTGTTCGGATGATTGACGTTTCGGATAATTGACGTTCGGATAATCGACGTTCTACTGTAATACGATTTCGGAAGGTCCTCAAAATACATCTCTGTTTCGGTGATTAGGTCATCTCTGGAACCAAATCTCTTTCTGCCAAGCCATTTTTTCAGGTTTGGAAACAGAAAGTAGTCGGAGGGGGCTAAATCTGGAGAATACGGTGGATGCGAAAGCAATTCGTATTTGAATTCATGAATTTTGGCCATGGCAACTGGGCACGTGTGAACGCGTGCATTGTTTTGATGGAAGAGCACTTTTTTCCTCGTCAAATGTGGACGTTTTTTCTTCAATTTGTCGTTGAATCGGGTCAGTACGGCTGCATAGTATTCGCCATTAATCGTTTTTTTCGGCGGAAGGTAATCGATGTAGATTATGCAGCGTGCATCCCAAAAAACTGTGGCCATGACCTTACCGGCCGATGGCACCGTCTTCACCTTCTTCGGAGCACGTTTGGTCGGTGCAGTCCATTGTTTTGATTGTTGCTTTGTCTCCGGTGTATAATGATGGATCCATGTTGCATCCACGGTTACGTAACGACGCAAAAACTCAACAGGATCACGCTTATAGATCGCCAAATACGCCTTTGAACCAGCTACACGTTCTCTTTTATGGTCGACAGTGAGCAAACGCGGCACCCATCTTGCGGATAACTTTTTCATACCCAACTGATCACTCAGGATTGGAATCACTGAGCCTTATGATATGCCTGTGGCCTCAGCAATCTCACGCACTTTTAGTCTCCGATCATTTAACACCATATCGTGGACTTTTTCAATTGCTTCTGGTATGACGACCTCCTTTGGACGACCTGGATGTTCATCGTCAACAATGCTCGTACGACCGCGTTTAAATTCAGCTGTCCAATATTTAATGGTTGATAACGAAGGTGCAAGGTCCATATAAACTTCATCTAGCTCCGCTTTGATTTCATTGTTCGTTTTCTTTTCCAAAAACAAAAATCGAATCACTGCACGATACTCAATTTTTTCCATTTTTGTAAAAACACAAAAGTTGTTTGTCTTTCGATGGCTGTCAAACGCAAACTAAACATCGCAGCGAGCTGAAACTTTGACAACAGTCATGTGAAGGATGGCACTATTAAACGTCGATATTGATTTCTTTCCTCGACCAACAGATGGCGCAAGGCCGACTATTTATTGATCGACCCTCGTATAGATATACCATACAAGCCATTATTTCAGCACATATAAGTATGGTACAGTATAGCACAGTGTAAAAAGATATATTGTAACATAGTTACACCTGTCAGCAGTCGTTATTAAATTTCTTGGGAATTAAAAGAGAAATTACGTGCAAACGTACTGGGTAATTCGAGCACCGGTCATTGGAATAAAAGAAACTGAAAGTAAAAACGACCGGCAACGACCGTATGAAAAAACAAGTCACGATAGAGGCAACGAGCCGGAATATATTTCACATCGATGCCCTAACGTATAGAGAACTGCGGGCACTAGGTCATCGAACTAGTGCATATTTAGGCGATAAACAAGCTACGTCACAGCCAAGGAATTTCCTCGCTTCTGAAAACAGCAGATCAGTGGGCGGCTGGCCTCGCTTGGTGACGAGGGGAAGGCGCGGCAACGGCAAGCCAAGAAATTAGGAAATTGCGTTAGATTTAAAATCAAAGCCGATAAGAATGTAGAGGGGAATGAGACAGAGGGGAAGGCTACAAAAGAGCCTGCGCGAAAAGGAAAGCTCACTTAGCCTATGTGCTTTTCATCTACGTGTTTTTGCGGAAAAGTATACAACTCTCACAGATTTCAGTTTAAAACTTTTACTTTTGACATTTTTCTCGAGATACGTGCTTTTTGTTAGAAGAACGAATCAGTGAATTATCGAAAGACTTGTATTCCTGGAAGTTGTCAAGATTGGTGCAAAACGAATACAGAGGAAGGAGGAAAGATCGAATAATATTTAAGTGAATAAAAAAAAGCGAATAGAAATTAAGCGAGTAGAATTTAAGCGGATGGTATTTAAACGGCTAGCGAGTAATTAAGGCGAATAGGAAGGAAGCGAGACAACCGGTGAATAGGGAAGTGTAGCAGCATAACAGAGACATCTCCTTTAAGAGTGAATTCGCGTGCGTGGTTTGAATGTGCATATCGGTGACAGATATACTAGCAAAGAACAATACAAATAAAAGACTACGTGGCTCGGTCTATCGAAGAGCTACGTGTATCGAGGAATATAATGGCCAACGGTGCCAATAAACCGAACATTGAGATTTCTTAAAATTGTCTTTATAAATAAACCGTACTTTTACCTACCTCAAAGTCTAAATTAATTATCCCTGTGTTCGAGTTCGAATTCTTCCGCTCGGAAGACAAAAATTAATGCTAACGATAGAAATTACCGTTACAATATATTATCTTATATATATAAATTATACTGTACTATATATATATATATATATACCTACCTTACCCAAATATCGGGCGAAAACCATCCCATATCGATCCCTTCGTAATATAACTAGTGTTAACTGTACTGTGTATTGTTTTTTTTGTCTTTAGTTCGTGTAGATTCACCTTATTGAATTGTCGTGAAAATATATTGTATTGTACTCTTGCGAAATATTGTGAGGGACTTGATCGATCTGGGATATTGAACGATTATGGTGAAGCGCGGATACACATTGGTAGTGGGGTTGGCGCTGCGAGTATAGACGGCGTTGGTGTGAGTCGAGCGCGAGATCCCGTTCGAACGTCGCCGGTCAGCTTCCTGCATCCTCGCGCTATAGGTACCGTCGAACGCGCTAGCGTTACGTGAAGGGGTGGGGCTAGAAGATACGGTCGGTCGTGGTACGGCACGGATTTTCGCGTAGAATGGTAAGCTCGCGGGACGAGGGGAGAGGGACGATGGAAGACGACTCGATCGGACGGGCGTTACGTGAGCGGGGCTTATCTACGGGTGGTGCGTCTTTCGAAGTGCTAGAGCGCCTTTTAAAATCTTTATTGTCCGAAGTGCAAACGCTGAGTGGCACCCTCGCATAGCTGATAGAAATCCATTTCGTACGGGAATTTTGGTTGAGGATAACTCAGCAAATCCTCCTCCTGCGACGCGGTCAGCTGTGATAGAAGGTACCGCGTACGCAGCTTCGATCCCGATAGTTGCACGGGGTGACCATCGGACGAGGGATTTTGGGGAACAATGCCGTTTATGCGTGTCGATCAAGAGCTCTCTAATTGTCGATCCTCACAACGCACTTTCGGACCCCCACATCCGAGGAAGGGGGGGAGGGTTCCAGCATCGGGACCTTACGAGTAGATCCGAAAATTAAATAAAAACTTTTCAGGGGCACGGGGGGAGGACACGGAAGAATTCCTCACACGATTACAGGTAGGTCGTGCGCTCGTGTCCATTACCGATGAGGGACTTTTCTTTTGTTTTTCCTGTCGGGTATCGCGTTAGTGTGGTTCTGTAGTGAAAGACCGCGCTTTGGGAATTTTGAGTCTTTCCGTTTGCCGTGGCGATCATTGTTCCCGAACCTCGCGTATCAGACACCCTCTGGGTTGCCGGCCACCCGCGGAACGAATTATGCCGCATTGAATAATCCATGGCTACGAGATTTCGCGCGACACAGTATACCTGCTGGGGAAAGCGGCGAGAGGATCCCGGGTAGGGATAGGTCGCCATTTCAGCCATCGACTAGGGGGGGAAGTGTATCCTCTCGAGCACCGGGAAGGACGCTCTCGGAGCGGCCGGCTCCAACCCACCCCCCTTTTTCGCCTAGTTCAACGCGACCCGTTGCCCCGCCGCCGCCAACCCCCGTAGTCAACCCTGGCCCTTCAAGCGTTAGACGGGACAACGCGAGAAAAGAGAGCGTTTGTTGAAATTGTCGGACACTGGGTCATTTCTATAGGGAGTGTACTGCCTCCCGCACTCGATTTTGCTTCAAATGCGGCCAACTGGATGTCACCACCGAAAATCCCTATAATTGTTCGGGAAACGCTTCCGGGGATCGCCAGTAGGAGCTGCGGTGATTTCGTCTCCCACGGGAAAAGCTTCACTTTCCCTACCGACTGCGTCTGTCGATTTCTCGGAATATCCGTGCAGTCCGTTAAAGACCGCACGCTCGCGAACAATTCTGAGTGTCAAAGTTTCCGTTATGGGGCATCTTTTACCGGCGATCGTGGACAGTGGCTCCACGCACACATATCTGGGACAGGATGGAATTTTAGTGGCATCACGGTTAGGATTAACTTGACGGGCGACTCCTCTGCGCCTAAGTACCGTCGCGAACGAGGAGAAAATTTTGGGTTCCGAAGAAATCGATTTACCGATCAAATTAGAGGATCGCGAAAGATTAGAGGGGGGTAGAGTGTTGTCGGCATTGCCTGCGCCACTGCTCCTTGTGTTGGACGCGTTAGAAGCTTTAGGGATAGTCGTAGATCACGAGCGTCGGGTTTGGAGTTTTAATGGCGAGCGAGATCGCGAATTCGAGTTCGTAAAATGCAATAACGTGCCCCGATTTTCGGGCAAAATTCACGCTGCAAACTGATGCGAGTGGCTTAAGCGCCGTGCTCACGCAGCAGGTCGAGGGCGAAGAACACCCGGTTGCGTATGCAAGTCGTACTCTCTCTTCCGCGGAGAAAAATTACACTACTACCGAACAAGAGTGTTTAGCTATTCTTTGGGCAATTCGGAAATTTCGTGCATATTTAAAGGGTTATCATTTTACGGTGATCACGGACCATCACAGTCTTCGGTGGTTACAGACGTTGCGGGATCCGGTAGGACGTTTAGCTCGGTGGGCATTACAGTTCGCTCGATATGAATTTGAGGTGCAGTATCGCACAGGAACGCTCAATCATGTACCTGATGCGCTCTCGAGAATGTACGAGAACGCGCCGCCTGGCCCGACGAGCCCGGAAGAGGAGCCAGGTTTTGATTTTTTGGGAGTAGCCACAGAGAGCTCAGGGAGAGTCGAGCGTGTGCCGGTGACGAACGATCGGTGGTATTCCAAGAAGTTATGAGACGTGGCCAACTACCCGAAACGGTTTCCATCGTAGAAAATTGTTGAGAATCGGCTTTATCTAAAACGTCAAATCACACGTCGCGGTTTACCGGATGACCGTGATTTCGAATGGAAATTGTTGGTGCCGCGCGACAATCATTTGGTAGTGCTCGGAGAGAATTACGATAGCCCGCAGGCAGTCTATCCACTGCTACCACGGCAATTTTTTTCCGTATAAATTCCAAGTCTTTACCACGCATTCCCTGTATATCCACGACGATATCCATTTTTACCGTTACGTCAAAATCGCGGCCTATCTTACGAAACCCACGAATTTAACATAGATGCACGTTTCCGTGTATATTCTCCGTGCTCTGGTCAAGGAGAATAAATCCTCCCTTTACCACACCCAACGAAAAAATACCGAAGTCGCAAGCCTGTTTTTGAGTCTAACCTCGCGGAAAATTACTCGGGATAGGGCTAGAGTGCGTTTTGTTCTTGGTTGGGGATAATCACTTCACGAATAATGCGGTGGGACTTAAATGACAATTTCACGCGGAGCAAGATTTCACTTTAATTTGTAAAAAAAAATTGTACTTACGGTTGTTTATTGCTGTGGTTCTTGCTGTTGAACGTTGGTTGGGCGTAGACTGGTGTAGTCGGACAAACTCAAAATCGAACGTATGCGTTGGTGCGTATTAATAATTATTTATTGAAATAAAACTACATGAGTAGTCGAATGTTGCACGTTCAATATTCCCGATTTCGCACGCGTTAATAATTATAAGTACTGTACTCGTATTCTGTACTACTTGAAACTATACTTTGTGAAATTGAGCCGTGGTGAAAAAACTCTCGAACTGTACTACTTTACTCCTCGGCAAACAGTACTACTTGCTGCCTGGGAAACTGTACTCTTTATTCCTCGTGAAAGTGTCCTTCTTTATTCCCTGGCAAACAGTACTGCTTGCTGCCTGGGAAACTGTGGCTCCTTGACCCCCCGTGAAACTGTACTCTTTACTCCCCGTGAAAGTATCCTTCTTTATTCCCTAGCAAACAGTACTACTTGCTTCCTGGGAAACTGTACTCTTTATTCCCCGTGAAAGTGTCCTTCTTTATTCCCTGGCAAACAGTACTACTTGCTGCCTGGGAAACTGTGGCTCCGGCCGATTTTCGCGGACTTTTATAGGGCTCCTGAGCGTCAAAAAATCTTGTCGTCAAGCGCGTTAAAAGAAAAGAAGGGATAAAACCCGATCCTGGTTATAAGAATTTCCCCGTGGTCTATCGCAACCATACACGTATTCATTCCCCTTACCCCGCAGAGTAGCTTCCCGACATGCAGAGCCATAGATCTATGCAAGTGCATCAGTATGGCACGCTCTGATTTGTCCGCGCGATGTGATACACGGAGGACCACGCGATTAGGTGAGGGAACGCGCTCAAGGCGTTTTTTCCCTGAAAATGAGGCGATTCTTACCACCCTGCTTCTTGGCCTACTTTCGATAGAGTTTCTTAGTCTAGGTAATGCTTCTATGTAGATGTGTCTATGGTAATGGCTCAGAATTTCAGCGTTTGTACGGAACTTAATTAAATCCTTCACTTCAAACCACTAGTAATAATTTTGTTACAGATTCTATAGTTAACTCGTCGTATGCAAGCTGATTTTTGCGTTAATCTCTTATTAGTATAAATATTTTTGTTGAATTATGGCTTATTCTAATCATTATTGGTTATTCGTCTAATTAGTAATTACTCTACTTATAGTTAATAAGTTTTCTTAAATAACTTGTTAGTTAGACAATTATTCTCGTGTTATAGAAACGAGAACGAGAGAGAGCGAGAGAGTACTTTTTCTTGAGAGCGACTCGCCCGACTCGGTTACTCGTATATTTCATCCGAATGCAAGTCAGCTAGATCGCTGTTGAGAACTCCCGCAAGGCGTTAATCGTTGCGTGGAGAGTCGGCCAGCCTCGCTTTCCTGCAGGAAAAGATTCATTGCAACTCAGTTTTAGTCTCATCTCTTTCTCGTTTTGTCTATTTTTCGCTATTTTACCATGAATTAATCCTAATATTTCCTTTATCCTTTCTATATATGCATAACATATTCTATATATTGTATATATGATGGTATTTTTACTATAAATTCCAATATTTTACGAGAGACTCATTAATATAATCTCAAGAAGAAAAGGAAATTAATCCTGATATACTGATCTTTCTTCTATTACCCGATTACGACTGGTAAGCTCATTAATTTAATGTAGGTTGTACTCGTTTTCGAGTGACAGCCCTGAGTAGTTTCCATATGGAAGCATAATTGTTCTTTTTGCTGCTGATATTTTACCTACAGTATTCGTGTGAACACTTTAATAGTCATAAATCTTTCGTTTTAATCAACAGTTCTACCAATTTTGTTAATTGTTTCGCTCAGTTAATAATTGTTCGCAATTTCATTATCTTTGTGAAGAGAGAGAGAGAGAGAGAACGAGAGAGAGAGAGAGAGAGAGAGAGAGAAGATTTCAGGCAAGAGCAAGAAAAAAGGGTGTGGTCGCCTGGTCACATGAAAGCGTTCCTTCCCACCGTTCCTTTCCCCTATGACCAACAACGCCCCAACGGCGACTAGCCGAACCCCTGGTCTAGGATTGAGGGTAAGGCTGCGCTGAATCATAGATCCATAAATGGCAGTTTCCGTTGCTAAAATCGCTTTCCTCTCCTCTTAAGAAGTTCGAAACTAAAAGAAAAATGTGGAAAGCTACTTTTACTGTAGCGAAACTAAAACAGAAGAACTTTAACGTAATCGAAGTTTAAAAAATATATGAATGCGACGTTACGTCAGGACGTAACACCTCCCCCCTTTAAACGATTATTAGGAGAAGCCTAATAATCGAATCCGAGGGTGAAGTTAACAATTTTCCAATTATGCTTGTCGTACTACTCTTCTTTCTTTTAACGACTTGTCTCTTGCAAGGTCTTGGAATCTATATGTGATACTAGTTTTTTGTTCGCACCATGACGAATTTTGTCAAACACACAATAAAAATGTTACTTTTAAAGAGAGAAAGGATATTTGATTGGAAACTGTTTGGCCATATTTCTATTCCTGCTTTGGTTAAATATTGTTCAACGTTAAGTGCATGCATACATGCGATTATATTTCTTCGGACTTGTCCGTACTATGCTTAGTCTGGATATTATATGTTCCTAATTCTTAACTTAATTATTTCGTTGCTTCATATTTTCCGACAATAGGTGTTACGTTATTGTATTTATCTATTCGTCCCTTTATTTATGGGCATTTGTATTTCTCTCTTTTTCTTTTTCTAATATTTTCTTCGCTTGTTTATTTTGTTTATTCGCTTCTTGATTTTACTTTTGTATTTTCTTTTCTTTGAAATGTTTAACTTTTTTTCCTTGTAACCGTACAATAAGCTAAGTGAATTTTTTCTTAAGTGTTACTTATGATTAAATAATGGTGAATATCAAACGTGACTTCCTGGTTACAGTGTATGTGTTCTTAATTCTACTTGTTCTTATAATTCGTAATCTTTATCTAAATATTTGCTTCGTTAGAATATTTGCTCTCTCTTTTTTTTTGTAACTCAAATATTATTTATGTCTAATGACATGGTTAAAATATCCTTTTTCTTTATTTCTTATACCTTACATTGGAGTGGTGAACTTGATATGAATAATAAGAACAGACGTATGAAGGAATATGTAGGTATGAATTTTCTCATACGGACTTGGTGTTGATTCAATGGCTCGTGAAGGCTGATTTCTAAAGTTCATGAAATTCTTGAAGTTCTTGGCGTTCTAAGCGTTTTGAAGTTCTTGGCGTTCTAAGTATTTTGAAGTTCTTGGCATTCTAAGCGTTTTGAAGTTCTTGGCGTTCTAAGCGTTTTGAAGTTCTTGGCGTTCTAAGCGTTTTGAAGTTCTTGGCGTTCTAAGTATTTTGAAGTTCTTGGCATTCTAAGCGTTTTGAAGTTCTTGGCGTTCTAAGCGTTTTGAAGTTCTTGGCGTTCTAAGCATTTTGAAGTTCTTAGCGTTCTAAGCGTTTTGAAGTTTTTCACGTTTTAAGCGTTTTGAAGTTTTTGGCGTTCGTGAAGTTTCTTTAGAGTTGTAGGTGTTCGTGAAGTTCTTAAAATGTTGTCCATATGATGCTGGACGTTTGTGAAGTTCTTGACATTTTTGTCCATATGATGCTGGAAGTTTGTGAAGTTCTTGAAATTTTTGTTTCGCCTTCATGATGGTTGGCTCCATAAGATTTGGTATAAAGATTAAACGATCGTCTAGTATAAAACGAATGCTTCCTTTTACTCTGAAGAGATGTAGATGTTTGGTTGAAAGATCCAGGGCGGTACGGTGGCCCTCGGAATGAGTGACTTGTAAACTCTTGTGTTTGTGGAACATAATGTGCATTACTAATATGCGATATCATAGTGTGATTAACGATTATATTATTATTATTATTATTATTATTATTATTATTATTATTATTATTTATACAAGGAGTTGCGGAATCCTTTTTACGGATATCCTCCAGTCTTTTGAACTGGGGGGGTATGTGGGACTCCCAAAAAAGTAGGCCTACCCACTAAACCGCCCTCTCCTTGTTGCTCTCCCCCAGACCAGGAACTATTTTGGTATTACTTCTGGCTGGGGGTTCTGTCCGTGTTCGTTCGTTCGTCTTGCTGTCTGTAACCTGTCGCGTCACGTCAGTCTGTCTGCTCGGTTAGGTGAGGCAGCCGTCTACGTTTTTTCGTCGCAGTATCGTCTCTGTATAGGTGGCAACTAGTTGCCACCATTCTGTCGAGTGGAGCATCACCTGAACAATGTTGTCCGGGGTGATGCTGCCAACAATCGTCTCCAGTTCCAGTCGGAGTCCTGTCCAGCGGTCGCACACAAAAAATGTGTGTTCCGCGTCGTCTCGTTCGTGTCCACAGTACTTACAGTCTGGCGTCCGTACTCTGTCCATGTTATAAAGGTACCGTCTAAAGTAACCGTGTCCCGTCAGGAACTGGGTGATGTAAAAATTTACGTCCCCAAAATCCCTTTCGATCCACGGTCTCAGGTCCTTTATTAGTCGTCTTGTCCAGTTGCCTGTCGCTCTTTCTGTCCATTGTTCGTGCCAAGTCTGTATCGTCTTGTCGCGTTCCGCGACCGCCGCATCTTCCCGTCTTATGTCCGCGCTTCTCCCGTAGATCCTCTTTCGCTCGAAAGCTAGGAGGTCCACGGGGATCACGCCCGCAACCACCAAGACTGCTTGTGCAGAGACAGTTCGGTAGGAGCAGGCGATCCTCGGCGCACCCTGTCTTTGTACCGTTGTCATGGCGTGGCAGTACTTCTTTGTCTTCAGGGCATCTGCCCAGATCTCCGCGCCGTACAGGAGGATCGAGTGGGCTGTCGTCATTAGGAGTCGTCGTTTTCCCGGTCTTGGCCCGTTTGTGTTGGCCATTAGGCGGCTTAAGGATGCTATCCTCTTAGCCGCCTTCTGGCATGTTTTTTGTATATGAGGCCAGAAGGTCATCTTCGTATCTAGGGTCACTCCCAAGTACTTGACTTCGCCTCCGGCCTCGATTTCGTCCGTCCCGACCCACATGGGTAGTCTCGTCTGTATGCGTCTTCTGCTAAGGAAAGTCAGTTCTGTCTTTTCTGTCGCGAGTTGTAGTCCGTGGTCCGTCATCCAACGGCCCACTCGCCGCATCGTCTGGTTCAGTTTTTGCTGTGCCAGGTCTGGAGACCGCTCGGTGATCACCGCCGCCACGTCGTCAGCGTAGGCGACAAGGAAAACGCCAAGCGGCAATTCCAGCCTGAGTAAGCTGTCGTAGAGTCCGTTCCAAAAGTCTGGTCCCAGTATGGACCCCTGTGCAACCCCCGCGGTGATTTGTCTCGTCACCGGTCCTTCAGTCGTCTCGTACGTGATCCGTCTGTTTCTTAGGTAGTCGCCCACCACCCGAGCCAGGTAAGCCGGAACCCCGAAGTTGCCTTCAAGCGCCTCCAGGATGTCAACCCACCTGGCCGAGTTAAAGGCGTTCCTGATGTCCAAGGTCGCCAGCAGAACGATTGGTCGCGCTGCATGGCAATGTCTCTCCAAATCCAGGAAGGAATCGACCACTTTTTGAATCGCTCCAATCGTTGATCGTCCCCTCCTGAAGCCGAACTGCCGGTCTGAGAGGCCTCCGCTGGTCTGTATCGCGTCCGTCAGTCTCGGTTTTAGTAGTTGTTCATAGAGTTTACCCGTTGTGTCGAGTAAACTCAGCGGCCGGTAGGCTGACGGCGTATTGGGGTCGCCCTTACCCTTAGGGATAAGAACTAGCCTTGCCGTCTTCCACCGGTCACTGAACGTTCCCGTCGTCAAGCTCGTGTTGTACAGGTCAAGAAATATCTCCGGCCTCAGGCGAACCATCAGCCGGAGAATCTCCGCCGGCACTCCGTCTGGTCCCGGCGCCTTGCCAGTCTTCATCGCGGCAGTCGCTTTGAAGAGCTCCTCCGCGGTAAATATGGGGGCCGCCGGGGCCTCCGTGTCGTCTGTCACGTTCGTCCGTATCGGGTGGGTCGGAAACAGTCCGTCAACAATTTGTTCTGCGGTTTCGGCATCTTTGAGTTCAAGTGGAACTCGGGCCCCTAGTTTGCCAGTCACAATTTTGTAACCGGTTCCCCAGGGGTCTTCGTTCACCTCCTCGCAGAGCTGCTTCCAGCATCGCGTTTTGCTGTCCCTTATGGCGTTCGTAAGTGTTTTTCGTGACGTCTTGTAAGTGGCTTGGAGGTTTTCCCTTTCGGGTCTTCCCCCAGCCCTCGTAACTCGTCGGCGGTTTGCCAAGCAGAGCCTGCGCAGCTCGGCTATTTCGTCCGTCCACCAGTATTGTGGTTGCCTGTTTGGTCTATGTCGTCGTTTCGGCATTGTGCTGTTGCACAGCCGGTCCGTCAGTTTGGCCGTCTCATCCGTGAGTCTTTCCGCCCTTCGCCGGCCAGTCAGTTCAGGGGGGACTTTCGTCATTGGTGCTGGTGCTGCCGCCAGCTCCTCCGAAAATTTTCGTAAGTCGAGTTTGTTGAGGTTCCACCTCGGGGGGTACTGGGTCCTCGTCCGTCTCGTCGCCGTTTGTCCTGCCACTTCGAAGACAATGTACTGGTGATCGCTGGCCGTATAGCCGTCGAAAACCCGCCACTGTCCTATCCGTGGCGATATTCTGTCCGATGTCATTGTGACGTCAGGGATAGAGTTTCCAAACCCTGGTCGTCTGTATGTCGGTACGTTTCCCGTATTTGCTACTACCAGGTCTAGCCTTGCGGCCATCTCCAGCAGCAGCCGTCCACGTTTGTTCGTTGTTGTCATTCCCCACTCGATCGCCCGCGCGTTGAGGTCTCCCCCGATGATAACGTCTCCAGGCAGATTCCTGATTTCGTCTTCAAGGAGCGCCACTTTCCTCTCGAAATCCGCCGCGGTGCAGTTGGGTGTCAGGTAAACGCTGACGTAAGTGACAGCGCCGACCCTTGCCCAGACGTAATCGTCCCCGACACCACAGTTGACTATTCGAGATTGGGCAGCGCCCCTCACCCAGATAGCTGTGGTCTCTGTCTCGTTCGTAATGTACGTTTGTGTCGTTCTTCTCCTGTACGGTTCGCACAGGATCAGAATGTCGGCGTCATGTTCGTCAGCTATCTGTGGTAGTAGCATGTCTGCTGTCCTACTCCTGTTCAGGTTTCCCTGAACTATTCTGTCCGTCTTCCGGCCTGCCTCCTGCACTCCTCCAGCGCAGCCCGGAATACCGCACACCTTCCGGTTCCCGCAAGGTGCGCTACGTCCCCGTGTCCCGCCTCAGAGCACAGTGGGCAAGCCTGTCTGTTTTTACAGTCCGTCGCGTAATGTCCCGTCTCGCCGCATTTCCTGCAGTTCTTTGTCCGATCCGCGTTCATGCAGCTCGTCCTTGTATGTCCGTAGCCCAGGCATTTGTAGCATTTGGTCACCGTCAATCGTTGTCGTAGTCGGCATCGCACCCATCCTATCCCGATCCGGCCCCGGTCCAGCAGCACCTCGGCTTCCCGCGTCTCGAAGTCGCAGACCGCCATGTACTGCTCGGCCCGGTTCGGGCCGAAGATGTGGACACCAAAGTCGCCGTCTCGTCCCGTTTCTCGTCTCAGCGCCCGTATCACGTCCTCCGCGGTGGTAACGCAGTCCAGGTCCATGATCTCCAGCTGCACCCTAGAAGTCACGGTCCTTACACTGCCCGTGTCCCCAACCGCGTCCTGTAGTGCGCGCTCAAACTGTTCTCGTCCGTCCGTGTCTGTCTGTATCTTGATGAGACACCGTCCGTCCTTGGTCTTCTTTAGAGCCATCACCTGTACATGACTGCTCGTCGGGTCGACCGTCGTCCTTATCTTCCGTACGATGTCCGAGTACGTGTTGCCTTTCCCAGGCTTGACCAGTACAGCCGTTCCCCTATGTTTGGGGGTCGGTCTGCGCTTTTCAACCTGGGTCGGTATGTTCGTCTCGTCCGTTTTGTTTTTCGGTTCCGTCGTTTTTTTCTTCTTTTTTCGTTTCCTCACGGTTGTCCAGGTTTCGGCCTCCTCCGTTCTTGGGGGTGTCTTCTGTCGGGCCTCTGGTGGGGTGTTCGTCGTCTCCCGTTTCCGTTTCGTCGGTCGCGTCGCCGGTTCCGTTGTCTCCGTTTCTGTCTCTGTCAGGTCGTCTGCCATCATTTGTCCTCTCGAGGCTGTCCTGCTTTGCATGTTTAGCGCAGCGTCGGCGGCCTCAAGAATCGTCTTAATGCCGGTTTTTACCGCCATATTCATATTTTTCTGTATTGCCGCTGCCTCTTCCATTTTCGTCGCGGTCTCATGAATAAGTTGTAATAACTCTGTCAAATCGGGCTCGTTCCCACTGTCATCGTCGAATGAGGAGGTTCCAGGTTTTTCTCGATGCCTCCTTATATTTCCGACGACAGGTGGAACCGTTTTACCCTCTTCCATGGGAGGCGGTGTCGTTTCTCTCTTTCTGTATCTTAATTTCTTTTTCTTCTGATGTAGAGATCGATCTTCCGTGCCTGTTGACGAACATGACTGAAGTATACTTCTCTTTCTCAGGTTGACACTTTCGGTCACGTTCGCCAAGCTATCATCGTTCGACTCTCCCCCGATGTTGTTCGTCGCGAGTTCTCCGATTGTCCTGAGCTCTTCCTCGGTCGATGTTTTTTCCAACTCCTTCTTCTGCTTAGGTTTTATTTCTTTTAAAAGTTTCTCCATATTAATCCCACGAGTAGGTCGGAATGTAGGTCTGCCTAGGCAGAGCCGCCTTGTCTAGGTAAGGTGTAAATACTGCAGGGTTCCACCCGGTGCCCTGCAGGGATCGTTCGCGACCGCTTTAGTTTACATCATTGCGGCCATGCAGCCGTAGGCACGATGCCTTCCACCGTAGCTTTTGATGTTGTGTGTTCTTAGTCTGCCTGCTCCCCATGGACCTGTCCGGCAAGGTTAGACCTGCCAGGGGCTAGAGCCCCCGCCGGCCGAGCTCCAAAGTTCATTGCAGAAACGCAAGCCCCCCCGCCGCGGCAAGGCGACACACTTGGGAGGGATTATTATTATTATTATTATTATTATTATTATTATTATTATTATTATTATTATTATTATTATTATTATTATTATTATTATTATTATTATTATTATTATTATTATTATTATTATTATTATTATTATTATTATTATTATTATTATTATTATTATTATTATTATTATTATTATTATTATTATTATTATTATTATTATTATTATTATTATTATTATTATTATTATTATTATTATTATTATTATTATTATTATTATTATTATTATTATTATTATTATCAGGGGTACAAATTGAAAATGCGGGTTTGATAACAGATGGCGTTACTAACGCTATACGCATCAGGCAGTACTGTGACTATGTTCATGTCAAAGCTACGTCTTATAGCTTTAATTTTCAGTATGTGTCAATTTGTCGCAGTGTCAAATTCATAGTTTTTTTGAGCTCTCAATATGTCGAGTTTCGTGCCAACAAAACAGCATTTGCGGGAAGTTTTAATTTACTTCTTTAATTTGAAGAAAAGTGCTGCTGAAGCACATCGATTGGTCTCCGAGGCTTATCCGAGTCATGTTCCATCGGTTTCAACGTGCGAGAGATGGTTTGTGCGGTTTAGAAGTGGTGATTTTGACGTTGAGGACAAAGAGCGGCCGGGCCAAGTGAAAAAGTTTGAGAATGCTGAATTGGAGGCAATACTCAATGAAGACTCGTGTCAAACTCAACAAGAGCTCGCAGATTCATTGGGAGTGACACAACAAGCCATTTCCCATCGTATAAAAGCCCTCGGAATGATCCAAAAGCAAGGACATTGGGTGCCGTATGAGCTGAAGCCGAGAGACGTCGAGCGCCGTTTTTTTGCATGCGAACTGCTGCTCGAACGGCAAAAACGGAAGGGTTTTTTGCATCGCATTGTCACTGGTGATGAAAAGTGGATCCATTACGATAACCCGAAGCGCAAAAAATCATATGGTTACCCCGGCCATGCATCATCATCGACGGCCAAACCAAATATTCACGGCGCCAAGCTCATGCTCTGTATTTGGTGGGACCAGCTGGGTGTGGTGTATTATGAGCTATTGAAATCGAACGAAACCATCACAGGAGCACTATACCGAACTCAATTGATGCGTTTGAGCCGCGCACTCAAAGAAAAACGGCCACAATACGAGCAAAGACACGACAAAGTAATTTTGCAACATGACAACGCTCGGCCACATGTTGCAGCGCCGGTCAAAACATACCTACAAACGCTGAAATGGGAAGTCTTACCCCACCCGCCGTATAGCCCAGATATTGCTCCTTCCGATTACCACCTTTTCCGATCGATGACACATGGCCTAGCTGACCAGCGCTTCCATTCTTACGAAGAAGCCCAAAAATGGGTCGATGACTGGATAGCAGCCAAGCCGGCCGAATTTTTTCGCGACGGTATCCGTAAATTGCCAGAAAGATGGGAAAAAGTTGTGGCTAGCGATGGACAATACTTTGAATAATTCATTTGTTACCATTTTTTCAGAATAAACGTTCAAAAATAGAAAAAAATCCCGCATTTTCAATTTGTACTCCTGATATTATTATTATTATTATTATTATTATTATTATTATTATTATTATTATTATTATTATTATTATTATTATTATTATTATTATTATTATTATTATTATTATTATTATTATTATTATTATTATTATTATTATTATTATTATTATTATTATTATTATTATTATTATTATTATTATTATTATTATTATTATTATTATTATTATTATTATTATTATTATTATTATTATTATTATTATTATTATTATTATTATTATTATTATTATTATTATTATTATTATTATTATTATTATTATTATTATTATTATTATTATTATTATTATTATTATTATTATTATTATTATTATTATTATTATTATTATTATTATTATTATTGTTATTATTATTATTATTATTATTATTTTTTACAAGGAGTTGCGGAATCCTTTTTACGGATATCCCCCAGCCTTTCGAACTGGGGGGGTATGTGGGACTCCCAAAAAAGTAGGCCTACCCACTAAACCGCCCTCTCCTTGTTGCCCTCCCCCAGACCAGGAACTATTTCGATATTACTTCTGGCTGGGGGTTCTGTCTGTGTTCGTTCGTTCGTCTTGTTGTCTGTAACCTGTCGCGTCACGTCAGTCTGTCTGCTCAGTTAGGTGAGGCAGCCGTCTACGTTTTTTCGTCGCAGTATCGTCTCTGTATAGGTGGCAACTAGTTGCCACCATTCTGTTGAGTGGAGCATCACCTGGACAATGTTGTCCGGGGTGATGCTACCAACAATCGTCTCGAGTTCTAGTCGCAGTTCTGTCCAGTGGTCACACACAAAAAATGTGTGCTCCGCGTCGTCTCGTTCGTGTCCGCAGTACTTACAGTCTGGCGTCCGTACTCTGTTCATGTTGTAAAGGTACCTTCGGAAGTAGCCGTGTCCGGTCAGGAGCTGGGTAACGTAAAAATTCACGTCTCCAAACTCCCTTCCGATCCACGGTCTCAGGTCCTTTACAAGTCGTCTCGTCCAGTTGCCTGTGCGTTCTTCTGTCCATCGGTCTTGCCAAGTCTGTATTGTCCTGTTGCGCTCCGCAACTGCCGCATCCTCCCGTCTTATGTCCGCGCTTTTCCCGTAGATCCTCTTTCGCTCGAAAGCTAGGAGGTCTACGGGGATTACGCCGGCCACCACCAAAACTGCTTGTGCAGATACAGTTCGATAGGAGCAGGTGATCCTCAGCGCACCCCGTCTTTGTACCGTCGTCATCGCGTGGCAGTACTTCTTTGTCTTCAGGGCATCTGCCCAGATCTCCGCGCCGTAAACGAGGATCGAGTGGGCCGTCGCCATTAAAAGTCGTCGTTTGCCCGGTCTCGGTCCAGTCGTGTTAGCCATCAGGCGGCTTAGGGATGCTATCCTCTCGGCCGCCCTCTGAGCTGTTTTCTGTATATGAGGCCAGAAGGTCATCTTCGTATCCAGAGTTACCCCTAGATACTTGACTTCCCCCTCGGCCACGATTTTGTCCGTCCCGACCAACATAGGAAGTCTCGTCTGTATACGTCTTCTACTAAGGAACGTCAGTTCGGTCGTTTCTGTCGCGAGTTGTAGTCCGTGATCCGTCATCCATCGTCCTACTCGTCGCATCGTCTGGTTCAGTTTTAGCTGTGCCAGATCCGGAGACCGCTCGGTGATCACCGCCGCCACGTCGTCAGCGTAAGCGACGAGTAGTACGCCGAGCGGCATTTCCAGCCTGAGCAAGCCGTCGTAAAGTCCGTTCCAAAAGTCCGGTCCCAGTATGGACCCCTGTGCAACCCCGGCGGTGATTTGCCTCGTCACTGGTCCTTCAGTCGTCTCGTACGTAATCTGTCTGTTTTTCAGGTAGTCCTCCACCACCCGAGCCAAGTAAGCCGGAACCCCGAAGTTGCTTTCAAGCGCCTCCAGGATATCGACCCACCTGGCCGAGTTGAAGGCGTTCCTGACGTCCAAGGTTGCCAGCAGAACGACAGGTCGTGCTGCGTGGCAATGTCTTTCTAAGTCCAGGAAGGAGTCAACCACTTTTTGGATCGCTCCAATCGTCGATCGACCCTTCCTGAAGCCGAACTGCAGGTCTGAAAGGCCTCCACTGGTTTGTATCACATCCGTCAGTCTCGGTCTCAGTAATTGTTCGTAGAGTTTACCCGTCGTGTCGAGTAAACTCAACGGCCGGTAGGCTGACGGCGTATTGGGGTCGCCCCTACCTTTGGGGATAAGAACTAGCCTTGCCGCCTTCCACCGGTCGCTAAACGTGCCCGTCGTCAAACATGTGTTATACAGGTCGAGAAATATCTCCGGCCTCAGATTGACCATCAGCCGGATAATCTCCGCCGGTACTCCGTCTGGTCCCGGTGCCTTACCAGTCTTCATTGCGTTGGATGCCCTAGTGAGCTCCTCCGCCGTGAAGATGGGGGCTGCCGGTGTGTCCGTATCGTCTGTAACGTCCGTCCGTATCAGGTGTGTTGGAAACAAGCCGTCGACGATCCGTCGTGCGGATTCGGCTTCTTTGATTTCTGGTGGTACCCGGGCCCCTAGTTTACCGGTCACGATTTTGTAACCAGTGCCCCAGGGATCCTGATCCACCTCCTCGCAGAGCCTCCTCCAGCAACGCGTCTTGCTGTCTCGTATCGCGCTCGTCAGTTTCTTCCGTGCTGTCTTATATGCGGCTTGGAGGTTTTCCCTTTCGGGTCTTCCCCCAGCCCTCGTTACGAGTCGTCGGCTCGCCAAGCAGACCGTGCGCAGCTCGGTTATTTCGTCCGTCCACCAGTATTGTGGCTGTCTGTTCTGTCGATGTCGTCGTTTCGGCATTGTGCTATTGCACAGCCGGTCCGTCAGTTTGGCCGTCTCGTCCACCAGTCTTTCCGCTCTTTGCCGGCCAGTCAGCTCCGGAGGGACTTTTGTAATCGGAGCTGGTGCTACCACCAGCTCCTCTGAAAATTTCTGTACGTCGAGTTTGTTGAGGTTCCACCGCGGGGGGTGCTGGGTCCTCGTCCGTCTCGTCGCCGTTTGTCCTGCCACTTCAAAGACAATGTACTGGTGGTCGCTGGCCGTATAGCCGTCGAACACCCGCCATTGCCCTATCCGTGGCGATATTCTGTCCGATGTCATTGTGACGTCAGGGATGGAGTCTCCGAACCCTGGTCGTCTGTACGTCGGTGTGTTTCCTGTATTGGCTACTACCAGGTCCAGCCTTGCGGCCATCTCCAGCAGCAACCGTCCACGTTTGTTCGTTGCTGTCATTCCCCACTCGATCGCCCGCGCGTTGAAGTCGCCTCCGACAACAACGTCCCCAGGCAGATCCCTGATTCCGTCCTCAAGGAGCGCTACCTTTCTCTCGAACTCCACCGCGGCGCAGTTGGGTGTCAGATAGACGCTGACGTATGTGACAGCGCCGACCCTTGCCCAGACGTAGTCGTCCCCGACACCGCAGCTTGTTATTCGAGATTGGGCAACGCCCCTAACCCAGATAGCTGTGGTCTCCGTCTCGTTTGTAATGTACGTTTGTGTCGTTCTTCTCCTGTACGGTTCGCACAGGATCAGAATGTCGGCGTCATGTTCGTCAGCTATCTGTGGTAGTAGCATGTCTGCTGTCCTACTCCTGTTCAGGTTTCCCTGAACTACTCTGTCCGTCTTCCGGCCTGCTTCCTGCACTCCTCCAGCGCAGCCCGGAACACCGCACACCTCCCGGTTCCCGCAAGGTGCGCTACGTCCTCGTGCCCCGCCTTAGCGCACAGGGGACAAGCCGGTTCGTTCGTGCAGTCGGTAGCGTAGTGTCCAGATATACCGCACTTTCGGCAGCTCTTCGTCCTGTCCACGTCCGAGCAGTTTGCCTTCACGTGCCCGTAACCGAGACACCTGTGGCATTTTGTCACAGTCAGTCTTTTTCGGACGCGGCAGTGCACCCATCCGATACCGAGTCGTCCGCGGCGGAGCAGCACATCGGCTTCCCGCGATTCTAGCTCGCAGACCGCCATGTACTGCTCGGCGCGGTTCGGGCCAAAGATATGGACTCCGAAGTCTTCGTCTCGTCCCGTTTCCCGTCTCAGTGCCTGTACGACGTCCTCCGCAGTTGTTACGCAGTCCAGATCCATGATCTCCAATTGGACCTTAGAGGTCATGGCCCTGACGCTGCCTGCGGCCCCGATCGCGTCTTGTAGAGCGCGTCGGAAGTTGTCTCGTCCGTCTGGTCCGTTCGCGTCTGCCTGTATCTTTAGAAGACACAGGCCGTTTTTCGTCTTCCTCAGAGTCGTCACCTGCACGTGACTATTCTTCGGGTCAACGGTCGTCCGTATTTTCCGTACGATGTCCGAGTACGTGTTATCGGTTCCAGGCTTTACCAGGACAGCCGTCCCCCTGTGTTTGGGGGCCGTTCTGTGCCTCTCAGCCTGGATTTTTGTCTTTGTTTCGTGCGTGCTGTCCTTTGGTTCTGTTGTTTTTGTTTTCTTTTTTTTTTTTACTGTCTGCCAGTCTGCAGCCAGTTCCGTTTTCGGGGGTCGCTTCGGCGCGGCCTCCGGAGTGGCTCCGGTTGCCTCCCGTTTTCGTTTTGTCCGTGGCGTTTCCTGTCCTTTCGTCTCTGTTTCTGTGTCCGTCATGTCATGTGTCGTTATAAGTCCTTTCGGAGCTGCCTCCGTGCACTTATGTAGCGCCGCGTCGGCACCCTCGAGAATCGTCTTTATTCCTAGTTTGACCGTCATGTTTGTATTTTTCTGTTTGGCGACTGCCTCGTCCATTTTCGTCGCTGTCTTCTGTATTATTATCAGAAGTTCCGTTAGTCCAGGTTCGTTCCGTTTCAGTGTTGTGGGGTTTGGTGTTACTTTTTTCGTCTGTTCTGTCTGTGTGCGCATACCCTGATTGTCGTTGTCGTTAGCTGAGGCAGCAGAAGTAAAACTTACTCCGCTTCCTACGCTCGACGCACTGTCTGTCCTGGTTCGTCTTGGGAGGCGCAGTGTCGTTCTGTCTCCGTTTGCCGGCACTGGTGCCCCTGACGAAGCCCCACCGTCGGCGTTTTGTATTTGTATGTTTTGTTTTGTTTTGTTTTGACTTGTTTCCATTGTTGTTCCCACGAGTAGTCAGGAAGCGAGCGTCGACCCCCACAGAGCCTGATTGTGGGGGCAAGGCTTAATACTATGGGGTTTCGCCCGGTTCCCCATAGGCATCGTGCGCGACACTGTACCCCAGTGCCATTCAGCCCTCGGCACGCTGGCTCCCACCTTGGCTTGGGCAGAGCTGGTCCGCGACGGGGTTTTTGTCCACCTGATCCGGTTTTCACGCCAGCCCGGTTTCCTTATGGCGCCCGTTAACCGGGGAGCGCCGTGGCCGTTCCTGGCGAGGTTAGAGTCGTCGATAGACGATCCCCTTCCCCGATACGGTCGGGCCACTTTGCGTCCCGGCCCTAACACGGGCAGCTCCTAGATTTTCGTCCACCCCGAGAATTCTCGGTACCTTCCATATCTGGAAGGCGTCCCCCTATCCGCGACCTGGGGAGGCGCCCGATGCGGGATCATCAACCCGACACGGGATTATTATTATTATTATTATTATTATTATTATTATTATTATTATTATTATTATTATTATTATTATTATTATTATTATTATTATTATTATTATTATTATTATTATTATTATTATTATTATTATTATTATTATTATTATTATTATTATTATTATTATTATTATTATTATTATTATTATTATTATTATTATTATTATTATTATTATTATTATTATTATTATTATTATTATTATTATTATTATTATTATTATTATTATTATTATTATTATTATTATTATTATTATTATTATTATTATTATTATTATTATTATTATTATTATTATTATTATTATTGAAGTGAAACTTCTAATGCGACTTCCAACAAGGTTGCGTTAAACGTTCAACGCTCCTGGGGAGGGGGAATAGAAAGAGACAGAGCGAGAGTGAAGTAAACATTCAGCGAAGTAAGCAGTGTGAGCGTCGTGAAATTAGCTGAAATACGTACTTGTTGTTCTATTTTAATTTATAATATTTATAATATTTATTATTTCATTTACTTGTTTCTTTAGTTTGATTTGATACACATATAATTTAATAGGGTAGTATTTTATTTTTTAATTAAAATTTTTTTTTTTTTTATTTAGTGGATAAAAATTGTAAAAATAGTGAAAACAATCTCACGGACAATGCGACGGATTTAAGGTTATGTCAAGGTACGCCCCTTGTGAATATCAATTGATTGTTAGGTTTTCTCTTTTGAATTTACATTATGACGCATTCACTTACATTATGAATACAAATACATTTTCCAGGGCGAGACGATGAGGCAACCACAAGCACTTCCACTGGTTCAAGAGGTCCACGAGGGAAAAATGCACAATATTACCGTGATTACAGAGCACGGAAGCGAGCGGAGCAGGAAAAAGAGTCGTTGAATAGAACTAGTGATCCTTCTACGACTGCTGATTCTTCTACAATTAACGTTGCAGGATCAGTAACATCGAAGAAAAGGAAATCAGCCACGGAATACCAGAGAGAGTACCAAGCACGTAAAAAAGCCAAACGTGACAATATACTCATTGATTCGCTAGCTGTAATTCCATCAACTTCGACGGGGGGATTTACTACCATTTATCAATCAACTATAGTAGACCAACTAACGACTGCTGGGCCTTTTTTTTATTAAAAAATTCAATCCCAACAGTTGGTTTACGTTGCCATGTCGAGAGCGGTTTCAATTGAAGGCTTGTATATTATCCCAGTCAACAAACATAAGAAATTTTACCATGGGAACGGGAGTAACGACCGCTCGTGTGTCGCTTTGCGGAATGAGATGATGAAATTGCGTCAAAATCCACTTTCCACCTTGGATGAAGAACTATGTAAATTTATCAACTCGAAAAGAAACTTATCAATCGTAGCATCAATTGTCAAAGTGTTCGTGCACACGCCAATGATTTGACGGATAGAGTTTTTGAAAAATCGAACATTTTAATGTTATCAGAAACGTTTATGGACGATAATGAACCTCCTGTTCTCATACCAAATTTTGATTTCATTGTAAGATTTCAACGTAACGAAATTCGGAATGCAGGGGTTGCTATCTATCACAATCAGAAAAATAGATGTCATATTGTTACTCCACATTTAGATATAAAAGCTCCTTACTCAGGTAATCCTGATGTGACAATTTCAACGTCAAAAAGAATTAGAGACATATGTGCTGTAGAGTGCACAGTCAACCACAGCGAAAATAATCCGAAGAAGTTGATTCTAATTGCCATTTATATTTCACCAAATGCAGCCAGGAGGGATATTAAATTATTTATTGCAAAATCTTTATTGCCACTATCCATTGCAGGTTTACAAGCTCTGGCAGACGTTAATGGTGAAGAAATTGATTATTGTGAGCGGCCTGTGATCCTTGCAGGAGATTTTAATGTGAATTTCTCGTCACCTGAAGCTGAAACATTATTAACCTTCCTTAAAGACAAATTTGGATTGGAAATGATAAATGGTAGGCATGATCCCCACAACCAAAGGGGGAACTACCATTGATGCAGTTTTTACAAGAAATATTGAAAAAATAGAACTCAAACATTTCGTATCTTACTTTAGTTATCATAATCCCATTGTAAATGTTATAGATTTGGATATTTCTCCACTCGAAAATGATAATTAAAAGATGCGATCAATTGTAAATTGTAAGCAATGTTAATAAAGTTTGTCTTAAAGAATATGAACAGTATGACTTCACTAAAAATCAATTTCTACCCCTTCCTATTTTCATTTCCACATTACGAAGTTTCACTTCTTCCGCGCGGAGGGACTCCACGCACAATTTTATTATTATTATTATTATACAAGGAGTTGCGAAATCCTTTTTACGGATATCCCCCAGCCTTTCGAACTGGGGGGGTATGTGGGACTCCCAAAAAAGTAGGCCTACCCACTAAACCGCCCTCTCCTTGTTGCCCTCCCCCAGACCAGGAACTATTTTGATATTACTTCTGGTTGGGGGTTCTGTCTGTGTTCGTCCGTTCGTCATACTGTCTGTAACCTGTCGCGTCACGTCAGTCCGTCTGCTCGGTTAGGCGAGGCAGCCGTCTACGTTTTTTCGTCGCAGTATCATCTCTGTATAGGTGGCAACTAATTGCCACCATTCTGTTGAGTAGAGCATCACCTGGACAATATTGTCCGGGGTGATGCTGCCAACAATCGTCTCGAGTTCAAGTCGGGGTCCTGTCCAGCGGTCACACACAAAAATGTGTGTTCCGCGTCGTCTCGTTCGTGTCCACAGTATTTACAGTCTGGCGTCCGTACTCTGTTCATGTTGTAAAGGTACCTTCGGAAGTAGCCGTGTCCGGTCAGGAGCTGGGTAACGTAAAAATTCACGTCCCCAAACTCCCTTCCGATCCACGGTCTCAGGTCCTTTACAAGTCGTCTCGTCCAGTTGCCTGTGCCTTCTTCTGTCCATCGATCTTGCCAAGTCTGTATTGTCCTGTTGCGCTCCGCAACTGCCGCATCCTCCCGTCTTATGTCCGCGCTTTTCCCGTAGATCCTCTTTCGCTCGAAAGCTAGGAGGTCTACGGGGATTACGCCGGCCACCACCAAAACTGCTTGTGCAGATACAGTTCGGTAGGAGCAGGCGATCCTCAGCGCACCCCGTCTTTGTACCGTCTTCATCGCGTGGCAGTACTTCTTTGTCTTCAGGGCATCTGCCCAGATCTCCGCGCCGTAAAGGAGGATCGAGTGGGCCGTCGCCATTAAAAGTCGTCGTTTGCCCGGTCTCGGTCCAGTCGTGTTAGCCATCAGGCGGCTTAGGGATGCTATCCTCTCGGCCGCCCTCTGAGCTGTTTTCTGTATATGAGGCCAGAAGGTCATCTTCGTATCCAGAGTTACCCCCAGATACTTGACTTCCCCCCCGGCCACGATTTTGTCCGTCCCGACCAACATAGGAAGTCTCGTCTGTATACGTCTTCTACTAAGGAACGTCAGTTCGGTCTTTTCTGTCGCGAGTTGTAGTCCGTGATCCGTCATCCATCGTCCCACTCGTCGCATCGTCTGGTTCAGTTTTAGCTGTGCCAGATCCGGAGACCGCTCGGTGATCACCGCCGCCACGTCGTCAGCGTAAGCGACGAGTAGTACGCCGAGCGGCATTTCCAGCCTGAGCAAGCCGTCGTAAAGTCCGTTCCAAAAGTCCGGTCCCAGTATGGACCCCTGTGCAACCCCGGCGGTGATTTGCCTCGTCACTGGTCCTTCAGTCGTCTCGTACGTAATCTGTCGGTTTTTCAGGTAGTCCTCCACCACCCGAGCCAAGTAAGCCGGAACCCCGAAGTTGCTTTCAAGCGCCTCCAGGATATCGACCCACCTGGCCAAGTTGAAGGCGTTCCTGACGTCCAAGGTTGCCAGCAGAACGACAGGTCGTGCTGCGTGGCAATGTCTTTCTAAGTCCAGGAAGGAGTCAACCACTTTTTGGATCGCTCCAATCGTCGATCGACCCCTCCTGAAGCCGAACTGCAGGTCTGAAAGGCCTCCGCTGGTTTGTATCACGTCCGTCAGTCTCGGTCTCAGTAATTGTTCGTAGAGTTTACCCATCGCGTCGAGTAAACTCAACGGCCGGTAGGCTGACGGCGTATTGGGGTCGCCCTTACCTTTGGGGATAAGAACTAGCCTTGCCGCCTTCCACCGGTCGCTAAACGTGCCCGTCGTCAAACATGTGTTGTACAGGTCGAGAAATATCTCCGGCCTCAGATTGACCATCAGCCGGATAATCTCCGCCGGTACTCCGTCTGGTCCCGGTGCCTTACCAGTCTTCATTGCGTTGGATGCCCTAGTGAGCTCCTCCGCCGTGAAGATGGGGGCTGCCGGCGTGTCCGTATCGTCTGTAACGTCCGTCCGTATCAGGTGTGTTGGAAACAAGCCGTCGACGATTTGTCGTGCGGATTCGGCTCCTTTGATTTCTGGTGGTACCCGGGCCCCTAGTTTACCGGTCACGATTTTGTAACCAGTGCCCCAGGGATCCTGATCCACCTCCTCGCAGAGCCTCCTCCAGCAACGCGTCTTGCTGTCTCGTATCGCGCTCGTCAGTGCCTTCCGTGCTGTCTTATATGCGGCTTGGAGGTTTTCCCTTTCGGGTCTTCCCCCAGCCCTCGTTACGAGTCGTCGGCTCGCCAAGCAGACCCTGCGCAGCTCGGCTATTTCGTCCGTCCACCAGTATTGTGGCTGTCTGTTCTGTCGATGTCGTCGTTTCGGCATTGTGCTATTGCACAGCCGGTCCGTCAGTTTGGCCGTCTCGTCCACCAGTCTTTCCGCTCTTTGCCGGCCAGTCAGCTCCGGAGGGACTTTTGTTATCGGTGCTGGTGCTACCACCAGCTCCTCTGAAAATTTCTGTACGTCGAGTTTGTTGAGGTTCCACCGCGGGGGGTGCTGGGTCCTCGTCCGTCTCGTCGCCGTTTGTCCTGCCACTTCAAAGACAATGTACTGGTGGTCGCTGGCCGTATAGCCGTCGAACACCCGCCATTGCCCTATCCGTGGCGATATTCTGTCCGATGTCATTGTGACGTCAGGGACGGAGTCTCCAAACCCTGGTCGTCTGTACGTCGGTGTGTTTCCTGTATTGGCTACTACCAGGTCCAGCCTTGCGGCCATCTCCAGCAGCAACCGTCCACGTTTGTTCGTTGCTGTCATTCCCCACTCGATCGCCCGCGCGTTGAAGTCGCCTCCGACAACAACGTCCCCAGGCAGATCCCTGATTCCGTCCTCAAGGAGCGCTACCTTTCTCTCGAACTCCACCGCGGCGCAGTTGGGTGTCAGATAGACGCTGACGTATGTGACAGCGCCGACCCTTGCCCAGACGTAGTCGTCCCCGACACCGCAGCTTGTTATTCGAGATTGGGCAGCGCCCCTAACCCAGATAGCTGTGGTCTCCGTCTCGTTTGTAATGTACGCTTGTGTCGTTCTTCTCCTGTACGGTTCGCACAGGATCAGAATGTCGGCGTCATGTTCGTCAGCTATCTGTGGTAGTAGCATGTCTGCTGTCCTACTCCTGTTCAGGTTTCCCTGAACTACTCTGTCCGTCTTCCGGCCTGCTTCCTGCACTCCTCCAGCGCAGCCCGGAACACCGCGCACCTTCCGGTTCCAGCAAGGTGCGCTACGTCCTCGTGCCCCGCCTTAGCGCACAGGGGACAAGCCGGTTCGTTCGTGCAGTCGGTAGCGTAGTGTCCAGATATACCGCACTTTCGGCAGCTCTTCGTCCTGTCCACGTCCGAGCAGTTTGCCTTCACGTGCCCGTAACCGAGACACCTGTGGCATTTTGTCACAGTCAGTCTTTTTCGGACGCGGCAGTGCACCCATCTGATACCGAGTCGTCCGCGGCGGAGCAGCACATCGGCTTCCCGCGATTCTAGCTCGCAGACCGCCATGTACTGCTCGGCGCGGTTCGGGCCAAAGATATGGACTCCGAAGTCTTCGTCTCGTCCCGTTTCCCGTCTCAGTGCCTGTACGACGTCCTCCGCAGTTGTTACGCAGTCTAGATCCATGATCTCTAATTGGACCTTAGAGGTCATGGCCCTGACGCTGCCTGCGGCCCCGATCGCGTCTTGTAGAGCGCGTCGGAAGTCGTCTCGTCCGTCTGGTCCGTTCGCGTCTGCCTGTATCTTTAGAAGACACAGGCCGTTTTTCGTCTTCCTCAGAGTCGTCACCTGCACGTGACTATTCTTCGGGTCAACGGTCGTCCGTATTTTCTGTACGATGTCCGAGTACGTGTTATCGGTTCCAGGCTTTACCAGGACAGCCGTCCCGCTGTGTTTGGGGGCCGTTCTGTGCCTCTCAGCCTGGATTTTTGTCTTTGTTTCGTGCGTGCTGTCCTTTGGTTCTGTTGTTTTTGTTTTCTTTTTTTTTTTACTGTCTGCCAGTCTGCAGCCAGTTCCGTTTTCGGGGGTCGCTTCGGCGCGGCCTCCGGAGTGGCTCCGGTTGCCTCCCGTTTTCGTTTCGTCCGTGGCGTTTCCTGTCCTTTCGTCTCTGTTTCTGTGTCCGTCATGTCATGTGTCGTTATAAGTCCTTTCGGGGCTGCCTCCGTGCACTTATGTAGCGCCGCGTCGGCAGCCTCGAGAATCGTCTTTATTCCTAGTTTGACCGTCATGTTTGTATTTTTCTGTTTGGCGACTGCCTCGTCCATTTTCGTCGCTGTCTTCTGTATTATTATCAGAAGTTCCGTTAGTCCAGGTTCGTTCCGTTTCAGTGTTGTGTTATAATGTTAAAGTCCAAGTGCCAAAAACGATTGACAGGGGCCAGAAAATCGCTCTTATCGAGATAGATGAAATAAAGGCAACAGAACTCATCCACAAAGGCAAGATCAAAGTTGGCTGGGTCAACTGTAGAATTAGGAAACGGATATCTGTAATGCGGTGCTTCAGGTGCTTAGGGTATAGGCATCAAGCCAAAAACTGTAGGGGCCCGGACAGAAGTAAACTGTGTTATAAGTGTGGTGAAACCGGTCATAAAGGCGCTAAGTGCGATAGGGAAGCGCGGTGTGTTTTGTGCGCGGACAAAGCGCAATCGTCCCACGTGCCGGGAACAGGGAAATGTGCCGCTTTTCGGAGAGCGTTGGAAAGTGCTAAAAACAGGAACCCGAAATGACAAGGGTACTTCAAGGAAATCTGAACAGGAGCAGGACGGCCGACCACCTCCTTACACAACTGGTGCGCGAAAAAACATGTGATGTGATTATTATCAGTGAACAATATCGTGATAAAGTGAATGCGAACTGGTACGCGGACAACCTAGGCACTGCAGCCATTTGGGTCCCGAATACCGGAAAAGGCCGAGTAGAAGATCACGGAAGAGGAAAAGGCTTTGTCTGGATTAAACAGCGGGACGTTTATTACGTGAGCTGCTACTTCACGCCCAATGAAGGCATCGGGCAATTTGAAGAGAAGCTCAACAGCCTGAAAGACCAACTACGGGCCATGGAAGAAAAAATCATCGTGGCTGGAGATTTTTATGCGCGAGCGATCGAATGGGGCATGCCGCATCCGGATGGCAGAGGCAGGCGAATAATAGAAATGGTTTCAAGATTAAGCCTTACAATGCTCAACACCGGTTCGACTGCGACTTTCCGACGTCCAGGCTACGGGGGAACGATACCAGACATTTCATTTGCATCGGAACGCGCAGTGCCATGTGTGAAAAAATGGACGGTGATTGAGGACTTCACCAGCAGCGACCACTAATACATCACGTTCGAATTATTTAAAGAAGGAAACGCACCAAGAATCAACAGGGACCTACCAACAAGATGGAACGAGGCCAAAATGGACGAGAGGAAATTGGGTATAGCGATACTCAACGGACGGAGAATCTTGACGCACGTTGAAAACCCAAGTGCAGAAGAATTGGTGGACGAAACGATGCAGCTAGTACTGCAAGCCTGTAGAGCGTCAATGCCGAGAAAGCAGCGACCAGCGAACAAGCAGGCGGCGCATTGGTGGACCGATGAGATCGCCAGTCAGCGAAAACGATGCCTCCAACTGCGAAGGAAAGCAACCCGAGCTCGAAGAAGGAATCCTGTTGAGGCAGCGGTCATCGCGGCTCAATACAAAGGTGCCAAGAAGATCCTACAGCGTCAAATTGGCCGCAGCAAGACGGAGCGCTGGAATTCCATTATAAAGGACGTAAATAAAGACCCGTGGGGATTGGGCTACAGGATAGTGACGCGGAAACTAGAAGCTTTCTCGGAAGGAGAGAGCATGGACCTGAATAGGATGGAAAACATCGTAGATACCCTATTCCCGACTCACCCACCGAGGAGCGAAGAGGACCTCGACATCAGGGTTGAGGACATTACGTCATTTAATGAAGAGGAGCTGATGGACGCGGTCAAATCACTGCAGAACAGGAGGGCCCCAGGACCCGACGGCGTACCGGCAGAAGTGTTGAAGGCGGTGGCAGGCGCCCGCCCGAAACTGCTTCTCGATATGTACAACTGCTGCCTGAAGAGCGGAGTTTTTCCCAAACGCTGGAAGACGCAGCGTCTGGTGTTAATCAGCAAAGGCAAAGGAGACCCTAACTCCCCGTCAGCCTACAGGCCACTGTGCATGTTGGACACGGCCGGGAAATTGCTAGAGAGAATGATCAAGCCGCGACTACATACAGCTATACGCGAAGCAAGTGACCTGTCCGATAGACAATTTGGTTTCAGGAAAGGACGATCCACGGTAGACGCAGTTCAAGAGGTCATGAAGACAGTTGACGCAACGCGGGAGAATAACCATTACGCCCGAGAGATCGTGATATTGGCTACGCTCGACGTGAAGAATGCCTTCAATTCAGCAAGATGGTGCGACATGATGCAGGCGCTAAAGTTAAATTTCCAGGTATCAGCGTACCTTCTCGCGATAGTGGACGACTACTTGAAGGACCGAGTACTGCTCTACAACACACGAGAAGGACAACAGAGAAAAGTCATCACCTCAGGCGCAGCCCAGGGATCGATCCTCAGGCCAGATCTCTGGAACATCTCGTACGATGGAATTCTACGGATGGAAATGCCAGATGACACGTACCTGATAGGATACGCCGACGACGTCGCCGCGGTCATCACAGCAAGAGACCACGAAGCGGCACAAAGGCGTCTTAACCAGGTCATGAGGCGGACGCACCAATGGATGGGGGACCACGGCCTCAGCCTAGCCACGCAGAAGACAGAGATAGTAGTTCTCCCTTGGAAGAGGATCCCGAACATACTGCGTATGCGCGTCGGAAACGAAGAAGTGGAAACAAAGGGCGCAGTGAGGTATCTCGGCATCACCCTGGACACCAAACTAACCTCCTGAGAACACATCAGGAAAGCGACAGACAAAGCGGCGACTATGGTAGCAGCACTGAGCCGTCTCATGGCAAACGTGAGAGGACCAACGACCAGCAAACGTCGGCTTCTGATGTCAGTGATGCACTCGATTCTCCTGTATGGAGCAGAGATCTGGGCGGACGCACTGGAAGCGGAAAGCCGAAGGAAGCGTATAGCCGCGGTACAAAGAAGAGGAGCCCTGAGAGTGGCCTGTGCATACCGAACGGTATCAGGACCGGCGGCCCTGGTCATTGCTGGAGTGGTACCCATCGAGCTCCTCGCGAGAGAGAAGAAACGAGTCTACCTACGACGAGCTGAACACGATCGCCAACAAATGAAGAAACAGGAGAGGAATCACACCATGGAGGTTTGGCAGGGCATGTGGGACAGTGACGCAAGAGGAAGATGGACAGCCAGACTCATCAAACATCTGGCCCTATGGACAGATCGTAAACATGGGGAAGTGACTTACTACCTGACCCAACTATTGAGCGGGCATGGCTACTCCAGCGCATACCTTCACAAGATCGGGAAAGTGGAAAATCCGCGGTGTATCTACGAGGATTCTGAACGCGACGACGCTCATCACACCTTCTTCGAGTGTAATCGATGGAGAGATGAGAAGGAAAGGATGGAGGAGTCACTAGGTCTTATCACCCCAGAGGACATAGTGGCATCGATGCTGATCAGCGCGGAGAAGTGGGATGCGGTGATCAATTTTGCCGAAACAGTCCTACGCCAGAAGAAACAAGAAGAAAACAACAGAGTAATAGCCGGAGCAGACAACAACTAGTTGGACATCGTGAGCATAGTGAACAGTGCAGTGAGAGAAAATTGTGCCGAGTCCAGTGAACCACAGTGAATTGTCACAGTGGAAACAGTTAGGGCATTAGCGCGTCAGTTAATGGAATTGAGCAGAACATGACAGCTTGTGCCGGACCGCGGCCATAAGCAAGCAGGAAAGAGTGAAAAGGCCTGGAAGGCAAAGGAACAGTACGACCCTGACGAAATGCAGAAGCGGTTCCGGAGTCGTTACACAACATCTGGAAAAAGGGTTGGTGGTTTAGTGGATAGAAATCCTACTCTTTGAGGAGTGCGGTCCCTCTTCTCTGTCTTTGTAAAGATTTTCCACCACCCCTCGAAGAAAATTATTATTATTATTATTATTATTATTATTATTATTATTATTATTATTATTATTATTATTATTATTATTATTATTATTATTATTATTATTATTATTATTATTATTATTATTATTATTATTATTATTATTATTATTATTATTATTATTATTATTATTATTATTATTATTATTATTATTATTATTATTATTATTATTATTATTATTATTATTATTATTATTATTATTATTATTATTATTATTATTATTATTATTATTATTATTATTATTATTATTATTATTATTATTATTATTATTATTATTATTATTATTATTATTATTATTATTATTATTATTATTATTATTATTATTATTATTATTATTATTATTATTATTATTATTATTATTATTATTATTATTATTATTATTATTATTATTATTATTATTATTATTATTATTATTATTATTATTATTATTATTATTACTATTATTATTATTATTATTATTATTATTATTATTATTATTATTATTATTATTATTATTATTATTATTATTATTATTATTATTATTATTATTATTATTATTATTATTATTATTATTATTATTATTATTATTATTATTATTATTATTATTATTATTATTATTATTATTATTATTATTATTATTATTATTATTATTATTATTATTATTATTATTATTATTATTATTATTATTATTATTATTATTATTATTATTTTATACAAGGAGTTGCGGAATCCTTTTTACGGATATCCTCCAGTCTTTTGAACTGGGCCCAAAAAAGTAGGCCTACCCACTAAACCGCCCTCTCCTTGTTGCCCTCCCCCAGACCAGGAACTATTTTGGTATTACTTCTGGCTGGGGGTTCTGTCCGTGTTCGTTCGTTCGTCTTGCTGTCTGTAACCTGTCGCGTCACGTCAGTCTGTCTGCTCGGTTAGGTGAGGCAGCCGTCTACGTTTTTTCGTCGCAGTATCGTCTCTGTATAGGTGGCAACTAGTTGCCACCATTCTGTCGAGTGGAGCATCACCTGAACAATGTTGTCCGGGGTGATGCTCCCAACAATCGTCTCCAGTTCCAGTCGGAGTCCTGTCCAGCGGTCGCACACAAAAAATGTGTGTTCCGCGTCGTCTCGTTCGTGTCCACAGTACTTACAGTCTGGCGTCCGTACTCTGTCCATGTTATAAAGGTACCGTCTAAAGTAACCGTGTCCCGTCAGGAATTGGGTGATGTAAAAATTTACGTCCCCAAAATCCCTTTCGATCCACGGTCTCAGGTCCTTTATTAGTCGTCTTGTCCAGTTGCCTGTCGCTCTTTCTGTCCATTGTTCGTGCCAAGTCTGTATCGTCTTGTCGCGTTCCGCGACCGCCGCATCTTCCCGTCTTATGTCCGCGCTTCTCCCGTAGATCCTCTTTCGCTCGAAAGCTAGGAGGTCCACGGGGATCACGCCCGCAACCACCAAGACTGCTTGTGCAGAGACAGTTCGGTAGGAGCAGGCGATCCTCAGCGCACCCTGTCTTTGTACCGTTGTCATGGCGTGGCAGTACTTCTTTGTCTTCAGGGCATCTGCCGAGATCTCCGCGCCGTACAGGAGGATCGAGTGGGCTGTCGTCATTAGGAGTCGTCGTTTTCCCGGTCTTGGCCCGTTTGTGTTGGCCATTAGGCGGCTTAAGGATGCTATCCTCTTAGCCGCCTTCTGGCATGTTTTTTGTATATGAGGCCAGAAGGTCATCTTCGTATCTAGGGTCACTCCCAAGTACTTGACTTCACCTCCGGCCTCGATTTCGTCCGTCCCGACCCACATGGGTAGTCTCGTCTGTATGCGTCTTCTGCTAAGGAAAGTCAGTTCTGTCTTTTCTGTCGCGAGTTGTAGTCCGTGGTCCGTCATCCAACGGCCCACTCGCCGCATCGTCTGGTTCAGTTTTTGCTGTGCCAGGTCTGGAGACCGCTCGGTGATCACCGCCGCCACGTCGTCAGCGTAGGCGACAAGGAAAACGCCAAGCGGCAATTCCAGCCTGAGTAAGCTGTCGTAGAGTCCGTTCCAAAAGTCTGGTCCCAGTATGGACCCCTGTGCAACCCCCGCGGTGATTTGTCTCGTCACCGGTCCTTCAGTCGTCTCGTACGTGATCCGTCTGTTTCTTAGGTAGTCGCCCACCACCCGAGCCAGGTAAGCCGGAACCCCGAAGTTGCCTTCAAGCGCCTCCAGGATGTCAACCCACCTGGCCGAGTTAAAGGCGTTCCTGATGTCCAAGGTCGCCAGCAGAACGATTGGTCGCGCTGCATGGCAATGTCTCTCCAAATCCAGGAAGGAATCGACCACTTTTTGAATCGCTCCAATCGTTGATCGTCCCCTCCTGAAGCCGAACTGCCGGTCTGAGAGGCCTCCGCTGGTCTGTATCGCGTCCGTCAGTCTCGATTTTAGTAGTTGTTCATAGAGTTTACCCGTTGTGTCGAGTAAACTCAGCGGCCGGTAGGCTGACGGCGTATTGGGGTCGCCCTTACCCTTAGGGATAAGAACTAGCCTTGCCGTCTTCCACCGGTCACTGAACGTTCCCGTCGTCAAGCTCGTGTTGTACAGGTCAAGAAATATCTCCGGCCTCAGGCGAACCATCAGCCGGAGAATCTCCGCCGGTACTCCGTCTGGTCCCGGCGCCTTGCCAGTCTTCATCGCGGCAGTCGCTTTGGAGAGCTCCTCCGCGGTAAACATGGGGGCCGCCGGGGCTTCCGTGTCGTCTGTCACGTTCGTCCGTATCGGGTGAGTCGGAAACAGTCCGTCAACAATCCGTTCTGCGGTTTCGGCATCTTTGAGTTCAAGTGGAACTCGGGCCCCTAGTTTGCCAGTCACAATTTTGTAACCGGTTCCCCAGGGGTCTTCGTTCACCTCCTCGCAGAGCTGCTTCCAGCATCGCGTTTTGCTGTCCCTTATGGCGTTCGTAAGTGTTTTTCGTGACGTCTTGTAAGTGGCTTGGAGGTTTTCCCTTTCGGGTCTTCCCCCAGCCCTCGTAACTCGTCGGCGGTTTGCCAAGCAGAGCCTGCGCAGCTCGGCTATTTCGTCCGTCCACCAGTATTGTGGTTGCCTGTTTGGTCTATGTCGTCGTTTCGGCATTGTGCTGTTGCACAGCCGGTCCGTCAGTTTGGCCGTCTCGTCCGTGAGTCTTTCCGCCCTTTGCCGGCCAGTCAGTTCAGGGGGGACTTTCGTCATTGGTGCTGGTGCTGCCGCCAGCTCCTCCGAAAATTTTCGTAAGTCGAGTTTGTTGAGGTTCCACCTCGGGGGGTATTGGGTCCTCGTCCGTCTCGTCGCCGTTTGTCCTGCCACTTCGAAGACAATGTACTGGTGATCGCTGGCCGTATAGCCGTCGAAAACCCGCCACTGTCCTATCCGTGGTGATATTCTGTCCGATGTCATTGTGACGTCAGGGATGGAGTTTCCAAACCCTGGTCGTCTGTACGTCGGTACGTTTCCCGTATTTGCTACCACCAGGTCTAGTCTTGCGGCCATCTCCAGCAGCAGCCGTCCACGTTTGTTCGTTGTTGTCATTCCCCACTCGATCGCCCGCGCGTTGAGGTCTCCCCCGATGATAACGTCTCCAGGCAGATTCCTGATTCCGTCTTCAAGGAGCGCCACTTTCCTCTCGAAATCCGTCGCGGCGCAGTTGGGTGTCAGGTAAACGCTGACGTAAGTGACAGCGCCGACCCTTGCCCAGACGTAATCGTCCCCGACACCGCAGTTAATTATTCGAGATTGGGCAGCGCCCCTTACCCAGGCGCCCCTTACCCAGATAGCTGTGGTCTCTGTCTCGTTCGTAATGTACGTTTGTGTCGTTCTTCTCCTGTACGGTTCGCACAGGATCAGAATGTCGGCGTCATGTTCGTCAGCTATCTGTGGTAGTAGCATGTCTGCTGTCCTACTCCTGTTCAGGTTTCCCTGAACTATTCTGTCCGTCTTCCGGCCTGCTTCCTGCACTCCTCCAGCGCAGCCCGGAATACCGCACACCTTCCGGTTCCCGCAAGGTGCGCTACGTCCCCGTGTCCCGTCTCAGAGCACAGTGGGCAAGCCGGTCTGTTTTTACAGTCCGTCGCGTAATGTCCCGTCTCGCCGCATTTCCTGCAGTTCTTTGTCCGATCCGCGTTCGTGCAGATCGTCCTTGTATGTCCGTAGCCCAGGCACTTGTAGCATTTGGTCACCGTCAATCGTTGTCGTAGTTGGCATCGCACCCATCCTATCCCGATCCGGCCCCGGTCCAGCAGCACCTCGGCTTCCCGCGTCTCGAGGTCGCAGACTGCCATGTACTGCTCGGCCCGGTTCGGGCCGAAGATGTGGACACCAAAGTCGCCGTCTCGTCCCGTTTCTCGTCTCAGTGCCCGTATCACGTCCTCCGCGGTGGTAACGCAGTCCAGGTCCATGATCTCCAGTTGTGTCCTAGAAGTCACGGTCCTTACACTGCCCGTGTCCCCAACCGCGTCCTGTAGTGCGCGCTCAAACTGTTCTCGTCCGTCCGTGTCTGTCTGTATCTTGATGAGACACCGTCCGTCCTTGGTCTTCCTTAGAGCCATCACCTGTACATGACTGCTCGTCGGGTCGACCGTCGTCCTTATCTTCCGTACGATGTCCGAGTACGTGTTGTCTTTCCCAGGTTTGACCAGTACAGCCGTTCCCCTATGTTTGTGGGTCGGTCTGCGCTTTTCAGCCTGGGTCGGTACGTTCGTCTCGTCCGTTTTGTTTTTCGGTTCCGTCGTTTTTTTCTTCTTTTTTCGTTTCCTCACGGTTGTCCAGGTTTCGGCCTCCTCCGTTCTTGGGGGTGTCTTCTGTCGGGCCTCTGGTGGGGTCTTCGTCGTCTCCCGTTTCCGTTTCGTCGGTCGCGTCGCCGGTTCCGTTGTCTCCGTTTCTGTCTCTGTCAGGGCGTCTGCCATCATTTGTCCCTTCGAGGCTGTCCTGCTTTGCATGTTTAGCGCAGCGTCGGCGGCCTCAAGAATCGTCTTAATGCCGGTTTTTACCGCCATATTCATATTTTTCTGTATTGCCGCTGCCTCTTCCATTTTTGTCGCGGTCTCATGAATGAGTTGTAATAATTCTGTCAAATCGGGTTGGTTCTTATTGTAATCGTCGAATGAGGAGATTCCAGGTTTTTCTCGATGCTTCCTTATATTTCCGACGACAGGTGGAACCGTTTTACCCTCTTCCATGGGTGGCGGTGTCGTTTCTCTCTTTCTGTATCTTAATTTCTTTTTCTTCTGATGTAGAGATCGATCTTCCGTGCCTGTTGACGAACATGACTGAAGTATACTTCTCTTTCTCAGGTTGACACTTTCAGTCACGTTCGCCAAGCTATCATCGTTCGACTCTCCCTCGATATTGTTCGTCGCGAGTTCTCCGATTGTCTTGAGTTCTTCCTCGGTCGATGTTTTTTCCAACTCCTTCTTCTGCTTAGGTTTTATTTCTTTTAAAAGTTTCTCCATATTAATCCCACGAGTAGGTCGGAATGTAGGTCTGCCTAGGCAGAGCCGCCTTGTCTAGGTAAGGTGTAAATACTGCAGGGTTCCACCCGGTGCCCTGCAGGGATCGTTCGCGACCGCTTTAGTTTACATCATTGCGGCCATGCAGCCGTAGGCACGATGCCTTCCACCGTAGCTTTTGATGTTGTGTGTTCTTAGTCTGCCTGCTCCCCATGGACCTGTCCGGCAAGGTTAGACCTGCCAGGGGCCAGAGCCCCCGCCGGCTGAGCTCCAAAGTTCATTGCAGAAACGCAAGCCCCCCCGCCGCGGCAAGGCGACACACTTGGGAGGGATTATTATTATTATTATTATTATTATTATTATTATTATTATTATTATTATTATTATTATTATTATTATTATTATTATTATTATTATTATTATTATTATTATTATTATTATTATTATTATTATTATTATTATTATTATTATTATTATTATTATTATTATTATTATTATTATTATTATTATTATTATTATTATTATTATTATTATTATTATTATTATTATTATTATTATTATTATTATTATTATTATTATTATTATTATTATTATTATTATTATTATTATTATTATTATTATTATTATTATTATTATTATTATTATTATTATTATTATTATTATTATTATTATTATTATTATTATTATTATTATTATTATTATTATTATTATTATTATTATTATTATTATTATTATTATTATTATTATTATTATTATTATTATTATTATTATTATTATTATTATTATCTTTGCTCTCTTTTTTTTTCTTTTTATTATTATTCTGAGAAAAATGCAACACCCTTTTCTTTAAGAGTGCGAAAAGACATAAATGAAACAATTCTGTGTATTATGAATCAAAAACCATATGTAAGGGTATGGTTATATAGTTTCAGCTCAAAATAGATTTACTTACGTGAGTATTTGGTGCTGGGAGAAGTTTTCCTTGCATTATTCCTTTGCTTATACATTTTTCTTTCATATTTACCATTTGTGTAGCGAAAGTGGTACCAGTGTCCCATTATGGCGTTTTTGAATAGGCACACGACTTGTCGATACGAGAGTGTATATCGTCGGTGTGGGCTTGTGTTTGGTGGCGTAATGTAGAGTCGCTTTCGAACAAGTTGTTCACCAAGTTTTGGATGGTAATCTGTTCGGTACTACGTAAGGTTTTGGAAATAGGAAGGGTAGGTATTGGAGACACAGCGGTAGAACTAGTGACTGGTCTTCCTAAATTAGAAAATGTGGGTATTTTGGTCCTGCTCCTAGTGACAGAGCCGAAAATCACACTTGCGAACTGGATGCTGTTGGATCGATAGATCAACTGAAGATTGAACAATTTATTTATGAATTCAGAGGTTGTTGTATATTTGTATATTCCTATTCCTGCAATAATTACATGTGATTCATTCATATGGCGTTGGAAGTATTGGTATTGTTTTAGGATGTTGTCAATCGTAGGATATCTGGAGTATATTTTTATGCAAAATATGTTTCTAGAAGAATTATTTCGAAAATCTTAGAATGCAATTTTTTATTTTTTCAATCGATTTGAATGTACAATAATGTCTCTGTTTGGGAGTTTAATATGGTACGTACGTTATCGTTCGTTAATATAGTCTTTAGTTCGTGCTGACCGGTGTAGTGGTCACCGAGTTTTCCTGGTTTTGGTCCTTTAAGCAAAAATACTGGTTTACCCACTTTAAATGCAACAGGATTAATTTTTTTGTCTTGATATACTACTGTGTTCAAAAAGTAAGGTGAATTTTTAATTTAAACTTCCCGCGTTAACCGAATCGAAAAAATGAATTTTTTTTTCAAGTTAGTAGGACTGTTAGTGACATCTGTGACAAATTACATGTCAATATCATCATTAGTTTTTAGTTTACGCTTGGTTTTGTGAACAAAGAAAAGTGAATTTGGCGATTTTTACGATGTCGAATTTTGTTGAGCAAAGAAGTGTTATTAAATTTTGCTTGCGGAATGAAATTTCCGCCGCTGAAACGTTTCGAATGCTACAAAAGGCCTTCGGTGACGAGACTATGTCACAGAAAAATGTTTACAAGTGGTACGAAGACTTCAAAGAAGGCAGAGAACGTGTTGATGATTTAGAACGCTCTGGACGCCATCGACGTCAATTGATGAGCAACACATCAAGAAAATCAAGGAATTGGTGCTCGAAAATCGTCGATTAACAATTCGAGACCTTGCCGACATGCTTGCAATATCAATTGGATCAGTGCAAGCAATTTTGAAGGTTCATTTGTGCCTCAGAAGAGTCAAATCGCGTTTGGTGCCAAAATTTCTCAATTTTTTCGAAAAAGAGCGTCGCGTTCAAGCATGTGAATCAATGATTTCTGACTATCAGGACGTCTACAAACGAATTATTACGGGCGATGAGACTTGGACTTATGCCTATGATCCGGAAACAACCGATCAATCCAGCGATTATCGTGCCAAAGGTTAACCGAAACCGAAAAATCCATGCCAAAGTCGCTCAAAAATCAAGGTCATGTTGACAGTTTTCTTCGATTATCGTGGTGTGGTGCATTACTAATTCCTTCCCACTGGCCAAACTGTCAACAAGGAATATTATTTAAGTGTTATGCGTCGTTTGCGTGAAGGTATTCGCAAGAAAAGGCCAGAATTATCGAAAGACAACACTTGGATTTTGCACCACGATAATGCACCGTCGCACACAGCACTGGTTCTTCATGAGTTTTTCGCCAAAAACTCCACTCATGTCGCTCCACAACCACCGTATTCGCCTGATTTAGCATCGTGTGACTTCTGGCTGTTCCCAAAGCTCAAGAGACCACTCCGGGGAAATCGTTTTGAGTCGATTGAAGAGATCAAACGTGAATCACTACGCGCATTGAAGGCTATACCTGAGGACGACTTTTTAGCATGCTTCAAAGATTGGAAAAAACGTTGGCATTTTGAGGGGGACGAAATCGATTTGGAAGAATAAATAAAAAAATTTATTTTAAAACAAAATTCACCTTACTTTTTGAACACAGTAGTATTTTGGAATTTTCTTTAGCATTTATCAAATTTTGTCATCCCAAACCCTGTATTTCATGGATTTCTGTGACCAGTTGCGTTAGATATTCATCGTACGTGGCGAGTTTTTCCATCTCGGCAGGGGGCATACTAGAAGGGATACGAGCCTTCTTGCCAAAAATCATTTCGTATGGAGTATGCTTAGTACCTTCGTGTACATTCGTGTTGTAATTGTAAATAGCCGTTTCAACCCATTCATCCCAATTATTTTGTTAAGTGGTGAATTGGTCAAGATATTCACCAAGAGCATGATGCAATCTTTCCAATGATCCATTGGATTGAGGGTGAAATGCCGTAGTTCAAACTTTACGTATTTTGAACAATTTCGCAATTTGTTTTAAGAAATTACTCCAAAAATTATTACCTTGGTCAGTGAGTACCACTTTGGGTGAACCGAAATAACAAATAAATCGTTTGACAAATGCTTCTGTTATCGTTACTGCTTTTGCATTAGGTAAAGGGATTGTTACTGAATATTTTGTTAATTGATCTTGAATTGTAAGTATGTATTCATTTTCTTGCTTAGTTTTTGGCATAGGGCCTACTATGTCCATTGCAATTTTATCGAAAGCTATTGCTGGAGTATCTGTTATGATCATAGGCTGTTTAGTTTTTACGCGGACTAATTTCTTTAATTGACATTGTAAACACCTTTGAATATACAATTGGACGTCGGTTTTTTAATTTTTCCAATAATACACGTGACGAATTCGATTATATGTTTCACTGACACCTCTGTGACCGCCTATGGTTAAATGCATTTCTTCAACAATCTCATTTTGTCTTTCCACTGGGGGTCGTCTAACTAACCCGTGACAAATAATGATTTTAACGTCGCTTTGCGCGAATATTAATTGAATTTGAGTGATAATATTTTCCCATGGCACATTTAACATAAAACTTGATTTTGCAATGCTGACGGTTTGCAATGATAACTTGTCAATTAAATAACGAGCACTTTTCAAAGCTTCTACTATATTTTCCAAAATTAATGTGGGACCTTCTCCAAAATTATCTGTGATAGGCAAAGCTATATTGAATCTGTGAGCTCGTTTCATAATAGATTGAGCTTTCTTTAATTCTAGATTCTTTAAGTGTGGAAAATTATCGTTATCTCGTAATGCAATAGCTCCAGTGTCTATGGGTGCACAGTTGGTGGAAACAAAATAAACTAAATTATCTTTTCGAGTGTGAAATAAATCTCGTGATTGTTTGACGTTGGAAGCAATAATCCTACCCTTCGTAGTTTTATGCAGGATGGTGGCGGGCAATATAAGTGAATTCTCAGGTTCTACGTCGAACATGTGGTCACTCAGGGGTTCTGTTTCGCTACCTTTGAAGAGTTCACATGCATGTTTTCCCTGCACTGTTCTGTCTGAGTTTTCTCGAGGGTTATGGTCCTTGAGTTCGCTTTCGTCGCTAGATTCGTTGTTCTTAAGAGGCACATCGTTGTGGGATAGGACTGGTAACGGCACATGTGTTTGGTTACTCGGTCGATCTGAAGAGGTTTCGGCTGAAAGAGGAAAGTTCTCAACACTGTAGGTCACTTGCTTATTCTTAGTTTCGATGTTTTTATTCTTGCGTGTCTCCCGAGGCATATTAGCTTTCATTCTTACGGTGGGTGTCTTTAGTGGTGCCTTGTTCGCTGCAGGCGTCTGAAAATTTTCGTTTTCGTGACCAGTGGTCGTTGATTTGTATGGAGAGACTATGTCTTCCAGCTGTTCGAAAGGATCAACCGACTCAAGTACCCAGTCACATTTTTCTACATTGTTAAGATAACCGAAGTTTCCAGGGACATCGTTGCTTAGATTTTCCTCCTCTTCTGAATCTTCTTCTAATAGCCGAGATATATCAGTATCTGATAAGATACGTTGATTATTTTTATGGTGACTTTTTGGTGGATTCGAGCGAACCATGTAAATATCGTCTGTGGTAGTTAATGACTCTATGGGGTTTCTTGAGAGCGCGTCAGCGTAAACGTTAGTTTTTCCGGCCTTGTACAATACATCGTATTCGTACTCGGCGAGTTTCAGTCGCCAGCGCAAGATTTTAGGATTTCCATCTGTAGCCCATCGGAACCACAACAGCCGTTTTTGGTCGGTTACTACAGTGAAATGGTGCCCATACAGATATGGCCGAAATTGAAGTATAGAGTTAATTATAGCTAATGCTTCCTTTTCGTAAGTGTCGTACCGTTCTTCGACTAAACTCAAAGTTCGCGAGGCGTAAGCGCATGGATGATCGTTGTTAATTTCTCCTTGTGAAAGTATACTACCGATAGCATAACCCTATGCATCTGTTGTTAAAATAAAAGGCTTGGAAAAATCAGGATATCGCAAAACTCGAGCCGTACAAAGTTTATTTTTTTTTAATTTCGAATGACTGTTCTTGTTCGGGTCCCCAATCAAATATATTTTCTTTGCGTAATAAAGTCGTGGGGGTTTTGATATCTTGGCGTATCCTTCTATGAACCGCCTATAATAACCTGTTAATCCCAGAAATTGTCGAATATTTTTAACATTTTTGAGTATGGGATATTCTCATACAGCTTCTAATTTCTTAGGATCGGGTCGAACTTCATTATGCCCGATTATATGTTCTAATACGCGACTTCTCTTTTTAAAAATTCCCATTTATCTGGTTGTAATTTTTAATTTGCTGCTTCTAATCGTTTAATTAATTCGCGATATATATTCTCGTGTTCTTTGAGATTGTAGGCATAAATGACAATATCGTCCGAATAAACAAATAGTCCTTTCCCGAGGAGCCCACTTAGGGTAAGGTCCATTGTTCTTTGAAACGTCGGAGGGGCGTTCCGAAGGCCGAACGGCATTCTAACGAATTCGAAATGGCCACGTGACATAGTAAATGCGGTCTCATGACGATCCTCTGGATAGACTTCTATCTGATGGAATCCTGATGGTAAATCGAATACAGAAAAGTATTGTGCACCGCCTAATTGATCTAATATATCGTTGATATTGGGTATGGGGTACGCGTCGGCGATCGTTTTTTCGTTCAGCGATCGGTAATCGAACACGACTCTCCATTTTTTATTACCCTGAGAGTCGGCTTTCTTGGGAACGACCCAGACAGGACAATTGTATGGTGAGGTAGAGGGTATTATTACTGCTTTACTGAGCATATCCTCTATTTGCTTGCATATTTCTTCTTCAGTACACTCTGGCCATCTGTAGCCTCGAGTATTTATAGGAAAATCATCAGTAGTAGTGTAACATGGTTACAGGCATGAGCGTAAGGAAAAATGCGATAACAATCGATGCAGTATAACAGAGTTATATTCTCTAGCATCGATCGTTATTTCGAACGGCTAGAAGAGCCCAAATACATGTAAGAAGTATAAAAACACCTGAGCGACAGACTCGGTACAAATGTACCGAGGTTTGCGGGCAATAGACCATCGCCCCGGACAGAAAAACTAGAGCTGTCGCCGCTCCGGAATTCCCTCGCTGACGAAAACAGCGGGTCAGCGACCAGCTGGCCTTGCTGGGCGGCGAGGGGAAGGCGGGGAGCGCGGCAGTGGCGAACCGCCGAAGTCAGGAAATGGGTTACATTCGAAATAAAAGCGAAATGATGACGTAGGGTTCAGCGGAGCGAGGGGAAGGGTATAAAGGGCCGGTGCGGGGAGCGAGACGCTCTCTTAGCGAAATGGTTCAAACAGAAAAGGTACGCAAATTGTGATAAAAAAACCAGTGAAAGGTGGCGATAGATGAGGGAGTGCCGAAAGCATAGAACGTTAGCAAATAATAATTGTGGAAATTATTAAATAACCACCATTTAGGTAATCAATAAGTAAAATAGAGTAGATCCGTAGGGAAATAAATACGTGTAGTTAAGTAGTCTGTAAGTATTGTTTATAAGAATTAGTGCATCGGAATAAGAAAATAGGATATAAGAGAATAAATTAACAAGTGCGGACTTTAAACGAGTAGGAACCAGAGAAACCGCTTTTCCTGCGCGAGAAAGTGAGAAAGAACGAAAAGTGAGATAGGTCTGAGAGAGAAAAGAATTGTCAACAGAGTTGTTACACTCTGTCCAAAGAGAATCTGAGGCGTGTGGTTGTGTGTGTGTGTGGCTCACGAGTCAAGACGAATGCATAGGCCTGTAACCAAAGCACGGGCCAGGAATACCGAGAATTTAGGATCAAATAAGAGGAAATAATAATAAAATAATCGAGGGAATTCCCAAATTTCGGTATACCAGTAGAAAATAGAATTAGAAATTGTAGTAGATAGAACAAGTAGAATTAAATGAGAATAAGTAGGATTAAATGCATAGGAGGAATAAATATGGATAAGCGAATCTCGTATCGGAAGATATAAATAATCGAGTGTGTCTGAGCAAAATAAGTGTGGAAGAAAAGAATTGTACATAGAGTTCATACACTCTATCGAAAGAGTGAATGCGAGGAAAAATAACTAGTGGAGTGAAACATTAGTACACCAAGTATATAGTAATACCGCTGAATAAGAGAGTGAGAGAAAGAATTATAACTAGAGTTGGTACACTCTATCGAAAGAGTGAGTGCGAGTAAAGTGACTGGTGGTATGAGTATATGTGTGTCTGGAGCGTACAGCAATACCGCCGCACGGAAAGAAAACAAACCGTCGATGATACCAAGAAAAGATGCATACATCAAAACAACACGGAGAACCAATACGTCTATGAGTTTCGGACAGACTATTGGAGGAGGACTGAATGTCACTCGACTATACACTACAGCCCAGAAACCACCAACATATAATGGTGACGGGAAGGAAAGACCAATGAGATTTTTAAAAGAATTTCGAGAATATTGTATTGCAGGGGGGATTGAAGATACGGAAATTCGGCATACGATCGGAATTGCATTGAAAGGGGTTGCAAATGATTGGTGGCTCGTGGTCGAAGGAGCAGTACACGGCCTTCAAATTTTTGAAGAAAAGTTTCGTTCAAGATATTGGGCTCGTGACATGCAGGACAAAGTTAAGAAAAATTTGGAATTTGGATCGTTTTATACCGAAGGTCAGGCGCTGACACGGGCCGAATATGCAACTCGTGTTATCGGTAACGCCCGGGATTTGAGCGAAAAGCTGAGCGACGAGGATACAATACGTCGACTCGCGAAGCACTTCGACGAAGAAGTGCGGAGCGCCGTCAGAGTCCGCCAAATTTGCGATATTGATGAATTTTTAGAATTACTGGAGAGCACGGACATGGCCGGTCCATTGAATTACAGGAGAGTGACTGGTCGTACAGGGGGATACGTGTCACATGAACAGCAGAGAAATTTTTATAGAGGAATGGCACGCGAGCAGACGGCGCGGCCGTATTTTCGAAATGAAAATCGAGAAAATGGTGCGAACAATGGCGGCAATGGTGGTCCATCCTCACCAGGACGCCAGAGTGGTCGGGGGGATCGACAACCATGGCAAAATAACGGGCCATGGCAACCGTCAAGACCCGCTTGGCAAGGAAACAGGTCAGAAGGTTTTCCGAGGCCGGAAAATAACAGACCAACTGGACCTGAGTTGCAGAGAGAGGAGCAGCGACCGAATGGCCAAGTAAATAATATAAATCGTGGTATACAGGGTACGTTCGTGGCACATACGACACCGAGAGAACCGTCACCAGAATGATTGAGAGCGGGAAGCGCTGATTCGGGAAACGCATAAGCGTTGCGCCCGAAGAAAAGTAAAAAATTAACAACAACTTAGAGGAACGGAGCGCAACTCTGAAGCATGGAGGAAGAAAGAGTACGAGACAACGAATGAACGCGAGGAAGAGAAAGAAAAAGAAAGTGAGGAATCAGCAAAGAAGAGTGGAAAGAAACAGTGACAGAGAACAGGCAGTGAGAGAGAGTCGAGAGGAGAATACCGAACGACGAGGGCAGGCTGAATCCGTGGAAAGCCGAGTTCAGGAAGACGGTAAAGGCTCATTTGTTAATAAAGAAAATATGTGGCCTGAAAACGTTGCTAGAGTTCAGAGAGTACCGGATATCAGAGGGCCAGCACCGAGGGTGGTCGACGAGGAAGAGGAGAAGCAGGTGACGTGTTCGACGCTGATGGAAAATCCAAGGGAATTTTTATACGAGGAGGTCGAGGGTGTACAGAGTAAATGGTATGAGGAGAAGCATACGAGATGTCCGGAAATACCGATCACAGTGGCTGGTATACAAAAAATGAGTTTAATCGACAGTGGTAGCGAGGTATCATGCGTCTCGGAAGTGTTTTTTAAAGAGAATGAGGAATCACTAAGAAGTTGTCCCATGTTGCCAGTGACCTCGACGCAGGTGGTTGGCGCGTTCGGTGGGGAGACTGCTCGAATAAAAAAACAACTTATGGTAAATATGGAAACGTATGGGGTGAGTGGCAGTCTGCAGGTACTGGTCGTGCCAAAATTGGTAAGACCGGTGTTGATTGGGATAGACGGTATGTTGGCCTTGAAGATATCGATCGATGCTCAACAGAGGATTCTGGCAGTAGAAGACCGGGTGGTCGCAGAACTGAAGGATGGAAAATGGCGACACCTAGATCCAGGAGATTTTCGTCCAGTTATACCGAGTAAGATGTGTGCCGGCGTGGGGATTAACGATAACCCCAAAGAGGAAGAGACCATCAGCCTGTCAGAGGAAGAGTTTAAAGAGAAAATGAAGGAATGTCAGGATGTAAGGCCGGAAATCAGAAAGAGTTTTAAAAAGATTGTTGAAGAAAGAAGGGAGATTTTTGATAAGAAGCCAGGTAGAATGACGGAATATCAGCACCGACTGTTGCTAAAGAATCCGAAGCCATACTTTCACCGATCATATCCCGTGTCGTTAACGCAACGGAAGGGGGTGCAGGAGGAGATTGAGAGAATGCTCAGGATGGGGATAATCCAAAAATCTGAAAGTGTATATATAAATGCACTGATGCCCGTCACGAAGAGCGATAATTCGGTCCGCCTGTGTCTGGATGCTCGTGAATTGAATAACTATTTAATAAATGATTATAATAATGCGCCCCCAATCGAAGAAATTTTCTAACGGTGTGGTGGAAAGACAATAATGTCAACGCTGGATTTGACGAGTAGTTTCTGGCAGATACCTCTCCATCCGGAATCGCGGAAATACACAGCTTTTCAGAATAACGGGAAATGTTATGAATTTACCGTTACACCATTCGGTTTAAAGACCAGCACGGCGAGTTTGATAAGAGCCCTCGACGTCGTTCTCAAGGGTCTAGATTTTGTTATTAATTTCGTCGATGACTTATTAATCATGTCAACATCATATGAGGAACACTTGAGTCATTTGCAAGAATTATTTGAGAGATTTCAGCAGCATGGAATGACTTTGAAATTTAGTAAATCACACTTTCTTCGAAAAGAAGTGATTTTTCTCGGGCATATCATGACGACCGAGGGTCTAAAACCGGATCCCGAGAAAATCAGGGTGATACATGAATATCCACGGCCCCGTACAATAAAACAATTAAGAGGATTTTTGGGACTGATAAATTTTTACACAAAATTTACGAATCGCCACGCGCATGAGACGGCACCATTATTAAACCTTCTGAGAAAAGGTATACGGTGGATGTGGGATGAGGCCATGGAAGAGACATTTATAAAAGTGAAAGGATTATTTTGTAAAGAAGTGATACTTAGGTATCCGGATACACGGAAACCATACACTCTCTCAACAGATGCAAGTGGGTATGCACTTGGAGCAATTCTCTCGCAGGAAGATGAGAATGGAGAGGTGAAGATGGTAACGTTGGCGAGCAGAACACTGAAGGGAGCAGAGATAGCGTATATGACAACCGAAAAAGAATTCATAGCGATTGTATGGGCATTACAGAAATTCAGGATTTATCTGAGAGGTGCCCAGGTACGTATAAAGACGGACCATAAGGCTTTAATTTTTTTAAAGAGGTGTCGATTTACAGCCGGAAGGCTAATGAGATGGGCATTGGGCATTCAGGACTACGATATACAAGTAGAACATGTCTCGGGAAAAACTAATGTGGTGGTGGATGCTTTGAGCCGAGTGAGAGAGGACGAGAATCTGCATTCAACCGACAGCGAAGGAGTTGTAGTGGTGGCGGGGTTGTTGGCTGAAAGAATTTCACGTGAGCTGGCTAAAAAACTAAAGAACATAAAAGAGGTCCAGAGAGAGCAAGAGGATCTACGGATCATCATGGATTTCCTGGCCGTCGAGAAAGAAAAAACAGAAGAGCAGAAGTACCGATTAGAAAAAGGAATCTTACAAAAAAAATCAAAAACCGGAATTTGGCGGGTGATAATACCGAAATGTATCGTTCAAGATATGATTAAGTCGTGCCACACCATGTATGGGCATCTGGGTGTGAGAAAGTGTGTGCGGATATTAGAGGAGGATTTCACGTATCCACAAATGGCAAAAATAGTTCGGAGAATCCTGGCCACCTGTGACACGTGCCAAAGAAATAAAATCGCGGTACAGACCAGCTACGCGGCAATGCAGAATATAATACCGGAGGGACCGGGGGATTTAGTATCCATAGATTTTTATGGGCCACTACCTACATCGGTGGGTGGAGTGAAACATATCCTTGTAACGCTAGATGCCTTTAGTAAATTCGTCGCTCTATATCCCATGAAGAAGGCAAATACGTCGACTGTTATCAAACGAATTTTCGATGACTATGTACCAAAATACGGAAAACCACGAAGAATTCAATTCGATCATGGGACGCAATTCACGGCTAGGATCTGGTTACAAAAGCTCAAGGACGAGGGTATCACGGCCGCGTTTTCATCAATACGACACCCACAAGGAAATATCGTCGAACGAGTAAATCGGGAGCTTGGAAGGTTTTTCCGAGTGTTCTTAACGAATAACCATGCAGGTTGGTTTAAGTGGATAAAAATAATTGAGAATTGTATAAACGAGAGTCATCACGACACTACCGAGTTCACACCATTGGAATTACAATGCAAGAGGAAGCCTCTACGAGAATGGAATGAACAGATGGGCCTAGGGAAGGACGAGGATGATAAAATAACATATGAAATGAAAATTGAAATTGTGAGAGAGAGAATGAAAAGAAAAGGCCTGCGTCAGGCAGAAAAATTCGTCGCATCCCATAGGCTAACGAATTATGAGGTAGGCGATTTGGTATTAATTAAAGCATTAAATGTATCGGACCCCTTAAAACAACTCACTTCAAAATTTATGCCATTATATGAGGGGCCATATCGAATTCAGAAATGCGTAGGCTTAGCTACTTATTTAGTTGTAGATTTAGAGAGTAAGAAAGAGCGCGGTAGGTTTCACGCGAGCATGTTTAAGAGGTACCGGACTGAGACAGAAAGTACAGAGGAGAAAGGAGAGAGCACGAAGGACCCGGCAACGAGCGAGGAAAGAGAGGCGACGATAGACGGAGAGACAGAATCAAAACAACAGGACGGACGCAAGCCTGTATAGGAAGAACACCGATATAAGCATCGAAACTCGTTGAAATTAAAGAGGAACCGTAACGCTGATAGTCTCTGACGTCACGGCTAACGACCATTCTAAGAAGAATGCCTCGGATTCCGAGGAAGGAAGGCTCGTCAAAAAGAGGGGAAGTGGCAAATAGGGCACCTAATTGGCTGGAATGGATGACCAGAGAAGATCTGGGCTAAAACTAGGAGAACAGAAGATATAGAGACTCTGGAAGCCCGGAGTTCATATAAAAGGAGTGGAAGGGGGCTGTGACCGTTCAAAACAGAATAAACCGAGATATACAACAGAGTGAGAAGTAGCGATAGTGCAAGTGAAAAGACAGTTTGGGGTGTTGAACATTTTTTTTTTGTTACCAAAATTTACGATGCAGTGATTTGTCGAGAATGCAGTGGAGTTTTTTAGGCCGGGGGAGCCCTACGAGGTGGAGGTTGTTGGGGAGGAAAGTCCCAGCCGAATTTATGTGTGGGCGAAGAAGGAGGAGGCGATGCGAGACGACTTTCTGAGGTTGGTGGCGTCAACGAGGAAGGACCATCCGGAACTCCACCGAATCATCGAAGAGGAGGTATTCCCTGGGAAGGCCGTGCTGTTCCTCATGGCGGACGAGGAGGACGAGAGGGAGTATAGTTTCTTTCGAGGAACGATCATGAAGAAGAGGAGTGATGGGAGGGTCGCAGTGTGGCTAGGGGACCTGGCAAAAAGAGTGTCAGTGGGTCTGGACACCCTTTACACAACGCCGGCACTCTATATGGGAGAGCCATATTTCGCGGTGACATGCGCTTTAGACCACCTGGGACCCATCGAAGTCGAATGGACGGAAGAAGCTAGACATGCAGTAATAGAGTTGATGGCGGGCCAAAGCTGTGATATGTATGTGGAGGAATTAGACCCAACGGTGGAGGTGCTATGGGTCGACCTCCATGCCACGAAAAATGGCAAAGGATATGAGGTGGAGAAAGAACTAGTGCGGAGGGGTCTGGCGAGGAATATCCCTAGCAATCCCGTGTACCAATATAGTCGGGATGGTGGAAGGTTGGGGAAACACTTCCGCCATGAAAGAAGAGAAGAGAGCAGAAGAGCAAGGACATCGGCGGAGATGGCACCACGGACGATGGCACAATCGGAGTCAGAAGACGAGTCATCATACGAGGAGTCATGGGAGGAGGCATTGTTCGAGGGAGAACAGGAGGACTCGGAGGTGATGCAATAGCTGGCAACTCCCGAACCGGATGCAGAGACAGCGGCATTGTTGATAGGGTGGGGCGTTACAGTACCAGACCAGACAGACGAGACTGACAGTGACGGCGATTATGTGAACGATAGTGACGGACAGGAATAAATAAAAAGGATGATAAAAGGAAAACATGCCCGTGTTGAAATTCATTCGTGTTTTGATTTTAGAAATAAGAGAGCGGTAGATTTTAAGTGCGGCGGAGTAAACAAGGATATCTTGTTTAGATTTTAGAAATAAGGAATAGATATAATCTAATTGATAAGTACGATCGAGAGGAAGTGAAGAGTTAGCGGCGGTTAGCAGGTCGTCGGGTCAGTAAGTATAAAAGTTACAGAGTTTATGAAAAAAAAAAAAAAAAAAAAAAAAAAAATGAAATTACGTAAGAGATCTTTGGGCGAGGGGCGGAGGCAACTCTCCCAAAGATCTCAGGGGGATAATGTAACATGGTTACAGGCATGAGCGTAAGGAAAAATGCGATAACAATCGATGCAGTATAACAGAGTTATATTCTCTAGCATCGATCGTTATTTCGAACGGCTAGAAGAGCCCGAATACATGTAAGAAGTATAAAAACACCTGAGCGACAGACTCGGTACAAATGTACCGAGGTTTGCGGGCAATAGGTCATCGCCCCGGACAGAAAAACTAGAGCTGTCGCCGCTCCGGAATTCCCTCGCTGATGAAAACAGCGGGTCAGCGACCAGCTGGCCTTGCTGGGAGGCAAGGGGAAGGCGGTGAGCGCGGCAGCGGCGAACCGCCGAAGTCAGGAAATGCGTTACATTCGAAATAAAAGCGAAATGATGACGTAGGGTTCAGCGGAGCGAGGGGAAGGGTATAAAAGGCCGGTGCGGGGAGCGAGTCGCTCTCTTAGCGAAATTGTTTAAACAGAAAAGGTACGGAAATTGTGATAAAATAACCAGTGAAAGGTGGCGATAGATGAGGGAGTGCCGAAAGCATAGAACGTTAGCAAATAATAATTGTGGAAATTATTAAATAACCACTATTTAGGTAATCAATAAGTAAAATAGAGTAGATCCGTAGGGAAATAAATACGTGTAGTTAAGTAGTCTGTAAGTATTGTTTATTAGAATTAGTGCATCGGAATGAGAAAATAGGATATAAGAGAATAAATTAATAAGAGCGGACTTTAAACGAGTAGGAACCAGAGAAACCGCTTTTCCTGCGCGAGAAAGTGAGAAAGAACGAAAAGTGAGATAGGTCTGAGAGAGAAAAGAATTGTCAACAGAGTTGTTACACTCTGTCCAAAGAGAATTTGAGGCGTGTGGTTGTGTGTGTGTGGCTCACGAGTCAAGACGAATGCATAGGCCTGTAACCAAAGCACGGGCCAGGAATACCGAGAATTTAGGATCAAATAAGAGGAAATAATAATAAAATAATCGAGGGAATTCCCAAATTTCGGTATAGAGTAGAAAATAGAATTAGAAATTGTAGTAGATAGAACAAGTAGAATTAAATGAGAATAAGTAGGATTAAATGCATAGGAGGAATAAATATGGATAAGCGAATCTCGTATCGGAAGATATAAATAATCGAGTGTGTTTGAGCAAAATAAGTGTGGAAGAAAAGAATTGCACATAGAGTTCATACACTCTATCGAAAGAGTGAATGCGAGGAAAAATAACTAGTGGAGTGAAACATTAGTACACCAAGTATATAGTAATGCCGCTGAATAAGAGAGTGAGAGAAAGGATTATAACTAGAGTTGGTACACTCTATCGAAAGAGTGAGTGCGAGTAAAGTGACTTGTGGTATGAGTATATGTGTGTCTGGAGCGTACAGCAATACCGCCGCACGGAAAGAAAACAAACCGTCGATGATACCAAGAAAAGATGCATACCAAATAAAATTATAATCGTCGAAATAATTGCTAAAATTGCAGAATTAAAATAGTCACTATGCAGAATTCGAGTGACCGTAATTAAAAAGTGTTTTTGTTTTATGAGACTATTTTCTTGGAATAAAGCCCTACTGTCAACCACTACGAAGGCTAAACTAATTAGTCCTGTGATCGAGCCCGAAATTCCCACGATAAAAAAAAAAATATGTTTTAATGATAAAAAAATTACCGTTACAGTAGGAATGCAATGTTGCAATATTGTGGTGCATGTCAACGTATCTCCTGGATTTTGGTACAAATGTGCGCTTTGTTTTAAAAGCGTCGCGATACTTGCTTTTTCTTCTTCGTTCAATTCGACGAGTCTTAATAATTCCTTAATTTGATTATAGCGGTCGATCATTAACGAATCTGATATTACGTAACATGATATTTCGCGAATGAAAGGTTGAATTTCGCAAGTGATATTAGCTATACTGAGTTTTTGTGTTAACGAAACGTTCATGATATTATACGATTTTTTACTATATTTCTCGCTTCTCAAACGTGTTTCTTTGTCTTTAAGATTTTCTATAATACTTACCTTTTTTGACGGTTCAAGTGTACAAATTATTCCTAATTTCTTCGGGTCTTCATAATTTAAACAATTGACAGTTTGATCGCAATGATTCACAGGCACGAAAGGTTCAACAAGTTTATGGCAAAGTACTTTATTTTCCATCGTTATTACTTCTTTTACTGACTCTGATACTTTGGTAAAATGTGAATAATTGACTTTTACCGATTCAATTGTTTCAACGTTTCTATTCTCTCGGAGTATTTGTTCTTTGGTTGACTTTTTAAATTCCTCATTGTAATTATTAACATCATCAAAGGGTTCTGTCCTTTCCATAGGCACAGATATCCCTATAAAATCTGGATCGAGTTTTCGCATATCTCTAACAAGTTCTGTCTGTTCAGTTGGCACAGTTACGTCTGTGAAGCTCGAACAACCCGCACAATTAACACAATTAGACTCACTATCTTTTGTCGATATTTTTTTTTTATTGGATTTGAATTAACGACGTTTTCTTCTTGAACATAATTTTCATAAACTTGAGGAGTTTCTGTCCTTTCCATAGGCACAGATTTTCCCGAAAAATTTGAGCTGAGCTCCCTTAATTCTCCAACGAGCGCTGCCCGTTTCGTCGGCACAGACACCCCTGTGGAGCCAAGGCAAGTCACCTCATTAACACAGTAAACTTTCGTCTCTATCGAATTCAGATAGACAACGTTCTTTTCGTTTTCACAATTTAATTCGGTACACCCCATTGGTGTCTCTGTTTTTATCGAATTCGAACAAATGACACTTTTTCCATGAACACTGTTATCAAAATATTGAAGGGACTCTGTCCTTTCCATAGGCACAGATTTTCGCAAAAAATTTCAGCTGAGCTCCCTTAATGCTCCAACGATCGCTGCCCGTTTCATCGGCACATACACCCCTGTGGAGCCAAGGCAAGTCTCCATATTAACACAGTTTACTTTCGTCTCTATCAAATTCGGATAGACAACGTTTTCTCTAGGTACAATAATCTCTACAGGTTCAATATAAGTGTTCCCCTTGCTTGAATCCGACGTTCAAAGTTCCATAAAATTTCGCGAACTAGACTGCGAATTTTCACCTCGATCTTCTATTTTTACTTTACCAATTTCTTTACTTGATTTTTCATTTTTCACACGATTTTCGTAAGCTTCTTCAATAATTTCTGAACAATTACTTATTTCTTCCTTTATAATTTTTTTCACAAAATCAACCATAGAATCTCCGCGGGGTAGTGCCTCTGATAAGAACGCATTCTTTCCCGCGGAATGACTTTTTTCCAATATTTTTACTTGAATTGATTCTATCTTTATTAGTTTCATGACTCAGTTCGTCCGAGGACTTATTTTCTGTTATTAATTCAACTTCACTTGTTACCTCTCGTTCCTTTTTCGTCTTTGAATCGTCAGTAGATTCTCTTATTCCTGTACTGTAAGTTAATTCCTCCGATGACATTAACTCTAGTACTGGTATCTGGACTTGAACCGAACACCTATTGCTATTTGTCACATAAATGTAAGCTTTACCATTATTATTAATGACAAATCCGCTTTCTATGTTTATACCTTCACCTGCATCCAGGGGAGGCAGATAACCTTCTCGTAAATCCAAATTCTTTACTCTCACGAAGCACAATTTGGTGGACTCTGCAGGCATATCAATAGTTTCCTGAGGTGCAAATGGTATTCTTACATTCTGCATTTTCAATTGTCTTTTCTCATAGTCAATTTTCACGCGATTGCCGTCAAGGTATTCCGAACCCAATATACCAGCTTCCTTTATGGGGAAGTTATTATCTACAATATGGAAAGTAGCGAAACGTCCGTAGGCTGTATGGTAATATGTCCCAAAGTAAAAATTGAATTTGTTGTTATTCCATTAAGTTGTAAAATTTCTCCGTGATTTATAGCGATATGTTCATTTACAAATTGTTTCTTTAAAATATTCGGCCCGGCTCCCGTATCAACCATAAGAGTGATAGGGGATATTATTTCCGATGCCGTTATCGTAACCTTCGGAACACTACTTTCCCGATGCAATTGTATATTAAAGATTCGGACTACTCGTGGTTGAGAGTTGAAGCTGCAATTGAAATAGTACGGATCGGATGCATGTTTAGCGGAGTCTCCCTGGGCGCACCCGTACTCGGAAGACCACTTCGGTTTCCCGTACTTCCATATGTTGCTTCGTTCTCCCTTCGAGCGGGACACTCACGGATGAAATGACCGGATTGTTTGCAATAAAAACATGGTCCTGTTGAATTCATGGAATTATTATTCAAATTATTAATATTTCCGCGATATTCCGATCGATTAATATTTAAAGGCTGGGAACGGTTGTTACGATATGGACAAATATGAGCCCCGTGGCCGTCTTTTTTACATATTTGACACCGAATATCGCTAGGATTTTGGTATCGGAGATTGATTGGTACCTGTGTTTGCGGTAAAGACATTAATTTGGAGGGGACTGAGGGTGATTGAGGACATCTATTCGCTGTGTGTCCATGATTTTTACAAAAGTGACAAAACATCGATGTATTTCCTGACTCCTTCCTTTCAGGAGGAAAAATTTTATAACAACGGTCGGCAGTGTGCCCGCGCTTATTCCATACCTGACATATAGTGAGCGGAGGACCGTCAAAGACGGGTTTATTATTATTCGAAGGGGGGAAGATTTTAAGACATTTGTCAGCCGAGTGTCCTGTTTTTTACAGATCTGACATATGATAAATGGAGGAGCTTCGAGGCTGGGTTTATTGTTATTTGAAGGTGGAAAATTTTTAAAACATTTGTCTGCCGAGTGTCCAATCTTCTGACCGATCTGACATATGCTCGGTCCTTTATCGACATTTCCCGTATTTTGTAACCCAACAGCCAATGCTTGGCTAGTCTTCTGGGTCAAACAGTCTTCTGGGTCGAACATTCTTCAGCATTGTGCCCTTTTTTATTGCACAACTGGCAATGCACTTCTTTGCTTGCTACCACGTGTACTCCTCGTTTCGCCTCGGGCTTAGGGACCCTTGGACTCAACGTTACTTGCTCACTTCTACGCAAGGCTGCTTGGGACACTAAACTCTTTTCGGTCTGCACTGCTAGCTTTATTAATTCTTCGAGATTATTATTGGGAGTTAGTCGTTGCTCAATTTCCGGTTTTAAACCGTGTAGAAAACAAGCTGGAAGGCTTTGTCTAGTATTATCAATAAAAGCGCCAGCCAAGGGATTATCCTCGCTCGCATCATAATTTTCAAGTATCAAATTTCCCAAATCTTATACACGATTCGAGTATGCAATAACAGACTCACTTTCTCTCTGGTATATTGATCCCAGTTCACCGTGCAGCTGGTATACGTTTCGCGTGGGTGCATAAATATCTTTGAGAAATTTACCCAAATTTTCTATTGTTTCAAAAGTTTGCCCTTGTATAGTGCGACGGGGTTCGCCAATTATTTTTATGCCGACTGCTTTTACTAAATTTGATTCGGCGCCTGGCCCCATCATAGCCAAGGCTTCCTTGCATCCTTGGATAAACATACCCAATGACAAAGTATGACCGTCATAATTCGGTATGACAGCCAGTGCATCTTGAAGGGACAACGTTTGGTTATTATTAACCATTATGGGAGGAGGGTCGGGTACAGGGTCACTAGTTTCAAGAGAAAAGTTCACTGGTGGTATTTGACTGGGTTTTATATCTGGACTCGACCTTTTTCCCGTGGAATGGGAGGGACAACCAGGAATAGCAGGTTCGTATTCAGATAGCAGGTGTAAATTTTTCAACAAATTCTGTGGCACAATGTGGGAGGGTTTAATTATTGATTTTTATTTAGATTTTTCACAGGTATTGCTTTTTCCTATTGGAGTGGACAGTGTTTTATTATTACTCACGAGGGGCTGTGTACCGATGGGTGAGTCAAATGGGGTAGACACCCCTGCAGGAGTGTAAAATATGTCGCTGGAGTTCGAAAGGCCTAACGTGGGCCTACGGGGTTCGGGGTAGCTATGACTGGTGTATCCGTACCTGTTGTCTCGTGTGTAGCGGGCTGCAACTCGACGCCTTTTACAGTATGTTCGGGGGATGCGGGAATCTGAACTGGAAACTCGTTACAGGGTCATCTATATATTACAAGTGTTAAATATTGGTGACCAGGTTCTTCCAAAAATCCAACCACAGACAATAAATTATTTCCCGATCTCGTCGTAAGTGTTTCTTGCACTCGGTTCGTGAATTGCTCAAAACTTTCTGAATTCCTTGAAATTTCTTGAATCTGTAAGGGACTATTTGATGTACTGTAATTATCAAGATTGTCTGATAAAATTTCTTCAGTACTTGAAGAATCACTTGTTTCCTCGCGATTTATTTCTGTTTTTGTAATGATTAAATGACTTGACGTTAATTCCAAAGATTGTATATGGCTGTCTTCGTCTACTTTAATTAATTCTGGATTTTCTTGATTAATGTTGATACTTTTCTCTGTATCCGCAATAAATTCTCCCGTTGGATTCGTTGTGTAGGGAGTCTGGGGATGCGAACTGTCAGTACTTTCGTCGAAAAATTCTTCGACTGTCTCAAATTGGGATTTCAGAGGGCTATGTATTCGAGATTTCTTTTTTCGGTCTTCAGGATAATCATGTATCACATTATCATCAAGTTTTACCTTTGATCGAGTTGAACTCATTTATGATGTATTTTATACAAGTATAATTTTTTTGGTATACCGCATCAAAGAGACATGCAACAATACATAAGAATATTATTAGAGTAAAATTGTGCAGGAGAAGGGAATAGATATGACTTGTGACAAAGAAGAATTATAGGCCTTTATTCCTGTTGGATAATCAGCTGGCGCACGGCGATCGATATTCGCCGTGCGTCGACCTGTTGCTGCAGTCTACTACGCGGCGTTCGGTTGAGCCGGAGATAGCCGAGGAAGGGCCTCGCGGAGCCGAGGCAGTGCCTCGCAGGCATGCCGCGTTAAGCGAGAGGGTATCTCTCTCGCTTGACTTCGGCTTCGCTCACCGGCTATCTCCCTCATTTGACTTCAGCGCTCAACGTTAATTTCATATCTCGCAGCCATATTGGAAATTTTGACGCTTTTTGCGAAACATCCCCGGAACAGCGCACACATTTCGGGACTCTCGGACTTTTTCTTCACTGCATTCACCAGACTCGCTCAACTTTCTGTGCTCATCCGGACTCAAAACTCAAGGTAAGCGTACATCGTCATAATTCAGTGAAATTTACTGGCGGTGAGTAGAATAAAATAAGCGGTACATCAACATTGTTGTCTCACTTCGTGGCGTGTGCTGCAGTACGGACTGCACCACGTTCTCCTCACTTTATTTTTGCCGGCTTAATTAATATAGTTATGCATGTGCTTATATTCACTGTAGTTTTCCCCAGTAAACCCGCTGGGAAAATACTGTGAATATTCTCTGCTCAATGGTACATCCTCAATCTATGTCTGTAGTGTGTTGCGCAGTGCTGACTGCGTCACTTTTCTCAAAATTTCTCACAGCACTCAAGCAATCAAATTGCGAGTGCCCTCACCTATTCACTGCAACTTCTCTCAGATAAATCTGCTGAGAGCTCGCAATGAATAATTGACACATTATATGCACTCATTTTCTCATTCCGTGGCGTGCTCTGCAGCGTTCTCTGCATCACGTTCACCGCACACGCACCAGGCACACAATTAATATAATTGTGTGCTGCTCAAGTCTGGAAGTCAGAATTCAATTCAGTTTGTTTATTTATATATTTGTCAATTCTCTGTTTTTTGGTGTATTTATTTATATCATTTTTATTCTTTCCAAATTTAACCGATTTTTGCATTTCTTCTTAACGTTATATTTTTCCAAATTATATTATTGTGTATGCCAAATTGTAGAATGTAGAATAAACCGCTTCCTCAACATACCATCAACGTGTCTGGTTATTTATCACCCTGTCGTGAGTGAATACTCATATTTTTCCAATATATTCACAGATCGGTCAAACAACATCCTCTGGAGTTCTCAAACAATTCCTTTAATTTCGTTTCAAAATTTCCTAGTGGTGAAATCAAATATGGTTTTCCCTTGAGGAGAATGATTTGGTGGTTATTCAACGATACGCTCTTAGTAATTTGAAGTTTTAAGGGTGTCACAAATGGATGATATTGTATCCCAAGTCTCGAATTATCTTTGTAATCAGCAATAAGTTTGTCTAGGAATTTTTCTCGCTCAGCTGCTCAAATTTCTTGAAGATGATCTATTTGGTCGTTATCAGGTATTTCGGTGCCGGCAGTTTCAAAGTCTCGACTGCTGTTTGTTTTATATGCAGTCGCACTTACTTGATGCGATGTTCCAACTTCCGAGCGATTTTTAAACTCTGCTACTTGTTTACCTAAGGGTCCCTGACAACCTATTATTTTTTCTTGGTTAAGGAAAATACCTTCGTTATCTTTTGTAGATTTGATGCTAGAGACTCCAAAATTTTGCTTGTTATACGACTCACTCGCTGTTACCGTTAAAAGACAATTCGTTTTACTAGAATTTAAATTTCTATTTCTTTCTTGCCTCGAGTAGTCGTTATGTGCTGCAATTGTGTCGTCGCAATGTCTCTTATATTCTGTTATTTCTCTTCCTTTGAGAGGGATAGTTTTATTATCGCTTTCTATCTCAAAGTCAAAGACGCTAGGATTTCGCTCGTTATACGATTTGTACGCAATTATTGGAACTTGGTACTGTGTTTTTAAGAGTTGCTGTTTCAATTTCTGTGCTTGAATTTTTCTTCCTGCTCTACGGGTTTTCGGCATGGATGAATGATTCGGGTCGGTAATTGTCAAAATTAGTAAATGGTACGTATAGTTATGTCTGGCTTATTTGTATGATGTGTTTCGTGAGTGAGCCTTGCTAGTCTTGACCCCATTTACGCGAAGAGCTGAAACATAGGACTTCTTTCACTAGTGTAATGTTATTCGTGAGCGGGCAAATCTGGTTGCCCAATCGTCTCTTGTGATGATTGTGTTGTCAGTGATACGTGCGCGGGCAAATCTGGTTGCCCAATCGTCTCTTGTGTAGATTGTGTTGTTAGGAGTGGGTTGGATAATATGAGTGGGATGCGAATTAGGTGGGTTGATTTGATGACTCTGATTCTTGGTCGACGTGGTAGTTATTAACTGAGGTCGTGCTTCTTCGGATATTGAAAGGTTTCTAAACAAACAATTGATTTTTCTGAGTTGGAATTTCCGCCCTCCTCTTCGTTTACCCATTAATGGGAAACAAATGAGTATGTTAGGTTTAAGAAGCACTAGAGGCTATTTGTTGTACTAATATTTTCAGAATTGCGCGCACACCGCTTCAACACTTGGTAGGTTGACAGAATAGGTGTAAATGACAGTACAAGGAAGTTAATGTTACGGAGCGAATCGTATAGAAACAACACAGGAAGTTTGATGGTTGCTTGGTTAAAACAAATATAATATTACTCTCTATAGTTAATATTCGGGGAAGCTATTTTCCATGTAGTTCTCCTCACGTACGTTTTACTGATTATTCTTTCCTGCTGTTTTATTTGTTCTAAATAGAGTTGACTTAAGAAAACTTCTTGCGTGACTTGTTCAATGAGTTCTTGCGCGAGAACCTCGAGTTCCTATATACGTGTTTGAAGTTCCACTAATTTTTCCAATGGTCCCATGCAACGGAGTATAATTTATAATTATATATATATATGTTGGAAAATCAGCTGGCGCACGGCGATCGATAATCGTCGTGCGCCTACCTGTTGCGCTGCTCTAACACGCGTTGTTCGGTTGAGTCGAAGATAGCCGAGGATGTGCCTCGTTGGCACGCCGCGTCGAGCGAGAGGATGTCTCTCTCGCTTGACTTCGGTTTCGCTCACCGGCTATCTCGCTCAACTGACTCCAGCGCCCAACGAAACTTTCATATTCCGCAGCCATATTGGAAATTTTGACACTTTTTCGCACACACCGGCACGAACAGCACGCATCTCCACTTTTCGGACGGTTTTCTTGGCTTTTTGGTACATCGGACTCGCTCAACTTTGCACACCAGGACTTATTTGCTCAAGGTAAGAGTACACTGGCATAATTTAGTAAAAATTCAATGTCAGTGAGAAGAGAAATACGGTGCATCACCACTTTGGCTCACTCGTGGCATGCGCTGCAGCATCAGGCTCTCCTCACTTGCTTTAGCCGGTATAATTAATACAATTATACCGGTGTGGTCTATTCACTGTACTTTCCTCCAGAAATTCTGCTGGGAAAGTACAGTGACAATACACTGCTCACTTGTGCATCCCCAATATATGTTGTATTGTGCTGCGCAGTCCTGACTGCGTAGCTGAGTTCACACCGCAATAGCACTCAAGCAAAGGTTATTGCAAATGCTCTCATTAATTCACTGCAACCACTTTGCAATACACTGCTGAGTGGTTGCAGTGAATTACACACAAACATTTTCGCACTCAATGGTATCAGCGTGTCGTGCTGCGTAGCTCTCGCTACGTTGCACGCACCGCTGTCTCAAGTTTAAATTCAGCACACAATTAATATAATTGTGTGCTGCTCACATTTAGATTCAAAATTCAATTTGTTTATTTATTTATAATTTGTATTTGTTTTCTAAATTTAAATAATATTTTGTATACCTAATAATGGAAGGTGGAATAAACCACTTTCTCAACATAACATCTTTGTGTCTGGTTTTATTTTCCTCTCGTCTTGAGTGAGTTTTCATCCTTTTTCAATATATTACAGATCTGTCGAATAACATCACCGGAAGGAATTCTCAACAATATATCAGGGGTACAAATTGAAAATGCGGGTTTGATAACAGATGGCGTTACTAACGCTATACGCATCAGGCAGTACTGTGACTATGTTCATGTCAAAGCTACGTCTTATAGCTTTAATTTTCAGTATGTGTCAATTTGTCGCAGTGTCAAATTCATAGTTTTTTTGAGCTCTCAATATGTCGAGTTTCGTGCCAACAAAACAGCATTTGCGGGAAGTTTTAATTTACTTCTTTAATTTGAAGAAAAGTGCTGCTGAAGCACATCGATTGGTCTCCGAGGCTTATCCGAGTCATGTTCCATCGGTTTCAACGTGCGAGAGATGGTTTGTGCGATTTAGAAGTGGTGATTTTGACGTTGAGGACAAAGAGCGGCCGGGCCAAGTGAAAAAGTTTGAGAATGCTGAATTGGAGGCAATACTCAATGAAGACTCGTGTCAAACTCAACAAGAGCTCGCAGATTCATTGGGAGTGACACAACAAGCCATTTCCCATCGTATAAAAGCCCTCGGAATGATCCAAAAGCAAGGACATTGGGTGCCGTATGAGCTGAAGCCGAGAGACGTCGAGCGCCGTTTTTTTGCATGCGAACTGCTGCTCGAACGGCAAAAACGGAAGGGTTTTTTGCATCGCATTGTCACTGGTGATGAAAAGTGGATCCATTACGATAACCCGAAGCGCAAAAAATCATATGGTTACCCCGGCCATGCATCATCATCGACGGCCAAACCAAATATTCACGGCGCCAAGCTCATGCTCTGTATTTGGTGGGACCAGCTGGGTGTGGTGTATTATGAGCTATTGAAATCGAACGAAACCATCACAGGAGCACTATACCGAACTCAATTGATGCGTTTGAGCCGCGCACTCAAAGAAAAACGGCCACAATACGAGCAAAGACACGACAAAGTAATTTTGCAACATGACAACGCTCGGCCACATGTTGCAGCGCCGGTCAAAACATACCTACAAACGCTGAAATGGGAAGTCTTACCCCACCCGCCGTATAGCCCAGATATTGCTCCTTCCGATTACCACCTTTTCCGATCGATGACACATGGCCTAGCTGACCAGCGCTTCCATTCTTACGAAGAAGCCCAAAAATGGGTCGATGACTGGATAGCAGCCAAGCCGGCCGAATTTTTTCGCGACGGTATCCGTAAATTGCCAGAAAGATGGGAAAAAGTTGTGGCTAGCGATGGACAATACTTTGAATAATTCATTTGTTACCATTTTTTCAGAATAAACGTTCAAAAATAGAAAAAAATCCCGCATTTTCAATTTGTACTCCTGATATATATATATACATCCACGTATATGTCCTTTAATACAAATTCTATCTCTTTTTATTCACCAGTCATTATTGAATATTAGTTTCCACATTTGATTTCCACAAGGTCAATTTACTTACGAAAAAGGCTTACCAAATAACTTGAATAATAGCGGGTACTCTTCTAAAACGAGTCAATTTTTGCAACGATGTCGATCAATGGACCTGAACCATATCAACGAACGTTCTCAATTTGTAATTTTTCAAAGGGAAATCCGATCACCTAACTCAAATAAAAGTGTCACCTTTGACCACATCAATTTTTACACATTAAATTCACACTTGGTATAAAGGGGAAAGTTAGATTTTATGAATTAAATCTATTTATGAAAGCTTAATGGAGAAAGATGATAAATTTTTATAAAATGGCTTGACTCGTTAAAAATGCAATAAAACGTAAAAAAATCATTTTCTTTGAAATAAATCAACGCTCGAAAATACGGTAAAAAGGGAAAGGTTGGATTTTATGAATTAAATCGTTTTATAAAAACTCAGTAGTAAAGAATGATAATTTTTCATGAAATGGATTGAATCGTTAAAATTCAATAAAAAGTGAAAAATCAATTTCTTTGAAATAAATCAACTCTCGAAAATACGGTAAAAAGGGAAAGGTTAAATTTTATGAATTAAAACGTTTTATAAAAGTTTAGTGGTAAAGAATGACAATTTTTCATGATATGGATTGAACGTTAAAATTCAATAAAAAGTGAAAAGAAATCAATTTCTTTGAAATAAATCAACTCTCGAAGATGCGGTAAAAAGGGAAAAGGTTGGATTTTATGAATTAAATCGTTTTCTAAAAACTCAGTAGTAAAGAATGATAATTTTTCATGAAATGGATTGAATCGTTAAAATTCAATAAAAAGTAAAAAAAGGAAATTTCTTTGAAATAAATCAACTCTCGAAAATGCGGTAAAAAGGGAAAAGGTTGGATTTTATTAATTAAATCGTTTTCTAAAAACTCAGTAGTAAAGAATGATAATTTTTCATGAAATGGATTGAATCGTTAAAATTCAATAAAAAGTAGAAAATCAATTTTCGAGGATTAAATCGACTTACAAAACCACGGTAAAAAGGGAAAAGAAAGAATATTTTCTTATCAGTTGATTTTTACAAAATTAGTTTGAACAAAACTAACACTCTAAGATCCCGGACGAGCTCCCAGAATTTGTTACGTCAAAATTGCGGCCTATCTTACGAAACCCACGAATTTAACATAGATGCACGTTTCGGTGTATATTTTCCGTGCCCTGGTCAAGGAGAATAAATCCTCCCTTTACCACACCCGACGAAAAAATACCGAAGACGCAAGCTTGTTTTTGAGTCTAATCTCGCGGCAAATTACTCGGGATAGGGCTGGAGTGCGTTTTGTTCTTGGTTGGGGATAATCACTTCACGAATAATGGGGCGGGACTTGAATGACAATTTCACGCGGAGCAAGATTTCACTTTAATTGGTAAAAGAAAATTGTACTTACGGTTGTTTATTGCTGTGGTTCTTGCTGTTTAACGTTGGCTGGGCGTAGACTGGTGTAGTCGGACAAACTCAAAATCGAACGTAGGCGTTGGTGCGAATTAATAATTATTTATTGCAATAAAACTACATGAGTAGTCGAATGTTGCACGTTCAATATTCCCGATTTCGCACGCGTTAATAATTATAAGTACTGTACTCGTTTTCTGTACTACTTGAAACTATACTTTGTGGAACCGAGCCGCGGTGAAAAAACTCTCGAACTGTACTACTTTACTCCCTGGCAAACAATACTACTTGCTGCCTGGGAAACTGTGGCTCCTTGACCCCCCGTGAAACTGTACTCTTTACTCCCCATGAAAGTGTCCTTTATTCCCTGGCAAACAGTACTACTTGCTGCCTGGGAAACTGTGGCTCCTTGACCCCCCGCGAAACTGTGTCTCCGGCCGATTTTCGCGGCCCTTTATAGGGCTCCTGAGCGTCGAAAAATCTTGTCATCAAGCGCGTTAAAAGAAAAGAAGGGATAAAACCCTATCCTTATTGTAAGAATTTCCCCGTGGTCTATCGCAACTATACACTTATTCATTCCCCTTACCCCGCAGAGTAGCTTCCCGACATGCAGAGCCATAGATCTATGCAAGTGCATCGGTATGGCGCGCTCTGATCTGTCCGCGCGATGTGATACACAGAGGACCACGCGATTAGGTGAGGGAACGCACTCGAGGCGATTTTTACCAGCCCGCTTCTTGGCCTACTCTCGATAGAGTTTCTTAGTCTAGGGAATATCCTTATGCTCGCTTCTATGTGGATGTGTCTATGATAATGGCTCAGAATTTCAGCGTTTGTACGGAACTTCATTAAATCCTTCACATCAAACCACTAGTAATAATTTTGTTACAGATTCTGTAGTTAACTCGTCGTATGCAAGCTGATTTTTGCGTTAATCTCTTATTAGTATAAATATTTTTGTTGAATTATGGCTTATTCTAATCATTATTGGTTATTCGTTTAATTAGTAATTACTCACTTATAGTTAATAAGTTTTCTTAAATAACTTGTTAGTTAGATAATTATTCTCGTGTTATAGAAACGAGAGCGAGAGAGAGAGAAGGTATTTTACTTTAGAGCGACTCGCCTAACTCGGTTACTCGTACATTACGTTCGTACGCAAATCAGCTAGATCGCTGTTCAGACCTCGCGCAAGGCGTTTATCGTTGCGTGGAGAGTCGGCCAGCCTCGCTTTCCTGCAGGAGAAGCTTCATTGCAACTCAATTTTAGTCTCATCTCTTTCTCGTTTTGTCTATTTTTCGCTATTTTACCATAAATTAATCCTAATATTTCCTTTATCCTTTCTATATATGCACAACATATTCTATATATCATATACTATATATATACTTTATATATACTATATATAGTATATGATGGTATTTTTACTATAAATTCCAATATTTTACGAGAGACTTATTAATATAATCTCAAGAGGAAAAGGAAATTAATCCTGATATACTGATCTTTCTTCTATTACCCGATTACAACTGGTAAGCTCATTAATTCAATGTGGGTTGTACTCGTTTTCGAGTGACAGCCCTGGGTAGTTTCCATATGGAAGCATAATTGTTCTTTTTGCTGCTGATATTTTACTTACAGTATTCGTGTGAACACTTTAATAGTCATAAATCTTTCGTTTAAATCAACAGTTCCTTCACTTTTGTTCATTGTTTCGCTCAGTTAATAATTGTTCGCGATTTCATCATCTTTGTAAAGAGAGAGAGAGAGAGAAGATTTCAGACAAGAGCGAGAAGTTCCCTCCAACCGCTCCCCTATGACCAACAACGCCCCGACGGTGACTAGCCGAACCCCTGGTCTAGGATTGAGGGTAAGGCTGCGCTGAATCATAGATCCATAAATGGCAGTAAATAACCGGGTTTACGCAGTAGATCCCATGTTTTGAAAGTTTGCCTTTTGACCGGGAGCGCTGAAAAATTCCATCTTTACAAGATTAATTTTCCCGGGAGACGGTCGGTAGAGCCGCATCTTCACCCTGTTCCGATCTCCGTCGCTAAAATCGCTTCCTCTCCTCTTAAGAAGTTTAAAACTAAAAGAAAAATGTGGAAAGCTACTTTTACTGTAGCGAAACTAAAACAGAAGAACTTCAACGTAATCGAAATTTTAAAAAAATATAAATGCGACGCTACGTCAGGACGTTAGATCACGTCTAATCTGTACAGATGCTCAAGTTCGACTGATTAGTTACTCACAGAGACGCTTCTCGTCTCTTAACACGAAACAATTTTATTCCGACATCAGCACATTTTTTGCTTAACCGGTAAAATCAACCATTATCTGCCGAGAGGCTTCGATTTCAAAGACATTATCATATTCCGCGTAGACTACACAATTTACCATTGAAGCAAGCGCATCCTCAAATCGTACCTCTATTCGCACACTACCGTGCTTCATTAAATTTCAATTTGAATTGCTGTTCGCCGAAAGATCGGGTTTCAAATCAAAAGCAAACAGACAGTATCCATCGCGATAATTATCGCGATCGATCGAATTACCATCGTTCAAGAAATGGATTCCAGTTCCCAAAAACAACGTTTAAAAAACATCCGCATACGGATGATTCTCTTTACAAGACCCGTGTTTCCCGATGTTATATTGTTTGAGAAGTCCTTGGATGTTGTTGGAACGACCTGTGAATATATTGAAAACTATGAGTCTTTACTCACGACAGGGAAAAAAGAAACCGGACACATTGATATTAACTTAGTGAAAGTGGTTTATTACACCTTCCGCAGGTCAATACAACATTACTCAATGTTAGAAAATATACCAAATACAAAAATAAAATATATCAGGAGTACAAATTGAAAATGCGGGATTTTTTTCTATTTTTGAACGTTTATTCTGAAAAAATGGTAACAAATGAATTATTCAAAGTATTGTCCATCGCTAGCCACAACTTTTTCCCATCTTTCTGGCAATTTACGGATACCGTCGCGAAAAAATTCGGCCGGCTTGGCTGCTATCCAGTCATCGACCCATTTTTGGGCTTCTTCGTAAGAATGGAAGCGCTGGTCAGCTAGGCCATGTGTCATCGATCGGAAAAGGTGGTAATCGGAAGGAGCAATATCTGGGCTATACGGCGGGTGGGGTAAGACTTCCCATTTCAGCGTTTGTAGGTATGTTTTGACCGGCGCTGCAACATGTGGCCGAGCGTTGTCATGTTGCAAAATTACTTTGTCGTGTCTTTGCTCGTATTGTGGCCGTTTTTCTTTGAGTGCGCGGCTCAAACGCATCAATTGAGTTCGGTATAGTGCTCCTGTGATGGTTTCGTTCGATTTCAATAGCTCATAATACACCACACCCAGCTGGTCCCACCAAATACAGAGCATGAGCTTGGCGCCGTGAATATTTGGTTTGGCCGTCGATGATGATGCATGGCCGGGGTAACCATATGATTTTTTGCGCTTCGGGTTATCGTAATGGATCCACTTTTCATCACCAGTGACAATGCGATGCAAAAAACCCTTCCGTTTTTGCCGTTCGAGCAGCAGTTCGCATGCAAAAAAACGGCGCTCGACGTCTCTCGGCTTCAGCTCATACGGCACCCAATGTCCTTGCTTTTGGATCATTCCGAGGGCTTTTATACGATGGGAAATGGCTTGTTGTGTCACTCCCAATGAATCTGCGAGCTCTTGTTGAGTTTGACACGAGTCTTCATTGAGTATTGCCTCCAATTCAGCATTCTCAAACTTTTTCACTTGGCCCGGCCGCTCTTTGTCCTCAACGTCAAAATCACCACTTCTAAACCGCACAAACCATCTCTCGCACGTTGAAACCGATGGAACATGACTCGGATAAGCCTCGGAGACCAATCGATGTGCTTCAGCAGCACTTTTCTTCAAATTAAAGAAGTAAATTAAAACTTCCCGCAAATGCTGTTTTGTTGGCACGAAACTCGACATATTGAGAGCTCAAAAAAACTATGAATTTGACACTGCGACAAATTGACACATACTGAAAATTAAAGCTATAAGACGTAGCTTTGACATGAACATAGTCACAGTACTGCCTGATGCGTATAGCGTTAGTAACGCCATCTGTTATCAAACCCGCATTTTCAATTTGTACCCCTGATAAAAGAATTGGAATTTTGATTTTAATGCAATTTGAGTAACCCTCAATTATATTAATTGAGTGCTGTCTGTGTGAAGTTATCATGTAGCACACGATTGTATTAATTGTGTGCTGTATCCAACGAGTGGTGTGTATGCGGTGCAGCCAGCGCTGCGGAGCATGCCACGCAATGAGATATATGAGTGCGTAGACGAATTTAATGCCTGTCAGCAAATACTCAATGTGATAGTGAAATGAAATTTACAGAGAGTGAGTGCTAGCACATGCAAATCTGACCATTGAGTGTAATTCTATTGTGACAGGCTGTGAAGCAGTCTATGCTGCAGAGCATGATAATGCGTGCTTGAGAATGCACAAAATGATTAGACTGAATTCGCAATACTTTCCAAGCAAGTTTGATTGGGGGAAAGTACAGTGAATTGGTAAAGCACACGCAATAATATTAATCGAGTGTGCTACAGGTTGAGTGAAAACGTGGTACAGCCCGTGCTGCAGCACACGTCAATGGGTGAGCCCTTTATGTTGATGTACCGATGTATAAAAATCTCCTCACCGTCAGTGAATTATGTTAAATTATGACGGTGTACTCTTACCTTAATTTAAGTCCTGGTGAGCAAGAAATCGTTGAGATGATCCGGTGTAGCGAAACAAAAATTGTCCGAGATTTGCAAATGTGTGCGCTGTTCGAGCAGGTTTTCACAGAAGTGCCGAAATATTCAATATGGCTGCGGGATACGAAAGCGTCGTTGGGCTGAAGTCAATTGAGAGAGATAGCCGGTGAGCAAAGCCGAAGTCAAGCGAGAGAGACATCCTCTCGCTCAACGCGGCATGCCTGCGAGGCACTGCCTCGGCTCCGCGAGGCCCTTCCTCGGCTATCTCCGGCTCAACCGAACGCCGCGTAGTAGACTGCAGCAACAGGTCGACACACGGCGAATATCGATCGCCGTGCGCCAGCTGATTATCCAACATATATAATCATTTTTTCCAGGGGTATCATCGTACCAGAGAACGCTCGTAAGATGCGAATTTTTGGCAGCTAGACCGTAATTCAAGTGTTTCTATGTACGCTAGATAAGCGTAGGCATTATTTGGAGGTGAAACTGGTTTTTGATTCAGGTATACATCCACCTGATTAAACATAGAATGCAAGAGATGGTTTACAGGGCCGGTACTTACTTTTGGCGCTGTGCCGGCGGCACTTTCCGTAGAAGGAGATGTTATTTTCACTCTCAGACTAAGCATAGCATGCGCGAGATCGATATACTCATCACCCTGTACAGGAATAACAAATTCAATAGGTGAATCATTTGTTAACGAAGAAATTAGCTTATAATACACCCAATTGGAGCCTTCGATAGTAGTTTGCGTCGGTGGGAGTGAAAATAATTCAAGTTCTGATTTAAGACACTCGCACGAGTGCGCATGTAGAAAAGCCATCTTGTTTCAGCTATCCGAAAATATCTGCAGCCGTTCGTTAACGAGTCTTCTTCTTCTTATTGTTCTTATTATTGTTGTTCTTCTCTATTAATTTTCTCTTTATTACACTTTTATTTTTCAAGGAGATACGTCGTGGTTTACGTTCGTTCGATGAATGAGGAGTTCGCAAAATTTTGCGCTTTTGATAACCAGACCGCCGCGTGAGAGTGTCAATTTTTTCAGAGGCTTTGCGTTTGAGATTACTGTCTGATTCTTGCGCTCTCTTGCGAATAGCATCTTTCACAGCTATATTTCTATCAAGGATATCACTGGCTACGGTTACACAAGCTCGCAATGCCTCTTTTTCAACTGCTTTAGCGCCCTTCTTTAAAAGTGGTACCACTCGACGAAACAGGCCCCCGAGAAAGCTGCCGACACCGTGTTGTCGTTGATTAGGCGTTCCGATATAAACATGGCTAATACCGCCGTACCCTCGACGGGCCCATCCATGCTGCACACTATCAATATCAACCATAGCGGCGTAATCAATCGTGGAACCTTTTGAAATGTAGTGTCACAGTCAACGTTCCCTGTTCGAATGGTACAGGATTTCCAAACTCGTCTCTTATATCGATCTCGATAGTGTGTAAATTGTTGCGCAAGAGAGAAAACGATTTAATTTTTATCGAATCATACTGACAGTCGTCAGCATCAATGGGAATAACTCGTAAGAGGGGTGTTTGTAAATCGCCTGTACCATAGCTCTCGCAGATTTCGGTGTATAGAAACCTGCTGCGTGGTATAGCACCAGTGAGAGATGCAGGCCTCGACCCTGTGTATTCGCAATGCGGTTCTATCATTACGACCTACAGGCCTCTTCCGAGAATCCTCGTGGACTTACCATAGCGGGCCATACGCGAAAGTCGTGGTATCGTAGATCGTCGCATATGCGCGCCAGTTCGACCTACCCGCTCGGAAGCGATTTAAAGCGCAGATGACCGACCACGTGACGTAACTTATTTATACTCTCCAAAAGAGCGTCTATAGAGCGATATACACCAGGTATAGCTTGGTGTCTATCAGCGCGTCTCCGTGTTTAAATATTTAAACCCGATAAATCATAATCACCATCCTTAAAAGTTACGAGATTTCCTACAGTAGGAACATGTAAAAAAGTCATCGGATAAGCAATTTCCACAAGAGAAACAGACCATTTTCCGTGCAAACGTATCTGACGCGTTAGTTTTGTAATAAATTTCGTCGTCGTATTATCCGGAAAATACTGCATACTACTATTGCTCGGTAGTACGACAAAGAAAGAACTATCCTTGGAGCTCATATTTATCAGGGACGGTGATTCCAAGCGTTCTTCCTCTTTGTCCTCTTCTTCTCTTTTGTCGTCTCAGGTGACGCAGGCGAGTGCCTCGCGATAATTCTGCCTCGTAGAAAATACCATCGATAGTCTCTTTATTCAGATCGTGTAAAATATACACGAATGGTTCTCGATTCTCTGATATTCGTTGAATATTGAATAACTCGTTACTCCAACTATCCTCATATCCTTTCACGAATGCTGCTTTAGCTGTACTGATACGTACCACGTCACCGACGCTGTATTTAGGTTTTTCAGTTTTTCTCGCGTTACCCTCGTTACGCCGGGCTAACTTTTCTCGGGCTATCGAGGCATTTTCGAGGGTCACCTCGCTCGGAGGAATACGCGTTCCGCTGTGTCTAGTGTGTTTATAAGCATATAACAATTTTTGTAAAACATCGATGTAACGCTTATTTCGCGTGTATGTAAAGAAACGCCACATTCGCTTTTATTGTGCGATTAAAGCGTTCGGCAACCGAGGCTTTTATATCGGGGTTACAAGCAGCGCGAAAATCGATATTTTTTTCTTGAGAATTTGCTGAAATGGAGTGCCGATAAATTCTTTGTCTCTATCGGTTTGCAATTGCTGTGGGCGACGATTGTTACTGCGTAGGAGTATGCGTGTGAGACCGCGGGCCATGTTTGCGCTCATTTTGTCACGCACAGCCCAGACCCACGCGTATTTGCTCAACACGTCGATAACAACAAGCAGATATGCGTACCCATCGTTGTACGTAGCTATCGAGCGAAGATCAGCTAAATCAGCCATCGTCTATATTACTCACGTTGTATGTACGACGGGGAAATCGTCGTACGTACAAGACGATGCATGTTATATGAATCCTGTTTCTCGAGCCATGGTAAAACATTTTTCGCGCTGTTCTTCGATCCACCTGGGCCAAATTTTTTGCTCGAGAATAGGAGGCATGATGAGCGGTATCATAATAGATTTTTTGAAGAATTTTCATCATATTAGCTATGACCAGTTAAATGGATTCTTTTTCTTTTTTTTTTTTTTTAACTGTGTGGGCGATCGATATTAACTGAGGTGTCGTTGGCTCTCTACTTGTGCGATGTTTTGCAATTGTTCGTCTTCTTCTTCCTCCCCCTCCTTCCCCTCGATGATGTCGTTGTCCGCCATGAGCATTAAATCTCTGTTTGAGTGTGCGGTCTCGGCCTCGTTATTGTTGCTACTGTTGCTGCTGCTGCTGCTACTATCACTATCGTGTGGTCAAATGAAACGCCGCTGCGGTGTCGAGTATGATGTAGGTGTATGATAGGCTTATGGTGATAAATTCGCGTGGCATCTGTATCGTTCGCAGGAGTTTGGCAAAGTGAGATCGACCGATAGGTTTTCTAGGTAGCATAGCATCGTTAACAATATCAATGATATTGGAATTTGAAATTCTTCTGCCGTCTATGGAAACAACACCGTTACGATTCCATGTCATTTTTTTACCGACGGCGCTGCGATGCAAATTGTGAAGCAACGGTATTGCTTTAGATTAAAATTTTTTTGGTACGCCATCGATAATAAGTGTGTCATTGAGTCGAGATTTAACTTTGTTCATTAAAACGTCATCGATTTTATTCTCGTGGCTATCGAGTATTGCTATTTTTCGTTTTAACGAAATATTCGGTGCTGTATTATCGTACTCGACCAAGTTAAGATAACGCTGTAGAACCTGCTGGTACGCTATCCATTTCTATCTCTCGCTCTTGTACGAGTTAAAGTTTAGAATTTCACTCTGCTCAGAATCGAGGCGCGATAACGGCGTACCAGTAGTTTGTACGGAGGGCGATGGGTCTATAGTAGTAGTAGTAGCAGCAGTGTGGCGAGACCCGCGAGACGATGTATGTTATCATGAGGAATAAGCACCATCTTTCTGGCATATTCCATGGCTCATGTAGACCAAGACAGGCACAAGAAGAAACTTGAGAAATCCGACACCGTGTTCGACGTTGATCTTCCTCTTACCGCTCCAATTTCCCCTTTTGGCATCTAGTCGTCGAAGAATTATCGCGTGCCTCCGTAGATGATTCTTTCGTACGTTGTTCAGACCTATATTTCCCTGTAAAACGTTTAGAGCACACGCGCATATACACCGTACGAGCGCTACATCCGCTTTGCGCAAAATTACACGTCATTGCTTTTGCTTCAGGTAACACAGCGCTTGCAATATAATAATTTGCTTTTTATCGAGAGATCCGCGCAACGCCATTAAAAGCGCATTACTGAAACATCGCGCGTCGCATCGCGAACCTTTATTGCTTTTTGAGGCACGTAAACGTAATGGTATTGGTCATCGGGAAATATACAGGCGCGAAATCGCCAATTATCAGGCGTCGATTGTTTCAAGTCGAATATTAGATAGCCGTGCGGTGCAGCTGTTACATCGAAATATACTTCCTGCAAAAATCTCGAAGCCTCGGGACATACCTGGCATGCTAGATGTTGAATTTGCGCGCGATCTCGCGGATTTTTGAAGACAACGATATAATTAGCGTTTAAGAAGATATCGCGCTGCCGGTGACCTTGATGGAAGAGGTTTTGCGTGATGAAGATGACACTAAGATTTTTATGATGGCTACCTTTGGTGAAAAGATCAACCGAAGTATTGTTCGATGCCTCGCGCATTAGATCATCAATGACCACAAGTTTAGGCCTCGCATCATTCTCGCGAAATTCGATTTTATCGCCGTACTCAGAATACCCGGACTGCCACTCTGAGTAATAAAAAAGTATACGCTCGAACGGGACGTCCGTCATTTCGCGCATGTATTTAAAGAATTTTTTGACAAAATATGTTTTACTACAGCCCGTCGGACCGCTTATCACGGCTGTCCATGGATGTTTCCAACGTTTATCCATATCGATGAGTGTCTATCAAAATCAATCAGCTGACTCTTAAATGAACGTATACCGCGACGGCGGCGGCGGCAACCCCGCGGAATCAGCTATTTTCGCGGACTTGACGAGCTGATAAGGAGCGGCACGCTTGTACTAGCTGATGAGGCGCATGCCCGCAGTATAAGGTGAAGTTTACACCGTATGTAAATTAAATAAAGATAGTTTTTAATTTCTCATAAATAAAGCAATATTTTTATTTCACGATGCATACAGTTCTATGTGCAAATTTCACGAATCATGTAATTCTAAACAGCAATATTATCAGGAGTACAAATTGAAAATGCGGGATTTTTTTCTATTTTTGAACGTTTATTCTGAAAAAATGATAACAAATGAATTATTCAAAGTATTGTCCATCGCTAGCCACAACTTTTTCCCATCTTTCTGGCAATTTACGGATACCGTCGCGAAAAAATTCGGCCGGCTTGGCTGCTATCCAGTCATCGACCCATTTTTGGGCTTCTTCGTAAGAATGGAAGCGCTGGTCAGCTAGGCCATGTGTCATCGATCGGAAAAGGTGGTAATCGGAAGGAGCAATATCTGGGCTATACGGCGGGTGGGGTAAGACTTCCCATTTCAGCGTTTGTAGGTATGTTTTGACCGGCGCTGCAACATGTGGCCGAGCGTTGTCATGTTGCAAAATTACTTTGTCGTGTCTTTGCTCGTATTGTGGCCGTTTTTCTTTGAGTGCGCGGCTCAAACGCATCAATTGAGTTCGGTATAGTGCTCCTGTGATGGTTTCGTTCGATTTCAATAGCTCATAATACACCACACCCAGCTGGTCCCACCAAATACAGAGCATGAGCTTGGCGCCGTGAATATTTGGTTTGGCCGTCGATGATGATGCATGGCCGGGGTAACCATATGATTTTTTGCGCTTCGGGTTATCGTAATGGATCCACTTTTCATCACCAGTGACAATGCGATGCAAAAAACCCTTCCGTTTTTGCCGTTCGAGCAGCAGTTCGCATGCAAAAAAACGGCGCTCGACGTCTCTCGGCTTCAGCTCATACGGCACCCAATGTCCTTGCTTTTGGATCATTCCGAGGGCTTTTATACGATGGGAAATGGCTTGTTGTGTCACTCCCAATGAATCTGCGAGCTCTTGTTGAGTTTGACACGAGTCTTCATTGAGTATTGCCTCCAATTCAGCATTCTCAAACTTTTTCACTTGGCCCGGCCGCTCTTTGTCCTCAACGTCAAAATCACCACTTCTAAACCGCACAAACCATCTCTCGCACGTTGAAACCGATGGAACATGACTCGGATAAGCCTCGGAGACCAATCGATGTGCTTCAGCAGCACTTTTCTTCAAATTAAAGAAGTAAATTAAAACTTCCCGCAAATGCTGTTTTGTTGGCACGAAACTCGACATATTGAGAGCTCAAAAAAACTATGAATTTGACACTGCGACAAATTGACACATACTGAAAATTAAAGCTATAAGACGTAGCTTTGACATGAACATAGTCACAGTACTGCCTGATGCGTATAGCGTTAGTAACGCCATCTGTTATCAAACCCGCATTTTCAATTTGTACCCCTGATATATCCACGGAGGTAGCACGAGAAAGTCAGAAAAAAAAAAAAAAAAAAAAAAACACTATATGGAAGACGGGACAAAATATTCGCTTAATTCATCCGTGAGATCTCCCAGAAATTGACCGAATGGCGGCTCATTCTTGTTGCCACCGGGGCGACTCACCAGAATACAGGAGTCCGTATCGCAGTACAATATTCGTAGCCCGAGCCCCTCAAGATATCTGTATAGTTTTAGGCGTGCCTGTACCATCGTATGTGCTGATATCACAGCGTTTGATGTCGGGGATGGTTGGATAGTATCGCGGCTGCTCACATAGTTCACATACCAGGTCTATAACTATGAAACCGGAATTTTTGTATAGAAAATACACGTTTATTATATGAAAATGATGAAAAATATTTTATTCGAAGTATTGCCCATCGCTAGCTATACATTTTTCCGTCCTGTCTGACAATTTGTGGATGCCACGCCAAAAAAACTGTTGCTCTTTTAAGGCAAACCCGTCATCGAGCCATTTTCGTACATTTTCATAAGAAGTAAAGCACTGCTCAGCAAGTGCGTGTCCCATCGATGCAAATAAGTAGTAATCGGACGGAGCTAAGTCTGGTGAATAAGCCGCATGCGAAAATATTTCACAACTAAACGCCTGAATCGTTTCCTTGACCAGTTTTGCTGTGTGTGATCTTGCATTATCATGAAGCAAAATCACTTTGTGTAGCCTTTTTTGATATTCTGGTCGTTTTTCACGCAAAGCTTGATTCAAATCGATCATTTGTTGTCGGTAGCGTTCAGTATTAACGGTTTCGCCAGGTTTTAGCAGCTCATAACAGATCACACTCTTCTGATCCCACAAAACACAGAGCATTGTCTTCCGCCCATAGCGATTTGGCCTTGCAGTCGATGTCGATGGTTCGCCTGGAGTTACCCATGATCTTTTACGCTTAGGATTTTTAAAATATATCCATTTTTCATCGCCAGTCACAATTCGATGGAGAAATGACTTTCTTTTGTACCTGGCGAGCAGCATTTCGCAAGTGGTTTTTCGGTTTTCCTGCTGTCTTTCATTCAGTTCATGTGAAACCCATTTTCCCATCTTCTGGATCTTTCCCATGGCTTTCAAACGTATGGCGACGGCTTCTTGTGTCACATTTAATTGATCCGCGAGTTGTTGATGCGTTTGAGCGTCATCCTCATCCAACAATGCTTAAAATTCGCTGTCTTCAAACGTTTTTGGTGGTCTTCCACGTTCTTCGTTTCTCACGTCAAAATCGCCACTTTTGAATTTTTTAAACCACCCAAAGCACTGTGATTTACCAAGAGCATGCTCACCGTAAGCTTCGACAAGCATTCGATGCGATTCTGCAGCAGTTTTTTTCAATTGGTAACATAAAATCAATGCTGTCCGCAAATCGTAGTCTCCAGCCACAAAATTCGACATATTCAACGCTATTACAAACTATGCTGTTGTATGAAACTTGTATTGTTGTGAGTTTAAAATATTTGTCAGAGATGTCAACAAGGAAATGGCGCCAATGACGCGGTTTGACGGTAACTACATTGACAGCTAGGGCCATCTATGGGCAAATTCCGGTTTCATATTTACAGACCTGGTACATAATCTTGTGATTAACCGGTAGCATTCCCGTCACCTCTCCGGACTCGTTAGTAAATTCATTAGCTCCGAGCACATGAAAACGATAACGGTTTTCGTGAGATTCTCGCGTTGACCAAACTTTCTCCAGAATGAATTAAGAGCCCATTTTGGAGCGAACGTAAACCCGGATTTGACTGCAAAGCACTTCGCTCGAGATTAATACCCTCAGAATCCTTGTAGATCGTTATAAAACGCTCTATTGCTTTCTCGTCATCGTTCCACTCTGCAGGCGGTCCACTCGCTTCCTGTTTTATTTTTTGAAATGTATCGATATCCTTGGAAAAATGACCGCTTCGTCGTGTTGTTGAGTCATACTGCCCAACATCGTATTGTATAATAATAATAATAATAATAATAATAATAATAATAATAATAATAATAATAATCCACTGTGCTCTGAGACGGGACACGGGGACGTAGCGCACCTTGCGGGAACCGGAAGGTGTGCGGTATTCCGGGCTGCGCTGGAGGAGTGCAGGAAGCAGGCCGGAAGACGGACAGAATAGTTCAGGGAAACCTGAACAGGAGTAGGACAGCAGACATGCTACTACCACAGATAGCTGACGAACATGACGCCGACATTCTGATCCTGTGCGAACCGTACAGGAGAAGAACGACACAAACGTACATTACGAACGAGACAGAGACCACAGCTATCTGGGTAAGGGGCGCTGCCCAATCTCGAATAATTAACTGCGGTGTCGGGGACGATTACGTCTGGGCAAGGGTCGGCGCTGTCACTTACGTCAGCGTTTACCTGACACCCAACTGCGCCGCGACGGATTTCGAGAGGAAAGTGGCGCTCCTTGAAGACGGAATCAGGAATCTGCCTGGAGACGTTATCATCGGGGGAGACCTCAACGCGCGGGCGATCGAGTGGGGAATGACAACAACGAACAAACGTGGACGGCTGCTGCTGGAGATGGCCGCAAGACTAGACCTGGTGGTAGCAAATACGGGAAACGTACCGACGTACAGACGACCAGGGTTTGGAAACTCCATCCCTGACGTCACAATGACATCGGACAGAATATCACCACGGATAGGACAGTGGCGGGTTTTCGACGGCTATACGGCCAGCGATCACCAGTACATTGTCTTCGAAGTGGCAGGACAAACGGCGACGAGACGGACGAGGACCCAATACCCCCCGAGGTGGAACCTCAACAAACTCGACTTACGAAAATTTTCGGAGGAGCTGGCGGCAGCACCAGCACCAATGACGAAAGTCCCCCCTGAACTGACTGGCCGGCAAAGGGCGGAAAGACTCACGGACGAGACGGCCAAACTGACGGACTGGCTGTGCAACAGCACAATGCCGAAACGACGACATAGACCAAACAGGCAACCACAATACTGGTGGACGGACGAAATAGCCGAGCTGCGCAGGCTCTGCTTGGCAAACCGCCGACGAGTTACGAGGGCTGGGGGAAGACCCGAAAGGGAAAACCTCCAAGCCACTTACAAGACGTCACGAAAAACACTTACGAACGCCATAAGGGACAGCAAAACGCGATGCTGGAAGCAGCTCTGCGAGGAGGTGAACGAAGACCCCTGGGGAACCGGTTACAAAATTGTGACTTGCAAACTAGGGGCCCGAGTTCCACTTGAACTCAAAGATGCCGAAACCGCAGAACGGATTGTTGACGGACTGTTTCCGACTCACCCGATACGGACGAACGTGACAGACGACACGGAAGCCCCGGCGGCCCCCATGTTTACCGCGGAGGAGCTCTCCAAAGCGACTGCCGCGATGAAGACTGGCAAGGCGCCGGGACCAGACGGAGTACCGGCGGAGATTCTCCGGCTGATGGTTCGCCTGAGGCCGGAGATATTTCTTGACCTGTACAACACGAGCTTGACGACGGGAACGTTCAGTGACCGGTGGAAGACGGCAAGGCTAGTTCTTATCCCTAAGGGTAAGGGCGACCCCAATACGCCGTCAGCCTACCGGCCGCTGAGTTTACTCGACACAACGGGTAAACTCTATGAACAACTACTAAAATCGAGACTGACGGACGCGATACAGACCAGCGGAGGCCTCTCAGACCGGCAGTTCGGCTTCAGGAGGGAACGATCAACGATTGGAGCGATTCAAAAAGTGGTCGATTCCTTCCTGGATTTGGAGAGACATTGCCATGCAGCGCGACCAATCGTTCTGCTGGCGACCTTGGACATCAGGAACGCCTTCAGCTCGGCCAGGTGGGTTGACATCCTGGAGGCGCTTGAAGGCAACTTCGGGGTTCCGGCTTACCTGGCTCGGGTGGTGGGCGACTACCTTAGAAACAGAAGGATCACGTACGAGACGACTGAAGGACCGGTGACGAGACAAATCACCGCGGGGGTTGCACAAGGGTCCATACTGGGACCAGACTTTTGGAACGGACTCTACGACAGCTTGCTCAGGCTGGAATTGCCGCTTGGCGTTTTCCTTGTCGCCTACGCTGACGACGTGGCGGCGGTGATCACCGAGCGATCTCCAGACCTGGCACAGCAAAAACTGAACCAGACGATGCGGCGAGTGGGCCGTTGGATGACGGACCACGGACTACAACTCGCAACAGAAAAGACAGAACTGACTTTCCTTAGCAGAAGACGCATACAGACGAGACTACCCATGTGGGTCGGGACGGATGAAATCAAGGCCGGAGGTGAAGTCAAGTACCTGGGAGTGACCCTAGATACGAAGATGACCTTCTGGCCTCATATACAAAAAACATGCCAGAAGGCGGCTAAGAGAATAGCATCCTTAAGCCGCCTAATGGCCAACACAAACGGGCCGAGACCGGGAAAACGACGACTCCTAATGACGACAGCCCACTCGATCCTCCTGTACGGCGCGGAGATCTGGGCAGATGCCCTGAAGACAAAGAAGTACTGCCACGCCATGACAACGGTACAAAGACAGGGTGCGCTGAGGATCGCCTGCTCCTACCGAACTGTCTCTGCACAAGCAGTCTTGGTGGTTGCGGGCGTAATCCCCGTGGACCTCCTAGCTTTCGAGCGAAAGAGGATCTACGGGAGAAGCGCGGACATAAGACGGGAGGATGCGGCAGTCGCAGAACGTGACAAGACGATACAGACTTGGCACGAACAATGGACAGAAAGAGCGACAGGCAACTGGACAAGACGACTAATAAAGGACCTGAGACCGTGGATCGAAAGGGATTTTGGGGACATAAATTTTTACATCACCCAGTTCCTGACGGGACACGGTTACTTTAGACGGTACCTTTATAACATGGACAGAGTACGGACGCCAGACTGTAAGTACTGTGGACACGAACGAGACGACGCGGAACACACATTTTTTGTGTGCGACCGCTGGACAGGACTCCGACTGGAACTGGAGACGATTGTTGGCAGCATCACCCCGGACAACATTGTTCAGGTGATGCTCCACTCGACAGAATGGTGGCAACTAGTTGCCACCTATACAGAGACGATACTGCGACGAAAAAACGTAGACGGCTGCCTCACCTAACCGAGCAGACAGACTGACGTGACGCGACAGGTTACAGACAGCAAGACGAACGGACGAACACGGACAGAACCCCCAGCCAGAAGTAATACCAAAATAGTTCTTGGTCTGGGGGAGGACAACAAGGAGAGGGCGGTTTAGTGGGTAGGCCTATTTTTTTGGGAGTCCCACATACCCCCCCAGTTCAAAAGACTGGAGGATATCCGTAAAAAGGATTCCGCAACTCCTTGTATAAAATAATAATAATAATAATAATAATAATAATAATAATAATAATAATAATAATAATAATAATAATAATAATAATAATAATAATAATAATAATAATAATAATAATAATAATAATAATAATAATAATAATAATAATAATAATAATAATAATAATAATAATAATAATAATAATAATAATAATAATAATAATAATAATAATAATAATAATAATAATAATAATAATAATAATAATAATAATAATAATAATAATAATAATAATAATAATAATAATAATAATAATAATAATAATAATAATAATAATAATAATAATAATAATAATAATAATAATAATAATAATAATAATAATAATAATAATAATAATAATAATAATAATAATATAAATTACGCGTCGAAACCTCTTGCATTATGAGCAATACAGATAGTCTTTTAAAAAATTTGCGATAATGCCAATTTCACGAGCTCCCCAACAGGATCATCGATAAATACGAATTCACGTTTACCACAGTCAGCACAATCGGTCTCTATATCTGTAATATCCAGACATGTCATACATACGCATTATGTAACACATAAATTAGGTTCGTGAAATCGTGTCTCTTTATCATCGTGCAATTGTTCGTGTTGTTGCGTCTCAAAATCATGAAACAAAAATCTCGTGGAAGACTTGCCTTTTTTCTTCTCCTTTGGCTCCTTTGGTTTCTTAAGAGGTGCTATAAAACACGCATGCGTAGTCGATCGAGTTTGCCTGCATGTAATACAAAACAATATACCACATACATGCATCTTTTTATCTGTTGTTTTAATCATACGCAAGCAGCCTCTACAGATTTTTAATGCTTTACAGAAGCTGTACGTCTATATTTACGAGACGTAATACCCGCGGAGCCCTAACCCTTGTGATGAGCGAGGCAAAAAGCACCAAAGAACGAACGTTTACAGTCTGTGCAATACTCAGGCTGAGAATCTCTATTGCCGTTGCAATAAGTGGATTTACATCAAGCACATTGATAGCTACAGCAATGCTCGAGTACTCGATTATACTTGGAATTACACTGTGTGCAGAACCCCTGACTATCTGGCGCACCAGCGAGATTTAATAATGGCTGGTGGTGATGAGAGCGTTCGTAATAGAGAATAAAGAGTGTATGATTAATTTTACCTATTGCAGAGAGTACGGATTTTCGCCCATCGTACTGAGCCGGAACGCGTTTTCCGAAGGTGAGAAGTTCATAAACAACAATCGCTATACCCTCGTGAACCAAGTACTCCTGAAAGAGCTGAATCTCGCACACACCGCACCCTCTAGACGGTGTCGTTACCCCCAAATTAACCGTGAACTCTATCGCTGCTGTATATTGCGCTCCTCGAAGCCCGTTCCGAATTTGACCGCGTTCGGCATGCGCTCGGGCTGTGAGTCGGGATCGTTGTAGACACAAATTATCGCTATTACTTATGCGTAAAATTGACTTTTTTGCTATAGACTCGTGTGTAAGCCTGGTGCCCACACCGGTGCCTTCGACGCCTCGTACTATACATGTCGTCATTCTACCTGTACCAGCATCTATTCGAAATTCGCGCGCGCTCTGAGCTGCACTATTATTTAGTCGCCATATATCGGGAGGAACGATATCACGAGCTGGTCGAAATGATAACCATACAGGTCCTTACGCGAAAGACGGCACGCTCAGAGTCATACCCACATAATCATGTCCTTCGCACGATTCTGTATGACGTGTGAGAACATCTCGTATACCAGCCTCGAACCAAGTCAGATGATCAATACCGTCCGGTGACTGACGAAAATAAAAATCTGTCTTCCGACCCTGCATCCTAAAGCGTGGAAAATATCGGCTCTGCTCATTGTCGATACCGAAGCGTTCAACAGGGGGCAAAATATCACCTCCCCGTATAGCAGTCCTTCTATGTCCGCCTATGGGCGGTCTCGGCACAGTGAATCGTGCAAAGCGAAAAACGTTTGGGTCCGACCCGTACCCTGTTTTTTCATTTTTACTGTTATTATCTTCGTAATTTTTTAAATTTTTGTCAGCGTAATTGTATTATTAAAAGCTTACCTGAATCTACCGGGTCCTCCTCCTCCTCCCGTTCTTCTTCTTCTTTTTCTTCTTCTTCTTCTACTTCTTCCTCGTTGTCTGTATTGCTATTGATATAATCGCTTAAACTGTATTGTCGCGATGGACCTGCGGCGGTTTTATCTGGTTCTCTCGCAGGACCGACCATGAAAAGACCGTTCGTTGGTTTTTACCCGCAGAACGGCTGGGTAAAATTTATCCATCGATTCTCTGCGGTGCTATCACCATCGTTGTCCCTGATATGATCATCTTAATCAGTTCTACCCTCCTCATCGAAATCATAGGTGTCGGATCCCATTTATTCTTTTTCATACCGTCCAACTATATACAAATCTTGTGATATAAACGAAATAAAATAAAAGTAATTAACGCAGTATATTACTTACGTCTTTCACTGAGTATGGGCTGCAAAGCAGGCTCATTCAGCCAACCGCGTCGACGAATAACCTGCACTACCGAATTAATAGTTATTTGATATTAAACAATCCAATATTATGCACGTCAACTAAATCGCGCTGATGACACTCGCACAGCATACGGCGGATCTTACGAACAACCGTTTGTGTCGGAAGTTGGCATAGGGTGATATGTAAATTTCTTCTCCACAACAGCGAACTCAACGACGGTCTACGCTTCAATATAAACTGCATCAATTTTCTTATCAATGAGCGCTTAACCACTCTGACCATGAATGTGCTGTTAGAGTAGTAGTAACCACAGTAAATCAGACAATTAACTAGAGATTTTTCAAAGCGGCACGCTTTCACATATATTCCTTTAATACACTCTTTTTCTCTTTCTCTGTTTGCATGTACTGCAGCGATGTAATGAATACGACTAACTAAGAAGATGGCCGCACACGATCACTTTACAAAAGCAAGACCTAGGGAAATATTTAGCGATGGTGATGTAAATGTAAGACCCGTCATGTACTAAGTTATTGAGTTTCACCGATGAATGTCATTGTTTTCAACTAATCTCAAGGTACTCGGCCATGAGGAAAATCATCAAATTTCGTCGACGAATATTATTTACTTTTCATGACAGATTTTGTTTGTATGTCAAGGTGTGCGTATGCACATACCTGTGCGAGAGTATGCAAGAGCTTTGGGATATATATATGTTGCTGCTGTTACTAGGCTGTTAAGGAGAATGCGACGTGTCTTACACCAGTGGTGAAAATATTGTCGAATACTTTTACCGGAATTACACTCAGTACGGACGAGTGGCGAGTGTTTAAAGGTGATTTTTTTCGCGTACAACGATATTTCGAAGCTCATGGGGCTAATGCCGAGAAAATGTGTAATAGCCGCATAGACACACAGCGCATTACACATTTCTAACCTCATGTTACCAGCTCAGAGCTGTCTCATTTGGTAAAATAAGCGGTAGTGCTAATGAGAAATACGAAAATCAAGAGGAATCTGGAGAATCGAAACGGAAACGCTTCCGATAATACTCTCCAAACATTCTTCTGCAGCGTCCGACATTTGATATACTCGTCGAAATAAGTAGAAGAATTGATATTCATATGCAGACTGTAGAGAGCAAAAGTGAAACGATTTAGCGGTGTATGAACGAGGTGGTATTATATGCCCGTGAAAAGATAGTTGTCAGTGAAACGCCTCGTGCAGCAGCATATGAGATCATCGGTTCCAAGGAATTCTTTCAAGAAACGCTCAAGCACATCACGATCTTGCTAGCGCTGGAGGATACGGAGCTTATGAAAATTATTTTGTCCGAAATAATTGTGCTGTATCGTGGTCATATCGTTGATCATGCATCGGGGGTTGCATTGCGAACGCAATAATTCTCCGTATGTATAGCTATTTGTGATAAAGACACAGTTGTAAATAATTGTATTACTAAACGTTACCAACAAAAATTGACCGATTTGAACCGTTCGCTGCTTGAAAAAAGTCCAGAATACTGAAAGAAGCAACACAAAGTCATTTTTCTTCATGACAATGCTTTATCACATACGGCAAAACCGGTTTGCGACACGTTGGAAGCACTCAGCTGGGAAGTTCTACCCCATGCGGCTTATTCACCAGACTTGGCTTTTTCCGATTACCACTTGTTCGCATCGATGGGTCACGCACTTGCTGAGCAGCGCTTTGGTTCGTACGAAGACGTGAAAAAATGGCTCGATGAATGGTTCACAGCAAAAGGGGAAGATTTTTACGGGCATGGAATGCAATTTGTGAATAATTGCCCGAAACATAGGAAAAATGTATAACAAGCGATGGAGCATACTATGAATAAAGCACTTTTTATCATTCTTCCGAATTTAACATGTTTTAAAACATAAAACATAAAACAAGAAATAAATGTTCCGTAAAATATCTCTAGGTTTTTAACAATTAATGCAATTACTAAAATTATCCGTCAGTGGAAATCGCGACACTCGCTCCGGCTCTCACTCTAACATACTGCACACAACTAAAACTCAAATAACGGTAAATTAATGCCTTAAGATCAAAAGCTCTTTAGAACGAAATAAAATAATCAGAAATAAGTAGAATGAAATTAAATAAAATAATATTTCTCGGAAAATATATTGATCGCGATACGGCTTATGCCGTGCAAATCCCTTACACAAATGCGACCAACGATCACGGGATAACGAAAGGTCACGCTCGCGACGCTGCTATCAACTCGATTGTTTAAATAAAGAAAATAATATAACAAGTTATAAAAAGATCGTAAAACAATTGAACAAACCGGGATTACGGAGGGTCACGCATTCGACGAAACGTTACACGAATAACGAGTTTAAAAAACTAAAGTAAAACGCGAAAAAATACTGATAATGCGGAATACGCCTCAGACTGTATGAATCCCTTCTAAATGCACAAAATACGGGACGACGGCCGAACATGCACTCAATGATATTTATAAAAATAATAACGCCAAATACATAAATAAATAAATAATTGTGTTGAAAATTCCTTCCTTGGTGTTAGTGGAACAAATCTGTAAGATATTGATAATAATGAGTTTTCACTCACGGCAGGGGATAAATAACCAGACTGACAGATGTTGGTAGAGAAAATGGTTTTATTCTACCATCGACCTCAAATACTACAAAATATATCAGAAAAAATGCAACATACTTAAAAAATTAAACGAACTTACCTGTAAGTGAAGTTCTATTGCAATTGTATGTAACGCCTCTTCCTCAAGATCAATCGTGTAGTACCCCTAGTTCACGCTGGTGTCACCACATGTTCAAAGTCTATCTAGAAACTTTTTCGTTCAACCGTTGGCTGTATCGTTCTCGACTCTCATTCCTTCAAAGTGTTGCCATAATAATTTGGGTCTATATCTATCTTGGAAATATAGGGTATTTTTTGGGAGAGACTGATCTTTCCGGAAGAGGCGCTACGTACAATTACAATAGAACTTCACTTACAGGTAAGTTCGTTTAATTGTTTAATTGTATTTCGCGCCTTTCCTCAAGATCAATCGTATAGATGTTTAAAGTTAATTATGGCAACCAGTTATTTAGTGAAACTGATAAAAGTACGCGTCTATTTTTGTTATTATTAAGGGACAGACAATAACTGTAACATGATAAATTACAAACAATACGTAAAATACCAAGAACATAAGGATAACAAGTTGTTAAGTATTCAAAATCGCTTTGACAACGGTATCCTTCTCACTAACGATCGGTAAATCGTAAAATCTAGCAAATGTCTGAGAGTTACTGGTCCATCCTGAGGTCTTATATTGTCGATGTTTACCCCCTTTCTTTTTGCGGCTGATGTTGACGCGTGTCGCGTGCTATATGCCGAAAAAATATTCGTATTCAGACCACTCTTAGATAACATTTTCTTCATCCACCGACTTAATGTCTGTGTGGTGACCGCTTTATGCGGTTTTTTAAATGCAATAAACAGGGATCTTTCTAGCCCTCAAACAGTTTTCGTCTTAACTAAGTAACGCTCTAATGCAGTCACGGGGCAAATATTCTCGTTCTCTTTATATATTGAGAGGATTAACAAAGGTTGTTTCTTATTTACCTGCGATGTTTTAATCTTATCTGGAATTTTTATCTCTATCGATCCTTCAACTCGTTCAATGTTATCTATCTTTATTAATGATAGGGTCTGCATCCGATGATCCGTTATAAGTGCGAGCAATGTAACGAGCTTTATGGAAAGAATTTCAAGAGACATATCGTCATTTGGTCCCAGAGTAGTCATGTAATCTAGGACTATCTTAGGATCCCACGTCTGATCATATTTTTGCTCTGATGGTCGTAGCTCTGATACTCCTTGGAAAAATCTCTTTACTCGATAGTCTTGTCCTATTTCGGGTCCAACAACTAACGATATTGCAGAACGCAGACAATTTAAGGAACTATGTGACGTTTCTCTTTCAAATTCTTGAGTCAGCAAAGCTAAAACATTTTCGACTGATGCGCAAAACGGATCTTTTCTCTTGTTGACGCAAAATTCTCACCATCTTTTTAACCCACTGTCATATTGCTTTAGAGACGATTCCCGTAGCGACGCGGTCATTATTTCTAGTGATTGTTCTGGCACATTTTTGCCTTCGAACGCTCTCCTGATAAGATTCCGGCAACCAGGGTAAGGTTCTTCCAAAGTAGGTGAGGAACGCTGTCAGGAGAAGATTAGGCTTAAGGTAAATCGGTTTGGTGATGAGGAGAGCGCGGAATAGAGGGTACCAGGGCTGGGCGGGCCAATCAGGTACCACTAGAATGCCTTTTGAGCCTTCGTCTCTTATCTTTTGCAAAACTCGCAGAATTACTACAAACGGAGGGAACGCGTAGAAAAAACTATTTTCCTATGAGACCATAAACGCATCCACCGCTTCACTTCCTGGGTCGCGAATCTATGAAATATATCGTTTGCATTTTGCATTTACGCGAGTAGCAAAAAGGTCTATGCCAGGTTGTCCAAAAGAACGTATTATCTCATTAAACGCCGTACGAGATAACATATATTCGGTCTCTAACTGTAATCTACGAGACTCTGAATCTGCCTCGCTATTGTCTTTCGAGCTAATAAACGATGCAAAAATCCAATTGTTTCTTTCTTCGCACCAATTCCATATTGATCTGGATAACTGATTTAAAGTCTCGTATTGTACTCCGCCCATCCTATTTATATATGAAATTGCCGTTGTATTATCTATGCGTTTAGGATGTTGCAATCTCTTAACTCATTAGCAAAACACTTTAACCCAAAGAAAGCAGTATTTAATTCTAGTGAGTTGATGTGAGATTTTCGTTCGTCCTTATTCCAAAAACCCATGTGACTTCTCACCTTGACAAACAACACCCCATCCTGACAATGACATGTCGGTAGAGATTTCGCGAGAAAATTTTGGTGTTCGTGTTGAATTAACCGCGGAGAAAATTATCTCTTTCCACCAAGAAAAGTCGGTCTGGAGATCTTTGCTTAGGGTCATATAACTATCATAACAGTCATTATTGGCTCTTAAGGCTAAGAACCGGTCTCGTTCAAACGCTTTAGAATGAGCTAATCCGTATCTTACTGCCGGGCAGCAAGAAACTACTATTCCCACATATTCCGTAAATCGATCTAAAGAGCTAAACTTTCTTGTTACTCTATTAACCTTGAGTCTTTTCTCTTGTGTCAGTTCAATCGTCATCTTTTCCGAATCGAACCAAAATCCAAGAAATCTGCATCTCTTAGAGGGGATTAACTGACTCTTCTTTTTATTGATTATGAAACCTAACTGTTCCAAAAGCATGTATGTAGCCTGAATATTAGACGCACACTCTTCATAAGACTTCCCAAAGAGTATGAGATCGTCCAGATAAATTACCGAAAGGTATCTCTGGCCCCTTAAGATTGCCATCACAGGTTTCAAAACCCTTGTGAATACGTAAGGTGCTGTTGAGAGACCAAAGGGTAAACACGTAAATTCGTAGAGTTGACATTTGAATTGGAATCTCAAAAACTTTAGATATGATTCTTCAATCGCTACTACATAATATGCCTCTTTCAGGTCTACTGTTGTCATGAAGCAGTCAGGACTCATCAAGTTAATTACCATCTTTCGATCCTCTAGTTTAAAATGTTCAGTCGTGAGGCACTCATTTAGACATTTTAAATTTTAAATTAGGCGCTTACCACCGTCTTTGGTATTAAAAATATGCTCGAAACAAACTGATCTCGATGTGCCTTACAAGGCATGATTGCGCCTTTACTTAAAAGATTAACGACTAGTCTTTCAATTTCTAATTATTCCGAGTTACCTCCGAATATGTCGTTCGGGACGCTACCCTGGACAGGTCGAGACTCAAAAGGCATCTTATATCCTTCTATCCAAGATAAAATTAATTTGTCAGAGGTTATCCTCTTCCAGTTTTGTTTAAAATATCTGAGTCTACCTGCCACGGGAATTACCTTTTCCAACGTCGTTTCTGATACGGATTCGAGTCCTACCTCTGGTTGGCTTTCCAGTTGCTCTTCCAGTTGCCCTTCCAGTTGTTCTCGGATTTTTGATTGCCTCCTTGATTGTTCGGATAACCCTAGTTTTCTGAGGTCTGCTGTTTCTTCCCGCCCGCCGTCGAGTAATATTGTCGTTGATTGGAACTCTGTCGACCGGACGGGAATTTCGAGTTTTTTGACGTCTTGGGCATTTGTGTTTTTTGCACTGTTCTCAACTCCTTTCGAGAAGTCTCTAACGCCTTTGCTGCCTTTAAGTTCTCCTCTAACTGTTTGCCGAATAAAAACTCGTCAGGCATAGATGTATTTAATACGTCTCTGAACGTTGTGTACAAATTTGTCAAAATCAAACTCTTTCTTATCGTTGATTCATCGTGCTGAAGATCTGTTAAGAACTTCCCGATGTCGCTCAGTTGTTCAATAATGGTCAAATTATTTTGATCCTTGTTTTCGTCTAAAACCGTTAAAAAGGTCTTTCCGACTGCTGCGAGACAAGCTGCAATTCTTGTCTGTCTTTCTACAATCCGATCATCTCTTTTAATGACAGCTTCTTATAATGAGGCTCGAATTTCAGGGTTGACCCGCGGAGGGTCCATTATGACGCAATTCCTTGAAGGAGGATATTTTTTAACCAAAGTCACTCTGGTCTCTAATTGTAGACCTGTTTTCAAAATTTCTTCCCAACGAACACCTAAATCGTTTGGAATTGCTTGAGCAAAATGACGCTCTTGCAAAAGACGCTTTCCCATAACCTCCAAAATCTTTGGATCGAGAGGAACGTTACTCTGATCTTGTTCATTAACCGGTTCAGTGCTCTGATCTTGAGCAGTAGAACCTATAGGCTGATGGAGACTACCACTGACTCTCAGTGCAGAATGTTCACCTTCCTGCGCTGTCAGTTGTCTCTGCGTAGCAGCTTGTAGGACATCCTGCTGGCCCTGCACAGCAGTTCCTGGTCCAGCATGGCATTTTGTAGCATCTCTTGTTGACCTAGCGCAGCAAGTTCTGGCCCAGTCTGTTTTCCCTGCGTAGCAACTTGATTCATAGTCTGATGACTCTGCGTAGATGTCAGTGTACGATTCTGACCCTCTTGCAAGAGGTTAGTCGGAGTTGAACTTTTTTCAAACCCTTGGCTTTCAATGATCCCCTCTGAATTCTCCGAAGCTGTCGAGGCATGTCGATGTCCTATTAACAGGACGTAAAACCAGATTCTGAGAATCTTATTTTTATACCAGGTGTATGCATAAGTTTTTTCCGGTTTAACTAAGAGATGGCGCCAGCGAAAAGTACGCAGCGTATTAATTTGACACATACATCATTTTGTTCGTCTGACATTAACCTACAAACACACACAAGTTGAGTCCGCCAAAAACTAGCGTCTTTGTTTTATCGTTCAGTGATCATGTCGAGTTTTGTGCCTGAAAAAGAACATTTGCGGCACGCATTGCTTTTCTTATTTAATCAAAAGAAAAAGGCTGCTGAAAGTCAACGTTTGCTGGTAGAAACATATGGTGAACACGCTCCATCGATTAGAACATGTGAGACATGGTTTCGACAATTTAAAAGTGGTGATTTCAATGTGAAAGACAGTGAGCGCTCTGGTAGACCACAAAAATGCGAAGACGAGCAATTGCAGGAGTTATTGGATGATGACCCAACTCAAACTCAACGGCAATTAGCAGAAGCATTACATGTGTCACAAGAAACAATCAGCAGACGTTTACGAGTAATGGGGAAGATCAATAAACTCGGTAAATGGGTCCCACACGATTTGAATGAACGTCAAATAGAAAATCGCGAAGTCACTTCTGAAGTGCTGCTTCAACGCCACGAAAGGAAATCATTTTTGCATCGAATTGTGACGGGTGACGAAAAATGGATTTATTTTGAAAACCCGAAGCAGAAAAAATCGTGGCTTTCACCTGGCGAAGCCGGTCCTTCAACACCAAGGCCAAATCGCTTCGGCAAGAAGACCATGCTCTGTGTCTGGTGGGACCAGAGCGGTATTGTGTATTATGAACTCTTGAAGCCCGGCGAAACCGTTAATACACAACGCTATCGCCAACAAATTATTAATTTAAACCACGCATTAATCGAAAGACGACCGGAATGGGCCAGAAGACATGGCAAAGTGATTTTGTTACACGACAATGCGCCGTCTCACACAGCAAAAGCAGTGAAAGACACCTTGAAATCGCTTGGATGGGACATCCTTCCGCACCCGCCGTATTCGCCAGACCTGGCGCCATCTGACTATCACCTCTTCGCATCAATATGGCACGCGCTCCCAGAGCAGCACTTCAGCAATTTCGAGGAAGTTGGAAAATGGCTCGACGAATGGTTTGCCGCAAAAGACAAGCAGTTTTTCTGGCATGGTATTCATAAGTTACCTGAAAGATGGGCGAAATGTGTAGAAACCGATGGCCAATATTTTGAATAAAACAAAAATTAATTTCCCTTAAAAATTACGTGTTTTTTTTTACCAAAAAACCGGAAAAAACTTATGCATACACCTGGTATTTATCTTTAAATATATATATATAGTATATATTTTCACAACATTTCTGGAACAATCTGTAGCCTTTTTTACATAAAGTCGTTTTTTCCCTCGCCTGAGTACAACTCGTCTCGTGTAGGTTAGAGCCTCCACGAGCGGCTTTAGTTAAATGAGGCTTTACGAAAATACGACGCCATCTTGTCTGAGTACAACTCTTCTCGTGTTGGTTAGAGCCTCCCCGAGTGGCTAAATAGCATGTGCCCGAGTAAAACTCTTCTCATGTCGGTAAGAGCCTCCACGAGTGGTTAAAAAGCATGTTCAGAGTGATAACTTCCTCGATTAGGTCAAAGCTAGCACGAGTGACCGTCTGTAATTGCTGATTCTCGAAACCAATTTCTTGAATCGGTAAAATCTCCGTCGGCGCCTCGTCTATAACAAAAGAAAAGGAAGGGAGGGGCAAGCCTCCTGTAAAACTTACTGCGTTTATGTTTTCGATGTTTCTTCTTCGCCTGTCCTTTTATCATATCCTCCAGACGTTTGAGCCTTTTCTCGGAACGATTCTCTTTATCGTCGTCGTCTGAAGCACCTCCTTTACGACGTTTGTTGTTCATAATTGATTCTTTCTTAAGCGTACGTAAAATTTACATGTGGCTCTTCCCACACAAAGAAGAAGAATGAGAGTCGAGAACGATACAGCCAACGGTTGAACGAAAAAGTTTTTAGATAGACTTTGAACATGTGGTGACACCAGCGTGAACTAGGGGTACCACACGATTGATCTTGAGGAAGAGGCGCGAAATACAATTAATATGAAAATAAATACAAATGAATGTAAATGCAGGTCTGAGTGCCGACACACAATTAATACAATTGTGTGCTGTCTTCTATTGAGTGTAGTGTACGTGGTACAGCCATTGCTGCAGAGCACGCCACGGAATGAGAAGTATGAGAGTGCAGAATATGTCACTCGTTCCCAATCAATTCTCAGTAGATTTATATAAGAGAAAATACAGAGAGTGAGTGAGAGTACTAGCACTTGAATTGATTGAGTGCTGAAATGTGATGTGAAAGAGCGTGATGCAGCCAGTGCTGCAGAGCACGTCAAAGTGAGAGGTTGAGGATGCACAAATGATTAGAATATATTCACAGTACCTTCCTACCAAGTTTAGTTGGGGGAGATTACAGTGAATAATAGGCACACGCGCAATTATATTAATCGAACAGGCAAAATGTCATGAGGAAAACGTGGTACAGGCCGTGCTGCAGAGCACGGCACAGAATGAGAACTTTATGTTGATGTACCGATGAGATTTACTCGCCTCACCGTCATTGAATTTAGAGAAATTGTAACGATGTACTCTTACCGTGTATTTGAGTCCTGGTGATCACGAAAATGTTGAGAAGATCCGGTGAGATGGTGAAAAGTCCGACCGAGTGTACCGAGGATGTGTGCGCTGTCCAAGTGGGTTTTCACAGAAGTGTCTAATTTTTCAATATGGCTGCACTTTACGAAAGCGTCGTTAAGCGCTGAAGTCAAATGAGTGAGATACAGAGAGCTATGCCGAAGTCAAACGAGAGAGCGCAAGCCTCTTGCTTCAAGCAGCATGTTCGCAAGGCACTGCCTCGGATATCTCCGGCATAGCCGAGCGCAACACGCTACCCAGCAGCAACAGGTCGACGCACGGCGAAGATTGATTGCCGTGCGCCAACTGATTTTCCAACAAATTGTCAATTAATTAATGTCAATTCACGACGCGGTCTACATCGTACTAATCCCACTCAAATAAACACAGAACTAGATGACGAACTTACACGCGCGCGACTTTACGAGAAGTGAAAAACATAAAGTAACTTTTCCCGGCACTTAATTCCAAGAGATACTGCTGTTCAAATCTCTAAGCCGACATTTCATCCCGTAATTTTTAACAGAGCGTACTGGTTGACTCAAAACTTTGATACGATTTCGACGACGTATTTAACGAGAAAAATAAAATAATATTATAATAAAGGGTTTTGAACGATAATTACTCTGTGCACCGTAAACGTTAATGACCCGTACGACCATGCTTAAATAATTCAGAATGAAATCTTTTGATAGTAAGGAGAAATAATGAATAAAATAATCAACGACCGAAGAGAGGAAAGAGAGCTCACAGGGACAAAGTTGCAGCGATATAGTATCCTCAATTTTCCCTCGTTAATATGCTCTGACTGTCGATATACAGAAATTATATCGGGACAACGTGACGCTCGAAAATCTTACGTTCTCTTTAATCGATATTAACCGGGAAAAAGTCTCGTATACCTGTCAGCACTCCTGCTCGCGAGCTATGTTACCCTCTCCTTATCCAAAATTGCCGTACTTGACGGGGAAATCGCCGCTAGACGATCGGGACTAGCGCCTCACCAGGACGAGCCATAAATAAAAATGGACGCTAGAGATGCGTAGACAGGTTCGGTAACACACCGTCCTACCGACGACACGCAAAGATTCTTATCGAGCGGGACTGCTCGAAATCTCGATCGTAAGAAGGGTATGATGGTTTTATGATCGAGCGATATATAGTGCCTCGATCTCCTATTGTGGACAAAGTAGTATCCAGAAAACGGGCGAGTGCGTTGCTGCGTTTCTTCTCTCTCTCTCTCCCTCACGGTCAGCCATACATAAAAATAAGTAATACATCGAAAATAATTTGCTATCGTTCTGATAGATTATAATATGGTCCTGCAAGATCGTCCTGGAGCCGTAGAGTGAGGAGGACGTAGCATTTCTTAATGCTGGTATTTTTACCACGTTACAGTATATAAGCTTTAAATTAAAGGCGAATGATTGTAAAGTGAGGGGATAAAATTTAAACATCCAAGAGGGTATACTGAGAACAATAACCTCTATTACATAAGGGAAATCGAAATTAGACTAAGTGAACATTTATCGATATATTTGACTTTATATATTGTATTATAAGCTAAAATGATATTGTTTCGTCAATATAATGGTAAAGAAAAATTCGAATAAAGTATTTGGCGTGTTAATGTGGTAATGTGAATTTTGTATACAGAAACAATGATTTAATACTTTATATGAACTCACTAAGTTTTGCACTCAAATTTTTGTACCATCAAATTTATAATATAATAAAATGTTACCTTATAATATATAGTATCAAATAGATACATAATTTTCCATCAAATGCAATTTCAATTATATTTTCAATTATAGAATTAATGAATATGTAATTGACAATACATATTTTGGATATTTTAAATTTATTTCACAACTTTTTTCAGTACAGGAGATAGCTTATGCCCTGGTCTCAAGTTTTCTTATTCATTGTATTGATTAGAGAATAAGAACAAAACAGTGAATACAGGAGAAAGTCAAGTGAAAGGAAAAAAAACATTTAAAAAAAAATGAAACAAATGGATTACTCCTATTGACACCCGTTTAACATGGTAAGTAACCAATGTATTTTTTTTTGTTTTGAGTCCAGGTTGTGATTAACAATTTTAACCGACTGTTATTAAAATTCCATTATTATTAGGTGCGCAACTGAGTTCCCGCTGTTTTTTTTTGATGAAAATGCAACTTTATTGTGAAAAAATGTTTACAAATGAATCATTCAAAATATTGCCCATCGCTAGCGACAACTTTTTCCCATCTTTCTGGCAGAGCTCGAATACCGTCATGGTAGAAGTGTTCGTCTTTTGAGGCTATCCACGAATCAAGCCATTTTGAGATGTTTTCATATGAGCTGAACTGCTGATTAGCCAGACCATGTGCCATCGAACGGAACAAGTAATAATCGGACGGCGCAATATCTGGGGAATATGGCGGGTGGGGTAGGTCTTCCCATTTGAGCGTTTCTAAGTAGGTTTTAACGGGTTTGGCAACGTGAGGCCGAGCGTTGTCATGCTGTAGAATCACTTTTTCGTGCCTCTGCTCGTATTGTGGCCGCTTTTCGCGCAGTGCTCGGCTCAATCGCATCAATTGAGTTCGATACCGTTCCCCAGTGTAATCATTTTTTGACTGTGATAAATGATAACTTCATGTAAATACAATCTAATGAATAATCAATTTTAAAAATTGATTGTAGATTAACACAATTGTAAAGTTTTCTTTGACACCTTGCCACTAGATGTTGAGGTAACTTGTTCAGGTTATTGATGCCAGTTGTGCAAATTTTAACTATTTTCTTTCACACAATCTGAGGCGCGACAAGTCATTTAGAGTAGAGTTGTGACCTAAAAAATTCATTGAAAGTAATCACTGTTCTGTATTCTCATAATATCTTGCTAGCAGATGCTTACATTTCTTAAAGTAATTCATAAGTGCACTGCACATTTCAACCATTTACTTTTACGCATTCTAGAGTTACGGCGTTATACGTCATTTTATGTGAAATTTTGACCTAATAACACTTTTTCAGGTAATCATCCATACAAAGAAGTTCAAATATTTAAACTTTCCATAGACGAAGTTCCCACCAATAATTATGGTAATGCTCCAAATTTGAACTTTATCGCTCTTCACAATTCAGAGTTACCACTTGAAATGGACTTCCGGATGAGCATAAAATATTTTTCACTGTTGCGGAGTAGTGTTATGCCAGTACCGCGTAATTGGATTATTCGGTAATCGGTATAATATTAAAAAGTTATCATTTTTGGGATCGATTGCCGATAAGGGAAAGATCTCGAGTAAATAGTGTAAACGTAAATTTACGGAAAAATGATAGTATTATAGACATTGTAACGGTATTTTTACGTTAGCATTAAATTTTAATCTTCTGAGAGGAAGAATTCGGGCTCGAATACTAAGATAATTAATTGTAGACTTCTATAGGAGGTATAAGTAGGATTTATTTAACAACTTGTAGAGAATTCTGCAGTGTTAGGCTTTTTGGCGCCTTTAACCGTACAACTTATTTGTGGCGTATAATCTTTCTGAAGGTTCCACGCTCTTCTTTACCCGTGGTGTTATTGGATTCCGACTCCTGCGCTCAGCGGTGGATGTCCCAACTAAGGAGAATCGAGCCTGGCCGTCTTGATCTCCCGCTCGCCTGGCTGCTAATGCGCGGTCCGCTTGGCTTAATTTGCTGTTGCTGGCGCGACGGTCAGCTGGTATGGACGCTGGGTCTATGTCCGTGTCCGCGTTCTTTTGTAAATTAGTCAAATTACTTTGTTTTTCGTGTTGTTCCGCGTTCGGGCTTTTTGTTTGTTATAGTCGTGCCGTTCCCGTGAGATTTCTAGTGCGCTTTATAACAGTGATTGTGATTCCGGTTCGCGAATAATAGACTTTGTGTCTTGAATGATGACAGTTTCCGTCTCGCAATTTTTCCAAGGACCCTTAATTATTTATCAATCAGTTATCGGATCTCTCAAGAAATCTTCAGTGTTGGAAGTGGACGTTCCTGTTGTTCTTCTCTCTTGGTGAGTTTGGCCTTTTAATATATCTTTCTCTTATCCTCACTATGTCTGTTGAGTGGTGTCGTTCTCCTCCGTCGCGCTTGACAAAACTCTTGAAATTGTTTCTCGCCTAATTATTTTCCTACTTATTCTAAATTTCTAAATTGAGTTTCTATGAGTCGGGCTCACTAGTGCCCTCCTAATCCTATTTATTAATTAATTTTCCGAGCTCTGTTTCAAAATCTTGCTCCAAGAGTCTCTTCTTTCTTTAAGCGGTGAGTTATCACAAATTTCCAATCTACCGTACCCTGTCCTTATGTTATAATTTTTCCGAATGTTGTTTGTTATTCTCCTTTCTTTTTTTGTGTTATTTCACTTTTTCCTTTTTCAAGGTTCTGATTTGAAGACCTCTTGGTGCCACAACCGAGTCTTTTAAACGTCTCGATGCGCTGCGTTCACAATACTTCTTATAATTATCCGGACTTATTGCTATTAAATTCTACCTAAACTTTCTTATACTATTTTCTTAATTCTCCTAAACCAAACCCTAATTGTTTATTTTAACGCCACTAACTTTCTTTTCTTAGTCTGTTTTTTAGAATATTTCTTGTTTTATTCACACGGTCTGATACTGTCCGCTCTTAATCTTTATATTATTTCCTCCACTCACTTGTACTGTGTTTCTCTATGTGTCAAGGTTTTAATCACTTTGTAGGGCCGACTCACACCCTTTCCCGTTAAAGTCCTTAGATTTGTAATGGATTTTTCGATATTTCAAAAGATTTTCTACTTGTGCACCAGCGAGCTCTAACTCTGTAGACCGTTCAAAATTAATAAGAGAGTTCTCTCTGTTTGAAACTGCCTTATATATCCTTTCCATCTTTTCCCACTCTCTCAGCTTAACTCTTCTTCTTCTAATATCTTGTGTGATTTCTATTGTTTCAGTTTGCCCCGCCACCGTGCCCCTTCGTTCCCCTCACTGCTCGAGCGAGGCCAGCCGGTCGCCGACCCGCTGTTTTTCGGCAGTGAGGGAATACAGGATTTAGCCTGCTTCGCCGTGTCCTGGAATTTACTGTGTAAATTCTCTGAGTCTGAATAAATGCTTTTATCTCGCTTCTAAGAATTATTGTCTTCTATCTTGTCGTAAATAAATTGTTTTTTTTTGTAATATGTTTTTTTTTATTTAATCCTTAATCTTTATTCCTTACTCTACCTCTAAAGTTGTGACTACGTCACAACATATTTATTAATATTTATTATAGACAACGGTAACTTTGCGTTATCTAATCAAAAGACAATAAAAAGAATGTTACAATCATTCATTGTTTCGAGCCCGTTACGAGGAACCAACCTCTCTTGTTTGAATCTACTGATAGAATCTAATATTTTTCCGAATGACCATGATGGGGTGTCCGCTACCACCATCGGCACTCGTTCCTTTTTCCTGATTTTATTCTTTTGGCAGGATTCGCAGGACGAAACATATTCCTCCAGATCTCTTCTTATGCCGGGCCAGTCGTATTTGGTCCGGATCTGATGTAATGTATGCCGTATACACTGGTGCTCTCCTATGGGGGTGTCGTGGTATTGTCGTATTATTTTCAGGCGAACATCAGCAGAAGGGCAGGCTACGCCAATGCGGCGCTTTTGTAGCCCTATCATCGTTCGCGTTGCTGGAGGATTGCGGGCTACGGCCCACGCCGTGCCTCGCTTCCTCATCAGGCCTGTGCGGTGCTCTGTCCGCAATCTCTTCACTTGGTATGCCCACCGGTAGCTGCGCCGTTGCGTCGCTCTCTTTCTTGGGCGACCTTGCAACATTTACTTTTCGCGGCCTTCCTTGCCTCGCGGGTCGGCCATGCTGTGCTGCGCTCACTCTGTCCTTTTTGGTGATGCTCGCAGTCTTACTTGTGCCTTGCGCTGCTTGCGTGCATGGTCTGCCCCTTCCCCGAAAACGCGACTTCGCGGCGGGGCTATGGGGATCAGTAGAGCGACCTGCATACACGCTGCGAATCTCTCTGTCCTTTTCCGAAGCATTACCTGGCGCTGCCTCCCGCTCTGCCACGTTGCTAAGCTGGCTCGCGGTATTCTCGGGTCTCCACTTTGTGCGGCTGTCCATACTCTAGCGCATGCTGTATCTTTCTGTCTCGTGGGCAAGCTCGACCTCTCGCTCCGACGAGCTACTGTTACGTCAAACCCGCGCGGTGTTTTTATAAAAACCGACACATTTAAGACGTGTGAGGCGTTTCGGTGTGAGTTTTCCGTATTCTAGTTAAGGAGAATGAATTCTCTCTTTACCACATCTGACAAGAAACACCGAAGACGTGAGCCCCCTTTTGAGTCTAACCTTTCGGAAAATTACCCGGGACAGGGCTGAGAATGCTCGTTGATTGCTCGCGTTAACCGTCACTCGTCTCGATATACTGGAGCGATAAATTAACCCGCAGAGGAAGGGGTTTAAGGGGGAAGGAAAATGGCAGGTTACTTTCATTTGGGGAAAAAATTACAGAGATATCAGACAATATAAATTAGGAGAATTGCTTTTATACTTACAGTTGATTTTCTGGTGAAGTTGTTTCGCCGGTAACTGATGCGTTGAAGGGAAAAGATTCCCCAGGTTTTAACAGCTCATAATAGACCACGCCCCTTTGGTCCCAACAAACACAGAGCATCGTCTTTCTATCAAAGCGATTCGGTCTTGCGGTCGATGTGGATGGTGCGCCTGGGTCTACCCATGATTTTTTACACTTGGGATTCTCAAAATAAATCCAGTTTTCATCCCCGGTAACTGTACGATGTAAAAACGACTTACTTTTGTACCAAGCGAGCAAAATGTCACGTGTGTTTTTGCACTTTTCCATTTGCCTCTCGTTCAACTCATGTGGTACCCATCTACCGGTCTTCTGAATCTTTCCCATCTCTCGTAGCCGATTTGAAGCAGCTTGTTGACTAACGCCCAATTGTTCGGCGAGTTGTTTTTGTGTTTGCGAATCATCTTCGTCAAACAATGCTTGCAATTCCACATGTTCGTATTTTTTGGCGGCTTTCCACGTTCCTTATCTGCAACATCGAAGTCACCACTTTTGAAATGCCGAAACCATCGTTCACACGTATCTTGCGATGGAGCATATTCACCATAAGCTTCTCGAAGTAATCGGTATGATTCAGCAGCAGTTTTCTTTAAATGAAAACAAAAAATTAATGCTGTCCGCAAATGCTCTTTGTTCGGTACAAATTTCGACATATTTAACACAACAACACAACACTATGTATACACTTTTTTAATTTATCACTCGAACGCGTCTGACACTTGTTGATGACACAACAAAATGGCGCAGTGTCAAATCTATATAGCACAAACTGCATTCGTGCGCCATCTGTTCTCTGAAATCCGCATTTCATACTTGTACACCTGGTAGTCTAACAATATGTGTGAAACTTGCAGATAAAACGAATGAATAAAGTGGATACTGTTTGAGTTTTTATGTTTTCTTCGCTGCTGGTGGTGGTGTAGACTGTAAGTATAAATGAGGATAAGTTGTGGATCGAGACTGGTGGTCACACAAAAAAAGCAAAGCAGTAAATAAGCCGCAACGACAGATATATTTGAAACGACGATTTTACACAGTAGACAAAATATTGCACTGTGCACAGTAATCAAGATATTGCACTGAGTTTCTAATAAGGAGTTGTGAGGCAGATTGTATTAATCTACACTCATGTTCAGAGATTTTTAAGCGCGATACACCGGATGCTGGACACCAAGACGCGAACTTTCAGAGTCTAGCGATGACTTGCACTAGGTTGAAATTGTATAGGCATCCACTGCCTTTTACTATTTATTAAAATGCACTGGATTGCCTATCCTCACTTGAGTACCGGCGAGGCTAGTTGCGGTTGAGCTGTTCTGAGAGCTTTTTAAGAAAGGTTTTGCCTGAGGTGATTACTCAGCGTCGCGTGAGAAACATTCAAGATGTCTGCTCGTTCAAAAGTACCTAGCCAATCAGCCTAGAGGAAATGCCCTCTCCACCTTCCGCGTATAGCTAAGGGGGGTATTGATTAGTATAAAGGTGCCGAAATGTGGCTCTTTCAGTTAGTTCTCGTCGATCTTAAAACCTACATTTTACATCTCTAGCCAGGGTAAAACAATCAGTAAAAATCGGAAGTAAGGAGAAACCCTTGGTCGTTTTAGTGTTTACCTTCAAATTATGTGCCAGAGAGTAGCGCGACCTACTGCTGACTCATCACTCCACCCTTTAACCCGTGGAGTAACGCGGCTCACCGCGGATTCACTATTCCAACTTCCTAACCCAGAGAGTAACCCGGACCACCGCGGACTCATGCACTGCAGGGATACGCCAAACGCGGCAAAGAAGCTCATTTTGCCGAACAATTATTAGAATCAATCAAATTAACTCGTAATCCCGACAATAAATATCAATTAATTAAACTAAATTACGTAATTAAATGTTCAAAGGCTAACTTCATTGCCATCACCGATCCACAGTTTAACTTTGGTTAAAACTACGACAATCTAAAATATAAATAATCCATCAAATTGTTAGCCCAGAACCCTGACTAATTAGCTGTAGCTGAGGTCAACAACAAGGCCAATTATTAAGTGTTTAGTTACGGAGACGTAACAGTAGCATTAGTCGCCGTGCATAAGAACATTGTTTTAAACGCGGATTGGAATTTTAGTAAACAAAAACAAAAAAAATCTATAGGAATGCTGAATGCATCGATTACCGTAGGCGGAGTTGAAGTTGATATGCAAATACACGTCGTTTCAGACGAATGTCAAGAAATTCCGGTCACCCTCGGGCAACTTTACAGCAAACACCTGAATGTTTTGATTCTCAGTATACACGAGGAATTACGCATCACGTCGACGTGGTAAGAACTGATCAAACTCGAATTTGTGCGCATCGAGAAGGCCGTACTCTAAGCTGTTAAGGCACATGTTATTCCAAATAACTTTTTGGGTCATGCTGTGGTTCGCAGCTCACTCCCGATTCAAGTGTTTTATGTCGAGGGAGGATTAGGAGAAGTGGGACTTCTTATTTTCATATGCGACATCACAGCAAACGATACTGAGTAAATGACACTAGTAGATGTATGTGAATGCCTGTAAAAAATGAAAATTAGAATAGACGTTTTCATGATTGATATATTCATAAGAAGTAAAGTAAACGTGCTTTCAAAAAAAAATTTTTGTGTCACACAACTGCTCGTCAGATAACAGACCGATGTAAAAACAATTGATTGTTATTGAATTCGATCTTCTCTACGCTGCTGAGTCTATCTTACGGCAGGATGCTGCCGTGTCCGAAGGAGGTAGTGTCCCACTGGGGTCGTTCACGGTCCTCAAGTTTAAATTATGCACATGTACCACGCAGGTCTTTGAATTATACCGGTCATGTACATGTAGAGGGTGCGAGTTGGTCGGCTCAAATGGCAAGAGTCAACGTATTGTCGGGGACTTTTGCGTAGCATATCGAAGGAACAAGACGTTACCCCTCTATCATTCATCACGGCTGCAGCGAAGCCGAGCCGGCCTCGTGAATTTCGTGTATTGCAAATAAAATTTGTTCCGTGAAATAATTTATTTCATGTGTAACAGTAGATGCTCCAGTATTCCGCCCCAGAAATTTCTAATTTCGCGAAGAAAATATGTCACTGTTATATACTGTAACGTAAATTTGTGCCTTAACGCACCACGTTACATATAGCTGGTCCAAGCTATTTTTCCTTCCTTTAATTTACTCGTTCGAGATGGGCGCTAGGCGCTTACGCGCCGGAAGGAGAGATAGCGAGATGTTCGGCCAGACTCAACCCAGGCTAGCTACAGCTGTTCGAGGCAGAGTGGGTGGTTCGAACTGCCAAGTCGAGGATTATTCTCGAATAAAATGCAAATGAAATCAATTACTTAAAATAAGTCATAAAAATCAATGAATAAAAACAGTCAATAAAATATCGTCAATAAAGGCACAACACAAGGACAATAAACAAAGTCAAATTAATAAAATAACACCGATAAATAATTTCGACAACAATGGCAGGTACAGGACTCACAAACTTCTTTATTCCTGGCAAACAAATATTAATTTTCAATAAACATCGATTTAGAATTCAAATAAAATGTCCCGTAAAATTAGTCTCTTTTTTTAACAATTTTTTAAATCTAGTTAGGTATCTTAGTTTTAATCATTAGTTCGGCGGTGCCAATTATCCCGTCTTCTCTCTCACTCTCATACACTGTAGATGTTATATAGCCTATCACGCTCATTGCGAATTTCGAACAATGATCACCGACAAAGTCAAATAACAGGTTGACTCCAAGCACAGTCCGCGATACAGCCTATCCCGTAATAATCCCACATACATCCAAAACAAATAACAACGGGTCGTCGGGAGGTCACGTACTCAAGCTTCGACTAGTTCGAATCTCCTATCCCGAACAATGATTAATAAACCCCCCAAATTATATAAAATGAAAATGAGAAAACCCTAATTAAATGACTGACGCCTGGAATAATAATAATGATAACGATAAACAATACTACCAATAATAACAGAAATAATAAAATCAACGAACAGCTTAAGTCAACGAGATACGCTTCCGACCGTACTAGTTCCTCATGACCAAGTACAACAGACGGGACGACGGCCGAACGCGCACTACTTCCAAATACACAACGAAAAAAATAATAAAGTACTGTTTGATAGAATAAGAAAAGAATAAATAAATAAAATAAATAAAGTGTGCTAATTAACGTACGTCAGTCTAATTTAAACAAAGATCAATCAATTAAGTCATATAAAACTAAAGTCAATTGTTAGGTAAAATACGCGATGCGGTCTATCCCATTCCAATCCCACACAAACAGGCTATCAAATACAAAGCACACCGGGATAACGGCCTAACTCGCGCACGGTTTACCCGTCCGCAAAAAAAAACAATTAATTAACACTAAGACTTTCTTCCGGTTTCTACCAGTTACACGACCTCAAGGTTACACTCTATAGATGCCGCGGTTCCCGATACAGATTAATACTCCGCACGCGGTGTACCAGAGTCGCAGGTGTGACCAAGCTCGAAGAAATTTATAGTCAACAAATTGAATGATAAAATAATAAAATAATAGCGAAAGACCGTACAGTGGCGGATAGTAAGATGCTCGTTTCTGCCCTGTGTTCGAGAGCGACAACGCTACTCTTCCTCGCCTCGATAGTAGTTTGCGTGATGCCAAAAAGTAGAGCGGGACACAGATACAATATATGCTACGTCTTGTTCGCTCGACGGTCACCGGGAAAAAGCCCTGAGGTCCTGCCGGCATGCGTGCATATGAACTATGATCCCCACTTAACCCGCCAAACTCGGTTAATTGGGGGAACCTGTGTCGCACGATGACCGCGACTAGCGCCTCAGCTGGACGATGTATAAATTAGCGACAGACAATACCAGCGTTGCGTAGTCCAGCAGATGACCCCCTGAGATATATAAATTGCCGTGGGTCGACGGCGGCTGAGGATAGAAAGCCGCGTATCCTTTAGTACGTCGAGCGGGACAATGATACATCCCGATGGGGAAAGATGTGACATATCGGTCCAGATAAAAGGACGAATCCCGAAGCTCTCCATTGTGGGATGTGTTGCTTGCCTCTTCTTCGTACTCTATCTCCGTCCCTCGGTCGTATAAATCGCATTATATAAAAAAAAAAAATAAAACAAGAAAAAAAAATAAAACAAGAATAAAATAAAACACGAAAATCATCCCCTACAGCCCTGTGCGATCGTGCTGATAGCCGTCGAGCGAGGAGGACGTAGCCTGAATATTCTGCCACGTTAGAATACTCAACTGTTAGGTACACTTCAATCAATGGTCCCTTCTCTTTCTCTCTCTCTCTCTCTCTCTCTCTCTCTCTCTCTCTCTCTCTCTCTCTTCCGTGCCTCCCTCCTCCAACTTGTGAATGGGTTTCGTTCGGTGAAGATTTTTTTATAGTCCTAAGACGTTGTTGTAGGACCTGTTTCAATTTTGAGTTCATTGCTGAGCTGAAGGGGGGATACTTCTTTAGAAGGTCCAAAGAGTTGTTTTTTTTATTGCCTAAATCGATAGATAAACTATCCAAGAATATATTCATAAAGTTACAGATGCCAATTCGAAGTATTTTCGGAGATACAAAGCCGAATGCAGAGGGGCATCCAAGGTGTATACGCGCTCGGCCAGGCTCGGACGCGTTTTTTCGAGTTTTCATTTTTCGGATTTTTCTGAATTGGCGGGCGTGATAGCAAAAAAACTATACGATATCTCGACTCGAATCAAAGCTTGTTCTCTTTAGTATTAAATTCTCTTCTAGGCGAAGCAACAAAATTGTTAAAAAAAAGTATTTTAAAATAACTTTTACAGCACGTTAAAGTGATTTTTTGTTGGAAAAACCCTTTTTTTCAAACCTGAAAAAAAATGATTTCATGATTATTTCTACTTTTTCTTGGTTCACCCAGAAGAAGAATATATGATAATTGGAAATCTTTTTCGTTTTTTTGTTTGAGACAAAAATTACGAATTGCATCTGTCCCGCCAATTAGAAACTACAGTGGCAAGGCGCTCGCGGAAAGGGCTCATTGCTCTGCAGATTATAATTGTATCTACTTAAAAAGAATATATTTACACTTCGAATAGATAAGAAAATATACCCCAAAGTTCCATGGGCTAAGTTGTTTTCTTCCCTTCCAAAAAAATCCTCGAAAAAAACCTATTTTTGGGCCTTCTACAGCAAGATCCCCCCTTAATTAATACCCTCAAGGCTTTCACAAATAGTGAATAGTTCACATTTGTCTCGGCATATGGTACTCATGCGTGAATGAATAAGAACGGGAGTGGTGATAAATCTTCGCCATAAAGATGTTGATAATTTTCTGGATGATGTAAGATAGTTAATTCTCCCGCGATTAAAAAGAACATTACGGAAAAATGGGGATTTAAAAGTGAACGTGATTCTGGCATGCAAGTTTAACTTGATAAAAAGTGGTGCAATTGTGGAGGAGAACAAATTCTTCAACACAAAAAATGAACCTATTCTTCTAACCACCAACATCAACGACTGGTACAAGGAGCATTGGAAGGATCAGTTATTAAAAATAATTGAAGAATTCGAGGGGATGGAATCAGGATGGTTCATGGGTGAGATTATCAACATCTCATTCAATATGAAAAAGTACATCCCTTTACGTGGAGGGTTATCAACATACGTCCATCTACCGCAGGACATTCAACATAAACGTGCAGTTGTAAACATCATCAACAACGATCAACATTGCTTCCTTTGGTCAGTGACAGCTGCCCTATTACCTCCAACGGTGCACAATGAGAAGAAATCTTCATATCGACATTTTAGTGAAGTGTTAAGGTATGATGGGATCGAGTTTCCGATGAACATGAAAAATGTGCCTCGATTTGAAAAACTGAATGGTTTAGCTATTAATGTGTATGCTATAGCGCAAGTAAGCAAAAAGAATAAAAGTACAATCGAGCCAATATATTTAAGTAAGCATACGTCGGACAACCGACAATTCATCTGCTTATGTTAAATGCCCCGTATGAATATGATGACGATGATAAAAAAGTGATACATTACTCACCTGGATAAAAAACATTTCACGATTGACTAAGTCTCAAATTTCAAAGCATAAATGTGCAGCGTGGCCATGTGACGGGTGCTTGTGTCACTTTCAAACTAATAAATCGCTTATCATGCACACACCCGATTGTATGAATATTAATAGTTGTAAAGTCGTGCTCCTGACAGTTGAACAGTTTGTCTTAAAATAAAAAAATTGTAAGAATAAAGAAGCTGTTCCATTGGTTATTTATGCTGATCTAGAATGCCTTTTGGAACCAGCAAATACGAAGATTGGTAACGGTGTTGGATATCGAACACATGTGCTTACAGGATAGGTTTTTACTTACACTGTAGCTACTCTGATGTAATCTCTGAAAGAAGTATGTGTACACCTTTCCACCATCCCACTCCTTCCCCACCGCGCGGCTACCCCCACCACTCCACCTTTCCACCGCCGCGCTACCCACTCTGCTTAACCAGTGTCGGTAACGTAGAGATGGTAAAGTGAGGTGGTGTGGGTAGTCTGGTGAACAAGGAAGAGTAGAGATAAGAGCAGGATGGAGCCAAGGTGTACACATACTTGAAAAAAGGATCAAAATTTGGTACTCACCTCTGTTGTTGTTGACGTCCACCTTCCTTTGACGGCGATTTTAAACTCCTATCTCTCACTATCTCACTCACACAAACACACACACACACACGCGCGCACGTGGACACTTTCATAACCGAGCATCGTCTGCGTCAGGAAGCTTCGAGGACCCCAGCGCTTGTCCACGTCGCCGCCATCGTACCCGATGTCTATTTCGGCGCCGAGGACTCCGAACACACGCTAACGTCGTAACAAGGATACATTGCGGAAAAGATGTTTTTTACTGCGCGATCACGAAGTTCAAGACATTCAGTCAATGTTTTGAACGTGCGTACCGCTCTGCGCTGTGGTCCTCGCGAGGCGCTTGCTTTGCAGTAAAAGGCGCAGAATATGATACCATACCGCGAGAGACGTCGATTATAATTTATATATAATTATAAAATAAGAGATACAGTAAGACGATGTATTTGTTTGTAACTAATCAATATTTTATTTAAATCACTTTAGACACATTTACCGTCGCATGCAACATTCATGCAAACACGGTAATCTTCGCTCGGAGATTCCTCCACCGTTTGATTTATTTTCATCACTGTCCGATCGTCGAGAAGTAAAAGCATTGTAATATTCACGTACTATTCTATCGTTTTTCATTACATTATCGCTAAAGAGATTATTAAATCGCGACATGGTGTATCCGCACGACATAAGATGCAGGAATACGATACAAAATTGTCCACACACATCCGATGTATTACTCTGTAGCTGCTTGAGGCCGTACCGATAGAACTTACAGTTTCTTCGTAGCCGTGCGAGATCTTGCGGTAAAATCGGTGATAGCCCGCAGCTATCAAAGTACATTCCTTTTCCATGATGGTTAAGGTACATAGCGATCCAATGTTCTCCAGGTCCGTCGTGGTTATGCGTGTTAACTACGAGTCCAGCCGGTAACGGCCATACACGAAGAATTCTCGTCAGCTGGGTATACTCCAACGGTTAAAAGTGGTAGATACTGCAGCCTCTTGTAGATTTGTCTAGTGTTCATGCTGAACACATAGTCAATGATTGAGTGATGACATATACGCTTTGATAGACAGATATATGCAAAATTTATTTCACAGCATCGTCGATCGTGTCACGACTACATGGTGAAGATTTCTCCTCTTTCTTATTCTATTCCTCTTCGTCTGCCGACCAAACATCCATGTATGATTCTCCTTTAAACGAGTGCTCGCGAAGCTAATTTTTTATTTGGAAATCCTGGCGCATTGCACAATGCGAAGACGCTGTATCGTTTATCATAGCGTGTCTGAAGCATTTTCGCAAAGATTTCGGCATAAATGTGTACGATGGAGTGCCCTCCTCATCCTCCAGGTTGGAAATTTCACGACTCGTGATATCGCAAAGAAGTATAGCCTTCTCGTGACCTCGTGTATAGATACGTCTTGATTTTCGTGATATTTCACGCAAGTTTGCATATGCTTGTTTACAGCTCACATCGCCCTCGTACCATTCAAGACCGTGAAAATATTTCGACAGAAAATTATTCTGGCTTCTCGAATGCTGTGGTAATTCGGCAAAGTGACACGGTGGTGCGATGATCCAATGAGCAGAGTACGGTCTATCCACTGCCACCACGGCAATTTTTTTAGGAATAAATTCCGAGCCTTTACCACGCGTTCCCTGTACATCCACGGCGATATCCATTTTCACGTCTAATCTCCACGGATGCTCAAGTTCGACTTATTAGTTACTCACAAAGACGCTTCTACGTCTCTTAACATGAAACAATTTTATTCCGATATCAGCACAATTTTCGCTTATCCGGTAAAATCCACCATTACCTGCCGAGAGACATCGATGTCATGGACATTATCATATTCCGCGAAGACTACACAACTTACTGTTGAAGCAAGCGCACCCTCAAATCGTACCTCTATTCCCACACTACCCTGCTTTATTAAATTCCAATGTGAAATGCTATTCGCCGAAAGATCAGGTATCAAATCGAAAGCTAACAGGCAGTATCCATCGCGATAATTATCGTGATCGATCGAATTACCATCGTTCAAGAAATGTATCGCAGTTCCCGAAAACAACGTTTGAAAAGCATCCACATACAGATGATTTTTCGTGAAATCAGGTTGTAACGGTTTCGAAGGTATTTGAGCAATATCTACATACGACGAGAGATAATTTATCTTGTTATTCTGAAATTGAATGGAGTTTTACTGAAATCGCCGTTAAACGCTTTGTTATCGACAAAACCGATAATTATACGCTTCGGCAATTGATCTACTCGGCCTGCAGTTGACTCAGCCAACTTTGATCTTGCCCTTGTGGGTGAGTTCTGTGGCCTTTATTTCGTCCATCTCGATAAGAGCGATTTTCTGGCCCCTGTAAATCGTCTTTGGCACTCGGACTTTAACATTGTCTACTTGTCCCGGGTATTCGCGTGCCAATTCGTCGAGCACATCTTCTTCTTCAGTTGCTCCGTCGAGGTCCCTAATCTCGAGGGTCATCTTCGGGATGAGTTCGGTGACTTTGCCCGTATTTCCCAGCGCATCTCTCAGGGCCCTGGTGAAGACGTCCTTGTTCTTCTGGTTGTTGCCTAGCTTCAGCAGAATTTCGCCCTTGTGAGTCTGCCGGATGGCCTTAATGCCCATCTCCGTGTCTGCAGGGTTCACTTTGGCCCGTATGTCCTTCATTATCTCTGCGTAGGTTCTCCCTGTTTCGGGCCTGATAAGAACGGCTTCGCCGCGCGGCCTATCCCGGATCCGTTTGTTCCGCTCTCTTTGGTGTTTCGGTGAAGTTGTTTTCATCCTCGTTGCCGGTGTTTCTTCGTCGTTCCTTGCAGCCCTTCTGGCTTTCCTATTATTGGGCTTGTCCGCGCCTTCTTTCTCCTTTCTGCGGCGAGGTTCTTTCCACTCGCCTTCCGTTTCTCCATGCTTGGGTCTTTTATCCGCCCGTTGTACAGGAGATCCTCCTCTCGGGCTGGTTAGGTGTCGTGACCTTTTGATTCCTACATTCGAAGATTGTAAGGCTAGTCGTCTGCCTCCCGCTGGTATTTTGCGCAATTCTGCTTCAATCTTCTTCCTGTCCACTCTGGATGCTGAGATGGCCTCCAGAGATTCTTCCAGCTTCTGTGATCCTTGTTTGATGTCCATGTTGACATTCCGTTCCTTGGTGGTCGCCTGGATCATCTTCTTCGCATGGCTTTGAAGGCGCCGTATCTCTTCTTCCTCGACAAGGTTGGCCTCCGAGATCTTCTGCTGTAGAGCTGCTCGCTGTTGCTCCATAGAGCCGTCTTGCTCCTCATTCGCACTGATATCCGTCCCGTTATGAGGGAGATTCAACATCAGTGCTTTGTTGTTCTGTTCACCCTTGTTTCCCCGTGTTCTCGTAGGATTACGGCACTCCTCGCTTATTGCCTTGTATGCTACGTTGGCCAAGTCATCCACCAATGTAGCACTGCGGTCGCTTGTTTTCAACGCCGAGGAGCTCGCTTGGCCACTCCCTGTCGACGCCGGTACTGGGGTATCCCCCCCCTGCACTGTAAACTATTTTCCCTTGTTGCTGTAACTCGTGATTGGTTTGTTGTAGGAGGATTCCTTCCCCTGGACTTAAGTCGCCTTTTACGACAGGTATGCCTTACCTCGGGAATATTCTAACCCCTATCCCGCAGGAGTAAATAATAATAATAATAATAATAATAATAATAATAATAATAATAATAATAATAATAATAATAATAATAATAATAATAATAATAATAATAATAATAATAATAATAATAATAATAATAATAATAATAATAATAATAATAATAATAATAATAATAATAATAATAATAATAATAATAATAATAATAATAATAATAATAATAATAATAATAATAATAATAATAATAATAATAATAATAATAATAATAATAATAATAATAATAATAATAATAATAATAATAATAATAATAATAATAATAATAATAATAATAATAATAATAATAATAATAATAATAATAATAATAATAATAATAATAATAATAATAATAATAATAATAATAATAATAATAATAATAATATACCTTTTTTTTGTTCGAGGGGTGGCGGAAAATCTTCAAAAAGACAGAGAGGAGGGACCGCACTTTTCAAAGTGTGGGGTTTGTACCTACTAAAAACCACCAACTCTTTTTCCAGATGTTGTGTAATGACCCCGGAACCACTTCCGCATTTCGTCTGGGTCGTTCTGTTTCTTCGCCTTACAGGACTCTTCACTTTTTCCTGCTTGCTTATGGCCGCGGTCCGGCGCAAGCTGTGATGTTCTGCCCAATTCCTAAAGGCCGAGTAGAAGATCACGGAAGTAACATCAGAGTGTATTGAAAAGGCCTTTATCTCGACTCACGTAAGAGGATATTTAGCCGTAGATTTTGCCAGAGTTCTAGCATGCGAGAGCAGCACACTAGGAGCTATTTTTGTTCTACGAACGAGAAGCGATGCCTCGAGAATCTTCAAGTCGCATTGACCATTCTTCATATCGCCCACAACACAAAATAAATCTCTAGACACCAGCCATAGTCTCATCTCAACACCGTTTAATAGGAACCGCTCCTGATTGAATATATTGCAATGCAGATGGCCGAGCCAGTCTACAATTTTTCCGACATTTAGAAATTGTTTTCTTGTTAAAGCCTGAGGTTATCAGTTATAATTGTGTTGGGAAAGGTTGTAGTTCAAGTAACAAATTCGGTAACAACTATATGAAATACTTTATTCGTACAACGCGAGAAACGTGGTGACAATGACGGAGGTCGCATACTTAGTGACAAAGCGAGCTCCCTCGCGCTGGCTTGCTTCATCTAGTCGTCGGTACCTCGCGTGGGAGAACCGACGAAGACCGAAGTCTTCCGACCGAGCACCTCGCTATCGCCCGAAACATCACACGAAGAACACCTCCACCATTTACAAGAATTATTTGAGATGTTTCAACAGCACGGGATGACATTAAAATTCAGTAAATCACATTTCTTTCGTGAAGAAGTGATTTTCCTCGTACATATTCACACGGCTGAAGGATTGAAACCCGACCCAGAGAAGATAAGAGCGATCCACGAATATCCGCGACCTCGTACTATAAAACAATTAAGAGGATATCTAGGATTGATTAATTTTTACACCAAATTTATGAATCGTCACGCGCATGAAACTGCACCGTTATTAAATCTTTTGAGGAAAGGTACCCATTGGAAGTAGGATGAGGCCATGGAAAAAACATTTGAAAAGGTAAAAGATTTATTTTGTGAGGAAATAGTACTCAGGTTTCCTGATACTCGGAAAGCATATACTCTCACAACGGATGCGAGTGGATACGCGCTTGAAACAATTCTATCGCAAGAGGATGGAAACGGAGAAGCGAAGGTCGTGACGTTTGCGAGCAGAACACTAAAGGGGGCAGAGATCGGGTATATGACAACTGAAAAAGAGTTGTTAGCAATTGTGTGGGCACTATAGAAATTCAGGACATATTTAAAAGGAGCCCAGATATATATATAAACTGACCACAAAGCCCTAATCTTTCTAAAGACGTGTCGATTTACGGCCGAAAGGTTGATGAGATGGGCATTATCCATCCAGAATTACGACATACAAGTATAACATATTGCCGGAAAATCAAATGTAGTAGCAGATGCGTTGAGTCGTGCGAAAGGAAACAATCAGGCACCGTCGACTGATACGAAAAGAATCGTGGTAGTCGCGGGGCGTGGTAGTTGCTGGCCGAAAAAATTCCACGCGAACTCGCTAGAAAACTAAAACGCATAAAGGATGTTCAGAGAGAGCAGGAGGACCTACGAATTATTATAGATTTCCTTAGTGAGGAGAAGGAAGGAGAAGGAGAACAAAAGTTTAGACTGGAAAAAGGAATTTTACAAAAGAAATCGAAGAACGGGATTTGGAGGGTTTTAATACCAAAGAACATGATTCAGGATATGATAAAGGCGTGCCATGTCATGTACGGACATCTCGGCGCAAGGAAATGTTTACGGATGCTGGAGGAGGATTTCACTTATCGAGATCTTGCAAAAATAACTCGGAGTATCCTAGCTACCTGTGATAGATGTCAGAGAAAAAAGATTGCGATGCAAACCTGCTACGCGGCGATGCAGATTATAATACCGGAGAAACCGGGGTATTGGGATCTATAGCCTTCTATGGACCCTTGCCGGCATCAGTAGGTAGAGTAAAGCATATTCTGGTGACTTTGGACGCATTCAGTAAATTTGTCGTGCTATACCCCATGAAGAAGGCAAACACCTGCACGGTCATTAAACGAATATTTAGTGATTATATCCCGAAGTATTGAAAGCCACGGAGGATTCAATTCGATCACGGGACACAGTTTACTGCTAATAACTAGATATAGAAGCTCAAGGACGAGGGTATTATGGCCGTATTTTCATTGATACGTCACCCCCAAGGAAATATCGTCGAACGGGTTAATCGTGAGCTTGGAAGGTTCTTTCGAGTTTTCCTAACTAGTAACCATGCAGGCTGGTTTAATTGGGTAAAAATAATTGAAGTCTGTATAAATGAAAGTCACCACGATACGACTGAATTTACACCGTTGGAACTACAGCGCAAGAAAAAGCCTCTACAGGAGTGGAATAAGCAGATAGGGCTAAGGAAGGACGAAGAAGACAGAATAACATACAAAATGAGATTGAAATTGTTAAAGAAAGGATAGAAAAGAAAGGCCGGCGTCGAGCGGAGAAATTTGACTCAATTCACAGATTAACAAATTGTGAGGAGGGAGATCTGGTCCTGATAAAAGCATTAAATTTTTCGGACCCGTTAAAATACAATAATGAACTTCGAAATTCATGCCGCTGTATGAGGGACCGTATAGGATTAAGAAATGCGTCGGCTTGGCGACTTATTTACTTGTAGATCTAGACAATAAAAAGCAGCGAGGCAGATTCCATGCGAGCATGTTTAAAAAATATAAGACTGAGAAAGGAAAGAACGATCTTGGAGAAACAAAAACGATGTCGGAAACCAGCGTTTAGAAAAAATATATAGGAAATACATTGTAAGAGATCTTTGGATGATTTGAAAATTCAACTTACCAATGATCTCGGGGAATAATGTCACATAGTTACAGCAGCTAGCCTACTTTATTATTTCGGAAGCACCGAGCATTGCGGGCACTAGGCCACCGAACCCGGAATGTAAGAAAAACTAGCTACGTCACAGCTCAGGAATTCCCTCGCTGCCGTAAACAGCAGGTCAGCGACCAGCTAGCCTCGCTTGTGGCGAGGGGAAGACGGGTGGCGCGACAGCGGTAGCCCGCAAAATTATTAAGACTCGCTAGATTTAAAAATTGAAGCCGATAATGACGTAGAGGGGTACCAGACGGGGGAAAAGGCAATAAAAGAGCCTGCGCGGAGGAAAAAGCTCTCTTACTCTTCTGGCCCAGGTTACCAAGTTGAAAGCCATTAAAAAACAATGTTCTGCATTTTTTTTGAGTTATAAAAATTTATTCATACTAGTATTTGAGTGGAATACTTGATTTTACAAGATAAAAAAATCGTATCAGTGAGCGTGGAACAGCGAAAACGACAGAAAAGGAAGGACAGGCGAGTCATTAAAATAATATAGAAATTCTTAGTGACATCTTGAGTAAACTGATCTAGATTTAGATAGCTTTTAAGTGAATAGAATTAAATGGATAGAATTAAGTTAATAGAATTAGGCAGGTAGTGTTTAAGAAACTAGAATTAAAACGCACGGCATTTAAACCAGTGGATAGGCAACCGAGTCGATTGAACGAAGCTAGTAGGAAAGTGAAGCAAGGGATAAATAAAGAGATCTATAGTTTAACTATAATGGACTATAATGGAGTTTAAAAATTCGTTCACATGGTTACGAGTTGGTGGAGATGTGGGAGTGTAACTTCAATATACTCCGCAAAGTCGAACCGCGTGTAAACGAGTTTTTAAAAAATCATCCACGGCGCAACAGAGAGAGAGTTTGAACCCTCGTGCAGCGTTTCATGGTGGTCGCACAGGCAATATCGTCACCTCCTAAGATGTCGCACCAGGGGAGAAGTTATCGTACATCGATATCTGCTCGCTGTATCCTTATATATGTAAGACAGGTCGCTATCCTATAGGGCACCCGAAAATATATATCGGTACCGAGTGCGACGATTTGTTGGGGAGTTCACTCGATGCTCTCGGTGTAACGGTCAACGGCTTGGTCGAGTGTACCGTAATGCCTCTGCGTCACCTCTTTCACCCCGTGCTACCTGTTCGAATGCACAAGAGACTGCTATTGGCTCTGTGCCGTAAGTATACGGAGTCTATGGTTCAAGACTCGTGCATTCATGAGAACCCTGATGACAGGGCTTTCACCGGTACCTGGGTGACGGATGAGGTGCGGAAGGCAATAGATATTGCCTATAAAATCTTCAAAATCTCGATGATTTGTGCGTACAAAACAACAATGTACAATCCCGTTACATGCGAGGATGGACTGTTTGCCGCTTATGTAAATACATTTTTGAAGATTTAATAGGAGACAAGCGGTTAGCCCGAGCACTGTATCGACGAAGCGTCTCGCGAGGAATATATAAATTATTACGAACGCGTGGAAGGTATCCCGCTGAACGCTAACAATATTACGCGTAATCAGGGCTTACGCCCAGTTGCTAAGCTTTGCTTAAATTCATTCCGGGGTAAGTTCGGTCAGTGGGATAACCTGACGCGCACGGAAATAATTAAAACTCGCGAGAAGCTATTGTTGTATTTGTACGACAATGAGAAATAAATTCAACGCCTGCTACCGGTTAACGACGATTTGTTATATTTGAACTGGGTATCCCGCGACGAGGCTATTGTCCCTAGCCCCTTAACTAGTGTGGTTATCGCTGCATTTGCAACGGCCTTGGCCCGTCTGAGACTTTATAGCTACCTTGAGCTATTGGACAGACGGGTTTTGTATTACGACATGGACTCCGTTACTTATCTGAGTACTGGGGATGATGCTTGGGAGCCCTTGGTAGGTAACCTCCTCGGTGACATGACCAACGAATTGATATCGGTGGCTCCGAACGCTTATATCAACTCGCTCGTCTCCGGAGGTCCGAAATTTTATGGTTATACGGTTACGACTACCGAGGATCCCAAAACGGTGGTGGACACTGTTTGCAAAGTGAAGGGGATAAGTTTGACCTATAAAAACTCACAAACGATTAATTTTAACGCAATAAGTGAACTTATAAAATCAGAAATGCCGTCGTTTAGTAATACAGCACTTAATTTAAAATTCAAATCAATTCAAAGAACACCCCTCCACAACGTCATCACCAGTACAATGTACAAAACTTGTCGTGTCGTATGCCGTAAACGACGCCATATTACACACAGATTATCACTACCGTTTGGATTTAAAGATAGCGATGCTAATGATGGCTAGAAACAACTATGTAATATAAACTTTGTAAATATGTAAATATGTATGAATATGTCAATAAAGCGAGCGCGCGCGCGTGTATGAGTGTGTGTGTGTGCTCGTTTATGTATAGTTTTGTAAATTATTTTTATTGTTTATGATTATTATTGTAGTTTATATATATGTACGTGTGTAAAAACAATTAATATATGCGGATTTATTTATATAATTTTGTAAAATAATACTTAAAACACGTGTATTGTAACGATAATTTTTTATCGTTAGCATTAATTTTTATTTCCGAGGAAATTCGAACTCGAACACAAGGATAATTATTTTTAGACTTCGAGGTAGGTAGAAGTAGGGTTTATTAATAAAGGAAATTAAAGTAAAATATCAATGTTCGGTTTCTTGGCACCGATCGCCAGTACATTGCATTTAAATTTGTTCTTTCCTGCGATTATTTTACGATTCTTTTCGTGTATTGCATTCACGCAATTTCTCAGTACACCCAGCTCGGTAGTTTGTTATTGTTCCGTGCGTTGGTAGTGAGCCTGTCACTCGACACACACACGCACACGAAGCGCGTCAAACTCGCTCTTCAAGCCGATATCCCAATTATACCTATAATTCTTTTTATCTATCACTCGTTTCACTTCTTTACTATCCTCTTTAAACCTACTCGCTTATACATTTCTAGATTATCTTACCGGTTTAATTGCTACGCGTTTTAATTCTATTTGCTTACACACTATCCGCTTAATTCTATTTAATTAACTCTATTCACTTAGATTCTATCTAATTTTAGATTAATGTCATTTCTGCGAAATTTCACTAATTATTTTTCATATTATTCGAATGACTCACCTGTCTTTTCTCTTTTTGCAGTCTTCGTTTTTCACTTTTCCAGATTCTCTCTTCCTAATTCTTCTAAACGACACGTATTTTAATAAGATGTCAAAAGAAACTTTTCAAAAACTAGTACTTGTGGAAAAACTTACGTATTATCACAGAAAAGATCCTTCGAATAAGAGAGCTTTTTCCTTCCTTCAGGCTGTTTTATACCCAGCCCCACTGTCTCATTCCCCTCTTCATCATTTTCGATTCTAATTTTTAAATATAACGCGATTTCCTAATCCCTTGATTTGCCGTTGCCGCGCCGCCCGTCTTCCCCTCGCCGCAAGCGAGGCCAGCTGGTCGTTGACCTGTTGTTTACGGCAGCAAGGGAATTCCTGAGCTGTGACGTAGCTAGTTTGTCTGTCCTACCTCCGGGTTCGGTGGCCTAGTGCCCGCAGTGCTTGGTGCTTCCGAGCGTAATCTCGCCTCTTCTAATAGCGAAAATATACTCAGGCAGGTTAGCGAGTGTGACTATGTCACAGTATACTAACGTGTACCGAACGATTTGGAATTACTATGAATAAATTCGAAGCCTTGTATTTAATGTCTTGATATTATTCGAAAATTCCCTCACCATGTCACACACATTTTCATATTCGGTTAGGACAGGTATCAAAGAGACGCTAGATGTATATATAATCCTAACAGCTGTGAAAAAAGATAGTTGAAAAGGAAACGTCGTGGTGAAAGTATCTTTGGCTCTCTTTCCAACCATAATTAATACTATTGACAGTATAGTCGTAATCGACTGATATAAGGATCCCTGGGACTTGATCAAAGCGGAGCTCCCGTACATAACGAAACCACTGCTGCTGAAACATTAAGGAGGAAAAATAGAAATTCTGTATGACAAACTACCGGAGCATCTCTAGGTTGACCGTGAGGTCTCCTCGTACCTGCCGTGCTATGTACATTATAACAAATCGGGTACGAAAACACATATTGACGGTTCACCAGCTCGGCGTAACTGCACTGGATGTCATTGAAAATTCCGGGTGAATAAGAATAATGCAAGTTTGTTATACGAGAATGTTGAAATAAAACAGTTTTTTATGAAACTGAAAAATAACGAGTGTTTTCACTTACCGTTGTTATAAATAGTAGTTTTAATTATTAAAAGCTTTTAATTGACAAAAATTTCAAAAAAGCTATGGAGGGGACTCGGTTATCGACGACGGGGCATGTTTAACCGGTGGATGGTACACAATATTATTTATCGTAAGACCCAATCTACTTATCTTCCGTAAGTCCCAAATTCGCTCTAGCGATGGTCGGTTACATACCTACGGTTGACAACCGATCTACCTTACCGATTGCCGATACATTTTCTACAAGACCGGCTGTCACATTCTATTTACTTTACCGATTGTCGGTAACATGATTACGAATAGTAGATGGCGCATCGGCAATTAAGTATGGGTCAAAATCCGTCAGATGCCGCGGCGGATCAGCACCAATCAGAACACTGAGATAGGTGGTCTGGGGGTGGGGACTGCTGGGGGACCAATCAGGGATGGGGGTAGGGGTGGTGGGAGTTGTGAGGGACCAATCAGGAACTGGGGTGGGGTGGTGGGGCAGACACGCCCCCTCTACGCTGAAGGACCCACCAATGAGGATGCAGTATGGGTGGGGAGGCAGGGCTAGACACACCTTGGCGTCAAGGAGGACAGGGGGGAGCTACGCTTTGTCTGTCTGTCTATAAAGGGCCTCTTCTACTAATGTGTGTGTAAATCTATAAATCTGGGTGGTCATGCGTGCGAACGTACTGCTGAGTTATATGACGCTGAATATTTGTCTGCCAGATACGGTAAAAAAAGCTGGAAACCTATATCTTTCCGAAAATTTGCCATTTTTTAGTTATTAACAAAAGCTGTCAAATGAATAAACCATATACCGGCTTATTCTTCTTGACCCACAGAATGTGAGTGTAAATCTATAAATCTGTGTGGTCATGCGTGTGGAAGTACTGCTGACTTACATGACGTTGAATATTTGTCTGCCGGATACGCTAGAAAGAACTACAGGCCTATATCTTTCCAAAAATTTGCCATTTTTTGTCATTAAGAAAGAGTTACTATAATAATAAGGACATTTTATGACTTTATAACAAAAAAACAGTATATTTTTTTACCACTCTGTGCGTATATTGAAGAAAATACGAATATTACTTTAATTAAAGAGAAAAGATTTCGATAAATTTGAAATTCTTATGCCTTCTAAACCATATATCGTTTCTGAAAATAGAATTCTTATAATTCCCAATAGCATTTCGGTAAGAAAGCTCGAATTAAATACGATCAAAAGTGCCTTTGGAAGGAAACGGAATTCAATGATTGAAACTTTGTGTCAGCTTCAATTCGCGGGAATAAAAATTAATTATTTAAATCTATTTCTCTTTGCATTTGCTACTTTAAATCCCATGCAATTTAAGCTTTCTTACCCGGATGTTTTTTGCTTTTTTAACTTTTCAAAATGTTTGCCTTTAAAACATCCAATATGACCGCTTGATTTGTCAACAGCATCTGTTTAGTACGATATAAAAGTTCCTGAAACTCACTTACATTAAACTGGACCCGACGTCGATTCTTCAAGGTTCTCCGAACATTTTAATATCGTCAAAAAGTCGATGACACAAAAGAAATTAACGTAGAGTGTATACTGCGTTCATGCTAGTCTGGCTGTTTACAACGAGAATAGACACAGACTATGTGAACGCGATATGCACTCTACGTTAATTTATTTTGTGTTCTTTTGTGTGCATCGTATAAAACAGATGCTGTTGACAATTCGAGTGGTCATATTGGATTTCTAAAGGGTCAGCAATATACGATTCCAAACGATGTCCAAGCTACAGTCCTGTACAATTTGAAGTATATCTGCAGCGAATTGATGATGCTGGGTGTATATAACGTAATAGACTATTTTTACCGAACAAAATCAGTAAAAGAAATCGACTCCAGCATCCCCAGAATATTCAATTGATATAAAAGCTACTTGAATAAGCAGCGTTACTTATATTATCCATTTTATTGAAAGGGAGTGGTCTTTTCAGACGGAGGCGCAAAAGCTGGAAGAATAACAAATGCGATCCTATTTATGATCGCCAAAGGCAACATGCCGTTTATACTGTCGAGAAAAAGGGTTTTAAGTACCTTATGAAAAACACGGTTCCCCTGCATACAATACCAGGTGTACAAGTATGAGATGCGGATTTCAGACAACAGATAGCGCACGAATGCAGTTTGTAACATAACGATTTGACACTGCGCCATTTTGTTGTGTCATCATCAAGTGTCAGACGCGCACGAATGATAAATTGGAAAAGTGTGTGCATAGTGTTGTGTTGTTGTGTTCAATATGTCGAGATTTATACCGAACAAAGAGCATTCGCGGACAGTATTAATTTTTTGTTTTCATTTGAAGAAAACTGCTGCTGAATCACACCGATTACTTCGAGAAGCTTAAGGTGAATATGCTCCGTCGCAAGATATATGTGAACGATGGTTTCGGCGTTTAAAAAGTGGTGACTTCGATTCTGCAGACAAGGAACGTTCATAGCCGCCAAAAAAATACAAAGATGTGAAATTGCAAGCATTGTTGGACGAAGATGATTCGCAAATGCAAAAACAACTCGCCGAGCAATTGGGCATTAGTCAACAAGCTGTTTCCATCCGGCTACGAGAGATGGGAAAGATTCAGAAGACCGGTAGATAGGTACCCCATGAGTTGAACGACAGGCAAATGGAAAAGCGCAAAAACACATGTGACATTTTGCTCGCTCGGTCAAAAGGAAATCGTTTTTGCATCGTATAGTCACAGAGGATGACAAGTGGATTTATTTTGAGAATCCCAAGCGTAGAAAATCATGGGTAGACCCAGGCGCACCATCCACCTCGACCGTAAGACCGAACCGCTTTGGCAGAAAGACGGTGCTCTGTGTTTGGTGGGACCAGAGGGGCGTGGTCTATTATAAGCTGTGAAAACCTGGGAAAACGGTTTATACTAAACGTTACCAACAACAATTGACCGATTTGAACCGTTCGCTGCTTGAAAAAAGGCCAGAATACCGAAAGAGGAAACACAAAGTCATTTTTCTTCATGACAATGCTCCATCACATACGGCAAAACCGGTTCGCCACATGTTGGAAGAATTCAGCTAGGAAGTTCTACCCCATGCAGCTTACTCATCAGACTTAGTTCCTTCCGTTTACCACTTGTTTGCATCGATGGGTCACGCACTTGCTGAGCAGCGCTTTAGTTCGTACGAAGATGTGAAAAAAATGGGTTGATGAATGGTTCGCAGCAAAAGGGGAAGATTTTACTAGCGTGGTATTCATAATTTGCCCGAAAGATGAGAAAAATGTATAACAAGCGATGGAGCATACTTTGAACAAAGCACTTTTTATCATTCTTCGAATTTAACATGTTTTTTTTAGAAAAAAAATCCGCATTTCATAGTTGTACACCTGGTACCTTCAAGAAAATCCATCACGACTTATATGGAAGAAAAATACAATTTATCGTTTGCTTCTACAAAAACGAAATTGTCTAAGGTCAATTATTTCTTACTAACGGATGACTGTTGGACCGACGTATGTAACACTATACGCTATTTAGGAATGACAGCACATTCCAAATGCGAAGGCGAATTAGTCTCCACGACCCAAAGCGTAATCGATTTATCGCAGTCACATACGGGCGAATACTTGGGCCAGTGGATTAAAACCGTCATGAATCAATGGCGAATTGATGATGAAAAAGTCATTATGATTGTGGGGCAAACATCGTTAAGGCGGTCAATGATTGATTTGGGACTAACCGACAACGTCCATGTTTTGCACATACCATTAATCTGATCTCTTCAAACACATTAGATTATGTAGGACAGAACTAAGGTCAAACAGATTGTAACCTTTTTCAAGCAATCCAATCTTGCTGCTGATGCACTACGGAAGGTCACACATCTTAAACTAATTCAGTATGTCGACACTCGATGGAACTCAACATATTACATGTTAGTTTGCTTTACTTTGCTTGCACACACAGTTTCCACAATTTTACTAAAATATCCAAACTCTCCTGTTGTTACTGATGCTCTATCCGATGGTAAGTTCCATTGCAAGAAAATACTTGCCAGTGGTAGCCACCTTCAGAACGACTATTTCCAAGAGCTGGAAACATACTCACTGATAATAGAAGCCAACTCTCATCCGAACATCTGCAGCACCTATTGTTCCTACATTCGTTGCCACTGAAGAAATGGCAACTATATCCTATTACGGATTACTCATCCGTAACGTAAACGTAAATAGGAAAAGTGCCAAGAATAAAAGCTAAAAATATATTATATTATGTATTTTGTTCCTATACTTCATATTACATCTTATCGTTCATAAATTTTTGCACTTTTGAAAATAACATTTTTATCCAAAAACTTTAGCTATTATAATATATAACAATTATTCTCAATCTAATATCTAATTTATAATGTCATTTTTATATTACTTCCTACAATAAAATTTTATTTAATTTTAAGACCGATTTAATAATGGCAACTGCATCCTAGTACGGATTATCCATCTGTAACGTAAATGTAAATACGAAAAGAACCAAAAATAAAAACTGATTCTCACTTGAACATGTGAAGTCTTTATCAATTTTTAAATTTATTATAAAATAAATATATTATATTATGTATTTTGTTCCTGTATTTCACATGACAGCTTACCGTTAATCATTTTTTGCATTTTTTAACATTTTTTATTATTTAAAAACTTTAGCTATTATAGTTTATAATAATTATTCTCAATCTAATTTATAATGTAATTTTTACATGTTTGAAGGTATCGATTCTCATCAATCCGATTCTAGATTGATCCGAGAATCGATTTTTTCCAAAGAATCACGCATCCCTAGTCAGCGACCAGCTGATCTCGCGTGTTGGCAAGGAAAATGCATCTGAAATATTAAAAAGCAACGTTAAATTTGAAATTTTGCAAAGGCAGATCAAAGAGAGGGGAATGAGGCCGGGGAAGATTGTAAAAGGAGCTACGGACGAGCAAGAGCTCTCTTGGGTGAAAACAATTTTATTGAATAAGAACAAGGTCTGACTACGAGTCGAATAGGGAAAGACAGGGAGCCAGCAAGGAGAATTAGTTCATGAAGAGCGAGCAAAATTATTTTACGAAAAGGATGAATAAACTAAGCCTGTGGGTTAGCACTATTTAAGCAATTTAAAAAGAAGATAAGCAAGCGAATACATGAACATAATTTAGGGAATATAAATTAAGTTTTATCAATTAAGGAAATAGGTATTAGGAAATTAAGTGATCGATAAAAAGCAGGGAATATCAGGCAGCAACCGAGATCCAGTCTAAGAGGTCTGAAGAAAATCTGTTAAAGGATAATCGAGTAGGCTACATAGAAATTAAGTGGAATAATAGAGAATTAAGGATAATTATAGATTTGACATAGTGGTCAAGGCTTAAGACCAGTTACTAGATCTGAGTAAGTGAGGATCCGATAATTATCAAGGGACATGAGATAATATTACAGCGAAGAAGAAGGGAATCTGAAACGCTTAGGAATAATTATAGCAATTATTAGGATACTGTAGACCATAAGACATAAAGATAAATATCCGTGTCGCATAGGAGAGAGATACTCATAGAGTAAACTTTGTGAGGTAGATGATCGGGAGAGGAAGGTTGGAGATTTTCTGATAAATATTACTAAAAGAAAAGGGAAATTAGAAGAATCAGAGGATACTGTGTTAATGGTAGAGAAGAAGTTTGATAGAAGAAACCAATGAAATCTTGCATGCTGAGGTAGCGCAGTGCTACCAGAAGAGAGAAACCTCTAATACTCACCGAAAGTAAATAGATCCGATTGAAGCGTTCCACGGATGCAAGTGGGGTTCAAAAATCCAACACAATCACCGCCAGTCCACCTGGCCAACAGATAAATAAAAGGAAAGACCTATTAAACCCTATCAACTGGGTTCACATCGACACATAAAAGAAACTTAACTCGTGTCTCAAACGTCCAACCACCAGAAAAACACACACAAACGGTCGACGGAGACGGCACAAACACCCTCGATACGGGACGCGGGCGAAGAACAATTTAGAAACACGGAATTTTCCCGTTTTCGCAAAACTGGGGTGATGCGAGTGCGGAACCAGCGTACTCCAACAGCAACTCCAAACATAGCAGACGGCGCGTTCAGCGGCCTGTGAAGATACGGTACAAGATGGAGGCACCCGATTGCCGCTTGGTTCTCGAGTTCGCCACCGGTCGAGAGGGCGTACGAGTGTAAGGCCCACTAAACCGAAGATAAGGAAGTGTGTGGAACCATTGCGTACATAATCACATAGGAAATGTATTGTACTGGCAAACGGCGCCACAAAGCCGAATACCAAAATATCTTTACTGATTTTCCAATAAATCCTACTTATATATATATATACCTAAGAAGTCTCTATTAATTGTCTTAGTGTTCGAGCCCGAATTCTTCACACCAGAAGATAAAAAAATTAAAGTTAACAAGAAAATACCGTTACAGTATGGCATGGTATAGTAATTATGGTATTTAGCTAGAATGTACACTTTACCAAAAGTATACAAATTGCACATCCCAACGAGGCCAATAGCTTCGTCTATCAATTGTCCCACACACAAAGTGAGTTGATTTTATTCATAAAAAATTGACAAAGCGTATTAAGAGTTCGATTTCTTATGTTAATGACAGTTCTTCGCTAAAATCATTGGTTACGCAAATTACTTTACCTGCTTAATACATTTTAGTTTCATTAGATGTAGCCTCTCTTTGAACAAACGTTTCTTTACTATTAGTTTTAAACCGTCTGGAAAAAGAAGGCATTTTTTGGAGATGGACTGTTATCGTCGAATTAAAAAAGTAACTGAGATAATTATGTCTTTACTTATTTCACTTTTGATAATAAAATTTACAAACAGATTTCTGAACTTTCTATGGGCTTTCCATTAACTTCATTATCCAAACGGACTTCAACAATTTTCAATATTCAGCATCCCTAATTCCAATTTACTATTAAGAAAAAAAAGATAATAAAATATCATTCCTAAATTTGTTATTAATTAGGGGAAATGATAGTGTTATCACAGATTGGTATTGTAAACCTGGTCTGGTAGATTTATTAACTTTTTTTCGAGTCATAAAAAATAGGCATTATATACATTCATGCATAGGCATATATATATACATACTCGTAAACAGCGCATTAAAACTTTCACATTCACAGTTCTGAAGTAAAGACTCGAAGCTCATTAATGACAAGTTACTCTTAATTTGTAATCCTATAGATTTCATTAAATGAAAAATTCATGTTAGAAGACGGGCTATTATTATTGTTCTCATCACTCATGAAGAAAATTTGAAAATTGACGCAGGTTGAATTATGAATTTTCCATACATATAATATATATACAGGGTGCGCCATCTTTTATGTCGGTATGTAAACTGTATCGATTTTATTTTTCCCGCGTGACGATTTGAATCTTCTTCTTAACTAGAAGATCTATTCATCGGTTTTAGCAAACGAGATTTAATAAAGGTATTTCAATTTACAATCATTCATCAATTTATTTTGACCAGAGTCCGGAGAACACGATGACTACTAGTGAGCTTCCTTTTCTGGAATAGTTATATCGGAACAGCACATAAATTCCTGGATCAGTTAATACGATGAAATTCTGATACACACATTCCCTCCGAGCGGAAGCTGTGAGCTGTTTGACACCTGAGGAGGCGAAACCAACAAATGACACCTTCCTATCAGTAAAAAATAACTGCTCATGGTTACTTTTTGCCTCGGTGTTTGACTACCCACGGAATAACTCCAGTATAGTGAACATCCGTAGTCTTGCTCCGACACAATAACTGCATTAAACTTTTGATGGAGCCAAATTACAACAACAACGTACAGTTTATTGACTTGTCAAGTTAATTCCCTTGCCCTATGTCAAATAACAACATTGTTCATAAAATAAACCATTCGCATGAATACATTGTAACATAGTTACACTCTCTAGCTTATTTTATTATTTCAAACGGCTGTAAGAGCCCACAGTATTATTTCCAAATGTACCGAGCATTGTGGGCAATAGGCCATCGCACCTAGTATAAAAACTAGAGCTGTCGCAGCTCCGGAATTCCCTCGCTGACGTAAAAAGCGGGTCAGCGACCAGCTGGCCTCGCTAGGAAGTGAGGGGAAGGCGGTGAGCGCGTTAGCGGCGAGCCGCGGAAGTTGGAAATGCGTTAGATTTTAAGTTACGATGGAAAAATAGACAGAGGGGACTGTGGAAGCCTATAAAAGGTCGGTGCGGGGAGAGAGGAGCTCTCTTAGCACGAAAAGAACAAGTATCGCTGTACAAGAAAAATTAAAGACAAAATTATCGAGATCAGAGATTAGTTATCAAAAGTCATTTTCAAGTTCATCGTATAAAATCTGTGTTTCCGGGAGAAAAGAGACTCCAAGTGCAGGGAAAACAAGGACCAGTCAAAGAGGAAAGACAGGTGAGAAATCTCTATATAATTAACAATAATCAGCCGAACAGTGTAGAAATTGTCAAAAAATCAAGATTTAGCTAGATTATAAGTGAATAGAGTAAGTGCATAGGATTAATTCAATACGATTAAGTGAGTAGTTTTTAAGAAAATAGAATTAAGTAAATAGAGTTAAGTGGAGAAAATCGATGAAATAGAATTAGGTCAGTAACATTTAAGGAAATAAAAGTAGGTCAATTCGTATTTAAACTGGAAGGATAACCGAGAAGTGTAAAAATCAAGTGAGAAAGAGAGAGACCGGAATAAAGTGAACATCGTGGGAGATAGAGAGAGATGGAGGAACCCGTAACAATGACAGAGCTTCGAGCCTGCATACCGAGAAGCGAGATAGAAGAAAAATAAAATAAGAATTGCGAAATAATCGTCGAAATTACAAGATCTGAATGCATTGTATGGCATTGGTGGCCAGATACCAAATATTGACATTTTTATAAAATTGTTCTTTTTGTTAATAAACCATACTCTCATCCACCTCGAAGTCTAACATTAATTAGTCTTGTGTTCGAGCCCGAAGTCCCACGAAAAATAAAAATAATTGATAACGATAAGGAAATTACCGTTACAATATATATTGAAACGTTTCGCGATTCTATGTATTTTATTTTTATCCCTGTTTCGCGTGTTTTTTAAGAGGCTGAGTGAAATCACGTAGTTTTTATTTTATTTCGAGCGAGGTTTTTCCTAGATCGTAGGGAGAGGATTGGTTGCTCGAAATCGGTTCGTGCTCTGGGCTGGATGGGACGAGAGGTGTGTATTGTTTTATAGGTTTTATAAGTGGTTGATTCTATTGTTATTTCTCTTTCGTTGTTTTTTTTTTGTGAGACCTCAGTTTGCTTTTGTTAATTCGCATATGTCCGTGGTGGACATGCGGTTTGTTACCCTTTCATCATTGGTCTTGATATGGGTAGGGTAGTTTTCTTATCTTCGTGGTGCTGAAGGCACTGATCGTTGGTTAGCTTTGTGAAGAGGATGGAAGGAAGTTCGTAGGATGATCTTGTCGTTCGTACGATTTGTTAACTTTCGCTTGCGTTTGAGTGTTATGTGATATTTCTTTAAAATTACGTATGCGGAATTGCTTCCGTTATTTCGGGTTATAGACTCGACTGTTCGTATGGTGATGAGGTATCGCCTATACGGAGCTTAACACTCAATTTATCTATGTTGGGTCATCGCGTTTGCTTATACGCGATTTTCTAAGACTACGTATGTGGAATAAGTTCCGATTATTTTGGGTTATGACTTGATCATTCGTATGGTGATGAGATATCGCCTATACGGAGCTTAACACTCAATTTATCTATTTTGGGTCATCGCGTTTGTTTATGCGCGATTTTCTAAGACTACGTATGTGGAATAATTTCCGGTTTATTTTAGTGTTCTGACTCGATTATTCGTAAAGCGATGAGATATCACCGTTACGGAGCTTAACTCTCAATTTATCTATGTTGGGTCATCGCGTTTACTAATACGCGATTTTCTAAGACTACGTATGTGGAATAATTTCCGGTTTATTTTAGGGTTCTGACTCGATTATTCGTAAAGCGATGAGACATCACCTTTACGGAGCTTAACACTCAATTTATCTATGTTGGGTCATCGCGTTTGCTAATACGCGATTGTCTAAGACTACGGACTAGTATGTGGAACAATTTCCGATTATTTTAGGATATCGTCGGCTGGGTCTTGATTGCCATTGGTACCTAGCGTGTCTCTATTTGCTTTTACAAAGGTGTGGCCTATTTGTCTTTTCTGCTTGGGCTTAGTCCTCATACGGGGCGTTCCTTGGTACATTCGTTAGACATACCGGTCCGCCTTGTTTAATCATCGGACGTCTAGCTGGTGACATACTATTTCGATATGTTATTGTTTTGCAGTACCCGTTCGCGAGGTCTGCCTTTTGAGGCTCCGCCCTGCTGATGTTTGCGCGGTGAGCTTATAGTAGGATCGCGAGTGTCGTGTGGTGAGGTGGGGTATGTGAATTTACCTACCTATCTTTACTCGTCTTTGTTATTGTTTGGGTCCCTAGCTATAGCTCGCTGTTCGCACAGGACACCGGGTTCGCAGATATGACCAACTAGCTCTTCTTGTACCCCGGATACTGAGGCCTTTAGTCACACTTACTTAAGCTACCTTATCGCGCCATTAAGGGGCTTTACAATTTGGTTTCTTAATCAGTATGATTAGCCGAGGTATCCGTCTGTAGCAGGTGGTAGTTGGTGCTGGCCCTGACGTGGTCCCACCCACGCAGGTACACCCTACGAGTCCAGTGCGCGTGATGCAGCAAGTCGGGATGCCACTCCCTTAACCTGTAGACACACGTGCTTCTTCACTCTTCAAAAGACATGTAGCCACGGCGCTATGCGTGGGGATACGTTAATGATAGAGTGCCCTAACGCTCCGATTGGGGGCGGCCAAGGCGCAATGCAGGGGAGCCCTTTCCTCGCAGAGTATCCTAACTAATTCATTTACTCAACTGACGGCGAAGACGCAATGCAGGGGAATCAGTTGAGGAAAAGAATACTGGTTACTACCATGATTTTTCCCAAACGGTTAGTTGTTATCGTTATTGTTTCGTTCGGTCAAACGACGGCCAAGCGCGATGCAGGGGAATCGATTGATCGAAAGAATACTTGTTTCGTTACATTCTGAATTTAAGATGAATTTAGGATGGCTGTCGGGCAGCACTTCGTCTTGAAGAATGGATGTTTTGTGGTAGGTCACGTGATGTTTGTCGCCCTCCAATCACTCGGTGAAGGAGGTGCGGGGTGGCGAGAGAGTGTTGCCGAGAACCCACATGTGTCGTATCGCCACTGCGCTCAGCATTTTGGCGTCAGTAGAACCACTTTGCGGCGCATTTTAAAGGATGATTTGCATTTATTTTCGTATAAAGTGCAATTGACTCAAAGAATATTGCCGACAGACCGTCCACGTCGTTTGGAATACGGCCAAAAAGTCGCTCGAATGGTTTACACTGAACCTGATTTTTGGATATAAATTTTGATGACCGACAAGGCCCATTTCACACTCTCTGGCGCCGTTAACAAGCTAAATTGCCGCATTTGGAGAACGGAGAATCCACACGAGATCCATATCGTCGAGATATACAAAACAGTGTTTGCCAATTAATCCGCGTAGGGCTGTATCCATCATTCGTTGGATGGTTGCAGGTGCGTTCTTGAGTCCAAACGGCATTCGGTTGTACTCGAAGTGTCCGTCAGGTGTTGAGAAGGCGGTGTATTTTTTGCTTTCTTCTTTAGAATGTTGCTTTTCTCAGATGGTCGAGTAAGTCATCGATCAGAGGCAGTGGGTAGGCGTCTTGGTCCGTTTTTTCGTTCAGTTTGCGGAAGTCGATTACAATTCTTCATTTATTTTTGCCAGATGCGTCGGCTTTCTTGGGTACTACACATACTGGTGAATTGTGGGGTGATTTAGATTCCCTAATGATTACTTTCTCGAACATTTCTGCCATTTGTTTGTTGATTTCTTGTTTATGTATTTCTGGTAGTCGATAACTGGCGTGATTGATTGGTTTGTCATCTTTTAGTTTGATTACGTGTTCTGGTGATGGGGAGCTGGGAAGTGGGTCTCCTGGTAGTGCGAAGATGTCATATCGTGATATTATTTGTGCGATTGGGGCCATTAACTTATCTTCGATGTGTGATAACCGGGTATTTTCCATTAGTATTTTGATTCTTTCTATTGACGGCCGGTGTCGAGTGTTATGTATCTTTACTGGTTGGTAACCGGATTGGTAATAATTGCGTATCCTTTCTTATGACTGGTTGGTATAGTCAGGATCTTGTGTGTTCGGGGTGGTACGTTGTAACCTGAGTCGTGTAGCGTGTATTCTTTGTCGTCAAGTTGGAGTGATGTGTTGGAAAGTGAGAATTGGAAACTCTCGAGGAATGGTCTGCCAATCAGTGCTTCTTCTTCTAGTGGAAAGTCGTCGGATACTACAGCGAATGGTATATATCGTCCGTGTCGTACTAGGTGGACTGTGTCTGTGGTGACATGCTTTTCATTTCCCATATGAAAGGCTCGAGTATCATTGCGCATGTGTTCGTAGTTGGCTGGGTAGATCATTCCGAATTTCACGAGGTTTAGTGATGCCTCCGAATCGATGAGGTATCTTGCTTGTCGGCTTGTTCCGCCCAGTTTTCATAGTTCCATAGTCTTCCTCCTGAGGTAAGGACTCGGTTATCTCGTCCTCGTACTCTAAGTCGTTTTTCTCCCATTCCTGGGGTTCCATTATATTGTGGATTTGTTGAGGTGATCTCTTGCACTCTGTGCAAAAGAGCTTCATCCGGTCGAACAGTAGCTTGGTCTCGGTTTGAGCGAAATTTTTGTCAGTCGTTGGTCCATTGAGGCGTGGAGGAGGTCCATGCTGTGGCCTTGGTTGGTAATCACGCGGTTGTTGCTGGGGTCGTGTTGGTTGAAATCGGTTCGCCGTTGGTGGTGGAGGTTTTGTTGCCGGAATGGCGTGACGTCTTTCAACGAGGAAATTTCGGTTTCCAGAGCTTCCATACGCGCGTTCCTCAGTGTTCGTGGTCGTGTGCTTCTAACTTGTAGTCAGATGTCGTCTCGTAGTCCACATATGTATGTTTTTACGATGTTGCGGTCTTCAATTTCAAGTGCCAGTCGAGTCTCGGTTCGGGATGTGTCTTCGTCGGCTTCGTTTTGAATGATATATTTAGGTTCGTTGTATCGTTCCAAGAATCGTTTGTCATAGGAACAGACGTTTTCTCCATACTGTTGCCGAGTGCCCATGAGTCGACTCCGTGCCAGATCGTATGATGTAACAACTGATATGTTGTCTCTGAGTGCTTGGAAGAGTACGCGGTAGTTGGTTATCTCAATTCCACGGATGTTTCTTTCAGCGTTATCAGTTATTTTATCGTTAATAATGAGGTCGAGTAGTCTCTCGGGTCGTGTACACGCAGCGGTTGCGCGTTTGCAGGAGCGGATGAATTCTTCCACCCCTACGTCGTCGTGGCCTTTGAGTGTGCGCACATACCTGATTGCTACGCGTGGTGGTTCGGCGTCACTTGCGTGTGTGCCTCTATCTGACGGGAGACGATTGTTTTCTCGTTCTGGTGATGATTCGGATATCCGTCTCTCTTCCCGTCGGTCGCGTCTGGTAGTATTGTGTACCGGTGGTGCGGACAGAAGTGGTGGTGACTTATCTTCTGTCAAGTCTACCCGTAGATGTTTCCAAACATCTTTTATTTCGTTGGTTCTTTTCTCGTTTTCTCGTCCTAGGGTGACGATTCCATCTTCAACTCGTTCGAGTCTGATACTAATGTTTTCTAATTTTTCAAGGATTAGCATTATGCTACAATCCTCTATGAGTGATCGTGCTGGAGAAACTGCTCGTGACATGGTCGGAGCTGTTCTATATAGATTTTACTATATTCTTTCTATAAAATCTGTTCCGCTGCTGCTTGCTTGTCCGTCGGTCAGGGCTAGAGCCTGATCGCGATACCTCGTAAATGCCATCGCGGTAAGTTTAGATTTTTATAAATTATTCGTATGGGTTCAAATATCCCATCTATTGCAGAACGTCTGGGTGAACTGCCGCATCTAAAAATTCGGTTTTGTAGTAACGTATTTTGTTGTGTTGGACAGTGGCTGGTGATAGCCTTGCCTCCTGCCTTTGTAAACAGCTTACCGAAGATTCAGGAAGTTTATCCTTAAGCGATGTCCCTTGGTTTAGACTTCCGGAGAAGTTGGTGGATTGCAGATTCTGGTTCGTCTCCAGCGATAGCAACGTATGAATCTAACTGAAAGTTCTTGGTCCAAGTCGTGACAGTCTTGTTTAGCTGTTCGTACAAATGGATTAAATGTCGAAACTAATCGCGTTACTGTCCTGGCAGAGTCGCCAAAATGTTACATGGATAATTCGTAGAATAGCTTTTTAAAAAGGAGTGATTTCGATACCGTAGTATAGAGTCATTCTCTCTTCTTTTATTGATACGAAGGTCGATCAATAAATAGTCAGCTTGGTAAAGAAAATCGCGTTTTTTTGGACAAAAATCTTTTTATTTCTCAACATAATCTCCTTTTAGCCCGATACACTTATTCCAATGATTTTCCAATTTTTTGATGCCCTCCGAATAATACGATTTCGGAAGGTCCTCAAAATACGTCTCTGTTTCGGCGATGAGGTCATCTCTGGAACCAAATCTCTTTCCGCCAAGACATTATTTCAGGTTTGGAAACAGAAAGTAGTCAGAGGGGGGCAAATCTGGAGAATACGGTGGATGCGAAAGCAATTCGTATTTAAATTCATGAATTTTGGCCATCAGCTACACGTTCTCTTTTATGGTCGACAGTGAGCAAACGCGGCACCCATCTTGCGGATAACTTTTTCATACCCAACTGATCTATCAGGATTGAAATCACTGAGCCATATGATATGCCTGTGGCCTCAGCAATCTCACGCACTTTTAGTCTCCGATCATTTAACACCATATCGTGGACTTTTTCAATTGTTTCTGGTATGACGACCTCATTTGGACGACCTGGACGTTCATCGTCAACAATGCTCGTACTACCGCGTTTAAATTTAGCTGTCCAATATTTAATGGTTCATAACGAAGGTGCAAGGTCCATAAAAACTTCGTCTAGCTCCGCTTTGATTTCATTGTTCGTTTTCTTTTTCAAAAACAAACATCGAATCACTGCACGATACTCAATTTTTTCCATTTTTGTAAAAACACAAAAGTTGTTTGTCTTTCGATGCTGTCAAACGCAAACTAAACATCGCAGCGAGCTGAAACTTTGACAACAGTCATGTGAAGGATGACACTACTAAACGTCGCTATTGATTTATTTCCTCGACCAACAGATGACGCAAGGCCGACTATTTATTGATCGACCCTCGTACTATACAAATGGTTTCTCAATACAATATTGCTAACCTATCCTCGTAATATGTGGTCTTGGAGAGGTCCGTACTGAAGTCCTGTTGGTAGTAGACTGCCTGATCTGAGCTAAAGGCGAGTATATATAGGCCAGCGATATCTACTGGAGTCCAAGGTTCTAGTGGTCAAGGTACGGGTCTTATCGTAGTGTTACACATACAACGTGAGTATTATAGACGATGTATGGGAGGCTGATTTAGCTGATCTTCGCTCGATAGCTACGTACGATGATGGGTACGCATATCTGCTTGTTGTTATCGATGTGTTGAGCAAATCCGCGTGGATCGTGGCTTTACGTGACAACACAAGCGCAAACGTGGCCCGCGGTCTTACACGCATACTCACACGCAGTAACAACCGTCGCCCGCAGCAATTGCAAACTGATCGAGGCCAAGAAATAATCGGTACTCCATTTCAGCAAAGTCTCAAGAAAAAGAATATCGATTTTTGGGCTGGTCGTAACCCCGATATAATAACGTCGATTGCCGAACGCTTTAATCGCACAATAAACGAGCGAATGGGGCGTTACTTTAGATACACGCAAAATAAGCGTTACATTGATGTTTTACCAAATTTATTATATGCTTATAATCACACTAGACACCGCGGAACGCGTATTCCTGTGTGCGAGGTGACCCCAGAAAATGCATATAGCGCGAGAAAATTTAGTACGGCGTTACGAGCGTGACGGGGGAACAACTAAAAAACCTAAATATTGGGTCTGGGGAAAAATTCATGGCGTTTTTTTTAGTAAAATTCAACTGGTTTTCTTATAGTGTGAAAATGAATTTATTCAAACCAAATATGCTCCATTATTATCGACAATGTTTCGCCATTTTTCGGGTAGAGCCATGATGCCATCGGTGAAGAACTTCTGTGGTTTCTGGTTGAAAAACTGAATCACGTGGTTTTCACAGGCTTCTTTTGAAAGCGGCTTAATTCTTCTGAGAGAGTTTTGCAGAGATCGGAATAAGTGATAGTTAGAGGGTGGTATGTCTGGACTATACGGTGGATGCATCAAAACTTCCCAACCAAGCTCTCGCAATTTTTGACGGATCATCAAAGAAGTGTGTGGTCGGGCGTTGTCATGATGAAAGACGACACCTTTCCTATTAATCAATTCGGGCCGATTTCTTTCAATTGCTTGAATTCAATTGCTAATCTCTCTAGTTGTCCGCAGTAGAATTGAGAATCAATCGTCTGACCAACTGGAAGTAGCTCATGGTGGACGATTCCCTTCCAGTCCCACCACACACACAGCATCGCCTTTTTCGCCGTCAATCCTGGCTTCGCGAACGCTTGTGACGGCTCATCATCCCTCGTCCACGATCTTTGACGCTTCCGATTGTCGTACGTGATCGATTTTTCATCACCGGTTATGACACGTTTCAGAAATGGCTCGATTTCATTGCGTTTCAGCAGCGCATCGTAGATGTTAATTCGGTCTATCATGTTTTTCGCGCTCAACTCATGAGGAACCCATACATCGAGCTTCTTTTCGTAGCCAGCTTCGTGTAAATGGTTCAAAACAGTTTTGTGGTCAATGCCTATCTCCATACCAATATCGACACTGCCGATATGCTTATCTTGCTAGACTTTTTCAATAATTTCATCAACTTTTTCAGTGATTGGACGACCAGAACGTGACTCATCTTTCACATAAAAATTACCAGAACGAAAGCGAGCGAACCATTTTCGCGCAGCAGATTTTGATAAAGTACCATCACCGTACACAGCACAAATTTTTTCACAAGCCTGCGCAGTGTTCTTCTCTTTGTCGTAATAATATTGCAAAATATAGCGCAATTTTTAATTACTTTTCTCCATTTTCGAACGCAAACAACTTTCCAACCACTGCAGCAATTTCGATGTTTATACACTCAAAGTAACGTTCGAAATGTCACATTTCCAACGAGCGTTTAGTGGTGTCGCTGCGATTTGTGTTTCCTGACTTATTTGCAATTGATGCCATCTATCGGGAAAAACGCTACGAATTTTTTCCCAGGCCCAATACATTGTCGGTGACTTGGATGTATCAGTTCAGCTAAAGCAGTATTCGTGAAAAGATATGAGCGTGGTTGGAGTAACGAATTATTCAAGATTCAACGAATACCAGTGAATCGAGGACCATTCGTGTATATTTTATACGATCTAAATAACGAGACTATCAACGGTATTTTCAACGAGGCAGAATTATCGCGAGTACGAGTGCCTCCGTCACCTGAGAATACGAAAGAGAAGAAGAGGACAAAGAGGAAGAACGCTCGGAATCACCATCCCTGATAAATATGAGCTTCAAGGATAGCTCTTTTTTTGTCGTACTACCGAGCAACAGTGGTATGCAGTATTTTCCGGATAATACGACGACGAAATTTATTACGAAACTACCGCTTGTACGAAGAATGGTCTGTTTCTCTTGTGGAAATTGCTTATCCGATGATTCTTTTACATATTCCTACTGTAGAAAATCTGGTATCTTTTGAGGATGGTGATTATGATTTATCGGGTTTAAATCTTTTAACACGGAGACGCGTAGATAGAGACTAACAATAAGTTGCATCTGGTGTATATCGCTCTACAGACGTTCTTTTGGAGAGTATAAATAAGTTACCTGACGAGGCCGGTCATCAGTGGCTTCAATTGCTTCCGAGCGGTCAGGTCGAAGTGGCGCGCGTATGCGACGATCTACGATACCACGACTTTCGCGTATCGCCCGCTATTGCAAGGCTACTCGGGTACTCGGAAGAGGACTGTAGGTCTGTAATGATAGAACCACATTTCGAAAACACGGTAATGATAGAACCACATTTCGAATACATGGTAATGATAGAACCGCATTTCGAATACACGGGGTCGAGGCCTGCATCTCTCACTGGTGCTATACTAGGCAGCATGTTTCTATACACCGATATCTGCGAAAGTTATATTACAGGCGATGTACACACGATCCTCTTACGAGTTGTTCCCATTGATGCTGATGACTTTCAGTATAATTCGATAAAAGTTGCATCGTTTTCGACGCCACGATATATTCCTCTCTTGCGCAACAATTTACACACTATCGAGATTGATATAAGAGACGAGTTTGGAAATTCTATACCATTCGAACAGGGAACGTTGACTGTGACACTACATTTCAAAAGGTTCCACGATTGATTACGCCACTATGGATGATGTTGACAGTGTGCAGCGCGGATGGAGCCTTTGCGGGTACGGCGGTATTAGTCATGTTTATATCGGAATGCCTAATAAACGTGAACACGGTATCGGCAGCTTTCTCGGGGGCCTGTTTCCTCAAGTGTTACCACTTTTAAAGAAGGGTGATAATGAAGTTGGAAAAGTGGCATCTCGAGCTGGTGTAAGCATAGCAGGTGATATCCTCGTTAGAAAAATAGTTGTGAAAGATGTTATTCGAGAAAGAGCGCGAGAATCCGGCAGTAATCTCAAACGCAAAGCCTCTGAAAAAATTGATACTCTCATGCGGGCATCCGGTTATAAAAAGCGCAAAATTTCGTGAACTGCTCATTCATCGAACGAACATAAACCACGACGTATCTACCGTAAAAAGGTAAGTGTAATAAAGTGAAAAGTCATAAAGAAGAAGAAGACGAAGAATAAGAACAATAAGAAGAAGAAAACTCGTCAACGAACGGTTGCTGATATTTTTGGATAGCTGAAAACAAGGAGGCATTTCTACATGGGCACTCGGGCGAGTGTCTTGAATCGGAACTTGAATTATTTTCACTCCCACCGACATAAACTACTATCAAAGGCTCCCATTGGGTGTATTATAAGCCAATTTCTTCGCTAACAGATAATTCACCTATTGCATTTGTTATTCCTAGACAGGACAATGAGTATATCGATCTGGCGCATACTATACTTAGTCTGAGAGTGAAAATAACATCTTCTTCTACGGAAATTGTCTCGGGTGTAACGCTGAAAATAAGTACCAACCCTGTAAACCGTCTCTTGCATTCTATTTTTAATCAGATGGACGTATACCTGAATCAAAAACCAGTTTCACCTCAAAACAATGCCTACGCTTATCGAGCTTACATAGAAACACTTTTGAATTACGGTTCAGCTGCCAAAAATTCGCATCTCATGAGCGTTCTCTGGTACGATGATACCCTCGGAAAAATGGATGATTTAACATCGGCAAATGCGGGTCTTGTAAAGAGAATACAATTTTTAAATGTCGGAACGACTGTAGACTTGCTTGGCCATCTGCATTGCGATCTATTCAACCAGGAGCGGTTTCTATTAAACGGTGTCGAGATGCGAATACGACTGGTGCGGTCTAGAGTACATGTAGTCTTGTGGGCGATACAAAGAATGTTTAATGCGCTTACAGATTCTCGAAGCATCGCTTCTAGTTCGTAGAACAAAAATAGCTCCTGGTGTGCTGCTCTCGCAGGCTAGAACTCTGGAAAAATCTGCTGCTAAATATCCTCTAACGAGAGTCGAGGTAAAGGCCGTTTCAATACACTCCGGTGTTCATGGAGAGACGATCGATAATATCATGCTGGGTCAATTGCCGAAGCGTATAATTATCGGTTTTGTCGTTAACAAAGCGTTTAACAGTGACTTCTGTACGAATCCCTTCAATTTCCAAAATTACAAGATAAATTATCTCTCGTTATATGTAGATGGTGCTGAAATACCTTCGAAACTGTTACAGCCTGATTTGACGAAAAATGTTTTCGGGAACTATAATACATTTCTTGAACGATGGTAATTCGATCGATCACGATAATTATCGCGATGGATACTGTCTGTTTGCTTTTGATTTGACACCCGATCTTTCGGCGAATAGCAATTCACATTGGAATTTAATAAAACACGGTAGTGTGAGAATAGAGGTACGATTTGATGATGTGCTTGCTGCAACGGTAAATTGTGTTGTCTACGCGGAATATGATAATGTCCTTGAAATCGATGCCTCTCGGCAGGTAATGGTGGATTTTACCTGACAAGCGAAAAAATGTGCCGATGTCGGAATTAAACCGTCTCGTTTTAAGAGGCATAGAAGCGTCTTTGTGAATAACTAATCAGTCGAACTTGAGCGTCTACATAGATTAGACATGAAAATGGATATGATCGTGGGTATACAGAGAATGCGCGGAAAAGACTCGGAATTTATTCCGAAAAAAATTGCCGTGATAGCAGTGGATAGACCGTACTCTGCTCATTGAATCGTGGCACCACCGTGTCACTTTGCCGAATTTCCGCAGTATTCGAGAAGCGAGAATAATTTTCTCTCGAAATGTTTTCATGGTCTTGAATGGTACGAGGGCGATGTGAACTGTAAACAGGCATACGCTAACTTGCGTGAACTTTCGCGAAAATCAAGGCGTATCTATACTCGCGGTCACGAGAAGGCTATACTTCTTTGCGATATCATGAGTCGCGGAATTTCCAACCTAGAGGATGAGGAGAGCGCTCCATCGTTCACATTTATGCCGAAATCTTTGCGAAAATGCTTCAGGCACGCTATGATAAACAATACAGCGTCTTCGCAATGCGCCAGACTTTCCAAATAAAAAATTGGCTTCACGAGCACCCATTTAAAGTACAATCGCACATAGATGTTTGGTCGGCGGACGAAAAGGAAGATAATAAGAAAGGTAAGAAATCTTTGCCATGCAGTCATGACACGATCGACGATGCTGTAAAATAAATTTTGCTTATACGTCTATCAAAGCGTATATGTCATCATTTAATCATTGACTACGTGTTCAGCATGAACACTAGACAAATCTACGAGTGCTGCAGTATCTACCACTTTCAACCGTTGCAGCATACCCAGCTGACAGAATTCCTCGTGTATGGTCTTTACCGGCCGGACTCGTAGTTAACACGGATAACCACGACGGACCTGGAGAGCACTGGATCGTTATGTACGTTAACCATCACGCAAAAGGAATGTACTTTGATAGCTACGGGCTACCTCCGATTATACCGCAACATCTCGCACGGCTACGAAGAAACTGCAAGTTCTATCGGTACGGCCTCAAGCAGCTACAGAGTAATACGTCGTATGTGTCTGGACAATTTGGTATCGCATTCCTGCATCTTATGTCGTGCGGATTCACCATGTCGCGATTTAATAATCTCTTTAGCGATAATGTAATGAAAAACGATAGAATAATACGAGAATGTTACAATGCTTTTAACTCTCGACGATCGGACAGTGATAAAAATAAATTTAGTTATGGAAGAATGTATGAGCGAAGATTACCGTGTTTGCAGGGATGTGCATGCGATGGTACATATGTGAAAAGTAATTTAAATAAAATATTGATTAATTAAAAACAAATACCTCGTCTTGCTGTGTCTCTTATTTTATAATTATATATAAATTATTACAATAATTATAATCGATGTCTCTCAGTACGGTATCATATTTTGCGCTTTTTACTGCAGAGCAAGCGTTTCGTGAGGTGCACAGCGCAAAGCGGTCTGCACGTGCAAAACCGCTGCATCCTTGCATTCAAAGCGCTGGACACCTAATTATGATTCAGAGGGGGTTTGTTATCTTCACACCCTGTGATACCCGCTAGCAGCATCCTGAGCATTTAGTCTGTCTTTAACTTCGTGATCGTGCAGTCTAAAAACGTATTTTTTCGCTATGTATCCGCGTTACGACACTAGCGTTTTGGGTGTTGCCTTTTGGTGTACCGTGTTCTATATCGATATGGATATGGTGGTTCATCTACGTATGACTGAAATGTGGGACGCATATGAGGAGATGGAGACAATTCTCCATTGTACATTTTATGAATCGGACCGTGAGGGCTTTAGCATCGCCCTGGAAGATATTTATACTGGGATAAGGTGCATGGTTGTGCATCATAGACGTGCGGTCCGCTGTGAGCTGATCCATGCAGACGATGACGGATACTTGGAGGTGCTCCTGATCGACCAGGGGTACTCGATATTCGTGAATTGGGATCAACTTTATTACCCTGACACTCTCAGCGCCATGATACTGGCGTTATGCATAAGGTATCGTCTGCATGGATTGGAACGGGTGGACGACGCTGGCCTAGTACCACTCCTCGAGTCGATGTGTGGTTCCTCCGAAAGAGCCGCGCGCTCAGCGTGTGACTAACGACGGAGGATAATGTGGACGTGGTGGACCATGTGATCGGGGTCCTCGGTGCCGAAATAGACATCGCATACGATGGCGGCGACGTGGACGAAGGCTTCGAGAATCCCGAGCTTCCTGAAGCGGCCGATGCTCGGGTGTGAAAGTGCGCGCACGTGTGTGCGTGTGTGATAGTGAGAGAGAGGAGTTAAAATCGCCGTGAAAGTAAGGTGGACGTCAACAATAGCAGAGGTGGTGAGTACCTAATTTTATTTTGTTTTCCAAGTATGTGTACACTTTTGCTCCATCCTGCTCTTATCTCTACTCTTCCTTGTTCACTACAGTACCCACACCACCTCACTTTACCATCTATACCAAACCGACACTGGTTAAGAAGAGTGGGGAGCGTGGCAGTGGAAAAGTGGGGTGGTAGGGCTATTCGCGGGGTGGGGGAATGAGTGGAGATAGGAGTGGGATGGAGCAAAGGTGTACAGATACTACTTACGTATCGTCCTGAAGTAGGGAAGTTATTTGAATCGGTAATGCGGGAAAGACTAAAATCATTACAATGGAATTATGAATAATGCTTAACTTATCAATGTCAGTTCTAAAATGTATGAAATTATTTTCTTCTTTTGTTCAAATCATTTCCATGAGAAGACGCTTGTTTAACGAAGATTTAAAAGCTAATATTCTAGAATTATCATAAGCATGTTTAGTTGAATTAACTTGACTGAGCAAGGTGGTGCGACCTTGATACAGGTTGTTGAACTTCTGTGTATGTGTGTAAGTGACTTAAAGCTTGGTGCGCTTCACGCGATACATTAAACTAAGGTGTGATTATAGGCGCCACTGTTATGAATACGCCGCGAAATAAATGAGCGTTCAACAGTTCGTTAACGGTCGATCTTCATCCTAAGTGAACGCGTTTTTCTGTCGCGACCGATGGAGTTAATTTTCTTATTGTTCTTTTAGCGCGGCTCTTATGTTTATAATAAAGTGATATACCTAGAAACTGCTTACTGCTGTTAATATAGTCCAACAGGTTATGGGCCCAGAACTTAAAGTGGTTTCTAGAAGTAGAGTCGTGCTCGCGTAGTATGGACATTCGGTACAACAAAACGTGTTTAGCTGGTACGCTATAGTCAAGAGACATTGTCGTAATCGTGCGGTCTTCGCGAAAGTACAGAAAAATCGGTCGGGAAACGCAAGTGGACAAAAATGTCGGACGAACTGACGACTCGGCACATGCCGAAATTCGACGGCAGCGATTTTACGACCTGTAAGTTCCAGATCACGAGGCTGTTCATAGCAAACGGCTTATTGAGGATTGTCGATGGTACAACAAAAGAAACAAGCGAGTACGGACGGAACAGCGTTGAGCGCATGGGAGCGCGAGAACGCGAAAGCGATATTCGCAATTTCTCCTTCGGTGGAAGCAAAACAACTCCGTCACTCATAACTTGTGAAACGGCTACTGAAATGTAGCTGAAACTCCTGATACCGCATGTCTCCTGGGGATTCTGTTGTCGAGCATTTCACAAAGATACAAAATCTTGCACAACAGTTAAAGGACATTCGCCAAAACATTGACGACGTGTCGATAATGGCAAAGATTCTTGGAAGCCTACTACATAATTGGAACGCAGTCAGGACGGCGTGGGATAGCAGGACCGAGGAAAGGTAAACGCTCGATAATTTAATGGTGTTGAGGATTGCCTTGCGTGGTGATTTTCAATCTGAAATATATTGACATGGAATGAGTTTTTATTCACGACAGGCGCGAAATAACCAGACCAAAGATGTAGGTAGAGAAAGTAGTTTTTATTCCACCTTGACTTGCTTTACTATAAAAAAATTGGTAAAATAAAAAAATTAATAAATTTAAAGTGAGTATAATGAGCTGCACATATAATTATTATATATTAATTGCGTGTCGAGATATGTGAGGTGAAACGTGATGTAGCCCGTGCTGCAAAGCACGCCACGAGGTAAGACTTTGAGGATGCACAAATTGAGATTTCCCTACCTCGCCGAGATTGAATTTGGTTAAATTATTTCGGTGCACGCTTACCGAGTATTTTGAGTCCTGTTGAGCACTTCTGAGTTAAGTAGATCCGGAGAAAAGCGGTGAAAAAGTCCTAGGTGAGAACATTTAACTGGTTATTTTAGGTCGTTGGACGATGGCTGTTCCTCGGGTCACCCCACACCAGCACTGCTAAGTCACGTCTGTTGTTCGACGGATGCTACGTAAACTTGATCTACCATCCAGCTCACCACCGCCAGTTGATCGGCCGTGACAAGTTGTTGTGGCACGGTCGGCTTGGAAAAACCCTGCCTTCGCCATTTAAGGGTCATTAGACAAGTTGGACCTACCCCCATAGTGGGGGAAGTGACTCTCTTAGCCAGTCCTGACGATCCGGCTAGGCCAGGGCCGTACCGGGTCGCCCGGACTGTTACCAGCGGGGGCCACGTGGAGGCGGAGTCACCAGCTTGCGCTCGGTCCCAGCAGGATAACCCGGAAAATATCCAGGTTGTTCGGTCTAAGCGGCTCGGCTGCACCGGCTGGCCACGTACGTTTTAAACGTGACCCGTGTACCTGCCAATCATAGCCACCTAGGTGAGAGCAGAAGTTTGTGATTTATGTCAACTCTCTTGCGAGAAGGCTGTACCTCGGGAAGAACCCACACCAGCACTGTTAACTCACGTCCGATGGTCGACGGACAATTATGTAATCTTGACCTACCATCAAAGCCACAAAACCTTTTGCCCGACAGAGTCCAACCCATTTAAAGGTTGTCCACGGCATAGCCGTGAGGCTGCAATAACCTCCCTGTCTCCCAATTAGTCCGAAGACTTAACGTCTCGCTTGGTGAGCACCCGAGCCTACACCTTGGCGGGGTTGCCAATTCCCGTACAGAAAAGACGGGACCCAGGGCAAGAAATCACGAAACACCTGACGTACTCCCGACCCTTTCCAGCGGCACGTACTTAGCCTGTTACAGAATACCAGACCCTGGTACAGCCACCTTCACCAGCCGAGATCTCTTCCAGCAGCACGTACTCCCGAGTTTAGTACAACGTACTCCCGACTCCGTACGGCCGCCTTCAAAAGCCTGGTACACAGGATCATCGTGGTCTCAATCTGGGTCGCACAGTCCACCATCTGTGTGTGCCGTACCTAGGTGAGAGCAGTGGTTGTAGCTGTCTATGCGGTTTTCACGAGAGTGTCGCAAAATTTCAAGATGGCTGAGCACTATGAAAGCGTCGTTGCGAGACGCCGCAGTCAAGCGAGAGAGCGATGTTAATCTCTCGCTTGAGTAGCATGCCTATGAAGCGCTGCCTCGGCTGTTCGCACGATAGCCGAGCGCAGTACAACACCAGTAGCAATGAGTCGATGCACGGTGATTATCGATCTCCGTGCGTCAGCTGATTTCTCAACAAATGGAAAGGCTCATTAAGGAGGAAAGTCAGTATTCCGCGAACGACGATCTTTCGAGTGCTTTTGCTACGGTTACTGTGTGCAAGAAAAAGGCGTCAGACAAACACAGTAGCTCGAAACCGTCGAAGAGCATGAAGAAGAATAGCGATTGTTTTTACTGTGGCAAGAAAGGACATTATGCAGGAAGAAGAAGAAGCGCGACAACGAAGGAAAAGGATGGCAAACTTCTTTATGCGAGCTATTGGAAAATTATGGATTCGTGACAACGGACAGAGACAAGAGCTTAATACTCTCTACGGGGAAGTGAGGCAGATGCTGTGAGGCGATGCGGACGATGTCTGGTTGACCGACAGTGCAGCATCCTGTCACGTTACTTTCCATAGAGAATGGCTCTCGGACTATCGCTCGATAAGCGGACAGACAGTGAAGCTCGGTGACAACGCTGAGTGTGGCGTGCGTGGAATCGGTAACGTGTACATCGAAAGACTCGTTCGAGGATCGCGGGAGACTGCAACGATTCGAAACGTGTTCTTCATGCCGATTTGAAAAAGAACTTGTTCTCGGTTGGTGTTGTCACGTCTGGCGGTTATGAAGTGTCACTAATGCGACATGAACGGTCTTATGTTCGCGAACGGTATAAAACAGAACAATGACGTTTACCACATGTTTTTCCGTGTGAGCAATCCGCGCGAGGCTCCGGAAGTGAACATTTCAATAAGTCTCAAGCAATGGCACGAGCGTCTCGGCCATATAAATCAAAGAACTATACGTGAAATGATAAACAATGGTGCGGGGAACGGAGTAAAGCTCGCAGATGAGAAAAACTTTTTCTGCGACGCGTGTCAGTTCGGCAAATCACACAAATTGCCTTTTAAAAACGTGGGTGACAAAGCAAGATACGGACCAGGTGAATTCGTGCATTCTGACGTGTGTGGGCCGTTTCCCGAACCATCAATAGGTGGGGTAAGATTCTTCGTGACATTCATAGACAAGACATCGGACTACATGCATGTGTTCTTTCTACAGCGCAAGAGTGATGTCTATGAGAAATTCAAATAATTCGAAGTTCTTCACGCCGATAACGGTCGCGAATATTGTAATGAAAATATGCGTCGGTATCACAAGTCGCGCGGAATTTGCATAGAAAATTCAGCTTCGTAACATACACCCCCGAGAAAAACAGTAAAGTGGAACGCGAGAATCGCACGATCATGGAAAGTTCAAGAACGATGATCACGCAACAGGATTTGCCAGTGATGTTATGGGCAGAAGCCGTAAATACAGCGGTCTACATCCTCAATCGTACTTGTCACAGTAAAAATTTGAAGAAGACGCCGTTCGAGATCTGGCATGGCAAGAAGTCAGATTTATCGCACATCAGAATATTTGGATCAACTACGTATGTGCATGTTTCTCAACAAATGCGTAAGAAACTTGACCCTTAAGCTACGCGGCTGATGTTAGTTGGCTATGACAATGATTCGACAAATTACAGACTGTTCGATCCAGACAAGCGGTCGGTAACTATATCCAGACACATAGCTTTCAACGAGCAGACCGATGAGGAGTTAGTGGTACTACCAAAGATGGAGGAAGCAGCGGAGAAAGCTTACGACGAGGGGAACGATTCTGAACAAGAGGACGACGAGCAAAACGAGTTTAACGACAACGAGGAAGAGGAACAAACGAAAGCCTCAAAACAAGTGGAGAATAAACAATGCGTGCTGGGAGATCGCTCAAGCATCAAGCCACTAAGAAAGTACGAAATGAACGTAACCGATCTCAGTTCACGGACTTTCAGTGAAGCAGTAAATGGATCCGAGTCCGAGCAGTAGACACGTGCAATTCGTGAGGAGCTAGAAGCGCATAATCAAAATAACACATGGTCGGTTGTGCCGGTGGACCAAAGCAAGAAGCTTCTGGACACGAAGTGGGTGTTCAAGATTCTTAAGGACGAATCTGAACGGATCAAGTAGTACAGGGCGCGATTGGTTGCGCGCGGATTTCAACAGAAAGAGGGGCTTGATTATACGGAGACCTTTGCTCCAGTGGTACGGTAAGATTATCTGCGGGTGTTCCTGGCGATGGCAAAACAACTGGATCTCGAGCTAATCCAATTCTACGTAAAGACGGTGTTCTTGCATGGCGAAGAAATCACTCTTGGTGATGCGTCAATTTTTGTTGAGTTGCAAATAGAATCCATATTCGGATCCACACTACAAGAACCCCACGAAAACTTGGAAATCCTATTCGACAGACTCAGACGAACTGGACTCAAACTCCAGCCTGACAAATGCGAATATCTTAGACCCGAACTCGAATATCTGGGACACTTGATAACTGCCAATGGAGTTAAACCAAACCCAAAGAAAATAGAAGCAGCCACGAATTTCAAACAGCCCACCACCGTGACTGAAGTGAAAGGATCCTTGGGACTCATAGGTTACTATCGCAAATTCATCAAGGGATTCCCCACCATCAGTAAACCCCTGACCATGCTAATCAAGAAAGACAAAAAGTTCTAATGGAACCCAAAAGCGGAAGCAGCCTTTTAAACACTCAAAAGGTCCCTAGTAACAACACCAGTACTCAGGTACCCTGACTATGGTCAAACCTTCACGCTCAGGACAGATGCCTCGTTGAGCTAGGAGCAATACTATCACAAAAAGGACATCCATGCTGTTACATCTCGCGCACACTAAACAATGCTAAACAAAATTACACCACCACACAGAAAGAACTGTTAGCCATAGTATGGGCAGTTTAACGACTCCGACAATACCCACTCGGAAGAACGTTTAACATCGAAACTGACCACAAGGCATTACTCTGGCTCTTCAACATGAAAGACCCATTATCACGACTCATACGATGGAGACTGAAGCTCGAAGAATACGAATTCCAAATCCAATACAGGAAAGGAAAGGAGAAGGGCGCAGCAGATGCGCTCTCCAGAGTATTCAACCTTCGGGAACTATTACAACAAGATATGGAAGACACCGAGAGCCAACAGCCTAACGAAAATAAACTCCCCACTCCGGAAGAACTGTATAACGACTATACCATCTGGGAAATAACTGAAAACCACACGAACATGATAAAGGATCTCGTTAATACCAACAAAGGACTATGGATACCAATCCAAAAACCAACAACCGAAGAAGACGATAACAACGTTAAACTCGAACCCTACGACGAGAAGCAATGGCTCAACGAACTTTACATAGCCATGGAATTCTTCAAAGCCCAGAAACAAAATCCGAGATTCTTGATTTTCGATCCCACAATATCAACATACGAGAAGAACAGAATATTTGATATCCTCAATTTCCTTGCTCACAAACAAAACGTACTCATGCGAGTATGCTATAAAGAAAAACAACTAGATAAAGAAGACAAGGAAAAACTTCTCCACGAAAATCACGGAGGACACTTAACTCATCATTTTGGCGAAAACAAATCCATCACACGATTAAAAGAAAAATATGAATGGAAAGGAATGGAGAACGATATGATCCGATTCATCAAAAAATGCCTTAGCTGCCAACAGGCCAAACTAACACGTATAAGGCCTAAAGCTCCAGCAGTAATCACCGATACCCCACGAGAGGCAAACGAAAAAATAGCCCTCGACATCTTCGGACCACTACCTCGAACCACCAAAGGCAATAAATATCTTCTAACCATTCAAGATACCTTTACCAAATACTTAGTACTGGTACCATTAAAACAAACATCGTCAGAAGATATAGCAAATGCACTCATTCAGCATTACATCTACACCTTCGGGACACTAAAGAATATCTTCACGGACCAAGGACAAAACTTCCTGTCTAACGTACTGCAAGAATTCGAAAGAAGTCTTGGAGTAACACCAATCAAGACTACAGCTTACCACCCACAATCAAACGGCTCACTAGAACGAACATTTGCTGTGATACGCGATCTCATACGTACCTCCCTAACCACTGAAGAAAGAAACCAAAGATGGGACGAAAATATTCAAACCATCAGTTTCGCATATAATACATCAAGACACGAAGGCCACGGACACACGCCCTTCGAACTCACCTTTGAACGAACAGCTCGACTACCCTTCTCAATCGACTCCACAAATAACCTAACGTATAACGAGTTGATCGAAAAATAGAAAAAGCGGTACAACGAAACACTCAAAAGAGCAAGAAACAAACTCATAGCTGCAAAAGCACGTAGCAAAGAATATCACGATAAAAACATCTGTCGAACTCAGCCAATTTACAAAATAGGCGACCGAGTCTGGGTAACATCTGATACCCGACGAAAGAAATTCGACGACTGGGAAGGCCCCTTCACCATAACAGCCCTCCATAAAAATAATAACCTAGAGATAGACAGAATCGGACAAATGTGGTCGAATCCACATCGACCGAACGCAACCTGTTCACAGGGGTGAAGCTCAAGCTGATCCTGATAACACTCCTAGCTGCAGCCGATGCCAAAATCCGGCAGACGCCTCTGAATGACTCCATTTTCTACCACGAGGACCTCGGAGAGTCAAGATTTTCCACAAGACATGGAGATTAATTGAAACTATTGACATCAGCAATCTTCTCACCCGCTACGATCAACTATGGAAGATGAACACCGATGCTGCAAACGAATGCCACACCAAGTACCACGAACACCTAGAAATCGAATTCATGCGCACCAGGCTGAAGAGAACCTACAACAACATCCAACTACTGGATCACCTTATCAGCTATCAGAAACGACAGAAGAGAGGACTAATCAACGCCATCAGGTCTCTGTCCAAAACCCTCTTCGGAACCCTTTCGAACGACGAACTAGACCACATTAATCAAGAAATAGACAAAATATACAAGGCCCCGTTGGAACCCCTGGTACGAATACCAGTCAGCATGCGACCCCAGAAATAACCAAACTTTCAGGAGAAAGTTCAATCTACTCTGGGGGGTGTAACGCTACGATGAGACCCGTACCTTGACCACTAGAACCTTGGACTCCAGTAGATATCGCCGGCCTATATTTACTCGCTTTCAGCCCAGACCAGGCAGTCTTCTACCAACAGGACTACAGTACGGTCCTCTCCAAGACCACATATTACGAGGATAAGTTAGCAATATTGTATTGAGAAACCATTTGCATAGTATCAATAAAAGAAAAGACAGTGACTCTATACTACGGTATCGAAATCACTCCTTTTTAAGAGGCTATTCTACGAATTATCCCCGTAACAGTATGTACGACGGGGAAATCGCCATCGCACGAGACGATGTATGTTATATGAGTCCTGTGTCTCGAGCCATGGTAAAACATTTTTTCGCGCCACTCTCCGATCCACCTGGGCCAAATTTTTTGCTTGAGAATAGGATGCAGGATGAGCGGTATCATAATAGATATTTTCAAGAATTTTCATAATTTTAACGACGTCCAGTTAAATAGATTTTTTTTCTTTTTCTTTACTAACTGTGTGGGCGACTGATATTCGCTGGAGTGTTGTTGGCTCTCTACAAGTACGTTGTTTTGCAATTGTTCGTCTTCTTCGTCCCCCTCCTGCCTCTCGATGATTTCGTTGTGCGCCGTGAGTATTAAATCTCTGTTTAAGTGTGCAGTCTCGGCCTCATAGTTGGTGCTCTTGCTGCTGCTGCTACTCGTGTAGTAACTCGGGATTGCCGATAAATTCACGTGGCATCTATATCATTCGCAGGTGTTTGGCAAAGTGCGATCGACCGAAGGGTTTCTCGCGTTTTCTAGCTCGCATAGCATTATTAACAAGATTAACGATATTGGAATTTGAAATTCTTCTGCGGTCTGTGGAAACAACACCGTTATGATCCCATGTCATTGTTTACTGACTGTGCTGCGATGCAAATTGCGTAGTAACGATATTGCTTTAGATAAAAAATTTTTTGGTACGTTATCGATAATAAGTGTGTCATTTAGCCGAGATTTTACTTCGTTCATTAAAACGTCGTCGATTTTATTCTCGCGGCTATCGAGTATTGCTATTTTTCGTTTTGACAGAATATTCGGTACTGTATTATCGTACTCGACCAAGTGTAGATAACGCTGTAGAACCTGATGGTGCGCTTTCCATTTCTCTCTCTCGCTCTTGTACGAGTGAGCGTTCAGAATTTCACTCAGCTCAGAGTCGAGACGCGATAATAGTGTGCCAGTGGTCTGTACGGAGAGCGACGACTCTGTAGTAGTAGTAGTCGTAGTAGCAGTAGTAGCGAGACCCGCGAGACGCTGTATGTTATCATGAGGAATAAGCACCATCTCCCCGACATATTCCATGATTCGTGTAGGCCAAGACAGGCACAAGAAGCAACTTGTGAAATCCAATATAGTGCTCGACGATGATCTTCATCTTACCATGCCAATTTCCCTTTTTGGCGGCTAGTCGTCGAAGAATTGTCGCGTGCCTCCGAAGATGATTCTTTTGCACGTTGTTCAGACTCACGTATCCCTGTAAAACATTTAGAGCACACTCGCATATACACCGTATAGGCGCTGCATCTACTTTGCGCAAAATTGCAGGTCGTTGCTCTTGCTTCAGATAACACAGTGTCTGCATGTTTGAGAAATCCTTGGCTGTAGTTGGAACAACCTGTGAATATATCGGAACTTATGAAGCTTTACTCAAGACAGGGTGAAAATAAACCAGACTCGTAGATGGTATTTTGAAAAAGTGGTTTATTACACCTTCCGCATGTCAGTTACAAAAATTAGTTTAATTTTGAAAATATAAAGAATATAAAAATAAATACACAATAAATAAAAATTAAATTCTGGAGTTTTTGGAAACTATGAGAAGCACACAATTACATTAATTGAGTGCTGGCATTGTAAAGTGATTGAATAATAATTGTATTAATTGTGTGCTGTGTCTAATATCTGTGGCGTGTACGCAGTGCAGCCAGCGCTGCGGAGCATGCCACGCAATGAGATAGATGAGTGCGTAGACAAATTCAATGCCGCTCAGCAAATATTCAATGAGATAGTGAATTGAAATTTACAGAGTGTGAGTGCTAGCACATGCAAAACTGACCACTGAGTTTAATTCTATTGTGACAGGCTGTGAAGCAGTCTACGCGACAGAGCATAGCAATGCTCGCTTGAGGATGCACAAAATGATCTGACTGAATTCACAATACTTTCCCAGCACGTTTGATTGGAGGAAAGTACAGCGAATTGGTAAAACACACGCAATTATATTAATCGAGTGTGCTACAGGTTGAGTGAAAACGTGGTGCAGCCCATGCTGCAGAGCACGCCACAGGGTGAGACCTTTTATGATGATGTACCGATATATGAATCTCCTCACCGTCAGTGAATTATGTTAAATTATGACGGTGTACTCTTACCTTAATTTGAGTCCTGGTGAGAAAGAAGGAGTTGAGAAGATCCAGTTGAGAGATGTAAAAATTGTCCGAGCCTTGCAAATGCGTGCGCTGTTCGATGCGGGTTTTCACGTAACTGTCGTTGGGCGCTGAAGTCAGTTGAGAGAGATAGCCGGTGAGCGAAGCCGAAGTCAAGCGAGAGAGATCCTCTCGCTCAACGCGGCATGCCTACGAGGTACAGCCTCGCCTCCGCGAAGCCCTGCCTCGGCCATCTCCGGCCCAACCGAACGCAGCGTGCTAGAGCACAGTAACAGGTCGACGCACGGCAAATATCGATCGTCGTGCGCCAGCTGATTATCCAACACTGCAATATAATTATTTGCTTTTTTTCGAGAGGTCTGTGCAACGCCATTACAAGCGCATTACTGGTACATCGCGCGTCGCATCGCGAAATTAAATGCTATTTGAGGCACGTAAGCGTAATGGTATTGGACATCGGAAAATCGACAATTATCAGGCGTCGATTGTTTCAAGTCGAATAATAGATAGCCGTGCGGTGCAGCTGTTGCATCGAAATATACCTCCTGTAAAAACCTTGGATTCTCGGGACATAACTGGCGTGCTAGATGTTGAATTTGCGCGCGATCTCGAGGATTTTTTTAAACAACGATATAATTAGCGTTTAAGAAAACATCGCGCTGCCCGTTACCTTGATGGAAGAAATTTTTCGTGATGAAAATGACACTAAGATTTTTATGATGGCTACCCTTGCTGAAAAGATCGACCACGGTATTGTTCGATGCCTCGCGCATTAGATCGTCAATGACCACAAGTTTAGACCTCGTATCATTCGAGTAGTCTGCTGCTTGCGGTAAACCCTCGCGAAATTCGATTTTATCACAGTACTCTGAATACCCAGGCTGCTACTCTGAGTAATAAAAAAGTATACGCTCGAACGGGACATTCGTCATTTCGCGCATGTATTTAAAGAATTTTTTGACAAAATATGTTTTATTACAGCCCGTATGACCGCTTTTCACGGCGGTCCATGGATGTTTCCAACGTGTATCCATATCGATGAGTATCTATCAAAATCAATCAGCTAACTCTTAAATAAGCTTGTACCCCCACGGCGGCGACGGGACTACGGTATTAGCTATTTTCACGGCCTTGACGACCTGATAAGGCGAGGCGCGCCTGTACTAGCTGATGAAGCGCGTGCCCGCGGTATAAGCTGATGTTTACTCCGTATGTAAATTAAATAACGATAGATTTTAATTACTCACAAATAAAGCATTATTTTTATTTCACTATGCACGCAGCTCTTTGTGCAAAATTTACGAATCATGTAATTCTAAAAAGCAATATTATATCCACGGGGATAGCACAAGAACGTTTCACCTATTTCACCCGGAGCCTCTAGCAAATATGCTGCCGGCTCTTGTCATGGAGTACTCGATATGCGGGCTCGTGCGCGTGGATGTTATAAATATTGAGAAACTCATCGAAGAAGCGTTCGGTAGCGATGCCTTGATCGCTGTCATGATGCGACCCCTTGCAGGCCATAACGTTCCGCGGGTTCGCTTAACGAACGGGGAGCGCGCGGATGTGGCAGCGGATATTATAGAGGCCCTCGGTCATGAGATAGACATCGGTTACGATATCGATGCCGTGGACGAGGGCTTTGACGAGGTGACCCTGTCGGACGAGGACGTAGCAAGAAAAAAAAGACACGATGCTCTGTGTGTGAGTGTGTGTGTGAGAGTGAGTACATTCGAGAGACAGGAATGTAAAGTCGCCGCTGGACGAGGGTGGATGCCGACAACAGCTGGGGTGGTGAGTACATAGTTTTTATTCATTTTTCCAAGTATGTGTACACCTTTGCTCTGTCCTGCTTTTATCTCTACTCTTCCTTGTTCAATAGAGTACCCACACCACTTCACTTTACCATCTCCACGTTACCATCTCTACGTTACCATCTCCACGTTACCATCTCCACGTTACCATCTCCACGTTACCATCTCCACGTTACCATCTCCACGTTACCATCTCCACGTTACCATCTCCACGTTACCATCTCCACGTTACCATCTCCACGTTACCATCTCCACGTTACCATCTCCACGTTACCATCTCCACGTTACCATCTCCACGTTACCATCTCCACGTTACCATCTCCACGTTACCATCTCCACGTTACCATCTCCACGTTACCATCCCCACGTTACCATCTCCACGTTACCATCTCCACGTTACCATCTCCACGTTACCATCTCCACGTTACCATCTCCACGTTACCATCTCCACGTTACCATCTCCACGTTACCATCTCCACGTTATCATCTCCACGTTACCATCTCCACGTTACCATCTCCACGTTACCATCTCCACGTTACCATCTCCACGTTACCATCTCCACGTTACCATCTCCACGTTACCATCTCCACGTTACCGTATGGTGAAGGAAGGAGTGGGGATAGGAGTGGGATGGAGCAAAGGTGTACACATACTACTTACGTAGGTAGAGGTCTAAGTGTTAAGGAAGGAAATTACAAATATACTCAGGGAAAAGAAAATTATAGTCTTTATTCAGAGGAGCCACTAAGGGTTCATTTAACTCCGTTCAGTCTTTCAAGTTTGTTTGGTTAATCAGATAGTTAAAATAATTTTTATATCCTAATTGCATCAATATTAGAAACATAATACAGACACCACATAAAATCAATTTCAGTACCAACAGGACTGTCTGTGGAATGCCCAGATGGGCTGACCAACACTAACACATAGACCATCTTGCTGTGCCGCGTATGGCGCTGGCCAGGGTATGCACCCGTCCCCCCAACCGAGAACGACTCGCTCGGTCCGAACGACAATAAAAGAAATATAGCGAGAATCGACAAACTATTCTATTATTATACGTTGTATTAAAACATCAAACTGTAACATCGTATCAAATTGTAAAGGTACGGGAAACCAACCGAAGAAACAATTTTTTAGAGAAAAAATTGTTCCTTTTTAAGGAGGGAGGGATGTTGTGCCGCGGAATATGCCATTTCATGGTATTCTCTGGAATATTCCATAGCTGACATAGCTAACGAAACATCGGAATTCGTTCAAGACAGGAAACGAAGTCCAATGCCTGACCATACGATCGACGCCAAGAACGCCGACGCAGCATGAGGCGATTCGCTCGACGATCGAGGATAGGCTAAAGCAAAAATTGCTAACAAAGGGATTTTCGCGAACACAGTTAGCAACTGCTTTACGAAAATCAGTTCTAAAAGTAGACTCAAAGAGAACAGATTGGTTCCTTATCCATTACTCGAAACAACATAATTATTGTACATTTTTTTATTGACTTTTAAATAGACAACAGAAAGTTACCATTGCCTATAATGAATACACTCGAGTACTCGAATACTCGAGATACATCTCCTAATCGATAAACAATCCCAAAAAATAATAACTTTTTAATATTATACCGAATACCGAATAATCTAATTACGCGGTATCGACATAACATTTGGTGGCAGCGGTGGGATCTGCTAAAGTATAAGTGATACGTGATTTATTTGGACAAAAAGTGTCTTGGACAAAGTAAATAAGGGTGACTTAGAAGTGACGACTACGACTTGTGCAAAGGACGCCAGTGTTGTTCGTGAAAACCCGACTAAGCTAACGCGAAGGCGCGAAGTGTACGTCGGTGCGGTGTGACATATCGGTTAACCGTTTAAAATCCCGATTGACGGTGTCACGTCAAGTCGCGAAAAAACGCACAAAGTGTGCAACCAAGTACTCGAACAGCTACTTGCGAAGAAGCCGTCGTGCAATCATTGGCGACGCACCAAGGACGAGCCCAGGAACCACCGAAGGAAAAGTCAACTGCGTAAGGAAGGACGTCAAGGACCGTCTACAGAGAGCAGCTGTAGGACGCCAAGTAAACAGCACCCAGAACATCGCCACGGAAAGGATCATCTACAAGATCATCATTCTGTAAATGGCGGTTATATTATACTAATACATATTGCCGTAATAAGCCAAAGCCAGTTAGAACAGATATTAAAAAAATATATATATTCCACAAGATATATATTTCTTTCGAGATTTTGTGGGTATATTTTACAGTATTGTTCACCGCAAAATTAGCAACATGTCGGGATTTAGGGGTGCGAAACCGAAACGCAGGCGTAACTCGTTAGAAACTACGATGCCCGTCGAAGGAGTAGACTCCACGGCTGGGTTAGCTGCAGCGGTAGGGGACATTGCGTACAGAACGCACAGAGCGCTTACGGGGCTCCCACCGTCGGGACGGATCCCCGCTGACAAGCAAGAGGCCACGCAGGCCGCGTCAGGGGTGCGTCGTTTCGGGATCACAGTAGTATACAGTAGTATACACAGTAGAACGATAGATCGTGTAGGTTTTCCGACAGCTACCGGTACGATGACGCGGCCACCACTGCCGGAAAGAGTCAGGCAGCGATACGAAGCGGTTGACAGGAGTCACCGTGAGTACGAGCGGGCTCAGCGAGAGCTTGAGCTGGAGCTAAGGCTCCAAGGCCGCGACGCGCAGTCGGCACGACGAAACCTCGTGGACACACTCAACGAGGTAGGTGCAGATGAGTTCGAACTCATCCGGTCCCTGCGGAAGCAAAATGCCGAATTATTGCGGAGGCTGGAAGAAGCAGGGTTGGGAGAACACCCGACACCACGACCGCGGTCAAGGCAAACCCGATTCGAGCTGGATGCCTTCCTACGATCCTGCGAGGCCGTTTTCAAGTGAGTTGCGCCCAGGGATCACGAGATCCTGTTAGAATTGGTACTTAGCAGCAAGCTCGAGGGTAGGGCGGCCAGAGAGATAAAACATAAAATCATTCTCTCGATACCGCAGCTCAAGATCGAGCTGGAGGCCCTGTACGGGAAGTGGAAGTCGCTGCCCGCGTTACAGGTAGAATTCAACTCCCTCCGGCAGGGCCAGGGCGAGGATATCGCGGTATACGCCTCCAGGACAGAGCGTATCACCGTCGACATTATAAAAAAGCTCTGCGAGGAAGCCGTCACGACGTCGGAAATGCGCATCATTGAAAAGATAACGCGGAAGAGCGCCCAGGCCAACTTACAGAACGGACTGCATGGGCAGGTCCAAATCCTGGTGAGATCACGCAATTACACCACCCTCCATGAGTTTGTAACGGGAGCAATAGAAATTACGAATATGGTACAGCCTAAGGGGTACGTGGAGTATCAAGCCACCCCAGAAGGTCTCAAGGCGCACTATCCCGGCAGGGAGAAAATAGTTTCAGCTGCAAAAAAGCTGGACACATCGCTCGAAACTGCACCCGGAAATCGGGAAGAGTGAGCTTGCCGATGCCCAGTGAAAATAAGTCCATACACAACGTCGACATTGTGTGCAATTACTGTCAGAAGGAGAGCCACGTGTGGAAGGACTGCAGAATGAGGTTGTCACAAAACAGGAGCGAGCCAGCTCAGACATCACAACAGCCCCGACGTCAGAGGGACTCAGGGGACAGGACGAAAAAAACCACAGTAACAGCAGGAAATAGTCGAGCTAATACAGACGCCCGCCCACTGGGAACGATGAGACTGAATAGTATAACGGCCCAACAAAGACCTGCGCGCAAGCAAAAGAAAACGACTCTATAACTGCTACAGGTAACGTTGCCGGCGTCGAGTGCCACTGCCAGTGACTTCGATATCGTCGCTCCGTTGGCCGTGACCGGGGTACTCACCCACAAGGCAGACACCGGGGCGCAGTGCAGCATCATCAAGGAAGGCTATCTCAAACCAGAGACCATGGTGAAAGACTCCACTGTAGAACTGCGGGGGGTGGCGGGCAAAAAATTTACTCCGCTAGGAATAGCAAAAATCGTGCTTGAGACACCGGCTTTAAATGTAAAGCATTGGTTTTACATCGTCCCGAACAACGTGCCGCTGAGGGTCAACGGACTGCTCGGAATGGATTTTATCAAACGCCACAAAGCAGATATCTTGCACGGCGAAAAACTTAAACTATATGGATATTGCATGCCACTTCTGGACGGATCGATCAATATAACAGCTGCCGCCACGCAGCGAGACTGTTGCGTATGCCGCGACCACGAGTAAATTTATCGGTCTGTTCTCGAAAATGGAAATCTGGAACGGAGTATTTATGGGCGCCTGCATGACGCCGCCGCACGGTAGTAGCTGTGCAGTAAATTTAATAAACGACACCGAGCAGGCTGTTGAGGTACAACGCCCTGTAGTGGAACTCGAGCCGCTAGAGATAGCGGCAGTGGATGACGGTCTCGAAGCCTCGACGACCGAAGTATGCACCGTTAGCGCGGACCGAGGGGCTGACCGCTTCGCGCGACTAGGTGAAGAGCTAGACACAGAGAACCTCAATAAGGAAGAGCGCGAAGCGCTCAACGATATCACTAGGGAATATGAGGATGTATTCCACCTGCCAGGGGACAAGCTGCCATGTACGCCAATGGTGGAGCATGTGATCCCCCTTAAGGAAAAGGTGCAGCCCATTAAGGTGTACCCATATAGACTGCTGGAAACCCACACAAAGGAAGTGGAAAGGCAGACCAGTGAAATGCTAACAGAAAGCATTGTCCAACCCAGCAGAAGTCAGTGGAATGCGCCGCTGCTAGTCGTGGCGAAGAAACCCGAGGCTGCCGGAGTAAGGAAGATGCGAATAGTAGTGGATTTTCGGAAATTAAACGAAGCCACCATAGGGGACTCATACCCACTGCCCAACATCACGGAGATATTGGAGCAGTTGGGACGAGCCCGATATTATAAGGCCTTGGGCCTCGCCTCAGGATTTCACTAAATCCCGATAGCGCAGCAAAATAAGGGGAAAAAATGCATTTTCCACTCCGCAGGATCATTTTGAGTATAACCGAATGCCTTTTGGACTAAAAAACGCACCACCGACTTTTCAGAGGCTAATAAACTCTGCGCTGGCTGGTCTACAGAGAGTCAAGTGCAACGTGTACCTCGATGACATTGTGATACATGGGAAAACCTTCAAGGAACACAACGACAGGCTGCGGGAGGTGCTGCGGCGTCTGAGAGGGGCAAAACTGGCAGTGCAACCTAGCAAGTGCCAATTCCTGCGCAAGGAAACGCAGTACCTCGGCCAAATACTTTCCAAAGAGGATGACTAGCCGAGTATTACCGGAAATTCATCAAGGATTTCTCGAAAACCGCAAAGCCGCTCACAGAATTAACCCAGAAAAGGTTTTAATCCGAGTAGACTGCAGTAAGAGATGCTGCCTTCGAAGAACTCAAGACAGCGCTTACCACAGGACCAATATTGCAGTATCCAGGATTCGAAAAGCCATTCGTTGTGACAACAGACGCCTCAGATCGGGCGCTCGGTGCGATCCTTTCGCAAGGCAAGATCGGGGACGATTTGCTCATATGCTACGCGAGCCGCACCATGACAAAGGCCGAGTTGAATTACACAACTACGAAAAAGGAACTACTCGTGATAGTTTGGGCCCTTGCTCAATTCCGGCCATATATTTATGGTACTCGTTTCACGGTCGTGACAGATCACCAACAACTCACCTGGTTGTTCGGAGTAAAGGACCCAGGTTCGAGACTAATGCGTTGGAAAATAAAATTGGCGGAACATGAGTTTAATGTCGAATACAAGCAAGGTGCGCGCAACACGAATGCAGATGCGCTAAGCCGTATATTCCTTACTACAAGGGCATAAGCGAGAGCAAAGAACGTAGTCTGTGGGTCGGAAGAGGACAGCACGACGGGGCAACTCAGCACAGTGAATGACCGCACAGAGCGGAGGGCCGAAGATACCCCTTATAGCCATGGTAGCTCGTCGGAGCGAGTGGTCGAGCTCGCCCACGAGATAGGAAAGGACAGCACGCGCCCGCGTACGGACAGCCGCACAAAGCGGAGAACCGAGAATACCACGGGCCAGCACAGCAACAAGGCAGAGAGAGGCCGCGCCGGCCAATGCTCCAGAAGAGGATAGAGAGATCCGCAGCATGCATACAGGACGCTCTACTGATCTCCACAGCCCCGCCGGGACGCCGTGCGGTCGGGGAAGGGGCAGACCACGCACGCTAGCAAAGCAAGGCACGGATAAGACTGCGAGAATCGCTGAAAAAGACAGAGTGAGCGTAGCACAGTATGGCCGATCCGCGAGGCGCGGAAGGCCGCGAAAATAAGACTCACAAGCCTGCTGAGGATGCAAGACACGGCGGGGGCCGCAGCCCGCAAACCTCCAACAGCACAAACGAGGACAGCATTATAAAAGCGAACAGCGACTATCGCAGTGGCGTAGCCAGCCCCTCCACCGATGACCGCCTGAAAATAATAAAGGAATATCACCACATCCCCATAGGAAGGCATCAAGGTATACGGCGTACCCTACATCGGATCTGGACCAAATATGACTGGCCCGGCATAAAAAGGGATTTGGAGAAATATATTTCATCCTGCGAGTCCTGTCAAAAGAATAAAATCAGGAAAAAGGGACGAGTGCCGATGGTGGTAACGGACACCCCATCAAGGTCGTTCGAAAAAGTAGCGGTCGACATAGTAGGACCACTACCTGAAAGCGCTTCCGGGAAAAAATACATACTTACGTTCCAGGACGCTCTTACGAAGTAATGAGTAAGCGCAACGATCCCCCTGCTGAATCAGGAGGCTTCGACAGTAGTAAGGGTGCTTGTTGAATAATTAATTTGCCGGCACGGAACACCGGAAACGATACTGTCGGACCAGGGTACCAACTTCCTCAGCTCGACCTTCAAAGAGATGTGTCGACTACTGAAAATTAAAAAGATACAAACGACCGCCTACCATCCGGAATCGAAAGGCGCCCTCGAAAGGTTGCATCGCACCCTCGCCGAATATCTGAAAAATTTCATAAGCGAGGATCAAGGAGATTGGGACGAGTGGCTGCCGTACGCAATGTTTACGTACAACACCACTCCACATACGGAGACCGCACTGTCCCCCAGCGAAGCTGAATTACCGACAGCCGTAAGGCGCCGCGATTACGCGCCGCATGGACGGTAGCACACGACAATCTGGAAAGCGCCAAAAGGAAATCGAAACACGCGTACGACCGCAGCGCGAAGGTACAGGAGTAGCACGTCGGCGAACGCGTTCTCCTGCGTCACGAGACGGTGCGCAAGGGACGATCAGCCAAGCTGACCCCGAAGTGGACGGGACCTCACGAAATAGTAGAGAAGAGGCCCCCCATCAATTAAGTAGTCCGGAAGGGACGTAAAACCCAGGCGCGGCACGCGAACCGCCTAAAGCTCTTTATAGAGCACTAATAGCTCAGGAATTGAGGGATTCGAATAGTTATAGCCAGTGAAAACTAAAAATCAGCTAGAAAAGCAATGTGGGTAGGAGCCCCTCGGGACGCAGGGTAGGGAGCTCCAATAAAGTAGGAGAGGTCTTAGGAGACCTAATTTTATCGACAGAAAATAGAGGGTCATTCCGAGACGAAAATACATGATAAATATACATACGGAAAAAATATATTGAACGAAACAATTGAGAAGAAATTGAACTTTAATTACGCAATCCAGAGAGGACGGAATACTGCGGCCATGCATGAAAACCACCTCGAAAAATGTATAGAATATTAATGCTGACTTATCTTGAAATATTTCCATATTTCAAGATAATATTAATATTTATGAAAAAAATATTATATTACACTGGTTAAGTCTCAGAGTGAGGAAAAAAGTACGCGTAAGCAATCTAGTCCCAAAGCTGAATGGAGCACAACCAAGCGTCAACACTTATGCGACTGGCTGACCTAAAGTCCTAATCTACGCGAAAATGGACACCGATAACGGCGAAAAATGCGCAAAAAAAGTTATCGAACTAACCCATCCCCTAATCGTCTCAATGCAACAGCAAGGGTGATGGCTATACGTCGCACCAATCCCAGAACCCGTAGGAATAAATTGTGGGAAAAATCCCACTCAGCACGAAATATTAAACAATTCGGGAATACTGGCATTGGTAGGCGTATGTATAGTAATCGCCCGAGATTTCAGCATCAGAACCGTCGGGCGAACGTCGCAGGTCATCCGGGAAAACTACCTTCTGTCGTTTAATTAAATTACCAAATTAACGGAGATTGAAGCTCAGGCGCCCCCGACGCAGACCGAGAGGACCATTCCACTACAGAGCGTGCTGCAAGACCCAGAAGAGCTTCGAAAGCTTGGAGCTCGAGCCGACCAAATCATGGAAACCCGCAATACTGCCGGATACGGGATGCAGCACATCCACAACCTGAGTTTCTACTCACTGGGTGCAGTAGCACCAATAGCCTTAGTTGGCTACGTTCTGTTTAAATGTTACAGGTACTGTAATGTGGCAGAATATTTTGGCTGCGTCCTCCTCGCTCGACGACTATCCACACGATCGCACAGGGCTGGAGGGATAATTTACATACTTTATTGGATTATTTATTTATTTTTTCTTGTTTTATTTTTTTTTTAAATATATATTACGATTTGTACGACCGAACGGAGAAGAGCACCGCGTCTACTGATAGCTCTCTGGATTTTACCTTTTGCAACGACCGGCTCTTTTCATCTTTATCTATTGGGAAATATCGTTGTCCCGCTGGATGTTTATCAATTAGCGATACGCCGCTATCTATTGTCGGCTGGCACGTAATAGCAACGATCCATCAGTCGTTTGGGGTTCACCGGCCGGACAGAGCTACACACCCCGAGGATCGGTTGTTAATTTTATGCGTCGTCCAGCTGAGGCGCTTCGGTGATACCGATTCCCCCAATCGACCGAGCTCAGACCGATAGGTGGGGATCATAGTTCACGGGCGCGCGTGCCGGCAGGACCTCAGGGCTTTTTTCCCGGTGATCGTAGAGTAAGGAGGACGTAGCTCTTTGTCTCCTCTTTGGTGTATCGTTCAATCGCTGGCAATATTCGAAAACTTATTCAACTAACGATCAACTTGCCCGAAATTCACACACGCTGCCGTATATTATCTGGAAACGAAGAGTGAGGCCAGTACGACACTCGAGATTTCCCGGAAGTTGAGGAACCTCACATCGTCATCGTCCCGGTGAGCTCTCTTCCCTTCTACGGTCTTTCGCCATTATTTTATTATTATTTTTTTAATTCTTTGTAAAATTTTATGCGAACTTGGTCATACCTACGACTCTTGTACACCGCGGGCAGAGTATGAATTTGTATCAGGAACCGCGGCGTCCATAGCCTGTAACCTCGAGATCGTTTACTGGTAAAAGCCGGAAAAAAGTCACTGTATTAATTAATTGTTTTCTGCTGACGGTTAAACCGTGCGCGAGTTGGGCCGTTATCCCCAAGTGTGATGGTTTGTGTGGGATTTGAACGGGATAGACCGCGTCACGGATTCTACCGAATTATGGACTTTAGATTTAAATGATTTAGTTTGAGTTTTCTTCCGGTTCGATTTAGAAGGTCGCGCGCGCGTTAGTACGTCGTCCCGTTGTGTGTTTTGTGTGAAAGGGACTAGCACGTTATAGACCGCGTCACGTATCATTCAAATTAATTGGCGTTTCTCTGTCTTATTTATCTATTTATTTATTTATTATTTTTGGACTTTGTTTTACCATTATCTCAGAATCGCGGAAAGCGTAATCGGCCGTCGTCCCGTATTTTGGACGTGGATTCGAGGGACGTGTACGGTCTGAGGCGTATCTCGCGTCGTTAGATTGTCCATTACGTTTTATTATATTTTATTCGACGAATTAATTATTGATTGATATTATTATTTTGACGTAAATTATTTTATTATTATCGTTTTTTTGTTATTATTTAATTATTAGTCGTTATTTATTCATTTATTTATATTTTATGAACTGCTGAAGATTCCTGGGTTTCTGTCTTTTATATGGTATATAAAATTCGAGATTGAAATATCGAGCCGTTGGTAGCTTTGCGTACGTGACCTTCCGACGCACAGTAGACGCAGAGCCCGAAATCGTGGCAGAAAAGTCAGAAAAAAATGTTTACAATCGGGATATTTGAGCAGGCAGTCAGGTAGAGGACTAATGGCTGCGTTAAATTGTAAAAGGGGAACCTTTTTCACCGTATACCTTCGTCGCTGCGTCAGTTGGAAGTTAGCCTTCGAGACGAGTGTTCGCATCGCGCGCTGAACGAGCGAAAACTACCGTGACTTATAAAATCGATAACTTTAAAGTGAAGTGTTTTAAATCAATCCGGAGACATGGATACGACTTCTGGAGGTATGTAGAAGATATTTTTACATTGGTTGAGTTTAAAATAAATATGTAAATTATTGAAGTGTAGTATAAACTACTGCATAAATAAAGTGAAAGAATTTTGTAAACTTATATTTTCAACTATCCGAAAAGTTATACTTTCTGCCATATTCTGCGACAGCCAATGTCTAGGCCTTTAGTTTATTATGTAAGCTTGCGAAATTAACAGGAATTAGCTGCCTAGAGCTGCCTAACTTTGTCTGTTATGGTTTTTGGCAACGTAAAACAGGCGGTTGCCGACCGTGCACGCGCGCGCGGCGCCATACGCCATGCCATGGGGCCATTGAACAGCTGCTACTTGAGCAATAGGACTATATCCATACATATACCATATATAATATATATATATATATATACATATATATATACAAAATACAAATTCAAGTAAATCATTTATATATCTATTTTTGTAGACATACAACAATACATACATATGTAAGTATATACTAAAGTAATTAATTTAAATCGTCACATTTTATTTATATTTGATACATTTTTATTATCAGGAGTACAAATTGAAAATGCGGGATTTTTTTCTATTTTTGAACGTTTATTCTGAAAAAATGGTAACAAATGAATTATTCAAAGTATTGTCCATCGCTAGCCACAACTTTTTCCCATCTTTCTGGCAATTTACGGATACCGTCGCGAAAAAATTCGGCCGGCTTGGCTGCTATCCAGTCATCGACCCATTTTTGGGCTTCTTCGTAAGAATGGAAGCGCTGGTCAGCTAGGCCATGTGTCATCGATCGGAAAAGGTGGTAATCGGAAGGAGCAATATCTGGGCTATACGGCGGGTGGGGTAAGACTTCCCATTTCAGCGTTTGTAGGTATGTTTTGACCGGCGCTGCAACATGTGGCCGAGCGTTGTCATGTTGCAAAATTACTTTGTCGTGTCTTTGCTCGTATTGTGGCCGTTTTTCTTTGAGTGCGCGGCTCAAACGCATCAATTGAGTTCGGTATAGTGCTCCTGTGATGGTTTCGTTCGATTTCAATAGCTCATAATACACCACACCCAGCTGGTCCCACCAAATACAGAGCATGAGCTTGGCGCCGTGAATATTTGGTTTGGCCGTCGATGATGATGCATGGCCGGGGTAACCATATGATTTTTTGCGCTTCGGATTATCGTAATGGATCCACTTTTCATCACCAGTGACAATGCGATGCAAAAATCCCTTCCGTTTTTGCCGTTCGAGCAGCAGTTCGCATGCAAAAAAACGGCGCTCGACGTCTCTCGGCTTCAGCTCATACGGCACCCAATGTCCTTGCTTTTGGATCATTCCGAGGGCTTTCATACGATGGGAAATGGCTTGTTGTGTCACTCCCAATGAATCTGCGAGCTCTTGTTGAGTTTGACACGAGTCTTCATTGAGTATTGCCTCCAATTCAGCATTCTCAAACTTTTTCACTTGGCCCGGCCGCTCTTTGTCCTCAACGTCAAAATCACCACTTCTAAACCGCACAAACCATCTCTCGCACGTTGAAACCGATGGAACATGACTCGGATAAGCCTCGGAGACCAATCGATGTGCTTCAGCAGCACTTTTCTTCAAATTAAAGAAGTAAATTAAAACTTCCCGCAAATGCTGTTTTGTTGGCACGAAACTCGACATATTGAGAGCTCAAAAAAACTATGAATTTGACACTGCGACAAATTGACACATACTGAAAATTAAAGCTATAAGACGTAGCTTTGACATGAACATAGTCACAGTACTGCCTGATGCGTATAGCGTTAGTAACGCCATCTGTTATCAAACCCGCATTTTCAATTTGTACCCCTGATATATATATAGGTATATATGGGGCATTCCACGCCAAATCGGACAGTTCAATTTTTTTTCCCTTGATTTTGTCATATTTTCATGTACTCATCAAAAATCGGCTTCTGGTACATTTTGAGATGTTTTTGGTCACCCGTTCAAAAAATATTTGTTTATGTTTTTTTGCTCATAACTTCTTTCATAATAGTCTAAATTCAATTTTTTTTTCATAACTGTTGTTTTTTATGTACTTTTCAAAAAAAAATACGAATAATTATTGCGGCTACTTATTTGTTACAATAATTAAAATTCATTAAAATTTTGATCTGATCCTTCAACACAAATTCTATACAATTTTATGTCTTTATTACAGGGTCCCATTACGAAGGAGTACATTTGACGAGGAAAGAATTATATCTTATTATAAAGGATAATTTGAACGATAATTTCGCTACGTTATTGAATTTCGTGGAAACTAAAATTTCCGAGAAAAGTGGACGTAAAGTTGTGGTGCCTGAGGACTCGAGAACCGCCTTTTCAATGCTGTTTAATAAAATAAGAACCAGGTGGCAAGAAGCTAATAGAACATCGGACATTTTCTTCAAGAAAAACAGTAAATGGCTTAGCGGGCAGGTATATTTTGCCGTACCTACAGACACTGTTGAGAAAGACCCAGGTAGTAAAAGAGGCCGCCCGTCCCTTGAGTTTACATCGGCAAGTGAAAGGTCAAAACGAAAGAAAACCGAAGATATTCGTAAATCCTCAACCCCGGAAGAATTAGCATACGCTACTCAAATGAGCCTTCGCGCTTCGGGACAATTAGACGCTTCGAAAGTTGTTAAGGACGTAACAATGACGAGTCCTTTAAGAGCTTCTAAGTATCGAAAAGCTTATGCAGTAACGGGTGAAACCTCTTTATCGGAAGAGGCTGCACTTTCCGCTTTGATCGAATGTAAATTGTCAAAGGGAGCTTACCTAACGATGAGAAAAATATCGTTGGCACATAACTGTCGTCTATATCCGTCTTACGAAAAAGTGGTGGAAGCAAAAAGCGTTGTTATCCTCGGTCTGACGCAATTACCATTACAGAGACGAGTGCAGAAGTCGAATTGCAGGCATTATTAGATCATACAGTTAAACGTATTTTACTCGTCCAAACAGAAGTCGTTGAAACCTTGACTAACGGTAATGCTCGTAATATGGATTTAATTTGCAAATGGGGTTGCGATGGAAGCTCTGGGCAAAGTGAATATAAGCAGACTTTTACTGATGATAGCAAATCAGATGCGCATGTGTTTTTTACTTCGGTTGTGCCATTACAACTCATCTGCATTGATCAACAAACAAAAGCAGAAATCATGGTTTGGAAGAACCCTAGGCCCTCGTCTCCACGATTTTGTAGGTCGCTTAGACTACAGTTTCTGCACGAAGATACAGAGTCCACACTAAATGAAGTTGGAATTGTCGAAGCACAAATAAAGTCGCTTAGTCCACTCCAAACTGTAGTAAGTGGAAAAGATATCTCCATAACGTACAAATTGGCGTTCACCATGATAGATGGTAAAGTTTGCAATGCTGTGTCATCGACGAAATCTGCTCAACGGTGCTATTTGTGTAGAGCAACCAGCAAAGATTTTAATGCCATCGACGTTATGTTGCAAAAGGAGGTCGTTGAAACGGATTTGAAGTTCGGGTTGTACCGAGAAAACTTCTCGCGAAAAACTTCCAGAATAAAAACAATGCAAGATGTTTTCCACCGGCTGCTAATTTCTTCAGACCCGTACATATCTAGCATCCGGCAACTACCGAAGAAACCACTAAAAAGTTTGTCGCCGGAAGCTGTCGCGATGCTGCTCGCTCCAACTATCAATGCTGCAGCACATCAAGGTTTCGTCACAAATAACATCGAATCGGGTCTTGTGGACGATACAAGCTCGGTAGATGGTTCCGACATCGACGACGGCGACGGCGACTCCGAATCCGATGTTCCATTCGACTAAAAATTAAATTCGATTACACGATTTCGAGAATAATGTATTTTGAAAATAAAAATATTAATTCCGTAGAAGGCACGGCTCACGTTTATTTTATTATGATTATTATATTTTATATTATATCTCATCCATTTAACAGGATACGTTTTGTGTACCATAATTTGTCTGTCGGATTCGTGATCAGTGACCCTAAAAACCCGCGTATACCAATTTTTGTCAAGATCTGACACCTTTTTCCATCTATGTCCGCCATATTGGATCGGCCATTTTGTTCAAAATTGTTTGGCTTTCTGATTCGTAATCAGTCACTTTCACAACCCGCGTATATCAATTTTCTTCAAGATCTGACACCTTTTTACCATTTATGTCCGCCATATTGGATCGGCCATTTTGTTCGAAATTGTTTGGCTTTCTGATTCGCAATCAGTCACTTTCACAACCCGCGTATATCAATTTTGTTCAATTCAATTATAATAATTAAAATTCAAATAACTATTGCAAGTTATATATCATTGCATACGAAAACGTCATACTAAATAAGTAAATTATTTCATCCTTTTTTGAGTGGTACGGCAGGAGGGAGTTTTTTTTTTAATTTTTAATTTTTTTTAACATACTTGTCCGCCATATTGGATCAGCCATTTTGTTTACAATAATTTGGCTTTCGGATTCGTAATGAGCGACCCTCAAAACCCACATATAGCAGTTTTTGTCAAGATCGGACACCTTTTTAACATTCATGTCTGCCATATTGGATCGGCCATTTTGTTTACAATAATTTGGCTTTTGGATTCGTAATAAGCGACCCTAAAAACCCGCATATACCAATTTTTGTCAAGATCGGACACCTTTTTAACATCCATGTCCGCCATATTGGATCGGCCATTTTGTTTACAATAATTTAGCTTTCAGATTCGTAATCAGCGACCTTAAAAACCCCTGCATACCAATTTTCATTCCGATCGGAGGTTATTTGTATTTACTGCCACGATTTCGGGCTCTGCGTCTACTGTGCGACGTCCCGTTGTTATGGGTTTTTTTTGGATATACGTGGGATTAGCCCGGAATAGGCCGTATCGCGAGCTGTATGTTGGAGCAACTTAGTATTTGACTTTGTCTTTATTGTTCGAAAGAAGAAGCGAGCGAGATAGGCTATATAGCGGCTACTGAGGTATGAGAGTAGGAGAGAGCGGGATAATTGGCACTGTCGAACTGATGATTAAAACTAGGATATCTAACTAGGTTTAGAAGATTGTTAAAAAGCGAGACTAAATTTTACGGGACATTTTATTTGAACTATGTTTATTGGAAATTAATAATTGTCTGCTGAGAAATAAATAAGTTGCCCAAGCAGCATTTGTGAGTCCCGTACCTGCCATTGTTGTCTAAATTATTTACTGGTTTTATTTTATTGATTTTAATGACTTATTTTAATTAATTAATTTCATTCGTATTTTATTTTGACTAATTGGTGACTTGACTGTCCGAACCACCCATTCTGCCTCGAACAGCTGTAGCTGGCCTGGGTTGGGGCTGGTCATCTACCTCTTTATTTTTTCCTTCCGGCGCGAACGCGCCTGGCGCCCAACTCATAAGAGAAAATAAAAAGGAAGGAAAAAATAACTTGGACCAGTTATAGGTAACGTGGTGCGTTGAGACACAAATTTACGTTACAGTACCAACGAAACCGAACACCAACAAGGACACACGAGGCAACGACCCTGGCAGAAAAAATTGTTCCTTCTTAAGGAGGGAGGATGTTGTGCCGCGGAATATTGCATTTCACGGTATTTTCTGGAATATTCCATAGCTGATACCGTAATATCGTAGCCAAGAACGCCGACGCAGCATGAGGCGACTCGCTCGGCGAACGAGGAAAGGCTAAAGCAACAATTACTAACAAAGGGATTTTTGCGAACACAGTTAGCAACTGCTTTACAAAAATCAGTTCTAAAAGCCGGACATCGTTAGACTCTGGAGCAAGCATACCTCAAAATATTATCCATGTAATCCAGATAAATCTCCAATATAAAGAAATAATATTATTTAGAAGTTCCATAAATATTCCATCTTCGTGGATCGGCCGGTTCGGATATTAATGACACATACCAATAAATATAAATTCCATGAGTCTCAACGGACCATACTTTTGACGGGATAACACACCGTTTCCATTATCATTCGTCCTATACATTGTCATAATAAAATATATATTAAATCCACATTCCCAATTCCCACAGGTATATATATATATATTGAAACGTTTCGCGATTTTATGCACTTTAGTTTTCTGTTACGATGCGCGTCTTTTCGGCGGCGGTGTGAAATCGCGTGGTTTTACTTTTTATTTCGAGCTTGGTCGGTCCCAAACCATCGGTGAGGACTGGTGGCTCGAGGTGGGTTCGTGCTCTGGGCTGGATGTAAAGAGTGATGTTTGTTGATTTATGAGGGTGTGTGATAGATTTTGTTATTGTTTATTCTTTTATTGTTTGTGTAATAGACCTCAGGTTCGATTTCTTTGAGTTGCATCGTCCGTGGAGGACATGCGGTTCGTTACCCTTTCATCATTGGTCTTTTATTTTTGTTGGGTAATTCTTTGTTTCTTTTCTTTTTTGTTGTGCTTAAGGCGTTAGTTGTATGTGATATTTAGTGAGGAGATTGGAGTGGAATTTGATGGTTCAGGACGATGATTTTGTGTCGCTCGCACGATTTTTCCTAAGAATCGCGTCCTAGCGCTTCTCTACTCTTCGCCGTACTTCCCGAGATGGAATAGATTCGAGTGCTTCAGCTTTGACTCTAATTTTCGTATGACGATGTGGTCTCGTGCATACGGAGCTTCAACGCTCAATTTTATGTAGATTCGGTTGGATTATTTTGTAGGTGATAATTAAATTTACGTACGCGGATTTATTTCCGGTTGTGGTAAGGATGTGACTCTATCATTCGTAAAGCGATGAGATATCACATTTACGGAGCTTAACACTCAATTTAGCTGATTCGGGCTATCGCGTTCGCTAATGCGCGATCTTCTTAAAAACTACGTACGTGGAATGATTCCAAGTTAATTCGGTTATGACTCGATCATTCGTAAAGTGATTAGATATCACCTTTACGGAGCTTAACACTCAATTTATCAAATACGGGCTATCGCGTCTGCTTATGCGCGATCTTCTCAAAAACTACGTATGTGGAATAATTCCAAGTTAATTTGGGTTATGACTCGATGATTCGTAAAGTGATTAGATATCACTCAATTTATCAAATACGGGCTATCGCGTCTGCTAATGCGCGATCTTCTTAAAACTTACGTATGTGGAATAATGCCATGTTAATTCGGGTTATGACTCGATCATTCGTAAAGTGATTAGACATCACCTTTACGGAGCTTGACACTCAATTTGTCAAATACGGGTTATCGCGTCTGCTAATGCGCGATCCTTTTAAAGTTGACGTAAATGACTGGGTCGGTTAATCATGGCATCTCAGGATACATTTGTGTGGAGCTTTCCGTTCATTGGTGTACTCATTTTCTACCTGTCTGTTTGTTGTTAAATGGGTGGGGCCTGCTTGGTTACTACTGCCGGTGCTTGTCCTCATATGGGGCGTTCCGTGGTACCGTCGTAAGACGTACCGGTCAGCCTTTGTTTTGAATCATCGGACGTTTTTAATAGGTGATGTATTATTTCGATGTTCCACAAATAGGAGTAACCGTGTGGCTTGATGTTTACGCGGTGAGCTTATAGGGGACTCGCGAGTGTCGTACTGTGAGGTGGTGTGTGTGTGTGTGTGTGTGTGTGTGTGTGTGTGCGTGCGTGCGTGCGTGCGTGCGTGCGTGCGTGCGTGTGTGTGTGTGTGTGTGTGTGTGTGTGTGTGTGTGTGTGTGTGTGTATGTATGTGTGTGTGTGTGTGTGTGTGTGTGTGTGTGTGTGTGTGTGTGTGTGTGTGTGAATTTACCTACCTATCGGACTCGTATTTGTTATTGTTTGGGTCCCTGGCTATAACTGCGCTGTTCGCACAAGACACCGGGTTCGCAGCTATAACCAGCTAACTCTTCCTGGACCCCTGATACTGAAGCCTTTCTTCGCAATTAATTAAGCACCTTATCGTGCCATTAAGAGGCTTACGATTCGGTATCTTAATAATTGCGATCAGCTGAGGTATCTGCACGTGGCAGATGGTAGCTGGTGCTGGCCCTGACGTGGTCCCACCCACGCAGGTACACCCTACGAGCCTAGTACGCGGTGCACTCAGTCGAGATGCCACTCCCTTGACCTTGTGTCACTCGTGCTGCTTCACACTCCAAGAGACGGATAGCCACGACGCCGTGCGTGGGGACCCGTTAGTGGAGTGTGCCCTAATGCTGTGAGTAGGGGCGGCCAAGCGCAATGCAGGGGAATCAGTTGAGAAAAAGAACACTAGTTCTAGCATGGTGTTTCCTAAACTGTGAGTAATTTGTTCCTTATCGGTTCGTTCGGTCAAACGACGGCCAAGCGCAATGCAGGGGAATCGATTTGATCGAAAGAACGCGTCTTTGTCACATGAAGATTTTACGTGTAAATTTTATGTACTAGGTCTGCTGTCGAGCAGCACTTCGTCTTGACTTATTAATTTTGACAAGAGCTCTGAGGCTGGTCCTGTCGCGGTTTATATACTTTTGTCGATGAGCCCCGAGGGGGTGTTTTGTGGTAGGTCACGTGATGTTTGTCGCACTTCGATCACTAGGCGAGAGAGGTGCGGGGTGACGTGTAGGTGTACCGTTCTTTCTCGAATTTCTATTCTTAGCCGGGCTTTGTCCTTCTAGGGTTTGAAACGAGGTTTCAGCGAAGTTGAGTTTCGTCAGACAACGTTATATTCCTACCTGCTGTAGGTTCAAACTTTTTACCGGTGTTTTCTGTGGTTTGGTCATGGTTTTTCTATGATTTAGGCCCATATGGGTCCTTCCCTGTTTCGTATGCCGTTGCCTGTCTGTTTTGTTGATAAATATTTGCCCAGGATAATTCATTATTGTTAATTATGTCTTTCTTTGTGAGTTTTTTACAGATTTCTCGCTGATTTTTACATTATTGTTGTTTCCATGTATTCTCCTGCGTGAGGATTGTCTTTCTCTATGTTTGTTTCTTAGTTTTTGTCAAATATAAGTTTGTTTTATGTGTTTTTTTTAATTTTAATGTTTTATTCGTGAGTGGGGGTACGTGGCGAAGTTTCATGCGAAGGTACCCTGTTGATCTGTCTCGGTGTTTCGTGGAATCTCGAGAGTTCCATGAATTATTTTCTATTATCGCCGTGCTGTGGCGTTCTCGGTGTTCTCGCCTTTTGAGGAGTATGGCCTATTTGGGTTGTGCCGACTGCGCTTAGGCTTGGCCCGGTGTTCGTGTAGGGCGGGAGCTATTGCGCTGGTCTAGTAGGCCAGCGTGTGCTTGCTGTTCCGCCTCCTGTCTAGTTGGCTTCGTTCGGGGAGGTTCCCCTTGCGTGCTCTGTTTTATTTACATGGTGATCTTCAGGCTAGGCGGGCCTTCTATTTACGCCATTACTTTTAAGGTGTGTAATTACGATTCTGCGTATGTACCTACTAGTCCTTTCTGTTCTCCTCGTCTGGTGGGTGCTTCTTTTGATTTGTTATGGAGTGTTTTGTCTTCTGATAACTATTTGTTGGCTTTGTCTGGTGTTGGTATGCTATGTGTCTTGTTTTACTTTGTGTGGGTTGGTTTGTTGGATGGACTTAAGGTTGTCAGTTATGGTAGCGGGTCGCCTTAATTGCGTTCCGTTACAATATATATACGAAAATGTAATATTGTTGGATAATCAGCTGGCGCACGGCGATCGATATTTGCCATGCGTCGACTCTTTGCTGCGGTGTAGCACGCTGCGTTCGTCCACACCGGAGACAGCCGAGGCGGGCCTCGCAAAGCCGAGGCTGTAGCTTGCATGCATGCCGCGTTAAGAGGTTAAGAGAGAGATAACCTCTCGCTTGACTTCGGCTTCGGTCACCGGCTATCTCACTTGTTTGACTCCAGCGCTCAACGTCGATTTCGTATATTGCAGCCATGTTGGAAATTTAGACACTTTTTCGTGACAACCATTGGACAGCGCGCGCGCGTCCTCGGAACTCTCGCAACTTTCATCTCTTTTCACCGGACCTTCTCAACCAGGACTCAAAATTAACGGTAAGCGTTCACTGGCATAATTTAGCATAATTCGATGTCAGTGAGGAGTAAGGAATAAATCGGTGCATCCTCATAAAGGTCTCACCCTGTGGCGTGCTCTGCAGCATGTGCTGCACCACGTTTTCACATCACTTGTTGCGCACTTAATTAATATAATTGCATGTGTTCTTACTAATTCACTGTGCTTTCCCACAACTGAGCTTGCTGGGAAAGCACTGTGAATTTATTCCTCTCATTTTTGTGCATCCTCAATCTATTTCTGTAACGTACTACGCAGTGCTGACTGCGTAACGCTTCTCATAGCTCACTCACAGCACTTAAGCAATCAAATTGCAAGTGCTCTCACTTATTCACTGTAATTTCTCTCAGATAAACCTGCTGAGAGTTTACTGTGAATAATTGACACATTCTACGCACTCATGTCTCTCATTCCGTGGCGTGCTCTGCAGGGCTGACTGCATCACGTTCACGACTCGAGGCATATCCAGCACACAATTAATATAATTGTGTGCTGCTCAAGTTTTATAGTCAAAATTTAATTTATATTTATTTGTAATTTTGTGATATTTTGTTTATATTATGAAAGGTAGAATAAACCGATTCCTCGCTATACCATCTATGTGTCTGGTTTATTTTCCACCCTGTTCTGAGTGAGGTTTCATTATTTTCAATATCTTCACAGATTCATTCGACCACGTCTGGACGGATTCTCAACAAATATATATATATATATGTATATAATAATCCAAGAGCGATCAATTTAAAAGTTGATACTCAGTGAGTGAGATTCGTATAAGCAAGTCGTACGATGAGCCGCTACCTAAGCATTTGGCAGCAACCAAGGAAAAAATTATTATTCATACTTCTGAATAACAGCGTGTATTAATACTGAAAGAGTCGTTAGAGAGACTGTTTATTCCACGACTATCGAGTCGATCAAGGTTATGAGTAGTTCAAAGATATCCATATAAAATGACCTTGACTTTCGGTCACCAAAAATATAGACACATGGTTCGTCTAGATATCACATATATGTTCACCACATTTTTTATAAAATGATTACTCACACGATGTCGATGAACTTCTTCACATGCGGTACGGTTGTACAAACCATCAGTTCCCATAAGACGGACCATTGTATATTCCAGAGACATGCGATCCTTCGCCACCTTAATTCAATAGATATTTCTTCGTTATTTTTTTACCTTTGGGCCCGTTAGGGAAGTCAGTCCGACTACGATATTGTCCGGAGAGTTCTTCATGCCTTCCGAATTGAAGTCGCCATATATTGTCGTCTCCATAAAGCTGAGTCGTCCCTTGGCGAGACAGGTTCTTTTAACCATTGAAATGTGAGCTGAAACAATACTTGATATGAGCTGACCAATATGATATAAACGAAACTGGAACAACGGCTCGTGTGAGGAGCACCGCTCGTTCGGACGTCACTTGCGACCACTCGCATCTCTTGTTCTTGCGCGTCTTTCTTGCTTGGCCGTTATCCTCCGGGTTCGAACTCGAGCACCCAGGGACTCTCTTCCTAGTCGCTAGTTATTAGACTCCTCGGAGGAAGCGACTCCTATCTCTAGAATCTTGGACGGCGCGAAATATAAAAAATTACCAGGTGTACAAGTATAAAATGCGAGTTTTAGACAACAGATGGCGCACGAATGCAGTTTGTGCTATAAAGACTTGACATTGCGCCATTTTGTTGTGTCATCAACAAGTGTCAGCCGCGCACGAGTGATAAATTGGAAAATTGTATGTTGTTGTGTTCAATATGTCGAAATTTATACCGAACAAAGAGCATTCGCGGACAGCATTAATTTTTTGTTTTCATTTGAAGAAAACTACTGCTGAATTATACCGATTACTTCGAGAAGCTTATGGTGAATATCCTCCATCGCAACTGTAACGTGGCAGAATATTTAGGCTGCGTCCTTCTCGCTCAACGGATACCTACACGATCACGCAGGGTTGTAGGGTGGATTTTCAGGCTTTATTTATTCTTTATTTTTATTTTTTTGTTGTTGTTTTATTATTTTTTTTATATATACGTATAATGCGATCGACACGACCGAGGGATGATCGGGGAGAGAAGAGGAGGATGATCACGCCGTATCCATCGATTGCTGGCTTCGGGATTCGATATTTTATATAAGCCGATATTTTACGCCTTTCTCTGTTGGGAGATACAGCCGTCCCGCTCGACGTTCATTTACAAACGATACGCTGCTATCTATCTTCAGCTATCATCTACTTGCAGCAGTCCATCCAGCTCATCGGATTCATCTGCCGGACAAAGCTACTCTCTGTATTATCTGTGACTAATTTATGCGTTGTCCAGCTAAGGCGCTAGTCGCGGTCATCGTGCGACACAGGTTCCCCCAATTGAGCGAGTCTAGCGGGTTAAGTGGGGATCATAGTTCACGGGCACGCGTGCCGGCAGGACCTCGGGGATTTTTCCCGGTGACCGTTGAGCGAAACAGACGTAGCGTACTTTCTATCGGTGTCCCGCTCTATTTTTCGAAGTCCCACAAATTATTATCGAGGCAAGGAATAGAGGGTGGTTCCTCAAGCCAGCATCAGAACACTAAACGACCAACTTTCGTAACTCGAGGAAGATCAGGAAGAATCATCCAACATCTTTCGAGGTTCCCCGGATTTCGAGGAACAACGCATCGTCATCGTCCCGGTGAGCTCTTCTCCCTTCTACGGTCTTTTGTTAATATTTATCGTTCTTTCCGTTTATTATTATGTTCATGGACTTACGTATTCTGAATTTAACTGAAATTGGTCACCCCTGCAACTCTCGTACACCACTTGCCGAGTATTAATTTGTATCGGGAACCGCGGCGTCCGTAGCATGTAACCTCGAGATCGTGTAGCGGATAAAAACCGGGGAAAAGTCATTATATTAATCGATTAATTTTGTTAACGGTTAAACCGTGTGCGCGTTAGGCCGTTATCCCGGAGTGTTTTGAATTTGTTAATTGGTTATGTGTGGGATTTGAACGGAATAGACCGTGTCACCGGTTTTGACCAGATTATAGACTTTGATTCGGATGGGTTAATTTGAGTTTTCTTGCGCCTCGATTTGGAAGGTCGTGCGCGTGTTAGTACGTCGTCCCGTTGGGAACTTGATATTGAAGGGACTTGCACATTATAGACCGCGTCGCGTACCGTTCGCATTAATCGGCATTTCTCTGTTGTATTTATTATTTATTATTTATTATTTATTATTTATTATTTATTATTTATTATTTATTATTTATTATTTATTATTTATTATTTATTATTTATTATTTATTATTTATTATTTATTATTATTGAATTCCTAAACATTATTTATCCGGTATCTGATATCTTACGTACCGCAGCAAATCCCGGCGGTTTGACTTTTACACGGCATATTTTATTCGGAATTGTAATAGCCAGCCGTGGGTCGCTTCGCGTACGTGACCTCTCGACGTCCCGTTGTTTTGGTTTTGTTGAAAATATGTAGGATTAGCTCGGGATAGGCCGTATCGCGGACGGTGAACAAGGACTACCAGGCATTGAACATGTATCGATGAATATTATTGGAAATTAGAAGTAGGCGAGATCGGCTATACGACATATGCCGTGTATGGGAGTGAGTGAGAGCGTGGGATAACTGCTGCTGTTGAAGTAAAGATTAAAACTAAGATACCTAACTAAATTTAGAAAATTGTTAACACGAGAGACTGATTTTACGGGACATTTTATTTGAATTCTAAATTGTTGTTTATTGGAAATTATCATCAGGTCGCCAGAAATAAAGAAGTTTGTAAGTCCCGTACTTGCTGTGGTTGTCTAAATTATTTACTGCAATTATTTTATTTGTTTATTTATTATTTATTTAGTAGCCTACCTTCCTGTTTCTCGTTTGACGTATTTATTGATCTTGTTTTATTATTTGTCCGCGTTCCTTAATTTTAATGACTTATTTTAATTAATGGATTTTATTCGTATCTTATCTTTATTTTTTCATCTTAGTTGACTAATTAGTGGCTTGACAGTCCGAACCACCTACTCTGCCTTGAACAGCTGTAGCTGGCTTGGGTTGAGACTGGTCATCCAACTCTGTATTTTTTCCTTCCGGCGCGAAAGCGCCTGGCACCCATCTCGAAAGAGAAAATAAAAAGGAAGGAAAAAATAACTTGGACCAGTCATAGGTAACGTGGTGCGTTGAGGCACAAATTTACGTTACACAACATACGTGTGATCCATAGTTTCGGCGTTTCAAAAGTGGTGACTTCGATGTTGCAGACAAAGAACGTGGAAAGCCCCCAAAAAAATACGAAAATGTGGAATTGCAAGCATTTTCGGTTGAAGATGATTAACAAATACAAAAACAACTCGCTGAGCAATTGGGTGTTAGTCAACAAACTGTTTCCAGTCGGTTACGAGAGATGGGAAAGATTCAGAAGACCGGTAGATGGATAGAACATGAATTGAACGACAGCAAATGTAAAATCACAAAAACACATGTGGCATTTTGCTCGCTTGGTACAAAAAGAAGTCGTTTTTGCATCGTATAGTTACAGGGGATGAAAAGTAAATTTATTTTAAGAATCTCAATCGTAAAAAGTCGTTGGTAAACCCAGGCGCACCATCCACATGGACCGCAAGACCGAATCACTTTGGCAGAAAGACGATGCTCTGTGTTTGGTGGGACCAGAAGGGCGTGATCTATTATGACCTGTTAAAACCTGGGGAAACGGTTAATACTAAACGTTACCGACAACCATTGACCGATTTGAACCGTTCGTTGCTTGAAAAAAGGCCAGAATATCGAAAGAGACAACACTTTTCATTTTTCTTCATGACAATGCTCCATTACATACGGTAAAACCGGTTCGCGACTCGTTGGAAGCACTCAGCTGGGAAGTTCTACCCCATGCGGCTTACTCACCAGACTTGGCCTCTTCCGATGACCACTTGTTTGCATCGATGGGTCACGCACTTCCTGAGCTGCGCTTTGTTTCGTACGAAGATGTGAAAAATGGCTCAATGAATGGTTCGCAGCAAAAGGGGAAGATTTTTACTGGCGTGGTATTCACAAATTGCCCGAAATATGAGATAAATGTATAACAAGCGATGAAGCATACTTTAAACACAGCACTTTTTATCATTCTATCATTTTATCATGTTTTTTTAGAAAAAAAATCCGCATCTTATACTTGTACACCTGGTATACTAGTTCTACACCATACTGTTTGAGAATCCGCCTGGTGATGGTATTTGACAGATCTGAAATATATTGAAACTAATGAAGCTTCACTCGATGACAGGGTGAGAATAAACCAGACACATAGATGTCAAATTAGAGAAAGTGGTTTATTGCACCTTCCGCATAACTACAAACAAATCATATAATTTTTAGAAAACACTAAAAGTGAAAAGAGATACAGGAAAATCAAATTTAAAAAAAAATACAAAATAATATAAATGACAAATGCACCAAAATTAAGAATAAAAAGCTAAATTTAATTAATTGAACTGCATTTGATTATATGAGCTGAGAACCAGCACACAATTATATTAATTGAGAGCGGTGTACGCACCGCAGCCAGTGCTGCGGAGCATGCAACGCAGTGAGATGTATGAGTGCGTAAGGTGTTATTATAATTCACAGCAAACTCTCTGCAGCTTAATGCAGAGAGGTTGCAGTGAACAAATGAGAGCACTTGCAATTAAAATTGCTTGAGTACTCTATACGTATGAGACCAGCTACGCAGGCAGCACTGCGTAGCACAACACAACACATATTGAGGATGCACAAAATGAGCAGTGTATAGCCGCTGTACTCTTCCAGCAGATATTCTGGGGAAAAGTACAGTGAATATAGTACACCTGCATAATTATATTAATCATACCGGCAAATTATGGTGAAAAAAATGTGGCTTGACATGTGCTGCGATGCCGCCAAAAAGTGAGGCCAAAAATGTAGATGTACCGATGAGCATGCAACTCCTCGTTACCATTGAATTTGCGGTAAATTATAGCAACTTACTCGTACCTGATTTTGAGTCCTGTTGAGAGTGATGAGAGCGTCCTGAGCGAAAAGCCAACGGGAAAAGTCCAAGAAAGTGGTGCGCTGTTCCTCGATGTCGTAGCAAAAGTGACTGAATTTTCAATATGGCTGCGGAATATGAAATTAACGTTGAGCGCTGAAGTCAGTTGAGCGAGATAGCCTGTGAGCGAAACCAAAGTCAAGCGAGAGAGACATCCACTCGCTCGACGCGGCGTGCCACCGAGGCACATCCTCGGCTTCGCGAAGCCCTGCCTCGGCTATCTTCGGCTCAACCGAACGACGTGTGCTTGAGCACAGCAACAGGTCGACGCACGGCGAATATCGATCGCCGTGCGCCAGCTGATTATCCAACACCATACGATAAGTCGGAAAAATAACGTTTGATATCCGATTACTCATATATATTGATACACTAATACTTATTTTGAATTTTAAAATGGAATTGATTTTGACAATAATTTAGCACAATTTTAACAAGATTATACAAAGATTGCTATAATTATATATGGTTGAGATACACCGTGATACGTTGTGAATAAAATTGTCAAATTCTTTTAGGTGCGCAACAAAGTTCCCGCTGTTTTTCAAGAGATGGCTCCAGTAGTAAGTACTGGTTGATTGGGACATAACCAAAACGTCAAGAACCAAGCTTAGACATATAGTAAACAAACCGCTTTGACACATTAGTGATTTTGTTTTTGCGTCATATACTTTTAGTTGTGTGAAAATGTCTGATTTTGTGTCAAATAATCGTCATTTGCGGGAAGGGTTGCTTTTCTTCTTTCATTCGAAGAAAACGGCGGCTGAAGCGCATCGAGAACTCCAATAAAGTTACGGAGATGCTGCTCTAAGTGAAACAACATGCCGTGATTGGTTCCGTCGCTTGAAAGACGGTGATTTTGATGTTGACGACCATTCACGTGAAGGAAGGCCAAAAACCTTCAAAGACGCTGAATTGGAGGCATTGCTCGATGAGGATCCATGCCAAACGCAAAAAGAGCTTGCTTCAGCATTAGGAGTTACCCGCCAAGCCATTTCCAAGCGATTGCATGCGTTGGGAATGATTCAAAAATAAGGAACTTGGGTTCCTTATGATTTGAAGCCAAGAGACGTTGAGCGTCGTTTTTTCGCCTGTAAACAACTGCTGCAGGGGCAAAAAAGGGTTTTCTTCATCGCATCGTTACGGGTGATGAAAAATGGATTCATGACAGCAACCCAAAGAAAACAAAATCATGGGGACTGCCCGGTCATGCTTCTACGTCGTCGGCTCGGTCGAATATTCACGCTGCGAAGATTTTGCTTTGTATTTGGTGGGACCAGGGCGGTGTTATTTATTATGAGCTATTGAAACCGAACAAAACCATCACTGGGGAACGGTATCGAACTCAATTGATGCGATTGAGCCGAGCACTGCGCGAAAAGCGGCCACAATACCAGCAGAGGCACGAAAAATTGATTCTACAGCATGACAACGCTCGGCCTCACGTTGCCAAACCCGTTAAAACCTAGTTAAAAACGCTCAAATGGGAAGTCCTACCCCACCCGCCATATTCCCCAAATATTGCGCCATCCGATTATTACTTGTTCCGTTCGATGGCACATGGTCTGGCTAATCAAGAGTTCAGCTCATATGAAGACATCTCAAAATGGTTTGATTCGTGGATAGCCTCAAAAGACGGATACTTCTACCGGGACGGTATTCGAGCTCTGCCAGAAAGATGGGAAAAGTTGTCGCTAGCGATGGGCAATATTTTAAATGTTTCATTTGTAAACATTTTTTCACAATAAAGTTGCATTTTCATAAAAAAAAACAGCGGGAACTTAGTTGCGCACCTAATATTTTTACATAAAAACTTATTGGTAATTATACTTGGTATAACTATATTACTTAACACGACCGTTATAGGAAACACATTAATGTTGCCATACATAACCTAACTTTTGCAGATCTCACGAAGCATTAAAAATCTAAAGATTTTAACTGGAAAACTCTGTTATGAGGATGTTCTTTTATTTTAGTAAATACTTATCTATAATATATTATTCTTATTTAACCCCTTGCCGTACTTTAACGAGTCTAACTCGTGATACAAATTTTTTGCCAAACATGAATATCACGAGCGACACTCGTGGGATAAAGGTTCTGCCAAACGTAAACATCACGGGTCAGACTCGTGAACTGAAGAGCGGGCCAAACGTAAACAACACGACTCGAGAATCACTCTGGCCTGTTTAGCGAGTGTCGTGTCTAACCGCTTGGGCCCGGATTCCGTCGAGCTAAATGGTACGGCAAGGGGTTAAATAATTTTATAATAAAATTTTTTTTTATTTTAAAACACTACACAGTTTGGACAAACGATTTCCAAACGAATTTCTCATCATACATCTGATAAAAGATATGGTTGGAGCTTACTATCTAAAGTCATATGATTTTGTTTCACATTTGGTGCGTGTTATATTTGCAATATCAAATATATGATTATTGTTAATTTATATATTATTATTTTTATCAACAATATTGCAGCAATTGTATAAAAACTTCTGAACAAGTTTCAGAAAGAATCAGAGTCGAAACGTAATGGAAGTTCTTTGACTTTTATTCTGACCGTCACCAACGCCACAAAGTATTTATCTAGTTAATAAAAGTGTATGCTATCTAAACATGTTTTTCCTTACTACCATTATTAAGTTATTAGTTGCAAAGATTCGAAAAAATTAATTAAATTTATAGTATCAACGTCGAAAAGTAAAAAAATTTGGATACGACGGACCTAATCTGTTTATCGACGATAGGATACCAGTCTGATTATCAAAAGCAAGACTCAAATCTAGTTATCAGCGATAAGATTAAAGTCTGTTTTATCGACCGTAGGAAGATGGCGCGGGGGTAAGAGCATTAATCAGATCGCAGGGGTAAGTGCTCGAGGGAGGACCAATCAAGAATAGGGGTGGAGGTGGGGGCCCATCATGAACGGGGTAGGGTGGTATGGGAAGACATGCCCCGTTCGCGCTAAAGGGCCCCACCAATGAGGAAACAGCACGGTGGAGGAGGCAGGCGGTCTAGCCTTGCTAAAGGACCCCTTCATCTCCCACCTCATTACTGTTTTCCTGCATTCCACTATGAAATTTGACTTGTATCGCAAGAGTTCAGATAGATTGTCATGAGATAGTGTTGGATAATCAGCTGGCGCACGGCGATCGATATTCGCCGTGCGTCGACCTGTTGCTGTGCTCTAGCACGCTGCATTCGGTTGGGCCGGAGATAGCCGAGGCAGGGCTTCGCGGAGCCGAGGTTGTGCCTCGTAGGCACGCCACGTTGAGCGAGAGGATATCTCTCTCGCTTGACTTCGGCTTCGCTTACCAGCTATCTCTCTCAATTGACTTCAGCGCCCAACGACGCTTTCATATCTCGCAGCCATATTGAAAATTTTGACACTTTTTCGGAACAACCACGGGAACAGCACACGCATCAAAGGACTCTCGGACCGTTTCTCTGTCGCAATTCACCGGACTCGCTCAACTTCTCGCTCACCAGGACTCAGAACTCAAGTCAAGCGTACACTGATAAAATGCAAAGCAATTCACTGTCAGTGAGGAGGAAAATAGCGGTACATCAACATTTTTGTCTCACTTTGTGGCGTGCGCTGCAGCACGTGCTGCACCACGTTCTTCTCACTCTATTTTGCCGGCTTAATTAATATAATTACGCATGTGCTTTATATTCACTGTAGTTTCCCCCAGAAAATCTGCTGGGAAAATACAGTGACTATACTCTGCCCATTTGTGCATCCTAAGTCTATGTTGTATTGTGTTACGCAGTGCTGACTGCGTAGCTGTTCTCACATTCAGTCACAGCACTCAAGCAATTCAATTGCAAGTGTTCTCACCTATACGCTGCGACTTCTCTCAGATAAATCTGCTGAGAGCTTGCAGTGAATAATTGACACATTTTAAGCACTCATTTATCTCATAGCGTGGCGTGCTCTGCAGCACTGGCTGCAGCAGGCACACCGCTATCAGTACCTACAGCACACAATTAATATAATTGTGTGCTGGTTCTCAGTCCAGATATTCAGCTCAATTTATTTGTTCATACAGTTTAATTCTTTGACTTTTTGGTGCAATTATTTTATATCAATTTTGTTGTTTTCCAAATTTAACTTATCTTGACATTTAACATTTTTTCCAAATTATAACCAAAATTGTATTTTGTATGAGAGCTGACGGAAGGTGGAATAAATCGCTTTCTCAAGATAACAACAATGTGTCTGGTTTATTTATCACCCTGTATCGAGTGAGGCTTCATTACTTTCAATATCTCCACAGATCTGTCAAGCCACATCGGACGGATTCTCAACAGATAGTGATCACATTATTTGCCAGTGACAAAATTTTTTCTAAATATCTATTCTCACGTATACGGTTATATTCAAAGATCAGAATACTTAAATACTCATTGAGTTACTTAATGCAGAACATCACAGCGTATGAGCAACGAAAATCCAAATTTTTCCAATATCGGCGGTCGCACAGCAAATGCTGGGCCTAAAATCTACACTATTTTTCTGAGCATACGATGAACCAATGACGTAATGCTATGTTCAATCTCAAAGCCGGCGTAAATTCACTTGGTACTTTATGGCCAAATACAAGTCGATGAACACAAAACCAATACTTATCTTGTAACAATGTTTTATAAACGCTTTTAATCCCAAAATTATGAAGAAGGCGGGCTGTTATGCATTTTTTTTGTTATGCGAATGGGAAATGCAAACAAGTATATATCAATTCAAATATGACAATTATTTTGCAAGAAATACAGTATATCACTTATTTATGAAACATTATCAAATAATTACCAATAGATCTTGATTCTCTCTTTAGAACAAGATATGAATGCGCACAAGGACGCCACAGGATTTTGGGCAGAAATTAGGTCTCGCTTGAACCAGGCTTCATCGGTAGAGAGGAGACCTTCACTAACCTTGGAAATTCTAACTAACGGAGAATGTAGGCTGAACAGAAATTCCTCCTCGAGTCAAAACGAATGTTATAAGAATATTAATATCTTGTTACTCACCGGTTACGGCCGTTCATTGTATTAGGCTGCATGGTTGAACGTAGAACGTAGCGGGTATATCCCAATCAATTGTGATGATTGGGATGTTGCTCAGCTTGATGGTTGTACGATGCCTTCGCTGGACCACCTTGGTGAATCGCCGACGGGTTGCCGGTTGTCGTGGAATAGCTACGAAGTTCTTCCTTGGCACTGGAACAGCTGGTTCAGGGACTGGGTGGTCCGGTACGGCAGATACTGCCGGTCTGGTTTCAGCGATAATGATCGTAGGTCCCACGTATGACACGTTACTGACTATGACCGGTTTTGAAGGAAGCTGTATCGCACGCGCTCGTCGACCTACTTTTGCAATGGTACGGTTGTTGCCCCTTGGTAAACGACAGTTGTTAATGGGTTCACTAAGGGCGATCAAACCGGTTGCGATTTGCTCCGATGTGAGCGTGTCTTTGAAGGAATTCACTAGACTCAATGTTTGAGCAACGATTGAGTGCACTCGACAGATCTGATATTTGCGGCCTCCGCGTCGCGTGGCCATGAATGTTCTATGACGATAGAAGAAGGAGGTACGAGATGAGGGAACTAAGACGGCGGTTGTTGAATTTAACGAATTATAGATCTACAAGCTAGATTTCCCTCCGACCAACCACATTATACTATACCACTAATCGTCCATGTGTTCCGCAAGGGTTCTGCACAGGTTGATCAGTGCGGTATGTGTAGCCAAATCAAAACGAGGTCAACGTGATGGCTGTATGAAATTAGTGATCTGTCAATGAGTTTCTCCAGGGGCCGTACAATGCCAAGGCAGTAGGCGTGCATCAATTCTGCAAGGGACCTGCACTACCGAACCGACTCAACACGTAGTTTTTCCTGGGTTGTATAGTTATGTACCTACAAATCGAATCTCTCATCAACCAACCACATCACACCATAACGCTAATCGTACATGTTGTTATGCCAGTACCGCGTTATTGGATAACTCGGTAATCGGTATAATATTAAAAAGTTATTATTTTGGGATCGTTTGCAAATTAGGAGTAGAAACTCGAGTAATTCATGTAGACGTGAATTTATGTAAAAATGGGAATGTTTATTATAGGCAACAGCTACTTCCCGTTGTCTATTTAAAAGTAAAAAGAGTTTAATACAATAAAATGTGGTTACGGGCCCGTACGAGGAAGCAACATCTCGCGTCTTAATCTACTGTCAGAATTCAATATTTCGGGCGAGTCCGTCCCGCGATCAACTGTTCAGGTTGATGTTAAACTTTAGACTGATTTCGGCAAAGCAGTTAATGTGCGCCATTGACCGAAATCGAGTGTCGAATGGATTTCATAATAATCTTTGCTTGCAAATGCCAAGCTCGAGCTCATTGCAGTCATTGCGGGCAGCTCGATGCTTACGTTTGCACATTGTTCTACTTTGGTGAGAGGTCCTCACGAAAAGGAGGACAATGGCGAAATAATGTACAAAGAATTAGTTCGCGGTACAACAATGTGTTCTGCAAGGGTTCTGCACAAAAATGATCAGCGCAGTGTGTGCGGCTAAATTGAAACGGGGTTAACCCGATGGTTCTATGAAATTTGTGAAATGTCAATGAGTTCCTCCAGGGGCCGTACAATGCCGAAACAGTAGGCGTGCATCAATTCCCCAAGGGACCTGCACAACCGAACCGACTGAACACGTAGTTTCCCTGGGTTATATTCACTGAGGTATTTACTTGATAATAAGAATCACGGTTCAATCCCCGTCGAATGTGGGAGAATAGGTGTAGAAATAATAGTTCGAATCACTCACGGGTTAACTATTCGATGATGAATTTATTTTGACACCTATGTATTGAATAATGGTACAGTTCCGAATGTTAACGCTATTAGTGTTCAGCTCACGTTAATTTATAACACGAGAACTCAACAAAAACCGGTGTTCGCTTTACTGCACTGACCGTTGAGAAGCTCGTCACCTTCCCAGGCGTGTTAATCCGTTGTAAAACACGTTAATACACAAATTTAAAATCACTCTCTGAGTGTCGCGTAGGACTGATGCCCGATGACTTGATTAGTTAATTAGACCGGAACGACTAAGGAAAGACTGATCCAAGCTGTTCTGCTCTGCTGGCTTAAATATCATTGTACTGTGCATGTTTGACTCGTGGAGGGAGTAATAATTTTCTCACAGTACTTCAAGGTGGCTGCAAGGTTATTTTGGTAGTTTTGGTTACATAAGAGCCCTTATCGGTACCGACTACATCAATGGTATTAGATCGGCCGACAACAAAATTCCTCACCGTGGATGTTATGGTAGTTTTTGGTTACATAGCCCTTATCGGTTCCGACTACATCAATGGTATGAGATGGGCCGACAACAAAATTCCTAACCGTGGATGTTATAGAATCATACTGTCATAAGACCCTCTTAATTCTAAACGGGGGGTGCTAGAGACTGATCAATGGTAGAGGCCGAGACGGGCGAACCCCCTAAATTCGCTCCCAATAGTGGCCAACCACTGAACCACAATTATTTTTAGCACAGTGGTTTATAACCCCTTGGATTTAAACAGCCAGGGGTTGTAGATTAAGGATAGTTCTATTACCAACCTTTTCCGACTTTTGGTTTTCGAGTTAATGCAGCGAGTATAAATCAAATGAGAAGAGTGTGCTTCGACTATTTGCATCTGCCTTCCTCTCATTGCACTCCCTACAGAGAATTTCGTATAGGTATGTAATATGTAAGACCTATGTCTGCGTACCTAAATATGAATGTTTATAAGTGCTTACTTTGTAAAATTCATTCTTATTATTATTATTATTATTATTGTTATTATTATTATTTTTTTTAATACAAAGAGTTGCGGAATCCTTTTTACGGATATCCCCTAGCCTTTCGAACTGGGGGGGTATGTGGGACTCCCAAAAAAGTAGGCCTACCCACTAAACCACCCTCTCCTTGTTGTTGTCCTCCCCCAGACCAGGAACTATTTTGATATTACTTCTGGCTGGGGGTTCTGTCTGTGTTCGTCTGTTCGTCTTGCTGTCTGTAACCTGTCGCGTCACGTCAGTCTGTCTGCTCAGTTAGGCGAGGCAGCCGTCTACGTTTTTTCGTCGTAGTATCGTCTCTGTATAGGTGGCAACTAGTTGCCACCATTCTGTTGAGTGGAGCATCACCCGGACAATGTTGTCCGGAGTGATGCTACCAACAATCGTCTCGAGTTCTAATCGGGGTCCTGTCCAGCGGTCACACACAAAAAATGTGTGCTCCGCGTCGTCTCGTTCGTGTCCGCAGTACTTACAATCTGGCGTCCGTACTCTGTTCATGTTGTAAAGGTACCTTCGGAAGTAGCCGTGTCCGGTAAGGAGCTGGGTAACGTAAAAGTTCACGTCCCCAAACTTCCTTCCGATCCACGGTCTCAGGTCCTTTATAAGTCGTCTCGTCCAGTTGCCTGTACGTTCTTCTGTCCATCGGTCTTGCCAAGTCTGTATCGTCCTGTTGTGCTCCGCAACTGCCGCATCCTCCCGTCTTATGTCCGCGCTTTTCCCGTAGATTCTCTGTCGCTCGAAAGCTAGGAGGTCCACGGGGATTACGCCGGCCACCACCAAAACTGCCTGTGCAGAGACAGTTCGATAGGAGCAGGCGATCCTCAACGCACCCCGTCTTTGTACCGTCGTCATCGCGTGGCAGTATTTCTTTGTCTTCAGGGCATCTGCCCAGATCTCTGCGCCGTAGAGGAGAATCGAGTGGGCCGTCGCCATTAATAATCTTCTTTTCCCCGGTCTCGGTCCAGTCGTGTTAGCCATCAGGCGGCTTAAGGATTCTATCCTCTCGGCCGCCTTCTGGGCTGTTTTTTTGTATATGAGGCCAGAAGGTCATCTTCGTATCTAGAGTTACCCACAGATACTTGACTTCCGCCCCGGCCACGATTTCGTCCGTCCCGACCCACATAGGAAGTCTCGTCTGTATACGTCTTCTACTAAGGAACGTCAGTTCTGTCTTTTCTGTCGCGAGTTGTAGTCCGTGGTCCGTCATCCATCGTCCCACTCGTCGCATCGTCTGGTTCAGTTTTAGCTGTGCCAGATCCGGAGACCGCTCGGTGATCACCGCCGCCATGTCGTCAGCGTAAGCGACGAGGAGTACGCCGAGCGGCATTTCCAGCCTGAGCAAGCTGTCGTACAATCCGTTCCAAAAATCTGGTCCCAGTATCGACCCCTGTGCGACCCCGGCGGTGATTTGCCTCGTCACCGGTCCTTCAGTTGTCTCGTACGTAATCTGTCTGTTTTTCAGGTAGTCCTCCACCACCCGAACCAAGTAAGCCGGAACCCCGAAATTGCTTTCAAGCGCCTCCAGGATATCGACCCACCTAGCCGAGTTGAAGGCGTTCCTGACGTCCAAGGTCGCCAGCAGAACGATTGGTCGTGCTGCGTGGCAATGTTTGTCTAAGTCCAGAAAGGAGTCGACCACTTTTTGGATCGCTCCGATCGTCGATCGACCCTTCCTGAAGCCGAACTGCAGGTCTGAAAGGCCTCCGTTGGTCTGTATCACGTCCGTCAGTCTCGGTCTCAGTAATTGTTCGTAGAGTTTACCCGTCGTGTCAAGTAAACTCAACGGCCGGTAGGCTGACGGCGTATTGGGGTCGCCCTTACCTTTGAGGATAAGAACTAGCCTCGCCGCCTTCCACCAGCCGCTGAACGTCCCCGTCGTCAAGCACGTGTTGTACAGGTCGAGAAATATCTCCGGCCTCAGGTTGACCATCAGCCGGATAATCTCCGCCGGTACTCCGTCCGGTCCCGGTGCCTTACCAGTCTTCATTGCGTTGGATGCCCTAGTGAGCTCTTCCGCCGTGAAGATGAGGGCTGCCGGTGTGTCCGTGTCGTCTGTAACGTCCGTCCGTATCAGGTGTGTAGGAAACAAGCCGTCGACAATCCGTCTTGCGGATTCGGCTTTTTTGAGTTCTGGTGGTACCCGGGCCCCTAGTTTACCGGTCACGATTTTGTAACCAGTACCCCAGGGATCCTGATCCACCTCCTCGCAGAGCCTCTTCCAGGAACGCATCTTGCTGTCTCGTATCGCACTCGTCAGTGCTTTCCGTGCTGTCTTATATGTGGCTTGGAGGTTTTCCCTTTTGGGTCTTCCCCCAGCCCTCGTTACTAGTCGTCGGCTTGCCAAGCAGACTCTGCGCAGTTCGGCTATTTCGTCCGTCCACCAGTATTGTGGCTGTCTGTTCTGTCGATGTCGTCGTTTCGGCTTTGTGCTTTTGCACAGCCGGTCCGTCAGTTTGGCCATCTCGTCCACCAGTCTTTCCGCCCTTTGCCGGCCAGTCAGCTCAGGGGGGACTTTTGTTATCGGTGCTGGTGCTGCAACCAGCTTCTCCGAAAATTTTTGTACGTCGAGTTTGTTGAGGTTCTACCGCGGGGGGTGCTGGGTCCTCGTCTGTCTCGTCGCCGTTTGTCCTGCCACTTCGAAGACAATGTACTGGTGGTCGCTGGCCGTATAGCCGTCGAACACGAATAATAACGTCTCCAGGCAGATCCCTGATTCCGTCCTCCAGGAGCGCTACTTTTCTCTCGAAATCCGCCGCGGTGCAGTTGGGTGTCAGGTAGACGCTGGCGTATGTGACAGCGCCGACCCTTGCACAGAAGTAATCGTCCCCGACACCGCAGTTAGTTATTCGAGATTGGGCAGCGCTTTTTACCCAGATAGCTGTGGTCTCCGTCTCGTTCGTAATGTACGTTTGTATCGTTCTTCTCCTGTACGGTTCGCACAGGATCAGAATGTCAGCGTCAAGTTCGTCAGCTATCTGTGGTAATAGCATGTCTACTGTCCTACTCCTGTTCAGATTTCCCTGAACTATTCTGTCCTTATTATTATTATTATTATTATTATTATTATTATTATTATTATTATTATTATTATTATTATTATTATTATTATTATTATTATTATTATTATTATTATTATTATTATTATTATTATTATTATTATTATTATTATTATTATTATTATTATTATTATTATTATTATTATTATTATTATTATTATTATTATTATTATTATTATTATTATTATTATTATTATTATTATTATTATTATTATTATTATTATTATTATTATTATTATTATTTAAGGAGTCTGTGAATCCTAGTTACGGACTGCAGGCGAGCAAAAAGCTCGCCAAGTGTGGGGCTCGGCAGCAGCAGCTGTCCCTACCCACTAAACACATATCTCTTTTTATGCACCGACATCAGCCCGGAACTGTTTATCACATTACATCAGACTGGGCGGCTGTCTCTGCATGTCCTAAGCACGCATTCATTCCTTCGTTCTTTCTACTCATTTACTCGCTCGAAATCATTTTCTCTCGCATTTGCTCAGTCTTCCAGACATCCATCGCCTTTTTTGCTCCGCAGCACACTCGTGACGTACGTCGCGATCTTACGCCAGTAAGTCGCGTTCGTCGTCATTAGTCTCGTCACGTTTTCTGGCGTAATCTCACCTAACTCTGTCTCTAGTTGTAGTCGACGGTCCGTCCATCGGTCGCAGTCGAAAAACGTGTGCTCCGCATCGTCCTCAGCCCACCCGCAGTACTTACATTCAGGGGAGGTTACCCTGCCCATTCTGTAGAGGTACTTTCGGTAGTACCCATGTCCGGACAGAAACTGGGTAAGGTAGAAATCCACCTCCCCGTGTTGCCTGTCCCTCCACGGGCCTACCTCTGGTATGAGTCTGTGGGTCCATCGTCCTTGGTTATTTGTCGTCCATCTTGTCTGCCATTGTTCTACTGTTTTCGTCCGTTCGTCTGTCGTAGCGTCTGCCCTTCCGACGGTAGCGCTACGTTCGTAAATGCACTTCTTCTCGGCCGCTAAAAGGTCAATCGGAACAACGCCCGCGATCACAAATATCGCGTTTTCCGAAACGGTCCGGTACGCGCTCGCGATTTGCAACGCGCCCACCCGCTGTACGCTTGTCATAGCTTTTGCCCGCCTCTTCACTAGTAATGCGTCAGCCCACACCTCGGCCCCGTAGAGCATGATCGAGTGGGTTACGCTCATCAGTAGTCTTCGTATACCTGGTCTCGGTCCTTTTGTGTTGGCCATCAGTCTGCTTAGGGCTTTTGTCTTTTCTGCTGCTTTGGTCGTAACGTTTCGTATGTGGGGCCAGAAGCTCAGCTTTGTATATAGAGTCACCCCCAGGTACTTGACTTCGCTCCTGACCATCACTCGTTCTGTCCCGACAGTCATCGGAACCACTGTGTCTATACGTTTTCTGGTGAGTAGCAGCAGCTCGGTCTTCTGTAGTGCGAGCTGCAGTCCGTGCTCTGTCACCCACTCATTTACGCGCCTCATAACCTGGTTCAGCTTGAGTTGGGCCAGGTGGGTGTCACGGGCCGTTATTATAGCCGCTACATCGTCGGCATAGGCTACGAGACGCGTGTCCGAGGGCATGTCCAGTCTCAGTAGGTCGTCGTACAGTACGTTCCAGAGATCGGGGCCCAATATAGAGCCTTGTGCGACCCCCGCGGTAATCTGTCGTTGTCTCTGTCCGTCTGTCGTTTCGTAGGTCAGTTGACGGTCCCGTAGATAATCCCTCAGAACTCTGAGAAGGTAGCCGGGCACCCTGAAGGCTGTTTCCAGCGCTCCTAGGATGTCCGTCCACCTCGCGGAGTTGAAAGCGTTTCGTACGTCCAAAGTCACTAGGAGTATCAGCGGTCTGGCTCCGTGGCATATATTGTTAATTCTGTCTACCTCACGCAGTACGTCCGTTACCGCTCCGATGGTCGAGCGTCCTTTCCGGAATCCGTGCTGTCGGTCCGAAAAGTCTCCGGCGGCTTGCACCGCCAGGGTCAGTCTAGGTCTCAGCAAGAGCTTGTACAGCTTCCCGGCCGTGTTGAGAAGGCTCAGGGGCCTGTAGGAAGATGGCGCATCGGGGTCCCCCTTACCTTTGCTAATGAGGACTAGTCGAGCGTTCTTCCATAGTTTGCTAAACACCCCCGCTGCCAGGCACCCGTTGTACAGGTGTAGGAGTACATCAGGGCGTCGCGTCGTGACGAGCTGTAAGAGTTCGCCGGGCACGCTGTCGGGTCCTGGGGCCTTGTTAGGCTTCAGCGAGGACGCCGCGCTCTCGAGCTCTTCCTTCGTGAAGAGTGGGCACTCCGTCTCCGAGTCAGTTTCGGTATCGTCAGTTCTGTCCGGGTGCGATGGGAAAAGACCCTCAACGATCTTCTCCATCGCGTCGGCGTCTTTCGTCTCTGGTGGGCTCCGGGCCCCGAGTTTGCGGGTCACGATCTTGTAGGCCGATCCCCATGGGTCCAAGTCCACCTCGTCTGTCAGTCGTCTCCGGCACTATTGTTTGCTGTCGTTTATGGCGCTTCTTTACTGCTTCCTGGCGAGTTTATATCTCTCCGAGCAGTCGGTAGCGTCGCGTCTGTGCTTTCGTCTTTGTGCCTGTCTGCGTAGTCTAAGGCATTCTAGCCTGATGTCTGAGATTTCTCTCGTCCACCAGTATGTCGGCCGTCTGTCGCGTCTATATTGTTTTCGTGGCATCGTTGCTTCGCATATGCCCCAAAGATACTTTTCCGTATCCCCGGCTAGCTTTTCGTCGGCATCGCGGTCTGACAGCCCTCGGGACGTTTCCCCGGAAGAAGGCTCTGCATCTTGCAGTTGCCTCGAGAGCTTGTCCCTGTCCATGCGCTTTACGTCCCACCGAGAGGGTGGGACATTCCGACTTCGTTTCGTCCCAGTTTCGTCCGTCAGGTCAAGGTGATGTACTGGTGATCGCTGGCCGTGTTGTCCTCGATCACCTGCCATCCCTTCAGCCGCGTCTGTAGCCTGTCCGTGGCCAAAGTCACGTCTGGTATAGAGTTGCAGTAGCCGGATCGTCTGTACGTCGTCGTGGTTCCTTCGTTTACCACTGCCAGGTCCAGCCTTGCGGCCATCTCTAGGAGCAATCGTCCTCGTCTGTTCGTCGTTGGCATTCCCCACTCGATCGCCCGCGCGTTAAAATCGCCCGCTACGATCAAGTTCCCTGGAATGTCCCTTACGGCGTCTTCCAGGGCCTCCATTTTATCCGCATACTTGCGCGCACTACAATTTGGGGTGAGGTAGACACTGACAATGGCGGCAGTGCCGACCCTTACCCAAACAAAATCTTCGCCACAACCCTTGTCTGTGATCGGCGTTGCATTGCTCCCACGGACCCACACTGCCGCCCAGCCTGATTTGCTGGCGATCCACGCCGGTTCGGGCAAGTCTCTGTACTGTTCGCTTATTATGAGTACGTCCGCGTCCGTTTCCGCCGCAATCTGAGGGAAGAGCGCATGTTCTACGCTGCTCCGATTCATGTTGCCTTGGAGTATGGTCAGAGTCATTTCGTCTGTTTCGTCTTCAGTTCTGTCAGCGCTGCCTTGAATGTGGCGCACGCGGCCGTGCCGGGCACGTGACCCAGGTCTTGATTGGCCCTTTCTGCGCAGAGGAAGCAGGCAGGCGCGTTTTTACACGCCTTGCCTACGTGTCCGCCCCTACCGCATCGCCAGCAGCAGTCACGTCTGTCTGGTCCCTTGCAGTCCTTTTTCGTGTGTCCGAAGCCAAGGCATTTGTAGCACCTCATCACGCGAAGTCTGGGTTGACCTCGGCAGTTCATCCACCCAATTTTTATGCGGCCCTTCTTGAGCAGGTCCATCGTCTCCTTCGCGTCGAACTCGCAAACAGCGAGAGCTTGTCCCCGGTTGTTCGACGCGAAGACGTGGACCTTGCGCTCCGCGTTGGTTCCGATTTCGCTGTTAATCGCGTCCGTGACGTCCTGTGCTGTCGTGACGCAGTCCAAGTCCAATAGCTCCAGCGTCACTCTGGAGGTCATGTCCTTTACCGTTGCGGTCTGTCCAAGTGCGTCTTGTAGGGTCTTTTGGAACACCTGTCGTGTCTGCTGGTTTTCCAGTTGCAGCAGTACCGCGCCGTCTTTGGTTTTCCGGATCGTCCTAATGTTTACCTTGTCTTTGATCGGGTCCACCTTCTGTCGTATGGCCCGTAGAATGTCCGTATACGACTGTCCGCTTGCCGGTTTGATCAGGATCGCACCTCGCCTGGGTTTCAGGGTCGGCCGATCCGACTTACGGCTTTGCGGCACAGTAGATTCCTTTTGTCCCGTCTCGTTTGTCTTTGTTTCCGTTGTTGTCTTCCGTTTTTTCTTTTTAGCGGCCACCCTCGCCCAAGTATCCGTCGAAGGCCCCGGCTGGGTGACATCCGTTGTCTGCTCCGGGCTCGGGGTCTGGGTGTCTCGCTTCCGTTTCTGCTGTAGAGTTTCGTCCGTCTCAGCCATACGTCGGACGTTCGTCTCTGTCCTTTGTCGGAGCAGTCGCATTCGCTTCAGTCCATACAGCCCGACCTCAGACGCTTCATTGATTTCACTCATACCAGTCGTAATCACGCAACTAACGTTTCTCTGGACGTTAGTTTTCGCCATCATTTTTTTCAGGACCTCGCGTATGGTGAGAAGCTGCTCGCGGAGTTTGCTCTCCGCTGCTTCCCAGTTTTCGGGTGACCCTCCGATGTTTTCACCCGGCCTTGATCGTGTGCCTGTCGCTGTATCCATAACGCCGCCCAGGTCATCTACCGGCGTGATAAGGGAGCCGGGCTGCTCCCGTGACTCTTCTGAGTCGGTCGTGGCAGGTTGCACTCTGAAACCCGCATTTAAATTTTCATTCACCATATTTTTGTTCATGAAACCCCCTGTGCCCCCCTATGTATTCGATGTGTGAATGGTCAGGAGGCCTTCTGTCAGGTGGTTTCAGCTGCCTGTCTTGAAATCTCCCATTGGTTGAGCGTGCCAACAATCCGGTGGCCTCGTCCGTTCCTCCCCCGCACCCCCGCAGAAAGGTCCCGTCCACTCGCCAGTTGGCATTCCTGCGAGGAGCGAGATTTAGTGCCGCCGTGATGGCACCTTACCACTGTGCAAGGCAGCCTCCCATGCTGGCTAGGCCGGGTTCGGGCGTTCCTACTAGTGGCGGCCCAGGAGTGCAGTACTGGTTTGACGGATGTACCCTCCAGAGCGGGGACGCACACGACCATGGGAGAAACCTCTCTTGACAGCCTTTGCCATCCAACCAGAGGGCGCTGCATAGTGTCCGCCCGTTCCGCCGGAGGGTCGAGTGACCCCATTCAGTCTCGGGAGGTACCCGTTTATAGAGCCCCCGATCAGCCATAACCCGCGTGGAGATACCCGCTTATAGGGCCTCCCGTTCACGCTACCGACTCATGGGTAGTCCCGTTTATAGGGCCCTCGACTCGCACCGTCATCGAGCCTCCAGGGAACCAGGCGGAAGTGTCTGTGTAGGTGTGCGTGAGTGGCTAATTACGCCTGCGTATACCACTATATATGCCTGCGGCTTTGGTCCGCGGGGGCTCGCCCCAGCTCTGAAAAGCTTCCCCTATCCGCCACCTGGGGACGCGTCCAGTAGGAGTGTGCTCTCCCTTTGGGATTATTATTATTATTATTATTATTATTATTATTATTATTATTATTATTATTATTATTATTATTATTATTATTATTATTATTATTATTATTATTATTATTATTATTATTATTATTATTATTATTATTATTATTATTATTATTATTATTATTATTATTATTATTATTATTATTATTATTATTATTATTATTATTATTATTATTATTATTATTATTATTATTATTATTATTATTATTATTATTATACAAGGAGTTGCGGAATCCTTTTTACGGATATCCTCCAGTCTTTTGAACTGGGGGGGTATGTGGGACTCCCAAAAAAATAGACCTACCCACTAAACCGCCCTCTCCTTGTTGTCCTCCCCCAGACCAGGAACTATTTTGGTATTACTTCTGGCTGGGGGTTCTGTCCGTGTTCGTCCGTTCGTCTTGCTGTCTGTAACCTGTCGCGTCACGTCAGTCTGTCTGCTCGGTTAGGTGAGGCAGCCGTCTACGTTTTTTCGTCGCAGTATCGTCTCTGTATAGGTGGCAACTAGTTGCCACCATTCTGTCGAGTGGAGCATCACCTGAACAATGTTGTCCGGGGTGATGCTGCCAACAATCGTCTCCAGTTCCAGTCGGAGTCCTGTCCAGCGGTCGCACACAAAAAATGTGTGTTCCGCGTCGTCTCGTTCGTGTCCACAGTACTTACAGTCTGGCGTCCGTACTCTGTCCATGTTATAAAGGTACCGTCTAAAGTAACCGTGTCCCGTCAGGAACTGGGTGATGTAAAAATTTACGTCCCCAAAATCCCTTTCGATCCACGGTCTCAGGTCCTTTATTAGTCGTCTTGTCCAGTTGCCTGTCGCTCTTTCTGTCCATTGTTCGTGCCAAGTCTGTATCGTCTTGTCACGTTCCGCGACTGCCGCATCCTCCCGTCTTATGTCCGCGCTTCTCCCGTAGATCCTCTTTCGCTCGAAAGCTAGGAGGTCCACGGGGATTACGCCCGCAACCACCAAGACTGCTTGTGCAGAGACAGTTCGGTAGGAGCAGGCGATCCTCAGCGCACCCTGTCTTTGTACCGTTGTCATGGCGTGGTAGTACTTCTTTGTCTTCAGGGCATCTGCCCAGATCTCCGCGCCGTACAGGAGGATCGAGTGGGCTGTCGTCATTAGGAGTCGTCGTTTTCCCGGTCTCGGCCCGTTTGTGTTGGCCATTAGGCGGCTTAAGGATGCTATTCTCTTAGCCGCCTTCTGGCATGTTTTTTGTATATGAGGCCAGAAGGTCATCTTCGTATCTAGGGTCACTCCCAGGTACTTGACTTCACCTCCGGCCTTGATTTCATCCGTCCCGACCCACATGGGTAGTCTCGTCTGTATGCGTCTTCTGCTAAGGAAAGTCAGTTCTGTCTTTTCTGTTGCGAGTTGTAGTCCGTGGTCCGTCATCCAACGGCCCACTCGCCGCATCGTCTGGTTCAGTTTTTGCTGTGCCAGGTCTGGAGATCGCTCGGTGATCACCGCCGCCACGTCGTCAGCGTAGGCGACAAGGAAAACGCCAAGCGGCAATTCCAGCCTGAGCAAGCTGTCGTAGAGTCCGTTCCAAAAGTCTTGGTCCCAGTATGGACCCTTGTGCAACCCCCGCGGTGATTTGTCTCGTCACCGGTCCTTCAGTCGTCTCGTACGTGATCCTTCTGTTTCTTAGGCAGTCGCCCACCACCCGAGCCAGGTAAGCCGGAACCCCGAAGTTGCCTTCAAGCGCCTCCAGGATGTCAACCCACCTGGCCGAGCTGAAGGCGTTCCTGATGTCCAAGGTCGCCAGCAGAACGATTGGTCGCGCTGCATGGCAATGTCTCTCCAAATCCAGGAAGGAATCGACCACTTTTTGAATCGCTCCAATCGTTGATCGTCCCCTCCTGAAGCCGAACTGCCGGTCTGAGAGGCCTCCGCTGATCTGTATCGCGTCCGTCAGTCTCGGTTTTAGTAGTTGTTCATAGAGTTTACCCGTTGTGTCGAGTAAACTCAGCGGCCGGTAGGCTGACGGCGTATTGGGGTCGCCCTTACCCTTAGGGATAAGAACTAGCCTTGCCGTCTTCCACCGGTCACTGAACGTTCCCGTCGTCAAGCTCGTGTTGTACAGGTCAAGAAATATCTCCGGCCTCAGGCGAACCATCAGCCGGAGAATCTCCGCCGGTACTCCGTCTGGTCCCGGTGCCTTACCAGTCTTCATTGCGTTGGATGCCCTAGTGAGCTCTTCCGCCGTGAAGATGGGGGCTGCCGGTGTGTCCGTGTCATCTGTAACGTCCGTCCGTATCGGGTGCGTAGGAAATAAGCTGTTGACGATCCGTCGTGCGGATTCGGCGTCTTTGAGTTCTGGTGGTACCCGGGCCCCTAGTTTACCAGTCACGATTTTGTAACCAGTACCCCAGGGATCCTGATCCACCTCCTCGCAGAGCCTCTTCCAGCAACGCGTCTTGCTGTCTCGTATCGCGCTCGTCAGTGCTTTTCGTGCTGTCTTATACTCGGCTTGGAGGTTTTCCCTTTCGGGTCTTCCCCCAGCCCTCGTCACTAGTCGTCGGCTTGCCAAGTAGACCCTTCGCAGCTCGGCTATTTCGTCCGTCCACCAGTATTGTGGCTGCCTGTTCTGTCGATATCGTCGTTTCGGCATTGTGCTGTTGCACAGCCGGTCCGTCAGTTTGGCCGTCTCGTCCACCAGTCTTTCCGCCCTTTGCCGGCCAGTCAGCTCAGGGGGGACTTTTGTTATCGGTGCTGGTGCTACCACCAGCTCCTCCGAAAATTTTTGTACGTCGAGTTTGTTGAGGTTTCACCGCGGGGGGTGCTGGGTCCTCGTCCGTCTCGTCGCCGTTTGTCCTGCCACTTCGAAGACAATGTACTAGTGGTCGCTGGCCGTATAGCCATCGAACACCCGCCACTGCCCTATCCGTGGCGATATTCCGTCCGATGTCATTGTGACGTCAGGGATGGAGTCTGTAAACCCTGGTCGTCTGTACGTCGGTATGTTTCCTGTATTGGTTACTACCAGGTCCAGCCTCTCAGCCATCTCCAGCAGCAACCGTCCACGTTTGTTCGTTGCTGTCATTCCCCACTCGATCGCCCGCGCGTTGAAGTCGCCGTTGTTGTTGTTGTTGTTGTTGTTGTTGTTGTTGTTGTTGTTGTTATTATTAAAAAATCCGCGGTGTATCTACGGGGATTCTGAGCGCGACGACGCTCATCACACCTTCTTTGAGTGTAATCGATGGAGGGATGAGAGGGAAAGGATGGAGGAGTCACTAGGTTTTATCACCCCAGAGAACATAGTGGCATCGATGCTGATCAGCGCGGAGAAGTGGGATGCGGTGACAAATTTTGCCGAAACAGTTCTACGTCAGAAGAAACAAGAAGAAAACAACAGAATAATAGCTGGAGCAGACAACAACTAGTTGGACATCGTGAGCATAGTGAACAGTGCAGTGCGAGAAAATAGTGCCGAGTCCAGTGAACCACAGTGAAGTGACACAGTGGAAACAGTTAGGGCATTAGCGTGTCAGTTAATGGAATTGGGCAGAATATCACAGCTTGCGCCGGACCGCGGCCATAAGCAAGCAGGAAGGAGTGAAAAGGCCTGGAAGGCAAAGGAACAGAACGACCCTGACGAAATGCGGAAGCGGTTCCGGGGTCGTTACACAACATATGGAAAAAGGGTTGGTGGTTTTTAGTGGGTAGAAATCCTACACTTTGAGGAGTGCGGTCCCTCCTCTCTATCTTTGTAAAGATTTTCCACCACCCCTCGGAAAAAAAAAAAAAAAAAAAAATTTTATTAAAAAATTAATTTGAGTAGTAAAGTAAAATCATAATTAATAGTATTTATTCGTTATAGGTAACTGAAATAGTATTTATATTATGGTAAGCAGAGCAGTATACGGGCACCGCAGTGACCCAACGCATTTATAAAAATAATATATTCACATGAGGACTCTGGACGTAACACTAACCTTACTAAAGGCATTTTGCAACCGAGCATTATTTCTAGTTATTTCTAGTTTGTTTCTAGTGATATTTAGTTTTGTTGCGGGCTCAGCATACCTCATGATATAAACATAGGGCATGGTTCTAGCGGTTCGAACCAAGGTTGAAAACGTCGTCATTGGAAAACGCCTTAACGTCGATCGAATTTCTAAACCATCCCCTCCAACGCCACCTGGAGGACAGTATGTGGCCATTTACACATTTCATTAAAATTAAGCAACAACAAACGTTTAAGTTTGATTATTCGTGACCTACGAACAATTCTGCGTCGATTAAACTCTCTTTCCAACGAAAATGTTAAACAGGTCACGGCCAACTTGCCACACTCATATGACTATCTGACCCTTCCACGTAAAATTTATCAATTGTACAGGGTGCGCCATCTCAATCTGGTCGATGGAAGTAATGAATAACTCTGACAGATTTTAACCCACCAGCGTCGTACAACACGTTTCGTATAGGTTATTTCAGTACAATTTCAACCATGTATCGCTATACGCCGAAAGAACGCGCCGAAATAGTTTCGCTTTACATTGAAAATAATCGTTCAGTTGTGTCAACTCAGCGTGCGTATCGTAAAAAACATCTCGGACGTTCTGCGCCCAAAGGCGACACCATCCGTCATTTAGCTTCAAATTTCATGGAGCACGGGTCTGTAGCGAATCTCCAACATCAAGCTCGACCGCATCCAGGTCGTTCAAATGAAAATATCGAAGCTGTTCGACAGAGTGTTGCAGAAAATCCAAATGTCTCATACCGCCGCCGGTCTCAGCAATTAAACATCAGTGAAACCACTTTGAGAAGGATTTTAAAGCAAGATCTTCACATGTTTCCGTACAAAGTGCAGTTGACTCAAAGATTATTGGAAACTGACAAGCCGCGACGCTTGGCTTACGCTAATAACGTTAGTCGAATGAAGGAAGCTGAGCCGGATTTTTGGGAGCGAATTCTGATGACCGACGAGGCTCATTTCACTCTCTCTGGCGCTGTCAACAAACAAAACTGTCGCATGTGGGGCACCGATAATCCTCATATTATTCACGAAACTCTATTGCACGATGAGAAAGTGACAGTTTGGGCCGGTGTTTGCTCAAAAACCACCATTGGACCATTTTTCTTCAGAACTGGTGAAACTGTCAATGGGGATCGATATCGGTGGATGTTGGCACACTTTGTTTTACCACAAATGCGTAAAAAAGGTCTTAAGGAATTTTGGTTCCAACAAGATGGTGCGACATGTCACACTGCGCGCTCAACAATGGACTATTTGCGTCGGAAGTTCTCAGGACGTGTGATATCAAAGAAAGGTGATATTGACTGGCCACCAAGATCGCCGGATTTGACTGCACCGGACTTCTTTTTGTGGGGATTTTTGAAAAGTAAAGTCTATGCCAACAAGCTGAAGACCATAGAGGAGCTAAAAAACAACATTCGAGCCGAAAACGCAGCGATATCGCCCGAGACGCTGGCAAATACAATGGTAAATGCCGAAAAAAGAGCTCATTTTTGTCTCAGTAATAAAGGCGGACATTTGATCGATGTGGTTTTTGGAAACTAATCAAAATAAATTGTAATGAATCAAATTTAATAAAAAAATACGACTTTGTGAAATCTGTTGAAAATTCTCTAAGTTATTCAATACTTCCATCGACCAGATTGAGATGGCGCACCCTGTAGTTTTTAGCTTTTTTTGAGAACCTACGAACTAAAAATCGTTCGAATTAATTTATTTGGAACTTACAAATGATTTCGCATCGATTAATGCCCAAAAGAACGTCTGTTCGATTTAAAAAAAAAATTTCCGGCTAGGTTAACGCTATACTTTGTTTTTCATTTTGTGAAAATAGCTATGACCCTACAAACATTTTAATTCATCTAATAAACACCTACAATTGTTGACAGCAAAAAAAAGTTCAAAAAGATAAAATCGAGCGGCCAGTTTCACATAGCTCCGGATTAAGCCTCTGTTATAAGAACGTAACGCCAGCCCATTCCCGCGGCAGTCACATTAATACAGTAAAATTGCATCAAAAAGTACCTAATATCTACAAAACGGATTGACAAACGAATTTTCCTAGGATAAGTAAAGGCTCACAAGTGATTCCCAAATCCACATCTTTCCAACGAAATTTTCTTGTGCATCGTCCACCATATTAAAAAACAAGTGATCTTTGATATCTCGGCTCTTCCTGGTCCGATAAAAAAATGTTCTTTAGCTTGGTAGGGAAAAATATTATCTACAACTTCTGTTCGAAGCATTTTTAATAGCTGTCAAGGAAAAAAGGTTGCGATAAAAAAATGACATCAATTAATGTTTACAAATGTTTACTTTCAATTGTATTGTCCCGTTTTGATTTTATCAATTAATTGTTCAAATAAAACTTGTAGAGGACTCAATTTTTTATAATTTTAGTATATACGATTTTGCGATGACTCAAATATTACCTGAGATAGAAAGCGTCATAGTGGGCTTCGTTCATTGTAACTGTAAAGAATTTTGAACACCGAAGCCTACGGAGTACTTATATGTAGGAGGGGACCTGAAACCGGTCCTCAGCGGGGACAGTAGTTTTTGGATGAGCTAGTATTTCGATGTTTAGTTGAGTATCTTCCGTAGGCTCGATTATCCGTGAACTGTATTTCAAGTATTTCACAGCGAAAATTTTCGAGAATGAGCAAACGTTTTATATGTGGGGAAGTGCTAAGCATCGGCGAAATTAGTGTTGCCAAAAAAATGATGTGCAAACTCTACATTCGTTTGCTGTAAAGAGGGGCATTAAGGAACATGCGCGCTTGCTGCAAAGCGTCGACAATATCACTGCGCATGTGGCCTATCGAAAAACCTACGTACACCAAAGAGAGAATGGTGGCAGAAGCTGCTCGTCATCGAAGCAGCGTGTCTCTCGATCTCGACTTCTGGATCATTTCCATCGTCACTATCGTCATCGCAATCTACGGACTATACACCAGCATTTGTTTTTGAAAAACAATGCCTTTTCTGCGCTGAAGTTATTAGTGAGGAATTTGTAAAATAGCAAAAAACATTGCCCGTTCACCGGTAAATAACAATTTGTAAAGCGAAAAAAACTCGAAAAAAACGACATATCATCATGATTTCAGCCGTCGCTTGAGTTTCGCGGTCAAACCTAAAACAAATAAGGCTAACAATATCGATACGGCCATAGAATGTATTTACATTTTTTTGATAGAAAATTCTGATGAATGCCAATTTACGATCAGTGAATGAATGAACTAAATCAAAGGAAATTATTAACCAGATTCTCATACGGTTGAAGCGGTATTCTAGTTGGCTTGGTCAAAAAACAATTTTTTTTCTAATCCTAATATTTTGGGGTCTTAAAAATATGTCCTTAAGTTTTTTAAGTGAAATTCGTTAGAATAGCCGAACTACGAAGGTTTAGCGGATGCGACCCTATACAGCGCGTCGGACCAATTTTTTGCGCGCCATGTAGCATAGCTGCTACCTATGGTGCTTAGGCAAGTGGTGCCATGCGTAGCTCGGGGCAATCCTTTGTTATTCCCTTATACCATATACTGTGCCCCTATATACAAGTTCCCGTTGCAAGCGATCAATATACTCCTTTAACGCCGACTAAAGGTAAATTACTGAAATCAGTGAATATCCACCCTATAACTGCATAAGAAACTTTGAACGAGTTCTTCTCAAAACAACCTTTTTCCAAATCGGGCACGCATTTTTCTCAGTAACTACTGGGCCGATCGACTTGCATCTTTGCACACGGTAAACAACCCGTAAAGTACAGTAAGTAAGTAAATAAGTACAGTGTAAAGTACAAATCGGGTTGTCGTTCGGCCCTCTATTTTTTTTATTGCTTTAGAATTACAATATTTCCCGACCACAATAAGTGAAAATTTTATTGTAAAAATCAGAGTACTCTTTTTCATCAAATCAGAATACTTCCTTTTTAGAATAAATTATATTTTTTGTTACGTCCTGAACTTTAAATAGGGACGCAATTAAAAATTCTTTTCTCCATTTTGAGCCAGAATGCGCTGGCTCGGGATTGGCGCACGGCAGGTGCGAGGCCGGTTTAAATAAATAAAGTTTATTGGAACAAAAATAGATGTACTATGTATATTAAAACAGTAATGATCAGAATTAACACAATAAACAGTCTTTTAACACAATAGTTTTTATATGTAGATGTATTTTAACACACTAAACCAGTAAAACAATATATCAGGAGTACAAATTGAAAATGCGGGATTTTTTTCTATTTTTGAACGTTTATTCTGAAAAAATGGTAACAAATGAATTATTCAAAGTATTGTCCATCGCTAGCCACAACTTTTTCCCATCTTTCTGGCAATTTACGGATACCGTCGCGAAAAAATTCGGCCGGCTTGGCTGCTATCCAGTCATCGACCCATTTTTGGGCTTCTTCGTAAGAATGGAAGCGCTGGTCAGCTAGGCCATGTGTCATCGATCGGAAAAGGTGGTAATCGGAAGGAGCAATATCTGGGCTATACGGCGGGTGGGGTAAGACTTCCCATTTCAGCGTTTGTAGGTATGTTTTGACCGGCGCTGCAACATGTGGCCGAGCGTTGTCATGTTGCAAAATTACTTTGTCGTGTCTTTGCTCGTATTGTGGCCGTTTTTCTTTGAGTGCGCGGCTCAAACGCATCAATTGAGTTCGGTATAGTGCTCCTGTGATGGCTTCGTTCGATTTCAATAGCTCATAATACACCACACCCAGCTGGTCCCACCAAATACAGAGCTTGGCGCCGTGAATATTTGGTTTGGCCGTCGATGATGATGCATGGCCGGGGTAACCATATGATTTTTTGCGCTTCGGGTTATCGTAATGGATCCACTTTTCATCACCAGTGACAATGCGATGCAAAAAACCCTTCCGTTTTTGCCGTTCGAGCAGCAGTTCGCATGCAAAAAAACGGCGCTCGACGTCTCTCGGCTTCAGCTCATACGGCACCCAATGTCCTTGCTTTTGGATCATTCCGAGGGCTTTTATACGATGGGAAATGGCTTGTTGTGTCACTCCCAATGAATCTGCGAGCTCTTGTTGAGTTTGACACGAGTCTTCATTGAGTATTGCCTCCAATTCAGCATTCTCAAACTTTTTCACTTGGCCCGGCCGCTCTTTGTCCTCAACGTCAAAATCACCACTTCTAAACCGCACAAACCATCTCTCGCACGTTGAAACCGATGGAACATGACTCGGATAAGCCTCGGAGACCAATCGATGTGCTTCAGCAGCACTTTTCTTCAAATTAAAGAAGTAAATTAAAACTTCCCGCAAATGCTGTTTTGTTGGCACGAAACTCGACATATTGAGAGCTCAAAAAAACTATGAATTTGACACTGCGACAAATTGACACATACTGAAAATTAAAGCTATAAGACGTAGCTTTGACATGAACATAGTCACAGTACTGCCTGATGCGTATAGCGTTAGTAACGCCATCTGTTATCAAACCCGCATTTTCAATTTGTACCCCTGATATATTAAAACATAAAAACTCGCGAGTATTGATACCACTTACCAGGTCTATAAATATGAAACCAGCATTTGCCCATAGATGGCCCTAGCTGTCAATGTAGTTACCGTAAAACCGCGTCGAAGCTTACGGTGTGCATGCTCTTGGTAAATCACAGTGCTTTGAGTGGTTTAAAAAATTCAAAAGTGGCGATTTTGACGTGAGAAATGAAGAACGTGAAAAACCATCGAAAATGTTTAAAGACAGCGAATTGCAAGCATTGTTGGATGAGGATGATGCTCAAACGCAACAACACCTCGCGGATCAATTACATGTGACACAAGAAGCCGTCTCCATACGTTTAAAGCCATGGGAAAGATCCAAAAGATAGGAAAATGGGTTCCACATGAACTGAATGAAAGACAGCAGTAAAACCGAAAAACCACTTGCGAAATGCTGCTCGCCAGGTACAAAAGAAAGTCATTTCTGCGTCGAATTGTGACTGGCGATGAAAAGTGGATATATTTTGAGAATCCTAAGCGTAAAAGATCATGGGTCACTCCAGGCGAACCATCGACATCGACTGCAAGGCCAAATCGCTATGGACGGAAGACAATGCTCTGCGTTGGGTGGGATCTATTATGAGCTGCTAAAACCTGGCGAAACCGTTAATACTGAACGCTACCGACAACAAATGATCGATTTGAATCAAGCTTTGCGTGAAAAAGGACCAGAATATGAAAAAAGGCAACACAAAATGATTTTGCTTCATGATAATGCACCATCACACACAGCAAAACTGGTCAAGGAAACGATTGAGGCGTTTAGTTGGGAAATACTTTCGCATGCGGCTTACTCACAAGATTTGGCTCCGTCCGATTACTACTTATTTGCATCGATGGGACACGCACTTGCTGAGCAGCGCTTTACTTCTTACGAAAATGTACGAAAATCGCTCGATGACTGGTTTCCCTCAAAAGAGCAACAGTTTTTTCGGCGTGGCATCCACAAATTGTCAGACAGGTGAAAAAAATGTATAGCTAGCGATGGGCAATACTTCGAATAAAATATTTTTTATCATTTTCATACAATAAACGTGTATTTTTTATACAAAAATTCCGATTTCATATTTATAGACCTGGTATATTAGTGTAAGTAAAATAGTACGGGTTACAATGAAATAGTATGTACCCATGTTATTACGAGGGCCGACCGGTATGGTCGACGCCCGACGTGGACTAACGAATTAGAGCAGTGCTGAAAGCACCGCGCCTAGAACAATGGAATAAGGATTAGCGAGGCGCAGCGCGTCTCACCGATGCGCTGCGTCTCGCTGGCAAGTGTGAGTATAAGGAGCCCGTTAAAGAAAGACAGGGCGTGGCCGGCTGGCGCCAGGGCGTGTCTAGGCAAGCCCCGCCTCCTCCCCCACCACTACCCCCTCCCTTGCTGCTCCTCATTGGTTGTTCCAGGGGGCGTGTCTATCCCCACTACCCTACCCCCCATCCCTGATTGGTCCCCACCAGTCCCCACTCCCAGTCTACCTATCCTAGTGTTCTGATTGGTGCAGCGTCGCAGCGCCATCTGCCGGATTTTGACCCTACTTAATTGCTGATGCGCCATCTAATGTCGGTAAACGTGTTACCGATCGTCGGTAAAGAAGATTAGATGTTAGCAGTCGGTCAAGCAGAAAATTACCGATACGCCATCTACCGTCGGTAATCGTGTTACTGATCGTCGGTGAAGAAGATTAAATGTCGGCAGCCGGTCCAGCAGAAAATTACCTATATGCCATCTACTATCGGTAATCGTGTTGCCGATCGTCGGTAAAGAAAATTGAACGTCGGCAGCCGGTCCAGCAGAAAATTAATTACCGATGCACCATTTACTGTCGGTAATCGTGTCACCGACAGGTGGTAATGAAGATTGAATGTTGGCAGTCGGTTTAGCAGAAAATGTATCGGCGATCTGTAAAGCGGATCGGTTGTCAACCGTCGGTATGTAGCCGACCATCGCTACAGCTAATTTGGGACTTACGGAAGATAAGTATAGTGGGTCTCGCGGTAAATAACATTTTGCACTTCACCATCAACCGGTTATCCCCCAGTCGTCGATAACCGAGACCCCTTCACGTAGCTTTTTTGAAAATTTTTGTGAATTAAAAAATGTATTAATTTAAACGACTATTAACAACAATGGTAAATGAAAATGCTCGTTATTTTTTAGTTTCATAAAAAACTGTTCTATTTTACCATTCTCGTCCAACAAACATGTATTGTTCATCCGTAATTTTCAATGGCATCCGTGGCAGTCACGGCGAGCTGGTGGTCGACCGTCAATTTGTGTTTTTGTACCCGATTTTTTGTAATGTACATAGCACGGCATGTACGAGGAGACCTCACGGTCAACGTTCAGCTCCTCCGGTAGTTTGTCGTACAGAATTTCTATTTTTCCGCCTCGATGTTTCAATTGCAGCGGCTTCGGTATGTACGCGAGCTCAGCTTTGGTGAAGTCTCGGGGATCCTTGCAGCTGTCGATCATGAGTATACTGCCAATAGTATTCATTGTGGAAAGAGAGGCAAAGATACTTTCACAACGACGCTTCCTTTTCAACTAACTTTTTTTCACAGCTGTTACCATTAGATATATACATCTCGCGTCAATGGCCAGCATAGTTATATATGAAAATGTGTATGGTGGGAGTACTTTCGAATGATAAGACAGGAAATTCAAAGTTTCGAATTTATTCATACGAATTTCAAAATGGTTCTGCACACGTTTGTATATACGTGTTTTTATTATAATTTCACAAAATTATACAAATAAATCCGCATATAATATCGTTCTGTACACGCTTGTATATACGTGATTTTATTATCATTTTACAAAATTATATAAATAAAGCCATATATTTTTTATCGTTTTTACACATATACATGTATACAATAATATTCATAAAGAATAAAAATAATTTACAACGCTGTACAGATAAATGTACATATTTATACACACACACACACACACGCGCGCGCGCGCGCGCACATATATATATATATACAAAGTTACAAGTGCAAAACAATTGTGAAAAATTATCTACAAACTATATACATAAATAACCACACACACACACACACACACACACGCAGAGGCGAGCGCATTCTATTTACACGTTGGTACATATTTACATATTTACAAAAGTTTATATTACAAATAGATGTTACTAGCCATCATCAGCATCGTTATCTTTAAAACCTAACGGTAGTGATAACCGGTGTGTAATATGGCGACGTTTACGACATACGACACGACAAGTTTTGTACATTGTACGGGTGATGACGTTGTGGAGGGGCGTTCTTTGAATTGAATGAAATTTTAAATTAAACACTGTATTACTAAACGACGGTAATTCCGATTTTATGAGTTCACTTATTGAATTAAAATTAATTGTTTCCGAGTTTTTATATCAGGAGTACAAATTGAAAATGCGGGATTTTTTTCTATTTTTGAACGTTTATTCTGAAAAAATGGTAACAAATGAATTATTCAAAGTATTGTCCATCGCTAGCCACAACTTTTTCCCATCTTTCTGGCAATTTACGGATACCGTCGCGAAAAAATTCGGCCGGCTTGGCTGCTATCCAGTCATCGACCCATTTTTGGGCTTCTTCGTAAGAATGGAAGCGCTGGTCAGCTAGGCCATGTGTCATCGATCGGAAAAGGTGGTAATCGGAAGGAGCAATATCTGGGCTATACGGCGGGTGGGGTAAGACTTCCCATTTCAGCGTTTGTAGGTATGTTTTGACCGGCGCTGCAACATGTGGCCGAGCGTTGTCATGTTGCAAAATTACTTTGTCGTGTCTTTGCTCGTATTGTGGCCGTTTTTCTTTGAGTGCGCGGCTCAAACGCATCAATTGAGTTCGGTATAGTGCTCCTGTGATGGTTTCGTTCGATTTCAATAGCTCATAATACACCACACCCAGCTGGTCCCACCAAATACAGAGCATGAGCTTGGCGCCGTGAATATTTGGTTTGGCCGTCGATGATGATGCATGGCCGGGGTAACCATATGATTTTTTGCGCTTCGGGTTATCGTAATGGATCCACTTTTCATCACCAGTGACAATGCGATGCAAAAAACCCTTCCGTTTTTGCCGTTCGAGCAGCAGTTCGCATGCAAAAAAACGGCGCTCGACGTCTCTCGGCTTCAGCTCATACGGCACCCAATGTCCTTGCTTTTGGATCATTCCGAGGGCTTTTATACGATGGGAAATGGCTTGTTGTGTCACTCCCAATGAATCTGCGAGCTCTTGTTGAGTTTGACACGAGTCTTCATTGAGTATTGCCTCCAATTCAGCATTCTCAAACTTTTTCACTTGGCCCGGCCGCTCTTTGTCCTCAACGTCAAAATCACCACTTCTAAACCGCACAAACCATCTCTCGCACGTTGAAACCGATGGAACATGACTCGGATAAGCCTCGGAGACCAATCGATGTGCTTCAGCAGCACTTTTCTTCAAATTAAAGAAGTAAATTAAAACTTCCCGCAAATGCTGTTTTGTTGGCACGAAACTCGACATATTGAGAGCTCAAAAAAACTATGAATTTGACACTGCGACAAATTGACACATACTGAAAATTAAAGCTATAAGACGTAGCTTTGACATGAACATAGTCACAGTACTGCCTGATGCGTATAGCGTTAGTAACGCCATCTGTTATCAAACCCGCATTTTCAATTTGTACCCCTGATAATTCAAACTTATCCCCTTCACTTTACAAACAGTGTCCTTCACCGTTTCAGGATCCTCGGTAGTCGTAACCGTATAACCATAAAATTTCGGGCCACCCGAGACGAACGAGTTGATATAAGCGTTGAGCGCCACCAATATCAACTCGTTGGTCATGTCACCGAGGAGATTACCTACCGAGGGTTCCCAAGGATCATCACCAGTACTCACGTAAATAACAGAGTCCGTGTCGTAATACAAAACCCGTCTGTCCAATAGCTCGAGGTAGCTATAAAGTTTCAGACGGGCCAAGGCCGTTGTAAATGCAGCTATAACCACACTAGTAAAGGGGCTAGGGGTAATAGCGACCTCGCGAGATATCCAGTTTAAATATAGCAAATCATCGTTAACCGGTAGCAGGCGTTGAATTTCTTTCTCATTGTCGTACAAATACAACAATAGCTTCTCGCGAGTTTTAATTATTTCCGTGCGCGTCAGGTTATCCCGCTGACTGAACTTACCCCAGAACGAATTTAAGCAAAGCTTAGCAGCTGAGCGTAAGCCCTGATTACGCGTAATGTTGTTAGCGTTCAGCCGGATACCCTCCACACGCTCGTAATAATCTATATATTCCTCGTGAGACGCTTCGTCGATACAGTGCTCGGGCCAACCGCTCGCCTCCTGTTTAATTTTCAAAAATGTATTTACATAAGAGGCAAACAGTCCACCCTCGCGTGTAACGGGATTGTACATTGTTGTTTTGTACGCCCAAATCATCGAAATTTTGAAGATTTCATAGCCCATATCTATTGCCTTCCGCACCTCATCCGTCACCCAGGTACCGGTGAAAGCCTGGTCGTCAGGGTTCTCATGAATGCACGAGGCTTGAACCATAGACTCTGTACACTTACGGCACAGAGCAAATAGCAGTCTCTCGTGCATTCGAACAGGTAGCACGGGGTGAAAGAGGTGGCGCGGAGGCAATACGGTACACTCGACCTAACCGTTGACCGTTACACCGAGAGCATCGAGGGAACCCCCCAACAAATCGTCGCACTCGATACCGATATGTATTTTCGGGTGCCCCACCGGGAAGCGACCTGTCTTACATATATACGGATACAGCGAGCAGATATCGATGTACGATATCTTCTCCCCTGGTGCGACATCGTCGGAGGTGACGATATTACCTGTGCGACCACCATAAAACGCTGCACGAGGGTTCAAACTCTCTGAGGTGCGCCGTGGATGATTTTAAAAAAATTCGTTTACGCGTGGCTCGACTTTGCGGAGTAGATTGAAGTTACACTCCCACATCTCCACCAATTCGTAACCATGCGAACGAATTTTTGAACTCATTGCCACAGTACGCTTATATCAAGTGCCCATACTCTCGTTACCAGCGTGAGACATTCTCGCGCGATCGTTTGGAAAACACTCAGGGCATCCATGCCAGTAACAACCATGTTATTGATAAACAATACGACGATTGTTTACCTCTATATAGCCGTCGACACGTGGCCCTTCAGGTAGCTCATGTTCACGGGTGCGACCCGCGTGAATAAGCGCATGACCGAGCTCATGCTCGACCCATAAGAGCCAGTCGACGGCCTACTGTGAGTGATTTTCCGCACGCATATAACCACCGGCAGGTATAAGACCAATTGTATCGGGTCTTAGAAAATTACGACGGTACACGACCGAGCAAGCCGATGCTATCGTATTGGCCTCGGTGTATGGGCATGTCTTGTCTACGGATAAAAATTTTTTCCGAAATTCGAAGCAAGCTCGACGGAGTATGTCAACATCCATCTTGCAATACTTAAAAATTTCTTTTTCAAAATCAAATGTTACGGCTTTATCGACTTGCTCAGCGTACCATTCGTAAAATTCCGCGCGGTCTGGTTTACTCATTGTGTCGGGCGAGTAATACGTAGCTGCGGGGAGAACACCGTTATAGCCTCGTGCATCTTCAGTGTTGAAGAGGTGCGGGAAGTAACCCTTGGTCAGTTGCTCGCTAAATCCAAAGGCTTTGGGTAGTGCACTGAGTCGCATATGAAAATAATTTATGCTGTCTATAAAAGTCGTGCGGCCCACTCGCATTGAAACTATTGAATTACTGGTCAAGATTATACTGGGTGTGGGCATATCCGTGGAACGTTCTACAATACTTCGCAATACAAATTGGCTGTCAAATGCCTTGACGTTGTGTGCAATACACACTATATTGCGAAATTTCGTAGAAGGTCGCACGGCCAAATCTACAAATTCATCTACTGGATTATTTTTGAATAAAAACTCTCGTACACCGCACCACGAGCAACTGCTCAAGGGTAGATGCTCTCCCGCTGAAAAACAAAGCTCACACAGCTGTTGCGCTACACAATGAGTGACTATGTGCTCGAACAAGTCGTCTCCCGTATTTGGAGTAATATACGGTTTATCCTGGCGCGTTTCAAAATCGTAAAATATAAATAGCGTTTCAGGGTGTCCCGCGACCGGTTCCAATTCTTTCCGTGGTTTGACAATTTGCATATAACAACGATCATTATAGCCATGCGAACTACGACACAAACGACAAAAAGAAACACCGCATTCGTGAATATTGTGATGATTACTCATAACTTTATCACAAGATTTACAAATACGGTAAGTCTCGCAAATAGATTTTTGAAGCTGTTGCAGCTTATAGCGGTTAACCAACGGTTTTAAATGGTTAGCAAAACACAAGGGGTTGTAGAACATTCGTCCACAATCGTCGCACGACTTCTCGCTATTCACAGCGGGGGGGGGGGCGCACTGTTTGACTAGTACCCGCCACCGGGCCGGGCACGAGCTCCTTATCAGCCATTGGGACTAACTCTTTGATACAGGGCGGCACACTGAAGCATCGTGGACACTTACTCGTGCAACGATGCTCGAATTGACGACGGTAAGATTTATTGCACGGTATACAATAATTCTTACCACCTGCTGCGCCCATTAGGTTGATAATTGGCGAACAGTGTTTTAAAATAGTACTATACGCTATATTAACAACCTCAGATGGCCCCTGCATTACGAAAGACGTTTGTCCATCAAAAAGCGGGGGTACACCTGTACCGAGTGTCTCCCAATCGTATACCGTGATAGCAATCCTCAAAGGCATGAGGTATCTTTGGAAATTTGTTATTTCCGGAATACCACAGCCTTCTAGAGGTATTTGCACACCGGCCAGCTGAACAAGAGATTGCGCTTTTTCACGTTGGTCGAGCGACGCCCCTTGTCGTATACGCATCCAAGCTATTTGCGAGTCTTTGCTACGTTCGCGTTTATGTACGTTGTTTGCAAGAGCTACAACGATCGAGCGAGGAAAACACAAATTATCACCGTTTTGTATTATACAAACCACGGATCGACTCTTCACCATTGACACACGGAGCCCCTGACCAGTAGGCACCGCTACATACGTAACGGTGAATCGCAACGTGTAAGAGGCCGCGAGAACCCTCGAGCTCTGATTCACGGCACACATCAAAGCCCATAGGGCTTCATCAGTGAACCGTGAAATAGGCCTCAATGATATACCCGCTTTGCCGTCTGCCATCCCGTCAGTGACAAAACTCACACCTATTAAATCTGTGTCATCGCGATCCTTTACGAAATAATCGTGAATATCTCGGATGGAGTTACGAATCCACGTGACCGGATTTATAGATACGGGTGGTTGTACTAGCGCTAGATTGATCTGTCGCGCTGAAACCCCGAAACGCCGTAAATATTTATATTGCACATCGCCCGCGACAACAAAACGATTTCCCGGCGGTAAAATATCGTCCGTATCATCGATGCTAACCGCGGTGTCTCGGATCTCTGTACCCGGGCTATGATTTCCAATATTAACTACGCCTGCTACTACGCGATTAACGTTATTACCCCCGGCACCAGTTAAACCCCTACCTATTTGAATTTCGGGACATACCTCGAGCGAAGACGATGCTGATGACGACGCTGTAGAGTCTGGGGGCGCTGACGATGCCGATGACGTTGATTCCTCTTCATCCGACGTCGACGAGCACGTTGATGACCCCGACGACGATGATGATGATGATGATGATGATGATGATGATGATGATGATGATGAGGATGATGATGATGATGATTATGATGATGATGATGATGGTGAAGACGACGACGACGACGACGACGACGAAGAGGACACGGTGGAAGCCAGTGACGGTATTGGCGACAGCAGCAGAGGCCAGTGAGCTATAAAATATCCAGATTTAAGGATTTATTTTACGCTCACTCTGCAGGGGGCCCAAGGCATGCCTCGTACAACCGCACAGCAACAAGGTCATCGTCCTCGTCGCAGAAGTCGGAGTCATCCCCGACCGTACCATCCGCGTGATAGTAAGGTATCACGCGGGTGCGAATAAACACCGCCTCTTCGTACAGGGCAATACCTTGCTCCTGAGGCTGTGGTAACTCGGGACTATCGAGGATATTCGCGACCTCGCGTACGACAACATGTGCAACATCTTGCGGCTCATCGTCTATTAGAAAATGAATTTTATTAATTCATCTTCATAAAATAATCTAATACTAAATATTTTTAAATTATTTTCACGTACCATCATACGAGTCATCCGCGGACTCTGTAGTTGCCTCGTCTATATTTACAGGCCTCTGCGCAACCATCACTGGTTCTTCGTCTTCCTCTATCCTCGGCTGCTCAGGATCCGGGCTAGCCGGACTGTTGGGGACATCATCGTCGATGGAGCTGTCGCTGTCGTCTTCCTCCTCATCCTCCTCCATGGCCTCATCATCGGCGTAGTTGTCGTTATCATCAGCGATGAAAAACATATCAACTTCGTCACCGTCGTGTGCCGACACGCTTGACATTGAGGCGTTGTCGTTATCGTCGGGGCTGGGTGAAGCCGTGCACGACGACGGTGACCCCAATCATGAGTCGGCGCTGGGAGGTCCGGCGTCGTTTTCGCTGCTGCTCGATGCAAGTAGCGAGCGTATAGCTGGAAGGGAAAATAAAAATTTATCATTCCTTTAAAGAAAAACATTTTGTTTTTCACTCTATTATTTTTTATTTTTTAATCTAGCTAAAATATTTTTATTATTTTTTAAAAATTGAATAAAACACATTGCCAGCGCTAACGAGTCTACGAAGCAAGTTTAACTGTGATTGATTGATTGACGGAAAGTGTATTAATTTTTGCGAAACAGAGTGAAAGTCGTGTTGTGTCGCGGAATATTCCTCTAACGTATTCTCAGGAATATTCCTTAGCGGACACAGTGAGAGATGGAATTCTGAAAGATAGCTGTCATACAAGACGGGATGCGAAGTAGACGCCGACGCAGCATGAAGCGACTCGCGAGGCGATCTACGATAGGCTAAAGCTAAAGCTGCCAACTAAGGGATTTTCGTGAAGACAGTTAGCAACTGCTTTACGAAAAGACAGAATTAATTTAGACTCAAGAGAGAACGGTTGGTTCCTCGTGAAATTTTCGAAACAACGCATTATTGTACTTTCTTACTTTACTTCTAAATAGACAACGGAAAGTCACCGTTGCCTATAATAAATACTTCCTTTTACATAAATTCGTGTTTTCATCGATAACTCGAGATCCATCTCCTTATCGGCAAACGATCCCAAAAAATAATAACTTTTTAATATTATACCGAATACCGAATAATCTAATTACCCGGTACCGGCATAACATTTGGTGGCAGCGGTGGGATCTGCCGAAGTTAAGTGATTCGCGATTTATTAGGACAAAAGTGTTTTGGACAAAGTTGAGAATACTCTGAAGTGACGACTACGACGCGTGCAAGGACACCAGTGTAGTTCGTGAAAACCCGACTAATCTAACGCGAAGCGTGAAGTGAACGTCGGTGCGGGGTGACGTATTGGTCAACCGTTTAAAGTCCCGATTGACGGTGTCACGTCAAGTCGCGGAAAACCGCACAAAGTGTGCAACCGAGTACGCATAGCAGCTACTCGAAAAGAAGCCGTCGCGCAATCGTTGGCGACGCACCAAGGACGAACCCAGGAACCAACGGAGATACGGGTTAACGGTACCAGGGAGGACAACTGGACCAACCTTCGAGGAAAGCTAAGAGACAACGGGTCTACAGCACCGAAGGAACAGCACCCGAGGACATCGCAATGAAAAGGACCGTCTACCAGATCATCTTTCTGTAAGTGGCGGTTACTTTATACTCATACATAGCCAATAAACTGAAGCCAGTCAGGAAAAATATTTTGGAAAATTTGGAGAAAATATCTCTAGAAATTTTGTGAGCATATTTTAGAGTTTGTCCACCGCGAAACTAGCAACATGCCGATATTTAGGGGAGCGAAACCGAAACGTAGAGTCAATTCATTAGGAACTGCGACTCCCGGCGAAGGGGCAGACTCCACAGCTGGATTAGCTGCCGCCGTAGGGGAAATAGTATACGAAGCGCGCAGGGCGTTAACAGAGCTCGCGCCGTCGGGACGAATCCCCACCGATAGGCAAGAGGCCGTCGCAGGCCGACTGGACGCCGAGTTCGGCGTAAACCCTCTCAGGGGCACGGCATTTCGCGATAACAGTAGTATAGGTAGCGACGACGTGTTCAATATGGCTACTGGCGAACGAACGCCTGAACGCCTTGAGGAGGACATAGATGATCGGGAACTCGGAAGCTTGCAAACGATAGATCGCGTAGGTTTCCCGTCAGCTACCGGTACGACGGCACGATCGGTGACTTTGAGAGTACAAGATCGTTTGGAGGCGATCGACCGGAGCCATCGTGATTTGGTAAGAGCTCGACGGCAGTGCGAAAGGCTGCAGCGCGAGCACGAGCAAAGTCGACGCGAACTCGATCGCGAACTTCAGGGGGTTGAAACACCGTCAGCAAGACGAAACTTGGCAAGCACGCTCAACGAGGTAGGTGCAGACGAATACGAACTGATCCACTCCTTACGAGAGCAAATTGCCGAGCTCCAGCGACGGCTAGGAGGAGCGGGGATGGAGGACATTCCGCCCCCCGCGCTGCCCCCGAGACGCACGCGGTTCGAGGAGACGCAGAGGCCCTCAAACATGCTCAGCCTCAGTCTCGGAATAAAAATGGTAAAAACATTCGACGGCAAAGATTCAAAGGCATTGCCTCTCTTCTTAAAGTCCTGCGAGACGATATTCCGCAGGGTAGCAGAGGAGGAGCACGACACCCTCCTCGAGTTGATCGTTATGAGTAAGCTAGAAGGTGCAGCTGCAAGACAACTGCAGCACAAAACCATCGGCACCATGGCGCAACTCAGGAGCGAGTTGGAAGCGTTGTACGGACAACGAAAGTCCCTGGCCGCGCTGCAAATGGAGTTCAGCTCCCTCCGGCAGGGACAGAACGAGGACATAGCCGCCTACGCGGCACGGACGGAGCGGATCACGGTAGACATCGCCGAAATACTCTGCGAGCCGTTGCAAACCGAGGATCAAAAGATTACCGTCGAGAGCGTCACACGACGAAGCGCACAGGCCAACTTCGAAAACGGCCTGCACGGCCAGGTGCAAGTGCTGGTACGTGCTCGAAATTACCAAACGTTGCATGACTCCGTGGCCGGGGCCATAGAGATAACCAACATGGTGCAGCCTAAGGGAGAGCTAGGGGGAGCGTCGAGCCACCCCAGAAGGTCCCAGGGCGCACCATCCCGGCAGAACGAAAATTGTTTCACCTGCGGGAACGCCGGACACTTGGCACGAGACTGCACCCGGAGATCGGGCAGAGTGAGCCTGCCAATGCCCAGTGAAAATAAGTCCATACACAACGTCGACATCGTGTGCAACTACTGCCAGAAGAAGGGCCACGTGTGGAGGGACTGTAGAAAGAGGTTATCGCTAAACCAGAGCGAACCCGCTCGGACGACACAGCAGCCCCAACGTCAAAAGGACTCGGAAGATAAGGAAAAAAAAACGACAGTAACGACGGGTACCGGTCGGAATAACACGGACACCCGCCCGCTGGCAACGATGAGGCTGAACACACTAACAGCCCAGGAAAAGCCCGCAAGCAAGCTACAACTGCTACAAGTAACGTTGCCGGCGTCGAGTGCCACCGCCAGTGATTTCGATATTATTGCATCGCTGGCCGTGTCTGGGGTACTCACCCTCAAGGCAGACACCGGAGCCCAATGCAGCATCATTAAAGAAGACTGTCTTAAACCCGAGACTATGGTGAAAGACTGCAAAGTGGAATTACAAGGGGTGGCGGGAGAAAAATTTACTTCTCTAGGAATGGCGAACATCACGCTCGAGACGCCGGCTCTAAATGTAGAGCATTGGTTTTACATCGTTCCGAGCACCGTGCCGTTGAAGGTCAACGGACTGCTTGGTATGGACTTCATTAAACATCATAAAGCAGATATCTTGCACGGCGAAATGATTAAACTATACGGACATTGCATGCCGCTTTTAGATGGTTCGGTGAAGATGACCCTGCCGCCACGCAGCGAGACCGTCGCTTACGCCGCGACCAAGAGCAAATTTATCGGACTGCTCTCTAAAATGGAACTCGGAAAAGGAGTAATAATGGGAGCCTGCATCACGCCGCCGCACGGTAGCAGCTGTGCAGTAAGTCTAATAAACACCACAGAGAAGGCTGTTGAGGTACAACGCCCGGTGGTGGAACTCGAGCCTCTAGAGATAACGGCAGTGGGTCACGGTCCCGAGGCCGCGACGCCCGAAGTATGCACCGTCAGCGCGGAGCGAGGGGCCGACCGCCTTGCGCGACTAGCTCAAGAGCTAGACGCACGAAATCTCAATAAGGAAGAGCGCGAAGCGCTCGATGAGATCACGAAAGAATACGAAGATGTGTTCCACCTCCCGGGGGACAGGCTGCCATGCACGCCTATGGTAGAACATGTGATACCCCTTAAGGAGGGGGTGCAGCCCATTAAGGTGCACCCATACAGGCTGCCCGAGACCCACAAGAGAGAAGTGGAGAGGCAGACCCGCGAAATGCTTGAGGAAGGCATTGTCCAACCTAGCCGGAGTCAATGGAACGCCCCGCTGCTGGTTGTAGCGAAGAAACCTGACGCAGCCGGAGAGAGAAAAATGCGCGTAGTAGTGGACTTTCGGAAGCTGAACGAAGCCACCATCGGAGACTCGTACCCACTGCCTAATATCACCGAGATATTGGACCAGCTGGGAAGGGCCCGATACTATACGACCTTGGATCTCGCCTATGGATTTCATCAAATCCCGATGGCAAAGCAAGACAAGGAAAAGACCGCATTTTCCACACCACAGGGCCATTTCGAGTATAACCGAATGCCTTTCGGACTCAAAAACGCCCCACCGACCTTCCAGAGGTTGATGAACTCCGCGCTGGCAGGACTACAGGGCGTCAAATGCTATGTGTACTTAGACGACATAGTAATTCACGGCAAAACCTTCAAGGAGCACAATGACAGGTTACGAGAGGTACTGCAGCGGCTAAGAGAAGCCAGATTAGCAGTGCAACCGAGCAAGTGCCAGTTCCTGCGCAAGGAAACGCAGTACCTCGGCCACATCATATCCAAAGAGGGCGTACGTGCTGATCCGCAGAAACTGGAAGCAGTAAGGGAATTCCCAGTACCGAGAAATATAAAAGGAGTACAATCTTTCCTCGGACTAGCTGGCTACTATCGAAAATTCATCAAGGACTTCTCGAGAACCGCGAAGCCACTCACAGAATTAACCAAGAAAGGGGTCGAATTCGAGTGGACCGCAGTAAGAGACGCTGCCTTCGAAGAACTGAAGACAGCCCTTACCACGGCACCGATACTGCAGTATCCAGACTTCACGAAGCCGTTTGTTGTAACGACAGATGCCTCAGACAGGGCGCTCGGCGCAATCTTATCGCAAGGCAAGATCGGGGACGATTTGCCCATATGTTACGCGAGCCGCACCATGTCAAAGGCCGAGCTCAATTATACAACCACGGAAAAAGAGCTACTCGCCATAGTTTGGGCCCTCGCTCAATTTCGACCATATATTTATGGTACACGTTTCACGGTAGTGACGGGCCACCAACCGCTCACCTGGCTGTTCGGAGTAAAGGACCCAGGTTCGAGATTAATGCGTTGGAAAATTAAATTGGCCGAACACGAATTTAACGTTGAATATAAGGCCGGAAAGCGTAATACAAACGCCGATGCGTTAAGTCGTATATTTGCTACTACGAGGACCCAAGCGAGAGCTAGGAACGAAGTCTGTGAGTCGGAAGAGGACAGCACGACGGGGCAAGTAGGCACAACGAAAGACCGCACAAAGCGGACAGCCGAAGATACCCCGTATAGCCATGGTAGCTCGCTGGAGCGAGAGGTCAAGCTCGCCCGCGAGCGAGACGAGGACAGCAAGCGCCCGGGTACGGACAGCCACACAAAGCGGAGAGCCGAGAATACCCCGGGCCAGCCTAGCAACGCGGCAGAGAGAGAGGCCGCTCTGGCCAATGCGCCAGAAGAGGACAGAGAGATTCGCAGCGTGCCTGCAGAACGCTCTACTGAACCCCACAGCCCCGCCGAAAAGCCGTGCGGACGGGGAAGGGGTAGACCACGCAAGCTACATACGCAGGCCACTGGTAAGACTGCGAGCACCGCTGACAAGGACAGAGCGGGCCCAGCACAGTATGGCGGACCCGCGAAGCGCGGAAGGCCGCGAAAGGCGAACGTTGCAAGGCCGCTCGAGAGAGAGAGCGACCCAACGGCGGAGCCACCGGTGGGCACACCGAGCGAAGAAATTGCGGACAGAGCACCGCAAAGGCCTGCTGAGGAAGCGCGGCACGGAGGGGGCCGTAGCCCGCGAACTTCCAGCAGCACAGAAAAAGACAGCGTTATGAAAGAGCGCAGCGACTGCCGCAGTGGCGTAGCCGCTCCCTCCTTCGAAGACCGCCTGAAAATCATAAAAGAATACCACGACACCCCCTTAGGAGGGCATCAGGGTATCAGGCGTACGCTGCATCGGATCCGGACCAAGTACGACTGGCCCGGCATAAGAAGGGACTTAGAAAAATACATAACATCCTGCGAATCCTGCCAGAAAAATAAAATCGGGAAAAGGGAACGAGTACCAATGGTGGTAACAGAAACCCCATCGAGGTCGTTCGAAAAAGTTGCGGTCGACATCGTAGGACCGTTACCGGAAAGCGTCAACGGAAAAAAATATATACTTACGATCCAAGACGCTCTTACCAAATACAGCGCAGCAATTCCACTACCGAACCAAGAGGCTCCGACAGTAGCAAAAGCGCTCGTAGAAGAATTGATTTGCCGGCACGGGACACCGGAAATAATATTATCTGATCAAGGCACGAATTTCCTCAGCTCGACCTTCAGAGAGATGTGTCGACTGCTCCGAATCAAGAAGATACAAACGACTGCTTACCACCCAGAGTCAAACGGCGCGCTAGAAAGATCGCACCGCACCCTCGCTGAATACCTGAAAAATTTCATAAACGAGGACCAAGGTAATTGGGACGAGTGGCTGCCATACGCGATGTTCACGTACAACACCACTCCACATACAGGGACCGGATTGTCACCCCATGTTTTGGTGTACGGAGGCGAAGCGGAGTTACCGACCGCCGTGAAGCAGGAGCCCCGCCGCACCTATGCATACGACGACTACGTCCAAGAGTTACGCGAACGATTACGCGCCGCATGGACTGTAGCACGAGAGAACCTGGAAGGCGCGAAACGACGGTCGAAGACTATATACGACCAAGGCGCACAGGTGCAGGAGTACCGCGTCGGCGAACGCGTACTCCTCCGCGACGAGACGGTGCGCAGGGGGCGGTCGGCCAAACTGACCCCGAAGTGGACGGGACCCCACGAGATAGTGGAAGCGAGGCCTCCCGTCAACTACGTCGTCCAGAAGGGACGGAAGACTCAGGCGGTCCATGCTAACCGCCTGAAACTATTTAACGATCATTAAAGGTTAAATAAAACTAAATAAAAGAGGGTTAGGAGCTCCTCGGAGCGCAAGGTAAGGAGATTCAATAAAGTTGGAAACTTTTAAATAAAGAGAATATAATTAAACTTTTGAATAAATGTTATAACTGAGAAAATAATATAATTAAACAAAGACGGTCCCGCAAGCAGGGCAAGTAGAGAGCGGCTCCTCAGCGAAGAGCCGGCGCAGCCCGACGAAATCGTAATAAGGCTCCTCGTCGCCGAGCCACGGCCCCAGGCCCCAAAGACAATAAACCGCCCGGCGGTTGTTTTGGCGGCGACGGCGCGTAGCCGCGCGCTCCTGGAGCTCGTCGGACAGCCAGCGACGACTAGGCCCTGGTACCACGACCAGGCAGCTCTGAAAATAAAAATGAAAATTAAAATAAATAAGAATATATATTTAAAAATTCCAAGCAAGGTAAGGAGAGTACTTACAATTAGCTCCATTACCGCGGGAGTTACGTCGTCCCCCCTACAGAGGACTGCCCCGTAGGGCGAGGCCCTGGAAACTCGGAAAAGTACTGTAGACATAATGCTGGTCGGGTAGTTCGAACAAGAATGAGCCAAAGGGCCCTCGGGCGAAACTCACGAGACTGCAACGAAAGAGGGAGAACTCACGCTTTCCTCCCCTCGTCTGATTGCAGATTAATCGCGGCAAGGTATGGACAAACCACAGCCACACCGCGTACAGCCGACTACCTCGTCAGCACTTTTGCCAGCACTCCGGGCATCTACTACGAGAACATAGGGAGCCTTACAATAATTCAATCGACGTGGCGACTGATAATCAGGCTGGACCTCGCTGCACTACTGCACAGAGAGGGGGAGATAAGCGAAAGCCTGCAACGTCTGACGGAGCTGTGCGAAAGCGAAACCCGCGCCAACGATATATGCCCTGTCATAAGCGACTCGGTTCCAAGAATAAAGGGAAGAATAGAGACAGGAATACTGACCATATTCGACCTCCTCGGGACGCGCCCTGTCAGAAAGCGCCGAGGATTGGTAGATGGCCTCGGAAGCATAATCAAAGCCATCACGGGAAACATGGATGCCACCGACGCAAAGGAACTACACGAAGAGATAACGCGCCTGGAGGCGTCCCACCGGACCCTGAAGGAAGGGTTAAAAAATCAAATACAAATCATAAAAACCACGCTCCGCTTATTTAACGAAAGCGCGCAACACATACAGGCTAACGAACAGACCCTGCTGTCCCTGATGCAGCATATCAACCGCACGCTTAACAGCGAAGTATACTACATAGAGAGACGCCAACACTTGGACGAGACGCTCAACGCGATAAGTATTGCGGTCGAAGCATTACTCGGCGACGTACAGGAGCTAGTGTGGCTGGTGGACGATATAGCTAGCGGTAAGGCCCGAGCAACGTCCCTGCCGCCACGCACACTCGCTAGGCACCTCGTAGAGGCACTACCACACCTACCGTCGGGCAGTAGTTTCCCGGTCGCAATAGAACCTGACCAAGTGTCAACACTTATGCGACTGGCCGATACCAGGGCTTACAGCGAAGGCAACGCAGTGGTACTCGTGCTGGACATACCGCTGATCGGGCAGCAACGATATAGTATGCAAAAAGTATACCCCATACCCACGCGAGCGGACAATGGCAGGCACTACTACATAGAAGCGACCGAGTCCCACTTGGTAATAGATATAGAGAATCGCAAGTACCTAAGGATGACATACGATGACATAAAAATTTGCAAGGTACTGGGCAAATCGTACATTTGCCCACCAACACACCCTACTATGCCGGTCACACGCGACGCGCCCTGCGAAGTCCTAATCTATGCGAAAATGGACACCGGTAACGGAAAAAATTGCGCGAAAAGGGTTGTCGAAATCACACATCCCTTAATCGTTCCAATGCAACAGCAAGGACGATGGTTATACGTCGCGCCAACCCCGGTCCCCATAGGGATAAATTGTGGGAAAAATCCCACTCAGCACGAAATATTGAATAATTCGGGAATACTGGCTTTGGTAGGCGTATGTATAGTAACCGCCCGAGATTTCAGCATCAAAACCATCGGGCGAACATCGCAGATCATACAGGAAAACTACCTCCCGTCGTTTAACTTGACATTAACGGAGATCGAAGCTCGGGCACCCCCGCCGCAGACCGAGAGGGCCATCCCACTACAGAGCGTGCTGCGAGACCCCGAAGAGCTTCGGAAGCTCGGAGCTCGAGCCGACCAAATCATGGACAACCTCCATACTGCCGGAGACGGGATGCAACACATCCACAACCTGAGTTTCTACTCCTTGGGCGCCATAGCGCCGATCGCCTTGGTTGGCTACGTTCTGCTTAAATGTTACAGGTACAAAAGAAACAGAACACCACCGAGCACTAGAGAAGCAATAACCCCGGCAACCGCCGAGGTAACTATCAACCTCGAGCCTCTCGGACGACAACAGCCAGAGGAACGACTTCGAACCGAGCTGGCCAGGTTATGCAATCGTCCCCCCAATCGAGAACGACTTGCTCGACTTGAAAGAAGCTAGCAAACAAAAATGAAACATTTTACACACATATTATATATCATATATCAAATCGTAAAATTGTATTAAAATTGTAAGGTACGGGAAACCAACTGAAGAAAAAATTTTTTTTTGAAAATTTTTCCTTTTAAGGGGGGAGGGATGTTGTGTCGCGGAATATTCCTCTAACGTATTCTCAGGAATATTCCTTAGCGGACACAGTTAGAGATGGAATTCTGAAAGATAGCTGTCATACAAGACGGGATGCGAAGTAGACGCCAACGCAGCATGAAGCGACTCGCGAGGCGATCTACGATAGGCTAAAGCTAAAGCTGCCAACTAAGGGATTTTCGTGAAGACAGTTAGCAACTGCTTTACGAAAAGACAGAATTAATTTAGACTCAAGACAGAACGGTTGGTTCCTCGTGAAATTCTCGAAACAACGCATTATTGTACTTTCTTACTTTACTTCTAAATAGACAACGGAAAGTCACCGTTGCCTATAATAAATACTTCCTTTTACATAAATTCGTGTTTTCATCGATAACTCGAGATCCATCTCCTTATCGGCAAACGATCCCGAAAAATAATAACTTTTTAATATTATACCGAATACCGAATAATCTAATTACCCGGTACCGGCATAACAGTGGATTAAAAATTAATTCACTTTTCGTCAACCAATCAATCACAGTTAAACTTGGTTCATACCCTCACTGGTGTCGATAATGTATTTTATTAAATTGTTAGAAAAATACTACAAAAAATTTTTAATAAAAATTATTTTTACGGTTTTAAAAAAGTAAAAAATTAAACCACTTTCAGTCAAGCGAACAAGTAAAAACTATAATACAATTTTAAATAATAAACAATATTTTTCTAGATTAAAAAAGTAAAATACAAAAGAGCAAATAACAAAAAGACGATAAAAACTCCAAATTTTCTACACAAATACTCTATGACTGAACACTGTAAGGGGGGTGATTTTACATGTGTCAGTATCTTAAAATAAATGAGCGAGTAAAAATAAAAATGTATCGTCTTTAAAGAAAAACGTTTTGTTTTTATTAAAATTTGTTAATTACGTAAAAAATTTTACTATTTTTCAAAAATTGAATAAATACATTGCCGACACCGACGAGTTTAACGAACCAAGTTTTACATTGATTGATGAAAGTGTAATAATTTTCGCGCAGCAAAGCGAAAGTGGATTAAAAATCAATTTTATACCTTAACTCGAATACCCTCACTACCCTCTATATATATTTCGACTTCATCATAAATGCAGAAATCGAGGAGAATTTTGAAATATAACAACCTTGAGTCCCTGTACAGTGACAGAGTGTCTTCACAAGGGGTTGAGGGCTACACACAGCCGTGCACTATTTCTTAAAGATAATTTATTTCGTACTACCTCTTTGGAAATGCTCTAAACATGAACCCATGCACGCCTACCGTTTTCTCTAGAAAGCTGAATTGTCTAAACAGACATTCTTACAACGATAACGCTGCTTCAGTGTCAACTAGCGTAGGCGCCTACTATTTCTTAAAGATGATTTAATTCGTACAAGCACTTTTTCTAGAGTGTAAACATGAAGCGCTACACTCCGCCCGTTTTTCTAAGAAAGCTGTATTGTCTGAAACAGACATTCTTAATTTACATTTATATATGCACTTTTGGTATCGAAAGGGTGGTTAAATTTTAAGGGCCGATGTTGATTTTGAATAAAACACAAATTATTTAGGAAATTATTGTCAATTCTTTTTATTATGATAATATGGTATGGTTCAATTATGTATGGAACAAAATATCGGCCAAATGGCCGCCGCGACCTCGGCGGCACACCTCCATCCGATGGTCCAAATTTTCGATGACGCTTAGGCATAATTGAGGTTCTATGCCGTTAATGTGCCGAATTATCTCATCCTTTAGCTCTTGAATTGTTGCTGGCTTATCGACGTACACCTTTTCTTTCAAATAACCCCAAAGAAAGAAGTCCAACGGTGTCAAATCACATGATCTTGGCGGCCAATTGACATCGCCACCACGTGAGATAACACGGCCATTGAATTTGTCGCGTAAAAGAGCCATTGTTTCGTTAGCTGTGTGGCAAGTGGCACCGTCCTGTTGAAACCACATATCGCCCACATCCATATCTTCCAATTCGGGCCATAAAAAGTTCGTTATCATCTCACGATAGCGAACACCATTCACAGTAACTGCCTGACCGGCCTCATTTTGGAAAAAATACGGCCCGATGATGCCGCCAGCCCATAAACCGCACTAAACAGTCACTCTTTGTGGGTGCATTGGTTTTTCGACAATCACTCTTGGATTATGATTCGCCCAAATGCGGCAATTCTGCTTATTGACGAATCCACTGAGGTGAAAATGTGCCTCATCACTGAAGATGATTTTCTTCGAAAATTGATCATCCACTGTTGCCATTTCTTGCCACCATTCTGACCATTGACGACGTTTGGAATGGTCAAGAGGCTTTAGTTCTTGAGTCAATTGCACCGTATAAGCGTGTAAATGCAAGTCTTTATGCATAATGTTCATCAACGACGAGCGTGAGAGGTGCAATTGTTGGGCACGACGACGAGTTGAGGTGGACGGCTCTTCAGCCACACTATCGCAAACAGCAGCAATATTTTCTGCAGTACGAGCTGTACGAGCATGCACTAGTGTTTTAATATCTCCTACAGACCCGGTTTGCTCAAATTTTTGCACGATTTTTCCGATTGTACGCACATTTGGACGATTAAATTGACCGAAAAAATCACGACGTGCACGATATGCATTTTGATTTGAACCCCTATTTTCATAATAAGCCTGAATAACTTTAACGCGTTGCTCGATTGTGTATCTTTCCATGCTTCAAATTGAGTTAGTCTGAAATTGAGAAATGTCAAATGAAATGCAGAAAAAAACTTGACGTTTAGGTGTGGTTCACATTCAACATCGGCCCTTACAATTTAACCACCCTTTATTTACAATACGGTAATACGAAACGTCTGCCGTTTTTATACTAGACTGCATTAACAAAATAGATAGGCTCCATTTATATATACATCTGTAACACGTGTATACACAAGACAATAAACGCAAATTCTACGATAGCTTTTCCATCAGGAGCTATGTATTTGCAAACGAACAAAAAAATACCCAACATTTTCATAAACGCTTGTGAACTAGCTTATTTTACATAATTATATTCAGTATAAATTCTTATAATAAATTCATTTTCAAAAATATATTACGAGAAATTTTTCGTTCTCGCTACTCTCTTTACATTTAATTGTATTCATATTTACTTATTCAAAAATGGTATACCCAGGCAAACGTTTCATTGTCAATCAACCCTTTTACTCTGCTACGACAATGATAATTATCAGACTTTGGTGGAAAACTGAAAACCCTCGAGCGACGTAATAAATTATGTTCCAATGGACAGACGCTAGCTATTGAATTTGTATATGGTCAATATACAATACGGCGCCTGTTTATACATATTTACAATCGGTCGTACTGACGGCGCTGACCCTCGAGGGGGGGGGGGTCATAGATACTTTCTCGTACAGGTAGACGCACAATATGAAAATTCGTATATTTATTCTTATACGTATAACGTTCAAGTGTTTTCCATTTACCGTAGACTCATTAAAATGCAAAACTCTTTCGACCATCACTGAAACGTAACTACATCAGGCCAGAGGGGGTTTGCTATAATGTTTCAAATTTTACGCTATGAAATATCTATTTGTGATGAAATAAACAATTTTTACACTACAATAATTTGTAGTATACAGAAGTATAACTTCTCTCTCTATATGCTCTACTAAGGTTACGTTGGTGGGGGTAAACGCTTGCCCCCACCATTCCAACATATGAGACGATTCACACCTGTCTATAAAAATATTTGTAAAGAGGATCGGGTGGCAGTCCGACCCGTGACAAGCTACGAAATACAGTTATCGTAGCTTCGTTTCCCTCACCATTTATTCATTTTTCTGTGTCGCTCTGTTGTATTTTCTATCAATCATGGAACATTTTGAAGCACCATTGTTTCTTGCTACAACATACAATTTCAACTACTCGGAAACAAAGAGGATAACTGTGGGTCTTCAGGTACGCGCAAACGGTGACGTTACACCGGTCGTTAAGCTGCAGCATAATAACTCGTCGGGTGGTATTACCTTTGAATCTACAAAGTGGTGTAAACTACAAGATGCCTTGACCGAGGTAGCATCATATTTCGGGGCCTGTACGAATTATGGCTGGAAAGCTGATCAACGCATCCGTAAAACACTTAACATCGATGACTGCGAGATTCACTTTGCGTCCTCGTTTGGCTCAAAATCCATTGTTTTCGACCAAGCCAAGGACAATGTGGTCGCCGTGGACGTCAACCCTAACGATGAAAATACACAGCTGGAAGCACCACCACCACAGAAGAAGAAGAAGAAAAACATCTATTCACCGAGTATAGTTATGCAAAAGAAATCTTTTGACGGACTATGCATCGTAACACCGTGTGTCGATGAGCGCTTCAGACGGCTCCAGCGCTACGTCGTTTATGTGAAAAACTGTATCGATATTCTATGTGCTGAATTAGTTCTACATATTCCCGCTAAAGAACTAGTCGAGAACGTGGACCAAGTGCGTATTAAAACTCTTTTAACACAGAATAGCTCTAATCTGTGTGAAGCTGTACGTCATCGAGTGGATCCCTCATTCCTTTTTTAGTTAGCTCTGCTCGCGGCGACTGTGACGCCAGAGTACCATTGGGAACTCATTTATCGCTGTTCCTCACTCACAAAATTGTGTCGTCTCACCTCGTTTTGCGTCAGAGTAGTGGCCAGAATGAGGAAGAGGTTAGAAACGGCAGGAAATGCTCCTCTCACAGCAGAAGAGATAGCTGCAGCAAATGGTTTTTGGACACGAGCTACACAAGCCGTGTTTTTCAAACACGAGTTACAAGTACTGCAGTCAGGCTCTTCTCTTCCTTCCTCTCACCCCTTCAGTCGACTAACAGCATTCATTGACCAAGAGGGTGTACTCAGAGTAGGAGGTCGCCTTGCTCAATCAGCACTCACATATGAAGGAAGACATCCTGCCAGTCTACCTCGTCACTCTCGATTCTCAACTCTCATCATTGATCAGGCTCACGTGCGGACACTGCACGGAGGCACTCAGCTCACATTAGCCCAAATAAGGCTAACACATTGGATCGTCGGCGGAAGAGCCCCTGTAAAATCTCACATGTTACATTGCGTCGTGTGTGCTCGGCAAAAGGGAGTTCGGGCTCAACAATTGATGGGTCAGCTTCCTCTAGCACGAGTCACACTTCGAACTGCTACGACCACGCTCACCAGGCCAATCTCAAAACTGGCTGTGCTGCCTGTTTCTTCTGACTAACAAAACCATAACTAATCATCAACCCCGTTGCTGATGGCGGGCGGAAATGTTGGATAATCAGGTAACACACGGCGATCGATATTCGCCGTGCGTCGACCTGTTGCTGTGCTCAAGCACACGTCGTTCGGTTGAGCCGAAGATAGCCGAGGCAGGGCTCCGCGAAGCCGAGGATGTGCCTCGTTGGCACGCCGCGTCGAGCGAGAGGATGTCTCTCTCGCTTGACTTCGGTTTCGCTCACCGGCTATCTCGCTCAACTGACTTCAGCGCTCAACGTTAATTTCATATTCCGCAGCCATATTGAAAATTCAGTGACTTTTGCGACGACATCGAGGAACAGCGCACCATCATCTTCGACTTTTCTCGTTGGCTTTTCGCTCAGGACGCGCTCATCATGCTCACCAGGACTCAAAACTCAGGTAAGAGTACACCGTTACAATTTAACGTAATTCAATGACGGTGAGGAGTGAACTACACATCGGTACATCCTCATAAAGGTCTCACACTGTGGCGTGCTCTGCAGCGCGGGCTGCACCACGTTTTCACTCAATTATTAGCATGCTCGATTAATATAATTGTGTGTGTTTTACCAATTCACTGCACTTTCCCCCAATTAAACTTGCTGGGAAAGTGTTGTGAATTCAGTCTAATCATTTGTGCATCCTCAAGCTCACACTTCAGTGCTCTGCAGCGTAGATAGCTGTTCTCACATCCTTTCACAGCACTCAAGCAATTCAATTGCAAGTGCTCTCATCTATTCACTGCAACTTCTCTTCGACAAAACTGCTGAGAGCTTGCAGTGAATAATTTCCACATTCTACGCACTCATTTTTCTCTTAGCGTGGTGTGCTACGCAGCACTGACTGCTGTACGTGCACCACTCTCAATACTCACAGCACACAATTAGTATAATTGTGTGCTGGTTCTCAGTTCCGACATTAAATTCAATTCAGGCATTTTTGGTTATAATTGTAATTCTCAGTTTTTTGGTGTATTTATTTTTTATATCAATTTTGTATTTTTTCTAAATCTATTTTAATGCAAATATTTTCTAAAATTTGACATTTTCTTGTAAGAAGTGGAAGGTAGAATAAACCACTTTCTCCAAATTCCATCTACGAGTCTGGTTTTATTTCCACCCTGTTGTGAGTGAAGTCTCATATCTTTCCAATATATTCACAGGTTCAAGATCTGTCAAACAACACCATCGGACGGATTTCTCAAACACGTACAATGATATTTCCCGATGATCCACGAATGCTGGTCTACATGCCGAAAAACACTCGTCAACGTATTTAATTGGAAGCACAAGTAGACACCACATCAGTCGCTAATGGATATGAGTCGGGTACGCATCACGCATAATAATACATCTGCTGTGAAACTGTAATAATAAAGGATAGCACCAGAGCGAAGAAAAAGAAGAAGAAAAATACACATTACATTCCATTCGATGAACGTTGTATAGCCCTACTTAACGCTATTTGTCATTGGAATAAAAAACAGCGAAAATCAATATTGCGTAATGCTGATAAGCCTCTAATCAATTGTATCTGTGAATGCGCGTTAAACATTTTACAAGGAGTTGTTTGTGTCAAGTCAAGTGTTAAAAAACGTTTTTAAAAATATAAAAATATACTTCGACAGCTTGTCTCAGGATGTGTGACAAAACAACGTGGTGGTGGTGGTGGTGTTTGTACAGTCGCTCGTAAGCAACGAAAATATAATTGGAGAGCGAAGAAACGCTTTATAATTCAAAAAGGGGGTGGTGCTTTTTTACCACTTTTACTGGCGCCCATAATCACAACTTTATTTAGTAAATTTTCCAGTGGTAGTGACGATTGACAAAACAACACTGTGTTAAGGATAAAAATTCATCCTCGTAAATGGAGCATGCGAAAAAAATGTTTTTAGTGCCAATGTCCGAGGTAAAGGACGGAAATAGTGATGCAGACGGTCGTTACGAGGAAATACCTATGGTCGGTTCTGGAAATAATCATGCACCAGCGGCAAACGAGAAAACAGTACAGACCCAGGGTGATACTGTTTCAAGACTAGACACTGAGCTATACAAAATTTTTTAATCAAACAAGTATGGTAAAGACGACGCTAGTAAATGGAAAGAGTATTTACAAGTACTGCAGCGTTATCTATATCTCGTTGGTACAAAAAATGCATTGTTTTCACCAGCACTACCCGAAACATCGTCTGAGATAGATAATGCAGAAGCCACGAGCGATGCTGACATCGTTAATAGCGTTCCAAATATGTATAAATGCCGAGCGACTGCGTGATTAAAGTTTCTACGTAAACCCACGAGTAATGAATCAAAAAGCATAAGATGGGATAAAAAAGGATGTGTAACAATAGACAGTATCCTCATTCCAAATTCGACTCGCATTCTATGAATGTGGATGCGATTGGCGATAATTCCAACGATGACTACGACGACAACGACGATACACACCCTGGGAATACTTCTTCAAAACGTCGGAAAACAAAAGTAATAAAAGTATTTGAAAAGTGGATAAAGATTTAGAACAAGCTGTACAACGAGCGGTGAAAGATGACTTTCGAAAAAGTGTACTACGATCCTTCGCATCCAGCTAGATACGCTGGTGCGCGACGTTCAATCAGTAGCAAAAATGAAGCAGACACCGTATATGACTGGCTCACTCAACAGGATAGTTATACCATTCATAGACCCGTGCACCGTGTCTTTCCACGACTGTATTACAATGTTACAAATATTGACGATGTCTGGGAGGCCGATCTCGTGGATCTACGTTCATTGAGTAGCTATAACGACAACGTCTCCTATCTGCTTATGATAATTGACGTTGTCAGCAAATATGCCTGGGTCGAACCCTTGCAGGACAAAACTGTACGCGAAGTAACAAAGGCATTTCAACGTATTCTCGAGCGTAACGATGGTCGTACACCTGTTTCACTACAAACCGACCGTGGAAAAGAATTCCTCGGTGGTCAACTTCAAAAATTTCTCAAAGATGAAAACATACAATTCCGTATTGCTCGTAATCCTGATGTAAAAGCCTCGATTGTCGAGCGTTTTAATCGCACTTTCAAAGAACGAATGTGGCGCTACTTCACACATCGTAATACTCATCGTTACATCGATATAAAGGGTGGTTAAATTGTAAGGGCCGATGTTGAATGTGAACCACACCTAAACGTCAAGTTTTTTTCTGCATTTCATTTGACATTTCTCAATTTCAGACTAACTCAATTTGAACCATGGAAAGATACACAATCGAGCAACGCGTTAAAGTTATTCAGGCTTATTATGAAAATGGGCGTTCAAATCAAAATGCATATCGCGCACTTCGTGATTTTTTCGGTCAATTTAATCGTCCAAATGTGCGTACAATCGGAAAAATCGTGCAAAAATTTGAGCTAACCGGATCTGTAGGAGATATTAAAACACCAGTGCATGCTCGTACAGCTCGTACTGCAGAAAATATTGCTGCTGTTCGCGATAGTGTGGCTGAAGAGCCGTCCACCTCAACTCGTCGTCGTGCCCAACAATTGCACCTCTCACGCTCGTCGTTGATGAACATTATGCATAAAGACTTGCATTTACACGCTTATAAGGTGCAATTGACTCAAGAACTAAAGCCTCTTGACCATTCCAAACGTCGTCAATGGTCAGAATGGTGGCAAGAAATGGCAACAGTGGATGATCAATTTTCGAAGAAAATCATCTTCAGTGATGAGGCACATTTTCACCTCAGTGGATTTTTTCACCTCAATTGCCGCATTTGGGCGAATCATAATCCAAGAGTGATTGTCGAAAAACCAAGAGTGACTGTTTGGTGCGGTTTATGGGCTGGCGGCATCATCGGGCCGTATTTTTTCCAAAATGAGGCCGGTCAGGCAGTTACTGTGAATGGTGTTCGCTATCGTGAGATGATAACGAACTTTTTATGGCCCGAATTGGAAGATATGGATGTAGGCGATATGTGGTTTCAACAGGACGGTGCCACTTGCCACACAGCTAACGAAACAATGGCTCTTTTGTGCGACAAATTCAATGGCCGTGTTATCTCACGTGGTGGCGATGTCAATTGGCCGCTAAGATCATGTGATTTGACACCGTTGGACTTTTTTCTTTGGGGTTATTTGAAAGAAAAGGTGTACGTCGATAAGCCAGCAACAATTCAAGAGCTAAAGGATAAGATAATTCGGCACATTAACGGCATAGAACCTCAATTATGCCTAAGCGTCATCGAAAATTTGGACCATCGGATGGAGGTGTGCCGCCGAGGTCGCGGCGGCCATTTGGCCGATATTTTGTTCCATACATAATTGAACCATACCATATTATCATAATAAAAAGAATTGACAATAATTTCCTAAATAATTTGTGTTTTATTCAAAATCAACATCGGCCCTTAAAATTTAACCACCCTTTACTACAACAATTGGTTTATGCGTACAATCATGCTGCACACTGGAGCATTAAAATGCAACCGGCCGCCGTAACGCTATATAATGCCGATACAGCGGTGCGCAATATGACAATTAGCGCGACAAAGCGACGTGAAAAGAGACGTATAAATAAATTCACAACGTATAAATACAAACCCGGCGATTACGTTCGAATCAGTAGAACTAAAGGCACCTTCGAAAAAGGTTACGAGAAAAATTGGAGTGAAGAAATTTTCCGTATCAAAAAAGTTTTACATAGACAGGGCTTGTATGTGTATGCGTTGTGCGATCTCGAAGACGAAACTATCGATGGTTTCTTTTATCCCGAAGAATTAACGAGCGTTCATGAGAAGCGTATGGAGAAGAATAAAGAATTCAAGATTGATCAAGTTTTACGGACAAAAGGACACGGTGCGAAAAAACAAATTTTCGTAAGGTGGGTGGGATATCCGGCGAAATTTAACTCGTGGATACCGGCGTCAAACGTTCACGGTCTCGAATAAACGAAATTTTGTCCAAACGATGCATGACGAGGATAATTTTTTTCTTGTTCTACCGAGCAACAGCAGTATGAAGTATTTTCCCGAAAATACAACAACACATTTTATAACTCAATTGCCTCGTGAAATATCGTTAAAGGGTCGCTGGGTTATGGGCTTATCGGAAATTCATATACCCTGTACAATGACGCATTTACAAGAAGCAGATACGATAATCGGCTGGATGGCTTGTGAGAATAAAGAAGTTACTACAAACCGAATACTTTGAGGTTTGTACAAAAATCACGAAGAAATTGTGGAAAATATCAATGATTTACCGGGGCTGCGAGAAGCAGGCATAAAAATTGTAAATGTTGAAAAGGCTAAAGGGTACGTTGCCCTCGAGTCTGAGGTAACAGCGTCGTGCCCTGAACCTCTAGGCTACCCTGGAGTATTACGAATGAGTAGTAAAATACCACGTATATTGGGCTTTGAGAAATACGAAGAACTGCTGCTGCTTGACGGAGAAACCCCAGGGGGTCTTTACCTGCAGCTTATGCAAGGCGTTCCACGCGTAGGACGAGTACCCGCGTGTATAAATAGGGCTCTGCCCGATCAGCTTTTTGTCTACAGCGATATTTGTGTACCGTATACAGTAGGTGATACACAGACAGCACTACTCAGGATTGTAAATTTAAATACAAAAAACTACACGTATGGTACAACGCAAGTGAAATGTTTCTCATCGTCAAATTACATAGGCTTACTCAACAATTGCTTCAGAACGATCGAGGTGAATATAAGAGATCATCTGGGTAATCCTATTGCATTCGAGTATGGAACGTTAACACTCACAGTTCATTTCAAACGACTCAATTAGACAATATGTGTGCTCATTATACGACGTATTATGAGAATCAAATAGGTGGCGGAGGTGGTTATATAGGTAACGTGTTTGCGGGTTCCCCGCATCAACGCGGTCACGGCATCGGTAGTTTTCTCGGTGGTCTATTTCGGAGTGTTTTACCACTGTTGACCAGAGGTGCTAAAGCTATAGGGAAAGAAGCCATTCGCACGGGTTTACACGTTATCGAGGATGTGAGCGGTCGCAAAATGCCATTCAAGGAGTCGTTGCGTCGACGCGCAGCCGAATCTGGAGATAATTTTCAACAAAAAGCCAATGAAAAAATCTTTCTTCTCATGAATGTTTCAGGATATAATGCTGTGGGTACTGCTCGCATGATACAGTCGTTATCGGGACGCGTGCCTACGAGGACGAGGAAAAGGCGTACTGGTATTTCGAAAAAATCGTTAGGAATAAAGAAGAAGAAGAAGAAGAAGAAGAAGAAAAAGTCTGCAAGACGTAGACGCATTGCAGCAAGGAAACATCGTGGTATCGCAAAGAATAAAAAGAAAAGGATAACAAAGAGAAAGAGACAAGGTATCGAAAGTAGTAGACGCAAACGAGCAAAGACCAACGATATTTTTGGAGGTGTTTAACAATGTCGTTCTTACACTCACACTCCTCCGAGTGTATGAAGTCGGAGCTCGACTTATTCACCATACCCCCAACGCAGACGGCTATAGAAGCATCACAATGGATACATTACAAGCCTGTGTCGTCCCTGACGGATGATGGGCCCCTGGAATTTGTCATACCTGGCCACCGTGAAGAATACCTGGACCTAGCTCATACAATGATTATTGTAAATGTTAGGGTTATTCCAACAGCTGAATCACAGTACAACGTAGCACCTGTTAATAACTTTCTGCATAGCCTTTTCAATCAGGTGGATGTATATTTTAACCAGAAACTCGTGGCACCGCCAAACAATGCATACCCCTACAGAGCATATATTGAGACGTTACTCAATTATGGACCGGCTGCTAAAAATTCTCACTTAACGACCGCGCTACGGTACGCTGACACGCCCGGTACGTTTGACAGTCTACCAGGTGCATCGAATAGCCCTAATATCGGTCTGAATAATCGTGAAAAGTACATAAAGAATGGTCGGGCTTTAGATATGATTGGACATTTGCATTGTGATGTTTTTAATCAGGATAAATTTCTGCTGAACGGTGTGGAAGTACGGTTACGGCTTGTACGCTCAAAAGACGATTTTTGTCTTATGGAGACTCCTACGGCCGGCGTAACACATAAACTACATATCACCGAGGCTACATTACTCGTCTGTCGAGCAAAAATCGCACCAGGCGTGCTGATAGCTCACGTCAAAATGCTTGCAAAAACAACCGCCAAGTATCTTATAACAAGGGTTGAGGTTAAAGCTTTTACGATGCATAGCGGTATCATTGGCGGTACTCTGGATAACGTTATTCTAGGCCAATTACCTAAACGAATAATTCTTGGTTTTGTGAATAATCGAGCATTCAATGGCAGTATAACGTTAAATCCGTTTAACTTTGATAATCATTCGATAAATTTCCTCTCTCTGTATGTCGATGGTCAACAAATACCGAGCAAGCCTCTTCAACCGGTGTTTGATGGTAACGAAAAGTGGATAGACAGTTATCACACGCTCTTTAGCGGTAGAGGTATACACTTTCAGAATGAGGATCTAGATATTACCAGGAGCGACTGTCCCAAAGGCTCTGTATGTCTTTGATTTGACACCGGACTTATCAGCAAGTTGCTTCGGTCACTGGAATCTCGTAAGACACGGTAGTGTAAGGATCGAACTACGGTTTGCAACGGCTCTGACATCTACATTAAATTGTGTGGTATACGCCGAGTATGATAATGTAATAGAGATAGATTCCACACGGCAGGTCATTACAGATTTTAGTGCGTGAGAGGGGTGCCACACACGACGCTGTAGTATTTAAACTCGTCTACGCAACCACACCTGGTATCAGTCTACATCAAACCCTCAAAATGGACGTTATAGTGGATATTCAAGCGCTCTACGATGCAAACAACCGTTTTCTACCAAAGGAGATTGCTGTGACGACTCTTCAGGAAGAACATTATGGTCATTGGCTTGTCGAACCACCATATGACTTTGGTGAACTACCAAGGAGTATACGCGCGAGCAACAATAAACTAACGTGTTTTCATCATGGATTGGAATGGCTTGACGGTGATGCACCGTTGAAAAAAATCTACACCAATCTACGCCTACTGTGTCGTTATGCCTTGCGTATTAACACAAGAGGCTTGCAAAAAGCCGAGCTTTTACGTGACGTTCTGGGGCGCGAAATCATCAATCTGGAAGAATACGAGGGTCCATCGTTAAAAAATATGCCAATCAACAACGTTTACTGTATTCATCATGGTATTTCGAAAGAATACGATGTAAAATGTGCTCTAAATAACGTGGCAAAAATACGTTCGTGGCTCCTGTTTAAAGAGCTCGACGCGGTTAGTCACATTTATTCACAACCTGTCGATAAAACAACACCTATTAAAAATCAACAAAGCCAACCGAACAACGAGGCATCAAATGAAGAAAATACTCGAGATATATTACAAAGCGTAGAGTAGATATTCAACGATATTACACAATCGTGCAACAGTGATGAGTCGGCGCTGCGAGGAGGAACTGTACCGGCCTACGATGAAATAACTGTACTTTTCCGTGGCAGAGAAAAACAAGTAATCTCACCGAGTGCTAAACAACCATCACCGCCCCCACGTAACAAACACCAGCCAGAGCAACCACCAACGCGCAACAATCATTATCATCAGCAGAGACAGCGTCAATCCCACTCTAAGCGTCACCACCAGTTGTGTAAACAGCATGAACAGCCTACAGATATTAGACGCTCTACAACGAATATCTGCTCAGACGAAAGGAGTATTTCCGGCCGATCGCATCCCGAGTCGCTGGTCTAGACCCGCAGCATTGGTTCTAAACACAGACAAGCATAATCTACCTGGGCGACACTGGGTTGCCACTTACGTTGATAACAATGGACATGGAATCTTTTTCGATGGTTATGGATTGCCAACACTCATTAACCAACACCATAACCGTCTACGCAGAAACTGTCGAAGCTACGAGTGGAACACGCAGCCCCTTCAATCACTCAAGTCTAAAGTATGCGGTGAATACTGTATTATGTTTCTTCATTTTATGGCTCGTGGTTATACTCTGGATAATTTTCATAAGAATTTTACGACTAACAGAGTGAAAAACGATCGCATAGCTGCACAATACTACAAACGCGTAAAATATTTAAATCGCAGAAAGAAACGTGTGAATAATGTAAAACACAATAATATTAAGGGCTACGGTTGTAATAAAAACACATGTATACAAACTTGTACAGATCGATTTGGATGCTACTTGTGAATTACTATGAATAAATTCGAAACTTTTGAATTTCCTGTCTTATTATTCGAAAGTACTCCCACCCTACACATTTTCATATTTAACTATGATGGCCATTGACGCGAGATGTATATATCTAGTGGTGACAGCTGTGAAAAAAAGTTAGTTGAAAAGGAAACGTCGTTGTGAAAGTATCTTTGCCTCTCTTTCCAGCCACAATGGATACTATTGACAGTATACTCGTGATCGACTGCTGCAAGCATCCCCGAGACTTCACCAAAGCTGAGCTCGCGTATATACCGAAACCACTGCTGCTGAAACATTGGGGCGAAAAAATAGAAATTCTGTATGACAAACTACCGGAGCATCTGAAGGTTGACCGTAAGGTCTCCTCGTACATGCCGTGCTATAAACATCTCATCAAACCGGGTCCGAAAACAGAAATTGACGGTCCAGCACCAGCTCGCCGTGACTGCCACGAATGCCATTGTAAATTACGGATGAACAATACATGTTTGTTGGACGAGAATGGTAAAATAAAACAGTTTTCGTACGAAACTAAAAAATAACGAGCATTTTCATTTACCGTTCTTGTAAATAGTCGTTTAAATTAATACATTTTTTAATTAATAAAAATTTAAAAAAAGCTACATGAAGGGGTCTTGGTTATCGACGACTGGGGGGAAACCGGTTGATGGTGGGGTGGAGAATATTATTTACCGCGAGACCCACTATACTTATCTTCCGTAAGTCCCAAATTAGCTGTAGCAATGGTCGGCTACATACCGACGGTTGACAACGGATCCGCTTTACCGATCGCCGATACATTTTCTGCTAAACCGACTGCCAACATTCAATTTTCATTACCACCTGTCGGTGACACGATTACCGACAGTAGATGGCGCATCGGTAATTAGTTTTCTGCTGGACCAGGTGCCGACATCCAATTTTCTTTACCGACGATCGGTAACACGATTACCGATAGTAGATGACGCATCGGTAATATCTGCCGACCGACTGCCAACATCCAATCTTCTTTACCGACGATCGGTAACACGATTACCGACAGTAAATGGCATATCGGTAATTTTCTGCTGGGCCGGCTGCCGACATTCAATCTTCTTTACCGACGATCGGTAACACGATTACCGACGGTAGATAGCGTATCGGTAATTTTCTACCCGACCGACTGCCAGCATCCAATCTTCTTTATTGACGATCGGTAATACGTTTTCTGACATTAGATGGCGCATCGCCAATTAAGTACGGGTCAAAATCCGACAGATGGCGCTGCGACGCTGCACCAATCAGAACACTAGGATAGGTGGACTGGGGGTGGGGACCAATCAGGGATGGGGGTAGGGGTAGTGGGGACCAATCAGGAACGGGGGTGGGGTAGTGGGGATAGACACGCCCCCTGGAACAACCAATGAGAAAGCAGCTGAGGAGGGGTAGTGGTGGGGAGGGGGCGAGGCTTGTCTAGACACGCCCTGGCGCTAGCCGGCCACGCCCTGTCTTTCTATAACGGGCCCCTTCTACTAGCGTGTGAACGCTTACGTTAGCAAAAGGTAACGAGTGATTTGCGGGGCGCAACGCGTCTTGCCGATGCTCCGCGTTCCGCCGGTCAGCGTGGGACCGCTGACCTAAGCAAAACTGTATATGAAATAAAAATTTTATATGATACATGTCGGAGACCCAGGACGTAACATTTTTAATTGTTTGTTTTACATGACAAGGACGGCAGCAATCTCTGCGCCCGATGATTAAAATTTTTCGCGACATGACCTGCGCAGCTTCCTGTAATAAGTACTTGCAATTAAATGTTTTGAACAAATTTGAGATGTTACTTTGAACATGTATGAATATACGAGTAACTGCGAAACACTAGATTTAACCATTTATCTAAATTTAATTCCCAAAAAATCACCTTGAAAATGGGTGTTCAAACTAGAATACTGCCTTAAAGCGCGTTTGAAGCAAAAATACGAAGATGACATATTGATCCTCGAAATGATTCGGCCCGAGTCTATTGCTTGTTTTAAAAATACTGATAACAAGTTTCTCGCTGAAGACTGTTATCGAAATAAAAACCCAAATTTAGGTGATGAAAAATTGCGTTTGATTCAGAAAACTGCTGCCATTATTGTTGAAAATATACGTTCACAAGTATACGATAGAAAAACTTATCCTTCGGCTTAACGGAGACACTTGAACATGTTGCAAAGGAAATGCACATCGATCGCACATTCAATAATATCTGCGATTCGTCCTCGATCTTTAGTGTCATCAGTACTTCTGGGTGTTGAGACCTTCTTGCACAAGAAATTCACGTCTCGAAAGTTAATCGAAATTCTCTCGTCGCTGGGTTTTTCTGCATCTTACAGCGAAATTTGCGTGTTTGAAGTAGCTTCTGTCAGACGTCCCCCGCGCGAACTTTTGCCATCTGCACAGTTTTTGTTTGATAATGCCAACACTCTTGATGGATATGGCACTTTTCATGTGATGGGCGGAGTTCATTGCGTAACACCTTTCAACGCTACCAATTCGGACACTGCGATAGAACGTACCTTTCGTGAGAAAAATTACGCTTCCATTGAAGACTCCAGAGTAATCCCAATCACTACGTACGAAAAAGCCAAATCTCAAGGACGTCGAACGCTAAAACTGACTGATCGCTTGGGAGAATGAGGAAGGCATAATACCAACGCCGATAAATTGAGATGCCAATGACGATGACATAAACATGCCTGGCCCGTCGATAAAAAGCCAAAAATTTCAATTATCACCAGTTTATGGAACGAAAGGCCCTTTCTCCATTTCTCGGGCACCACGTAAAAAAATAATACCTCATTGGTGGTGCGGAAAAGTTTTCGTACGATAATCCACTTGTCATTTACTTGGCATCGTCTACTTGGGCAACCATTGATCTTACATAATATTTGAGTCATCGCAAAATCATTTATATAAAAATTGTTTTATATGAAACAAGTTTTATGTGAAGAATTTATTGATAAAATCAAACGGCGGCAATACAATTGACAATAATCATTTGTAAACATAAATTAATGGCACTTTCTTATCGTAACCTTTTTTCCTTGACAGCTATCAAAAAATGCTTTGAATAAAAGTTGTAGATAATATTTCTTTCTACAAAATAAAAAATTTTTAAAAATTCAAAACCAACCAGTAGGAGCCGAGATATCAAGAATTACTTGTTTTTCTAGATGGCAGACGATGTACAAGGAAATTTCGTTGGTAAAATGTGGATTTGGACATCCCTTATGACCCTCTACTTGTCCTAAAAAAATTGACTCGTTAATCCGTTTTGCCATTATCAAGTTCTATTTTACTGGACTATATTGGACATGGGCTATCGGTCATGTCTCGTGGATTTTTTGTCGAGATCAAAAACTGTTCGGAGAAACATTTTACAGTTCATCGTATCTCAATCGCAATCGGAGTGAACGTACTATGAGTGATTTTGTACTGGCTATGTGGTGATGCTATACGTTTTTTTAATTTTTTGCGCGAAATAATTATAGAAGTTCATTTTTCCATTCGGCCATGGCTGTAGATAATCAATCTGTAATTTTTTTTGTTTATATCGATAATTCTACAAGCATCACAAGAGAGATTCACTTATTTGTAGTCCACTGTCCAAATTTTATTCAATTCTGTTCAGTATGCTACAACAACAAAATCTCAGAAAATTCGATGTGAGTGTTTCGCCTCCCCTAAAAATATGTGCTACCCTCGGTTAGTAACAAAAGCTATAATGTAAATTTTTCTGTACCAATTAATCTTCCTGTAGAACTATATAATTGTAAGACACAGTTCACCGTTCTTCTTTTATATTGGAAAGAATAATTATGACGTAATAATTCCCGATCGGAAAATTCTGCTATCTCTTTCGCATGCATAACGATCGGAGAGGAATAATAAATAGTTCATGATAGTTTGTTTTTATTATCTCAATACTTTTGTTAAGATCGAGTTTGACTATCATTGATTCAACTTAATTATCATTGCTTAATACAATATATGTACAGTATTGAAAATTAATTACAACTTACCGTATTTTCAATTTCATTACTCTTTTTCTAACATAGAGGTGCTATTTACATTATTCCGGGATTTTAAACCGATATAATTAGTATGAGTTACGTCTTTACAACCGACGTGGTAATGTTTATGTTTCATTTGATGGTTACTTTTTGACAGTGAAATCCTGACAGTTAATATTTTATTTTGTGAAGTAGTTTTTGTTCTTTTCATTCCAATCGAATCGTTTCATTATGCGTTGTGAGTGAGTATTAGTTTATTATTTGTATTTTTATCATGATTTTTTTTTCCTTATTTTTGGAGAATACCACACTAAAAATTGTTTGGCTAGTGATTAACTTTAGGAAGAGGTTTGTCATATTGAAATGAAGAAAATGTGTGGTTATAAAACATTTTCCATAATGCATTTTCAAGAAATTGCAATAACAAAAAAATTCCTTATTTTAATCAATTTGTGAATTTCTATCAGAAATTATTTAGACTGTCAGACTGTTCATTTTTATGATAACAGTGTAAAGGACAATTGAACCTGTTGAGGTGTTGCTGTGTTCTGACTCCGTATAGACACAAAAGTGGTAATTTTAGCTAAAAATAATTATTTTTATAGGAATTTCAAATTTGGCCCGGGTCAATTTGACTCAAATTCCATGGGCCATAAGGATTTACAAAAACAAAGGAATCTTATCAAGGAGAATCATATCGGCTTAATAGTTTTTCAGATCCGACTCCGGATGGACGGCCGACAAGATACTTTCAGGAAGGCAAAAATAGTAGGCTGTTTTAAAAGTGTAAGTGCCTTTAGGCACTCACTATTAATTATCGTGCTTTTTAAAGCTTTTTAAAGCACGATAATTAAAAAGTGAACACGTATAAAAGTTGTGTTCTCAAATTGCCATTATCTCATAAACTAAACGGACGATCAATTTCAAACTATAGAAATCGATCAATAATTATTTCGCCTATATTTCGATAAAATTTCAGAAATTTCCAAAGAAATGGCATTAGCGGATCAAATACCTTAAACATCGATTTCATTACTTTATCGCAATATTTTTATTTATTATGTCAAGTTGGCAATTACAATAACAATACAGTAAATATTATAATAGTTACAATAAATTAAATTAGCGCGAAAGATGATTCATTTTACGAATATTATGCCTTCTTTCTTTTATATGATCGTTTAGGATGATTATTCTTCTTCGTTATCTAGATCGTCTCAGCTCATTTTCCTTCGTTGATTTTTCTTTCTTGTTTTATTTATTTCGTTCGCTCGTTAACGTCGGATTCGTGTGATGTTTGACGGTTATGTTTTACATATTCATTCCTTTTTTATTATCGTTGTTGTCCTCTCGCAGTTATGATTGGCAGAAAATTAGGTAGCGCGGAAAATTGTGACAGAGTAAATTCGCACACACGAAATGGTGGTTGCTACATTCTCGCGTCACTTCGAGTTTTTGACCCTATATTTCTACCAACGGATACCAAATTTTTAAATATTCTTCAGTTGCGAGTTGAGGAAAAAAGTTAATAATGTTGTCGTTGAGTGGAAGTTGCAAAGTGATGACAATAAATTGAGGCCATTCTCGCGGCTCCTCCTTTGGCCAATATGCGCTTTCCAGCCGCTCAATAAAATTATTTCTATCACTTTAGACAGCTTCCGTCTGTCTAAATCATCTCTAATTTGAATAAAAAATTAACTAATGAACTGCCGTGTAAAGTAATGGAGTTCATTTTAACGAGCAGTTGGAAAGTGATTAATAATTCTGTGATTTGTGGCGTCATTTTTCGCTCATTAGCAATAAAATTATCCTTTACGTATAATTCAATGTATCAGCTTGTGGACATTGACACTTACGGATCACTGCAGATAAATGACTCTTACATTATTTCATATTCATAATACAAGAAATCAAACTTTATTCAACCAAAAAATATGAGATATTTTTCTCAAATTTGTTTGCTCATCGATTTACCGAGTGTGGAAGGCGTAAATGCGTCAATTGCTACGAGCTGTTGATAAGTGCAGAAAAAAAAAGACTCGCACTTCATTGTGCATGTATTAATTCATTAATTGTATTAATATATAATAATGTTATATCGATATACAATAATAGTGCTCGAAAAACTTAACGGTCCAAGATTTCAATTTTGTTTTTATTATTACTTTTCATTTCAATTAATTTTATGGAAGAAAGGGGTATTCCAAAGGGGACTCGTCAAGCACCGAACACAAATTCAGTTTAGGCACGTGCGAACCCCATGCCCGTTACGAATACGTACTCTCCTACCTTCTTCTTAACGTCAATCGCTTTCTCCTCTCACTCACCAACGTTAACTTCAATTGTTAATTATCATCATTGATCACTTAAGTATTAAACATATCATATACGTATATATACAATTGTTACATACTTGAGACAGACCGTCGTCGTCTCGACGTTTTACAGAAAGGAAAATTGTGTAAACACAAATGCATTGAAAAAGAGATTTTTTAATATATTTTTGGACTCACCGAGTCGGACGTCGAGTTTCCGGCCTTTCACAACCACCCACAAAGTTAAAGTTACAAAACCTTTTTGAAAACCATTTCCCAAACGTTGTGTCATAGAGTCTACATTTTTCGGCAAAGCTGCGATAACAGAGTCTGACCTCAATTTGGGAAAACACTTGTCGTAACATTTAAGAAAATTATTCAGGTACATACATTTTTCTATTGGGATGCACTGAAGAAGCTACCAATGCTGGATTATTTTCTTCAATTTTACCACAACTGTTGCCTCAAAATGAGATCATTGCTATTTTACCGACAAATGCGAACGCATCTTGATGAAGTGTTTGCAGAAGTTTGTCGTTCTGTTGCCAACAAATAGTTATTAGGGCATCTAACCTGTATCTTTTTCTCGTTGAATCACAAGTGAGAAATCCGTGACTTTGCTTTTTACAACGGTAGTGCGAACAAAACATAGGCGATAAGTGTACGGAGGATAGGGTTGCGTTATTACAATTATTGTTACATTGTTCCAATCTTTATCTTGCGCATCTGTCGCACAATGTGGCCATTTGTTGTTTCATTATGAGTAGCTAGACTGACGCTCGTAGTGATGGCGTTGCTCTCTAACGAGCTAATCGAAACACCAAAAAAAACGTACTACCCGTTATTACAACTCATGTATACGTACATGATAGGAAAATAATTATAAGAAAAGAATCATCATTTTGCTTCTTTTTTCGACTGCCAATGGCTCGAAAATGCAATGAGTCCAGGGGATAAGAAGAATACACGTGCAAAAACATTCAATATATACAATGTAGAAACCGTTTTTATTACGCTTATTCTTTTTTTTCGGTTTCGCTATGAATGTTATTTTGTTAACTTGTTTTACAGCGACTCCCGGTCGTCACGGGCTCGATCTTCTAGTAAAAAAATTATCGAGCAAAAATTCGTGCTTCGCACGCGAACCTTTTCAGTATCGAGATTCTAAGGTCGCCGCGGCAGTGGTGGCGCTCAAGCTACTGCTACCGGTTAGTTTCTGTTGTTACTCCGCGGGCTCGCTGGCTGGCTTGTTATCTGCTGCGCTCGCTGTATATATATATTTAAGAGCTTAAGCTTGCTGCCGTAGAGAGGCGCGAGATGCGGCTGTATCACTCCTTCCCCGACTGCGTTGTAAATGGCTACCATACAGAATACCGCGGTTTTCCTCACTTTACTTTCATTATCGTCGTAGGCCTGCAAAATAAATTTAAGTTTTAAGAGACAATTATTTATATATATCGCCAAATTACGGTTAATATTACAGTTTGATATAACATGACCTGTCAATTAGTGTAATTAGTCATTTCAATTAGAAGATCAACGTAGTTCGACTTTTTATACATATATTAATATATTTATATGTTTAATGAAAATATCCCAACATTTGCACTATTTTATCCATATATGAATATATTTATAATGTCTCATATATTTTTCATTTCATAAGTGTTCAAAATGTATGCAAGTCTGTTATCCATTTCTTTATAAATTAATTAATTAAATGACTTTTTTACCGTTATTAGACCAGGCATAATTTTGGAAAGGTGTGGCTCGATGGCCTCTCGACCCCTGTGATCGACCGCCACGTGAAGCATCTTGATAGCGCCCATATTTTTGGGATATGGTTCGGTTGTGATAGTACTCGACGCGAGGCGAATAACCTGATCGGCCGGAAGTACGGTAGCTATCATTGCGGCGCATTTCTCTGCTGTCTTGAGTCCCTGTATGGAGGCTCTGAGCCCACTAGATGTTGATCCGCTGCCCGAGACGTCCAACCCACTGGACTTCTGTGATTCATCGCTACCTTTGTGAGCGTCCAGTACCTTTAACACCAAAAGTTCGGCGTACTTGCTGAAGGACTCGACGAGATCCGGACGCTTGAGCATTTCGATTAGGGTCTGCAGCACTTGAATCTCCAATTCTTTGTCGTCGGAGGCCAGACACTCTAGCAAAGCCTTGAGTAATTTTCTAGATAGGAAATTATCGTTCGATTAGATCGGAGAAAAATGCGCAAAAAATACATTTGTCATTCTCAAATAAAAATTATTTATGATTTTTGTTTGATATTATACTCACTTAAAATGTTGTTGAATATAGGAGGCATCACCTTTGCCTACATAGAGTTGAAAATCCTGGAGGGCCTGAACCTTCGTCAAATTCTGGGCGGAGGTCGACTGAAGCGCCTTTACCGTATTGTCAAGTACTTCGGGTCCTCTCGGCATGTCCGGCGATGAGCCTTTGAATTTATAACAATTTTATATATTTGAATTTACATAATGATTTTCGTAAATACGATGATCAACAAGTCTCACTGTGGGTGTCGTAGCCGTTGTTTTCCTGAGACAGTATCAGATCTCCGGCTAACGTGTCGCTTGATCCGTTAACTCCCATATTCATCGCCGTTCTGCCACGTTGCGTAGGCGAGGATACTGATGACGATCGTCCCTTAGAGTTACCAATAAAAAATCGTCAACTTTAATGAATTGTATTTATTTTGCGTATAAAAACAAAATGAGAATAAAATGACGAACGTGAAACAATCGACTATGATAATAATAAATATATTCTTACAGAACTCGTCAAGGTAAGGCTCTCCAGTTTTTCCTCCACATCTGCCATGTTATGTATGCCGCTGTCTTTGCTTGACGTCGCCCTCTCGAAGCCGTAATTTTGAATTTCAGCCGTAGTGCGTCTTAAAGATCTGCAAAAATATTTTTTTTATTGCTAAAAAAAAACCGCAACGAAAAGAATGTTCAATAAAAGTATACGGACTTGTAGACTTCTTCGGGATTAAGATTATCGGTATCAGTCATATCGATGTCGGTTTTCGTTCTTGTTCGAGCTGGCGAGTGTTGTGTCCGTCCGGGTTGAGTGCCCGGTGACACCGGTATACTAGAGCCCGAGGAACTCCGCAGATGATTTTGCACAAGAGGCATGGCGGCATCCTGATATTAAATAAAAATGTATGTTTTTTCAACATTCAGATTCGAGTTTCATTGTTAAAAAAATGTTCCTGTGTTTTAATATCTTCGAACCTGATAAGATTTTGGTAGTTCGCCGAGTATCATGGGAAACTGCGGTGGATTCAGATTGTAGAGCGCTACAACGGCGTTCTGAGCGTATCGCCTTACGTCTTGACTTTTGACGTCAACCGTCCAGTCGAGTAAGCGCGCCAGTGCTGATTTGCACGTGGAGTTCAAGGCCGAAGGTTCGGAACTCTCAGCAACATGTGTAAGAAACGTCAACGTTGACAATTTGACGCGAGAGTTTGGCGTTTGAGTCGGATCCGTCAGAAATCTCATAACCGCAGGTAGCAGAAAATCGCCTGAAAAATATTCTCTGCGCAAACATACCCAATACGTAATTATGTCCTTTTTCTCCTCTCGAATTGTGTTAAATATCTTTTTTGTAAATTTTATTTTTGATCTTAAGTCGCAAAGCTATATTGTGAGTCATAAAGAAATTCTCTTAAACAAAGAAGTGTTCTAAGTTGCATGTAGATTGCTTCGCGTCATACAGAATTTATCATCATATTGTGTGACTAAAACCTGAAGGGCGTAGTATCCGCACCAATAGAATAAAAAAGTATTCGCGATGACGAATTTTGTCGTTTTTAGATACTCGATCTGTTAAGTAGTTGGAATAATATTTTTGTTGAATACTGCTATCCTTTTTGCGTATAAGCATAGAAAATATGTCCGTCTGGTCTTAGATACGCGATTGTTGGCAACTTGATGTTATATGTTTCTTCCGTATCGGTAATGGCCGCTGCACCCTGCGCCCGATGTGCGATAGCCAATGACAGCTCACGAGGGAGCTGCGATGGATGTGACGTATGGAAAAGCAGAACTCTCATTGGCTATCGCTTATCGCGCGCAGTGTGCAGAGGCCATAACACGTCTATTTTGAAATTCTAGCGTGTGGCGGATTTCGGCAGGACTGCGAATGACTAGCTCGAGCGACTACGGTCAGTCTTATTCGAGTCGAGAGCACATGGGTTCTCGCAGGTAGAAACGTTCAAAGATGTAGGATTCGAGACGCATAAATAAAGACGGTCAAACCACTGTCCGCATATGTAGGACGCATACGATATTATAATGTTAATAAAAAGTTGCCTATAGTTATTAACATTAAAAGTGTCTTCGATATTTAACCTGAATTCCCGTAGAGGCGCGTATGTGACGCTGCCAAGTGCTCTAGTCTGAAAATATTGCTAACATTGCAAAAAATCTAGTTCGTATTCATACGGAATAAACCAAATAAAACAAAATAATAATAAATAAACATTGGTAAATAAGATAAAATGACGCCGGATATATTTCGCCGGGTGCCATGCAATAGTCGTAACGATTATTTGGGAAGAAGGAAATCCACCATTACAGACGTTACTTCTCGCGAATATACTCTAACTAAACTGTAAAGTTACTGAGCGGGTGTCTTTAAAGCGCGTCTGCCATGTCGAAATATAATAAGGATGTCATCCAATATGAATAACACGGATCCGAGTTCACTCGATGAAACGGTGTTAAAAGGAAACGAGAGTACGATGAACGAACTTGTCACAACGCTGCAAAACGCACAATATTAAAATTACTTTAACAAAATGTCGATGCAGCAAATCTTAACGTAGCTGCCACGAACGAGAACAATAACGATGCCGCCATATGTAATTTTCACGGGATCTTCGAACTCCCGTAACGTATCGTTATTTTTAATGGTGAGACGAAATCGTCTGGAGCAGAACATTGGCTGACTCAAGAAAAATCGACATCGAGATCGACATAACATTCATGCCCAAGCTTTGGTTCAATGAACGTAGATGAACATTGGTATAGAAATACGTTTAGTGCGGCGTTCTCAAGCATGTTCATCGGTGCCCGCACTTAAACTTAACATATGATGCAAAATAGAAAACAAGTCAAAGGTGACAACGTCAGTGCTCACTTTCACGAAAAATTGAGGCTTTATCGCCCTTTTGATGAATCATTCGCAAATATTAAAAAACAAATCGGGTTGGGGTTACATTTACGTGAATTACGCCTTTTTGTTTGAGCAAGAGTGCACAATGGCAAAGATGAGCTCTTTAAAAACATTATCACGTACGATCGCGCAGAAAGGGTTACGGAAAAAATGGCATAAAAGTCACCGGTCTAAAATGACAAGGTAATGGCTATGATAGGTACTCTGGGAATTTAGATAAAGCCAGAAACTCCTAATCATTACTCGACGTTGTAACACGGCAAAATTGCGAGTCATACGAAAGGCTATGTCCTCGATTGTAAGATATTAATATATATATATATTGCATTGGGTATTGTTCAACTGGTTTTCTTATAGTGTAACAATGAATTTATTTAAACTAAATATGCTTCATTATTATCGACAATGTTTCGCTATTTTTCGGGTAGAGTCATGATGCCATCGGTGAAGAACTTCTGTGGTTTCTGGTTGAAAAACTGAATCAAGTGATTTTCACAGGCTTCTTTTGAAAGCAGCTTAATTCCATTGAGAGAGTTCTACAGAGATCGGAATAAGTGATAGTCAGAGGGTGCTATGTCTGGAGTATACGGTGGATGCATCAAAACTTCCCAAAGCAAGCTCTCGCAATTTTTTACGGGTCATCAAAGAAGTGTGTGGTCGGGCGTTGTCATGCTGAAAGACAACACTTTTCCTATTAATCAATTCGGGCCGTTTTCTTTCAATTGCTTGGCGTAACCTCTCTAGTTTTCCACAGTAGAGTTGAGAATCAATCATCTGACCAACTGGAAGCAGCTCATGGTGGACGATTCCCTTCCAGTCCCACCACACACACAGCATCACCTTTTTCGCCGTCAATCTTGGCTTCGCGAACGCTTGTGACGGCTCACCATCCCTTGTTCACGATCTTTGACGCTTCCGATTGTTGTACGTCATCCATTTTTCATCACCGGTTTTGGCACGTTTCAGAAATGGCTCAATTTCACGATTTCATTGCGTGTTTTTCGCGCTCAAGTCATGAGGAACCCATACATCGAGCTTCTTTTGGTAGCCAGCTTTATGTAAATGGTTCAAAACAGTTTGTGGTCAATGCCTAGCTCCATACCAATATCGACACTGTTCATATGCTTATCTTGCTGGACTTTTTCAAGAATTTCATCAGCTTTTTCAGTGATTGGACGACCAGAGCGTGACTCATCTTTCATATCAAAATTACTAGAACGAAAGCGAGCGAACCATTTCCGCGCAGCAAATTTTGATAAAGTGCCTTCACCGTACATAGCACACATTTTTTCACAAGCCTGCGCAGCGTTCTTTCCTTTATCGTAATAATATTGCAAAATATAGCGCAATTTTTCATTACTTTTCTCCATTTTCAAACGCAAACAACTTTCCAACCACTGCACCAATTTCGATGTTTATATACTCAAAGTAACGCTCGAAGTGTCACCTTTCCAACGAGCGTTTAGTGGTGTCGCTGCGATCTGTGTTTCCTAACTTATTTGCAATTGATGCCATCTATCGGGAAAAACGACATGAACTTTTTCCCAGACCCAATATATTTTTTGGATATAAAGGGTGGTTAAATTTTAAGGGCCGATGTTGATTTTGAATAAAACACAAATTATTTAGGAAATTATTGTCAATTCTTTTTATTATGATAATATGGTATGGTTCAATTATGTATGGAACAAAATATCGGCCAAATGGCCGCCGCGACCTCGGCGGCACACCTCCATCCGATGGTCCAAATTTTCGATGACGCTTAGGCATAATTGAGGTTCTATGCCGTTAATGTGCCGAATTATCTCATCCTTTAGCTGTTGAATTGTTGCTGGCTTATCGACGTACACCTTTTCTTTCAAATAACCCCAAAGAAAGAAGTCCAACGGTGTCAAATCACATGATCTTGGCGGCCAATTGACATCGCCACCACGTGAGATAACACGGCCATTGAATTTGTCGCGCAAAAGAGCCATTGTTTCGTTAGCTGTGTGGCAAGTGGCACCGTCCTGTTGAAACCACATATCGCCCACATCCATATCTTCCAATTCGGGCCATAAAAAGTTCGTTATCATCTCACGATAGCGAACACCATTCACAGTAACTGCCTGACCGGCCTCATTTTGGAAAAAATACGGCCCGATGATGCCGCCAGCCCATAAACCGCACTAAACAGTCACTCTTTGTGGGTGCATTGGTTTTTCGACAATCACTCTTGGATTATGATTCGCCCAAATGCGGCAATTCTGCTTATTGACGAATCCACTGAGGTGAAAATGTGCCTCATCACTGAAGATGATTTTCTTCGAAAATTGATCATCCACTGTTGCCATTTCTTGCCACCATTCTGACCATTGACGACGTTTGGAATGGTCAAGAGGCTTTAGTTCTTGAGTCAATTGCACCGTATAAGCGTGTAAATGCAAGTCTTTATGCATAATGTTCATCAACGACGAGCGTGAGAGGTGCAATTGTTGGGCACGACGACGAGTTGAGGTGGACGGCTCTTCAGCCACACTATCGCAAACAGCAGCAATATTTTCTGCAGTACGAGCTGTACGAGCATGCACTAGTGTTTTAATATCTCCTACAGACCCGGTTTGCTCAAATTTTTGCACGATTTTTCCGATTGTACGCACATTTGGACGATTAAATTGACCGAAAAAATCACGAAGTGCACGATATGCATTTTGATTTGAACCCCTATTTTCATAATAAGCCTGAATAACTTTAACGCGTTGCTCGATTGTGTATCTTTCCATGCTTCAAATTGAGTTAGTCTGAAATTGAGAAATGTCAAATGAAATGCAGAAAAAAACTTGACGTTTAGGTGTGGTTCACATTCAACATCGGCCCTTACAATTTAACCACCCTTTATGTATGCGAAAATTGAGACTGAATCATGGAGCTCTTGACTCTATGTTTTCAACGAGAAAGTAAAGCACATGATGAAGTTTCTTCCTAAAGGTGCATCTTTGGCCCTACCAGGTGTCACATATATTCCGTAGAATGGCAGCAACGTAGATTCCCTCATGTTCATATTCTCCTGTGGCTAGAGGAGAAGATAAGACCAGAGTCCATTGATAAAGTTGTAACAGCTGAAGTACCTGATCACGACCTAGATCCAGCCCTCCATAAGATTATCAAAGCAACTTTGATCCACAGTCCATGTGGACTTATCAACAGGATCTCACCATACATGATAAATGGCGCCTGCACTAAGAAATACCCTCGGCCACTTTTGAAGGAAACTCAAACAGGAGAAGATGCCTACCCATAGTATCGCAGGCGGTGACTTCACTATCAAAATCAATGGAGTTGATCTTGATATTCGTTGGGTGGTACCATAGAACTCCGTACTGTCTCGCACCTTCTCCACCCATATAAATCTTGAGTATTGCAATTCAGTGAAATCAATCAAATATATCTGCAAGTAAGTGAACAAAGGGTCTGACTAGACAGCGTTCACCGTTAAAGATCTTGACGAGGTGACGAGGTACAAAACCGGACGATACATCAGCAGCTTTGAGGAGACCTGGCCCATTCTCCGCTTCCCTATCCACGAAAAGTTTCCTCTTGTTATATACCTAGCCATACATCTTGAAAATGGTCAGAGTTTATTTTACAGAGGAAAATGTTGTTGAGAGGATCGACAACCCTCAGAAAACAACGCTTATGGCTTTTTTGAGGTGTGCAAAGTAGACACCTTTGCAAGGCACTTTTATATTGCAAAGTTCCGATTTACTATCAGGGGTACAAATTGAAAATGCGGGTTTGATAACAGATGGCGTTACTAACGCTATACGCATCAGGCAGTACTGTGACTATGTTCATGTCAAAGCTACGTCTTATAGCTTTAATTTTCAGTATGTGTCAATTTGTCGCAGTGTCAAATTCATAGTTTTTTTGAGCTCTCAATATGTCGAGTTTCGTGCCAACAAAACAGCATTTGCGGGAAGTTTTAATTTACTTCTTTAATTTGAAGAAAAGTGCTGCTGAAGCACATCGATTGGTCTCCGAGGCTTATCCGAGTCATGTTCCATCGGTTTCAACGTGCGAGAGATGGTTTGTGCGGTTTAGAAGTGGTGATTTTGACGTTGAGGACAAAGAGCGGCCGGGCCAAGTGAAAAAGTTTGAGAATGCTGAATTGGAGGCAATACTCAATGAAGACTCGTGTCAAACTCAACAAGAGCTCGCAGATTCATTGGGAGTGACACAACAAGCCATTTCCCATCGTATAAAAGCCCTCGGAATGATCCAAAAGCAAGGACATTGGGTGCCGTATGAGCTGAAGCCGAGACGTCGAGCGCCGTTTTTTTGCATGCGAACTGCTGCTCGAACGGCAAAAACGGAAGGGTTTTTTGCATCGCATTGTCACTGGTGATGAAAAGTGGATCCATTACGATAACCCGAAGCGCAAAAAATCATATGGTTACCCCGGCCATGCATCATCATCGACGGCCAAACCAAATATTCACGGCGCCAAGCTCATGCTCTGTATTTGGTGGGACCAGCTGGGTGTGGTGTATTATGAGCTATTGAAATCGAACGAAACCATCACAGGAGCACTATACCGAACTCAATTGATGCGTTTGAGCCGCGCACTCAAAGAAAAAGGGCCACAATACGAGCAAAGACACGACAAAGTAATTTTGCAACATGACAACGCTCGGCCACATGTTGCAGCGCCGGTCAAAACATACCTACAAACGCTGAAATGGGAAGTCTTACCCCACCCGCCGTATAGCCCAGATATTGCTCCTTCCGATTACCACCTTTTCCGATCGATGACACATGGCCTAGCTGACCAGCGCTTCCATTCTTACGAAGAAGCCCAAAAATGGGTCGATGACTGGATAGCAGCCAAGCCGGCCGAATTTTTTCGCGACGGTATCCGTAAATTGCCAGAAAGATGGGAAAAAGTTGTGGCTAGCGATGGACAATACTTTGAATAATTCATTTGTTACCATTTTTTCAGAATAAACGTTCAAAAATAGAAAAAAATCCCGCATTTTCAATTTGTACTCCTGATACGTATGGAAAAGTAACCAGTTATGTAGGAGAAAATAAAGGATGTCAGTGACAGGTTATCCGGGTATGAAGAAGATCAGGGTTTGGGTAGAGTTTAACGGAGATCGAAGCTCGGGCGCCCCCGACGCAGACCGAGAGGACCATCCCACTACAGAGCGTGCTGCGAGACCCCGGAGAGCTTCGGAATCTCGGAGCTCGAGCCGACCAAATCATGGACAACCTCCATACTGCCGGAGACGGGATGCAACACATTCACAATCTGAGTTTCTACTCCTTGGGCGCTATAGCGCCGATAGCCTTGGCTGGCTACGTTCTGTTTAAATGTTACAGGTACAAAAGAAACAGAACACCACCGAGCACTAGAGAAGCAATAACCCCAGCAGCCGCCGAGGTAAGTATCAACCTCGAGCCTCTCGGACGACAACAGCCAGAGGAACGACTGCGAACCGAGCTGGCCAGGTTATGCAATCGTCCCCCCAACCGAGAACGACTTGCTAGACTTGAACGACACTAACAAACAAAAATGAAACGTACACATATATTATATATCATATATCGAACCGTAAAATTGTATTAAAATTGTAAGGTATGGGAAACCAACTGAAGAAAAAATTTTTTGAAAATTTTTCCTTTCAAGGGGGGAGGGATGTTGTGTCGCGGAATATTCCTCTACACGTATTCTCAGGAATATTCTTTAGCGGACACAGTTAGAGATGGAATTCTGAAAGATAGCTGTCATACAAGACAGAATGCGAAGTAGACGCCGACGCAGCATGAGACGACTCGCGAGGCGATCTACGATTGGCTAAAGCTAAAGTTGCCAACTAAGGGATTTTAGCAAACGCAGTTGCTAACTGCTTTACTAAAATCAGAATTAATTTAGACTTAACAGGGAACGATTGGTTCCTCGTGAAATTCTCGAAACAACGTATTATTGTACTTCTTACTTTGACAATTAAATAGACAACGGAAAGTTACCGTTGCCTATAATAAATACTTCCTTTTATATATCAGGAGTACAAATTGAAAATGCGGGATTTTTTTCTATTTTTGAACGTTTATTCTGAAAAAATGGTAACAAATGAATTATTCAAAGTATTGTCCATCGCTAGCCACAACTTTTTCCCATCTTTCTGGCAATTTACGGATACCGTCGCGAAAAAATTCGGCCGGCTTGGCTGCTATCCAGTCATCGACCCATTTTTGGGCTTCTTCGTAAGAATGGAAGCGCTGGTCAGCTAGGCCATGTGTCATCGATCGGAAAAGGTGGTAATCGGAAGGAGCAATATCTGGGCTATACGGCGGGTGGGGTAAGACTTCCCATTTCAGCGTTTGTAGGTATGTTTTGACCGGCGCTGCAACATGTGGCCGAGCGTTGTCATGTTGCAAAATTACTTTGTCGTGTCTTTGCTCGTATTGTGGCCGTTTTTCTTTGAGTGCGCGGCTCAAACGCATCAATTGAGTTCGGTATAGTGCTCCTGTGATGGCTTCGTTCGATTTCAATAGCTCATAATACACCACACCCAGCTGGTCCCACCAAATACAGAGCATGAGCTTGGCGCCGTGAATATTTGGTTTGGCCGTCGATGATGATGCATGGCCGGGGTAACCATATGATTTTTTGCGCTTCGGGTTATCGTAATGGATCCACTTTTCATCACCAGTGACAATGCGATGCAAAAAACCCTTCCGTTTTTGCCGTTCGAGCAGCAGTTCGCATGCAAAAAAACGGCGCTCGACGTCTCTCGGCTTCAGCTCATACGGCACCCAATGTCCTTGCTTTTGGATCATTCCGAGGGCTTTTATACGATGGGAAATGGCTTGTTGTGTCACTCCCAATGAATCTGCGAGCTCTTGTTGAGTTTGACACGAGTCTTCATTGAGTATTGCCTCCAATTCAGCATTCTCAAACTTTTTCACTTGGCCCGGCCGCTCTTTGTCCTCAACGTCAAAATCACCACTTCTAAACCGCACAAACCATCTCTCGCACGTTGAAACCGATGGAACATGACTCGGATAAGCCTCGGAGACCAATCGATGTGCTTCAGCAGCACTTTTCTTCAAATTAAAGAAGTAAATTAAAACTTCCCGCAAATGCTGTTTTGTTGGCACGAAACTCGACATATTGAGAGCTCAAAAAAACTATGAATTTGACACTGCGACAAATTGACACATACTGAAAATTAAAGCTATAAGACGTAGCTTTGACATGAACATAGTCACAGTACTGCCTGATGCGTATAGCGTTAGTAACGCCATCTGTTATCAAACCCGCATTTTCAATTTGTACCCCTGATAAATTCGCCTTTTCATCTTTTACTCAAGATTCATCTCCTTATCAGCAAACGATCCCAAAAATAATAACTTTTTAATATTATACCGAATACCGAATAATCCAATTACGCAGTACCGGCATAACACATTCTACAAATGTCAGGGATGTGTGGTTCGAATGCTACAAATAATGCTATCGCTTGATGCGATCATGAAATATCATTGAACTGCCTGTGGACAAATGTTGTTATCGCTAGATTAGTCTAGTGAGTAGGGATCAAAAAGGCCTTTGGCTTGCAAAAGGTGGTGTAGAAGCATTTTTGGAATATGTTGTTTAGGTTTAGACCCTGATGAAAAATCCAAGTTCTCGACTTTGCGGATGGGGTCCGCAAGGCACCAATTTGGATTCAAGGTGCTAAAAATAGATGTTTTCAATATAATTTTTCAATGGTCGTTCTTACGACAGAAATTCTTTAATACTAGCTCGAAAAAGACTAAATATTGTAGCGTGTCAGCTACACCGTAGCTAGCTCGACGTATAATTAGACAATCGAGTCACTATCCTCCATCCTGCCGGTACCCGTGTACACCCCGTAGGTTTACCATACGACGTTCAAATTAAATCGGTCGAATAAGCTTTGGAAGTGGTTGTGTTATAAACGGACAATTGCGATATGCGCAGATAATAATTATAGTTTGCGAGGCGAGGCGAGAAACTGCCTTGCCTCGCACTTTTACTAAAATTTACTTACTTGTCGTTAGCTCGTTGGCGCGAGTCGTTGGGCAAAGAACATTGCTCGAATCGTCGTTGCAACACTATCGCGAGAATCGTTGTATAAACCTAGTATCGTTAAATGTATGAACCATTGTTACATATTTCATGTGTTACATTTGCACCACGTATGTGCACTAATTAGTCAAATCTTTAATAATACTTTATTCGCAATATGGTTATCGTTAACGCTAAAATCCTTTATATGCATGTTGAATACCGGGATTTAATTATTCAACGACAATATTCAGCTCTACTCAACCAATAATTATTCAACGACAATATTCAGCTCCACTCAACCGAAAATCATCGTTTCCACTCAATAACTCCAGCCTAACAAGGATAGACAGATTCCTGGAATTACGAAGTCAAATTGGACAATTATAGGCTGAATTGTGAAATAAATTAATATTGGATCCGACTCCAACATTGGAAGAAGAATCATCTCTATCAATTCGTCAAATTCGGTGAGAATTTGAATATCTTGGAGGGGCACGTCAATCACCGTAACGTTGGATAGATTGGACAGGCCAACCTCTAGACGTTAGCCGCCAGAACATTCTTAGCCATACCAGCAGCGTTAGCGGGCAGTAGTCAACAGCTTAAAGGACTTTGCTCGAGTACACCCCGTTCTCCACCTACACCGTAATATCTATGAGAACTCGACGAACATCAACAGAAGACTGCGAATAAGATAAGTCTCTACGTTTTTGTATTTATATATAATATTAGTATGTTTCGTGTATGTCAATTCGCGAGGGGAGAGATCGATATTGTCTGTGTGGATTTATATTGAATATTTGCGTCCTGGCTTATTAATCGTGGCTCGTCGCGACTATGCGTCATTATACGTTCGGCGATTAATTTTTATTGATATTTCGGCCCATGGGGTGCTTAACCCTTTTAGTGCCGGGCGAAATAGAGGTGCCTATGCGAGAAAAACCGGCCGAATTTCACAGTTTTACAAGGGTTCGGGAAAATGCTTATAAAAACCAAACGAGAAACGATATTTACATGATTCAAAAAGCTGCGTATTATAGATGAAATACAGAACTAAACAATGACACTAGTTTTTTTGTACTCATTTGAGAATTATAGAAAAAACAAAGGTATATATGTTTATAAATGAAGTAAAAGTTGAGTTCTCTCGTACAAAACATATTTGCACATACAAACAGCCATCTTTTCACCATAATTTTATATGGGTCAATTATTATGAAGCATATACTTTGTATTTCCAATATATTTTGTAACAAGATAAACAATATTACATAACAAAAATAAAACATAACTTGAAGGTACACGGTAGGCGCCAGGCGGATTATCTCTTTCGAAATATGTAATTGTTATCGGTAATATAACATTGCTGAAACAAAATTATGTTGTCATTTATTTTTTTTTAATTCTCTCATAATGAAATTAGATCATTTATAACGTATTACAAATTTATTTTGAGATAGAGTTCTCCCGCAATGCGAATAGTAAAGCGCTACGAGGCGCGGACCGATATATCGGCTCTGGCACTTCTCGCCAGTGTAGCAGGAACCGATATATCGGCTCCCGGCACTCAAAGGGTTAATGAACATAATTCTCGACATTTAATTTCTCCGGGTGCTACCCAAAAATAGCTACTGTGCAAACTTTATAATCTATTGATCATTGTGTGCATATATCTATGTCTATATCTTGTATAATTCGTTGTGGTCGGCATACCATAGATGCCGCGATATTGAACATTTATATGACCATAATTGTATTGATTCGGTAAAAACGGACGTAATTGGTTCGCGATTAGAATTCTTAAAATACATGTGTATTTGAATTTACGAGATATTCACTTCCATATCCTTCGTATCTTCATATTAAGCAATGGTACCAGCAATGGTTTGACATCACGCAGTGTTGATGACATCTATATCAATGGTAATATTCTTTATTATTCCATAAATCCAAAAGAAACCACGTGATATTATACAGGGTGGCCGATTTATCTGAAAATAAGTGTCTAGAAGTTCAAGGTCAAAATTTTGAACATTTAATCTAATTTATTGAACAGTGAGAGGGAAGGTAACTCACCTAAAACAAGCACCCCGATGGTGAGAGGCAAGGGGACTCACGTAAAACAAGCACCCCGATGGTGAGAGGCAAGGGGACTCACCTAAAACAAGCACCCCGATGGGAACAAAAACTACTACGTCCACGTAGTTGTTCCTGGGTAACGCTAAAAGTACTTGTTAACTTATTGATAAACGAATACATGCTTTCGATTGCAGCGCCATGTGTGAGAAAATTTCATATCAACAATAAAGTAAAATCAATAGATTTTGTAATGGAAAACCAGAAAAAAAAATAGGGTTTTCCAATCACGATTTTGAAGCAACTTCCATTTTCACCACAATGGGGTAGGGACGGGGGGAGGGTGGATCGAGTTTCGTATCGCTGAATAGCTTTTTGAAAAATGAAACATGTGTTTTTTCTTTTTTCGATCCGATGTGTAATTTCTCGAGATATTCGCAAAAATCAAGTCCCTTGCGATTACAGCGCCATCTATCACGAATCGCAAAAAAAATGTTTCAGATAAAAGTTACTTATTTTTTTATGGGGAATCCGAATCTGCAATACAAAATAAGGGTTCCCATTTACGATTTCAAAGTTGCCCCCACCCCAACCCCAGGGGGTAGGGGTGAGGTGTCGACTTTGGTATCATTGGATGACCCCCTTCCAGGCGAACAAATTTTATTGAGAACTTTTTTTGATCCGATGCGTAGTTTTCGAAATATTTTTATGTCTTCAGATAAATCGGCCACCCTGTATATCTATATTGTAACGGAACGCAATTAAGGCGACCCGCTACCATAACTGACAACCTTAAGTCCATCTAACAAACCAACCCATACAAAGTAAAACAAGACACATAGCATACCAACACCAGACAAAGCCAACAAATAGTTATTGGAAGACAAAACACTCCATAACAAATCAAAAGAAGCACCCATCAGACGAGGAGAACAGAAAGGACTAGTAGGTTGTATGATAATTGAGTATGATAGTGAGTATGAGTAAATTATATCTAATCTATCGACAGGTAGCAAGTCGATACATTCGCACATAGCATGTCGAGTGACAGATGCGAATATTAAGATTAAGGATCCTGGTGACAAGTATAAATAATTAAATGAACTCAGTAAATTAACAATAATAAAATCAATGTTTATTGAAATTATGTAACATTGGTTGCATGAAAAAAAATACCTGTTGATTATGATAAATATATTACTGTGATTGGTCTAGCCTGCGTGTTGATGTACTGTTGGTGAGTGGGTCTCAGGCCTCTGAGTTGCCTTGGTGATTCCGTGTGGTTGATCCTGGTGATCAGGTCTGATTGTAGAGCTCGAATAATGCAACACGGCAGGCTGATGAGAGTCCGGACGCCGATGATCGGTGCTAAGCAGAATGGCGTCTGTGCAGCCAACGAGCGAACCACGCCGTTGACGTTTATGTGAATGGTTCTATGGTTCTGGTGATCTGCTATGATTTTCACTAACACTGAGTTGAAACACGGGTGATTTGACCAAGAATGTACTACACTATAGAAATGAATGCGCACTAAAGTGATTAGAACGAGTGAATATCCCCGTGAGTTTTACGCGGGAACGTGTACTGCGAGCGACTCCAGTGAGAACAATGGCCACATCCGTCGACCACGCGGCAGAGTATCAAGAAGACGGACGTGCGTCACAGTTTGCTGGTGATTTGCTGTCAGCGATGGAAGGCGAGACTTGTGAGTGGTCTTGCCGATGGGGCCACGCTAACAGCGTTGGCCGCTTGAGTGAGCTTCGATCGAGGATGTGAGCAGATGGACAATATGCCTGAGTGCGCGGTCGATAAATCGATATAGCATACCTGCGAGCTATACCATATGACGCGAGGCGTCAGATGATTGTGACTGTAGCGTGTGCATGAGTTGAGTGTGTACTTGGTAAGCGTGAAAACTGAACATAGGTACATACGCAGAATCGTAAGTACACACCTTAAAAGTAATGGCGTAAATAGAAGGCCCGCCTAGCCTGAAGATCACCATGTAAACAAAACAGAGCACGCAAGGGGAACCTCCCCGAACAAAACCAACTAGACAGGAGGCGGAACAACTAGCACACGCTGGCCTACTAGACCAGCGCAATAGCTCCCGCCCTACACGAACACCGGGCCAAGCCTAAACGCAGTCGGCACAACCCAAATAGGCCATACTCCTCAAAAGGCGAGAACACCGAGAACGCCACAGCACGGCGATAATAGAAAATAATTCATGGAACTCTCGAGATTCCACGAAACACCGAGACAGATCAACAGGGTACCTTCGCATGAAACTTCGCCACGTACCCCCACTCACAAATAAAACATTAACATTAAAAAAAACACATAAAACAAAAACTAAGAAACAAACATAGAGAAAGACAATCCTCACGCAGGAGAATACATGGAAACAACAATAACGTAAAAATCAGCGAGAAATCTGTAAAAAACTCACAAAGAAAGACATAATTAACAAGAACGAATTATCCTGGGCAAATATTCATCAACAAAACAGACAGGCAACAGCATACGAAACAGGGAAGGACCCATATGGGCCTAAATCATAGAAAAACCATGACCAAACCACAGAAAACACCGGTAAAAAGTTTGAACCTACAGCAGGTAGGAATATAACGTTGTCTGACGAAATTCAACCTCGCTGAAACCTCGTTTCAAACCCTAGAAGGACAAAGCCCGGCTAAGAATAGAAATTCGAGAAAGAACGGTACACCTACACGTCACCCCGCACCTCTCTCGTGACCTACCACAAAACATCCCCTCGAGGCTCATCGACAAAAGTATATAAACCGCGACAGGACCAGCCTCAGAGCTCTTGTCAAAATTAATAAGTCAAGATGAAGTGCTGCTCGATAGCACACCTAGTACATAAAATTTACACGTAAAATCTCCATGTGACAAAGACGCGTTCTTTCGATCAAATCGATTCCCCTGCATGGCGCTTGGCCGTCGTTTGACCGAACGAACCGAAAAGGAACAAATTACTAACAGTTTGGGAAACACCATGCTAGAACTAGTGTTCTTTTTCTCAACTGATTCCCCTGCATTGCGCTTGGCCGTCAGTTGAGTGAACGAACTCATCAGGATACTCTGTGAGGAGTAAGGCTCCCCTGCACTGCGCTTGGCCGCCCCTACTCACAGCGTCAGGGAACACTCCACTAACGGGTCACCACGCACGGCGTCGTGGCTATCCGTCTCTTGGAGTGTGAAGCAGCACGAGTGACACAAGGTCAGGGGAGTGGCATCCCGACTGAGTGCACCGCGCACTAGGCTCATAGGGTGTACCTGCGTGGGTAGGACCACGTCAGGGCCAGCACCAGCTACCACCTGCCACTTGCAGATACCTCAGCTGATCGCAATTATTAAGATACCGAATCATAAGCCTCTTAATGGCACGATAAGGTGCTTAATTAATCACGAAGAAAGGCTTCAGTATCAGGGGTCCAGGAAGAGTTAGCTGGTCATAGCTGCGAACCCAGTGTCTTGTGCGAACAGCGAAGCTATAGCCAGGGACCCAAACAATAACAAATTCGAGTCCGATAGGTAGGTAAATTCATACACACATACACCACCTCACAGTACGACACTCGCGAGTCCCCTATAAGCTCACCGCGTAAACATCAATAGGGCGGTGCCTTGAAAATCAAGCCACACGGTTACTCCTATTTGTGGAACATCGAAATAATACATCACCTATTAAAAACGTCCGATGATTCAAAACAAAGGCTGACCGGTACGTCTTACGACGGTACCACGGAACGCCCCATATGAGGACAAGCACCGGCAGTAGTAACCAAGCAGGCCCCACCCATTTAACAACAAACAGACAGGTAGAAAATGAGCACACCAATGAACGGAAAGCTCCACACAAATGTATCCTGAGATGCCATAATTAACCGACCCAGTCATTTACGTCAACTTTAAAAGGATCGCGCATTAGCAGACGCGATAACCCGTATTTGATAAATTGAGTGTCAAGCTCCGTAAAGGTGATGTCCAATCACTTTACGAATGATCGAGTCATAACCCGAATTAACATGGAATTATTCCACATACGTAAGTTTTAAGAAGATCGCGCATTAGCAGACGCGATAGCCCGTATTTGATAAATTGAGTGTTAAGCTCCGTAAATGCGATATCTCATTGCTTTACGAATGATAGAGTCACATCCTTACCACAACCGGAAATGAATCCGCGTACGTAAATTTAATTATCACCTACAAAATAATCCAACCGAATCTACATAAAATTGAGCGTTGAAGCTCCATATGCACGAGACCACATCGTCATACGAAAATTAGAGTCAAGGCTGAAGCACGGGAATCTATCCCATCTCGGGAAGTACGGCGAAGAGTAGAGAAGCGCTAGGACGCGATTCTTAGGAAAAATCGTGCGAGCGACGCAAAATCGTCGTCCTGAACCATCAAATTCCACTCCAGTCTCCTCACTAAATATCACATACAACTAACGCCATAAGGGGTTATACGCAGTTATGATATTCAAAAAATCGATTTTTTTATTGCATTTTTGTAATGTACATATGTATATTCAAAAGTACACACACAAAATTTCAAGTCGATCCGAGCAATACTTTCGGAGTTATACCTATATATGTAGAGACGCCTCGGCGCGTTTGAAAGTAGGTGGGGCAGAAGCTCAAGCGGCAACTGTTTACCTGGACCGTTGCTCCTTTTATATACCTGTGTATTGTATTCTTATACATTGTGTGAGAGTGTAGTAGTGTTTTCCAATTTACGAACACCTCAGACGCGAGACATTATTGGAACGATGAGTATGCGGCTTTACACAAAATAATAACGAGAGTTACAACCAAATCATCTGGAAAATTACGCCGAAAATCATTCCGAGTGGCTCAAAAATGGTTGAAATGGCCGCAAATATCGCCGCCGGTATGTTTAATGAAGGTTCAATTTCACTTTTGTACCATATGAATGCAATGGGACTGTCTTTGGGGCCCAATGCGCATGCATATGTACAAAATGTAACGTGCGAAAATTTAAAGTTGATGTAATGAGGAGAGTGGGAGAATTAGGAAGCCCAGGCCCGGCGAGAGCAGAGTCCGTCGAGAACATCGACAGTTATCGGTTAGATACGAGAAAGACTACATCATGTATAACGTTAAAGACATGTAGAAGGAATAGTCTAAAACCATCGGCTTGAGTTTGACTTTATTTTCTGACCTATAACTCCTACAGCATCAGAAGTGGGATAAAAGGAATGTTCTGTGTGGACGTGTATTCCTTCCATGCCGAAATGGTTGTGTGAAAATTCTCGATGTAATTGTAGTGACGAGGTTTGCGTTCGGGACAATATGAACACCCTCTGATACATCGAAGATAAGAAATTAAGTGTGAGAGCGCTGATGTAAACGCTGTGTGCTATCATCGCGTGTAGAGAACTGTGTATTCTCGTAGCATAGGAACCGTGTGTTCTGCTGTGTCGAAAGACTGTGTGCCGGATTGACGCGAATGCTAGATTCTGCGTAGTGCAGAATTCGCTGTGTGCTAGCGTGTCGCGAAAATCCATGCAACCGTTGCAGGTTGTGTAATTTACGTTTTGGGATACGCCTCACCGTAAGACTTTATAGAAATATCCGTCGCGGTTAATAACGGTTCGAATCGACATTATTGTGATATGTACGTATTCAGACGTTATACGCGTTGTTGGTGGAAACGAGTAAGAACGGTCTGTTATTGTTATACGTCGACGCTGTATTAGTGTGAGTACATCCGTCGAGTATAGATACGATCTTGTTTATAAGTTCACGGACGGTTGAGACTTGGTGAGCAAGAGAGACGGTGTCTCAATCACCATTTCGTTCGTATCGATTCTAGTTGACCGAGAGCATCGTTTCGTGTGTGTGATTTCAAGTTCGAAGAAATCATGTCGGTGAATATGAATACATTCCCAATGCGTGTGCTGAAAGATGTATTGCTCCGAAACAATTTGAAAACTACTGGTTCAAAGGCCGAATTATTGTCTCGATTGTCCGAATTCGATCCTGAAAAATCCTGGGCGAAGCAATTGGAAGCGGATATAACCAATATTAATCCGAGTAATATCGAAAACGATGATTCAATCGACGATGAGGGGACGTACGTACGTGTACGAAAGAAGAAAGAAGCGACAGTGGACGAGCTAGAGATTTTGCGTAAACAATTGGAACTTGCTCGAAGGGAAGCAGAGATCACGAAGCGAGAGGCTGATATTATCAGGCGAGAGAATGTGCTATTGAGAAATTCATTAGCTTCAAGCGCTCGTCATGTCGAGCCTTTAGGTATTATCACAGCTGATGTTTCTCCTCCTGCTCCATATGCTACGAATACTGTGCAAGAGCGCCAACGCGAATTCAGCGTGTCCAAAGTTCGTGATTTGGTTTCGGACTTTGATGGAACAACAGGAACCTTTTTAAATTGGGAAAAACAAATTGAGCTTCTTCAGAGAACGTATTCCTTGGACGATAATACAACAAGAATTCTCATTGCTTCGAAGCTGAAGGGAAAGGTTCAACGTTGGTTTCAGTCACAGCCTGAACATATAGACATGAGTGTTGGTGATTTGTTTCGAGAACTTAAGGCTATGTTCGATGTCCCTATCGATCGAGTTACTCGCCGGAGACAGTTCGAGGCAAGGTTGTGGAGACTGAACGAAACGTTCACCGACTATGTGCATGACAAAATCATTCTCGCCAATACGATACCGATCGATGACGAGGAGATGGTTGAACACCTGATCGAGGGTATACCTAATGTAAATATGCAGAACCAAGCGCGTATGCAGACTTTCGATACGAAGGAATCACTCTTAAGGGCATTTGAGAAGATCTCCTTATGCGTAGAGTCCAAGAGTGTTTTGACACGACGAGATAGACGTGACACAGAGGACAGCGTATCATCAAAACCCGAAAAGGATCTGGTGAAGTCGAAGGTGCGTTGCTACAACTGTCAAAAGGAGGGCCACGTCGCTACCGATTGCAAGATACCCTTACGACCAAAGGGATCATGTTCTAAGTGTGGCCAAATGGGCCATTTTTCGAAGAATTGTTCGTCAAAGGCCAAAACAACCGAAGCAGCGGTACACGAAATTCATAATGTGGATGAAAAACGAGAAGAAGACGGTTTTTGGAAGACTGTCACTTACGAATTCGACTGCTCACCTACTGGATCCGGTATAAGAGTAGAGACATTATTTGATACCGGCAGTCCGATTAGTTTTATAAAGAAATCGTTGATCCCAAGATCGGTAATGTATAACGACCCTCGAAAGACTAACAAATATTACGGCATAAATAATACGAAGTTGAATGTGTTAGGCATTGTAACGGTCGTAGCGTCAGTCGAGATGTCCACGGTGGGTGATTTAGAGCTTTACGTCGTGTCAGAAGACACGATGCAGAGTTCTGCCGTTCTCGGTAGAGACGCTTTGAGAAAGTTCGGGTTTAAACTCACAGCACCGGTGTTAAGGCTTGCAGAGGACGAGGCAATTCATGAAATTTTAAATATTGAGGACATTAGAGCAAATGACGAAATGTTATATACGTTGAATGTAAATTCAGATTTGCCCGATGACACGCGTAAGGCTCTGAAGGATCTATTCGAGAAAAATTATTTTCGACCTAACCGACCGGAAGTTCCAAACATTAAAGCCGAATTAACCTTGACGTTAAAAGAGACGAATCCTTTTCACTATGCGCCACGACGTTTGTCCTACGAAGAAAAGGAACAATTACGGTTAATTCTTGACAGGCTACTCGCGAAAGGTGTCATTCGCGTTAGTGACTCCGAGTACGCATCTCCAATCGTACTAGTTAGGAAGAAAAATCGAGACTTTAGAATGTGTGTTGATTATCGCACGTTAAATAAGATGATATTACGCGATAATTATCCATTACCACTAATCGAGGATCTAATAGATGCCTTGGGTGGCAAACAATATTTCGCCTTGTTAGACCTGAAAGACGGTTTTCATCACGTTAATATGGCGGAAGATTCGATAAAGTTCACCGCGTTCATAACGCCTTTTGGTCAGTTTGAGTTTTGTAAAATGCCGTTTGGTCTAAAAACTGCCCCGTCTAGATTTCAGAGACACGTTAACGATGTGTTAAAGGAACCAATTCGATCGGGACAAGTCGTGGCATACATGGACGATTTTCTGGTCGCAACAAAATCAATTGACAGTCATTTAAAGGCTCTTGAAATAATTTTTCGGGTATTAGTTGAAAATAAGCTGGAACTTCGGGTCGATAAATGCAGCTTTTTGCAAACACAGATTAATTATCTTGGGTATCACGTTTCGGAAAGAGGGGTGAGTCCAACGGCCGAAGGGGTAGAAGCTATCGCGAGATTTCCGGTACCGCAGAGTGTGCGCAGTATGCAGGCGTTTATTGGAATGTGTTCGTATTTCCGAAAATTTGTGCCGTGTTTCTCTGTAATCGCTGTACCCCTATATAACCTATTAAAAAAGGGAGTTGAATTTAAGTTTGGCCAAAATGAACTTGAGGCCTTTGAAAGGTTGAAATCCAAGTTAATAGAAACTCCAGTAATTGCCATTTATAATCCGAAGGATGAAACCGAGCTCCATACGGACGCGAGCTCTTTAGGATTTGGGGCAATCCTGCTCCAACGAAAAGCTGATAAATTGTTACACCCTGTCTTCTACTTTTCTAAACGAACCACCGAAGCAGAAGCTAAGTATCATAGTTTTGAGCTAGAAACGCTAGCCATTGTGTACGCTTTGCGTCGCTTCAGAATTTATCTGCAGGGTATAAAGTTTAAAATAGTCGCAGATTGTAATTCCGTCACGATGACGCTTAAGAAAAAAGATATCAACCCGCGAATAGCGAGGTGGGCATTGGAAATCGAAGATTTTGATTACCAAATCGAGCATAGGAATGGTGACCGAATGAAACATGTGGACGCGCTCAGTCGAGAGCACAATCTGATCCATGTCGTCGAAGATAATTCGTTGGAATTGAATCTCGCGCTTAGTCAGGGTCGAGATGCAAAACTTAAACAATTAAAAAATGATCTTGAAAGCATCGAAAGTGCCTTTTTCGAAATGAGAAACGGAATCATCTATCGCAAAAGGGGTAACAGAATATTGTTTTATGTACCGAGGTCAATGCAAGACCATGTTATTCGACGTTATCATGATGATATGGGGCATCTGGGGCCTGAGAAGGTGTGCGAAACTATGAAGCGAAATTACTGGTTCCCAAAAATGAAGGACATCGTGAAAACGTATATCCGTAATTGTTTGAAGTGCATAGCTTTCTCGCCTTCAACGGGAAAGGTCGAAGGCACGCTTCATATTATTCCAAAGGGTGACGCACCCTTTCTCACGCTGCATGTGGACCATTGCGGCCCTATTGAGAGACATCGATTTAAGCAGCATGTCTTGGTAGTCGTCGATGCATTCACAAAGTTTACGAAGTTATATGGAACAAAGTCAACATCGAGCGGTGAAGCAATAGGCTGCTTGGAACGATATTTCTCAGATTATAGTAGACCTCGCGTAATGGTCTCCGACAGAGGTAGTTGTTTCACCTCAAATAAGTTCCGGGAGTTTGTGTAGAATTATAATATACAACACATTCTTGTAGCGACTGGATCACCGAAGGCCAATGGTCAGGTTGAACGGGTGAACCGGGTTCTGGGACCTATGTTAGGTAAGCTTACAGATAACTCTTCGGGAAAACATTGGTATCGAACACTCGGTGAGATAGAGTACGCACTTAATAATACCGTTCATAAAAGTACGGGCGAGACTCCCAGCACTCTGTTATTCGGCGTGAGACAACGAGGTCAAATAATTGACAGTATCGAGGAATTTTTAGATGAGAGTTTGTTACAAAAAGAGAACCGAGATTTAGAGACTGTAAGAGCAAAGGCAGCGAACAAAATAGCGACCAATCAAGAAAGCGATAAAATAAGATACGATAAAAAACACAAAGTGCCACAAAAATACGAGGTGGGCGATTACGTTATGATAAGAAATTTTGAGAATGCACCGAACGTGTCGAAAAAACTGATTCCGCGGTTTAAAGGGCCTTACGAGGTAAAGAAAGTCCTTAGGTACGATAGATACGTGCTGCGAGATGTAGAAAATTGTCAGTTAACGCAACGACCGTATGAGGGTGTATGGGAGGCTGCGAACATGAAGCCATGGCGTTCGTTCGACTCACACGACTACGCTATGGATAATCCCGTCGACCGCATTTAGTTCCGGAAGCCTAATTTAAGAAGAGACTAGTTCATAATAAGTTGACGATTTCTGCGGAAAGAAAAAGGCTAATGTGTTGTTCTAGCTATTAAGTATGCGTTATTCGAGGGCGAACAACTCGTCAGGGCTGGCCGAGCTGTAACGTGCGAAAATTTAAAGTTGATGTAATGAGGAGAGTGGGAGAATTAGGAAGACCAGGCCCGGCGAGAGCAGAGTCCGTCGAGAACATCGACAGTTATCGGTTAGATACGAGAAAGACTACATCATGTATAACGTTAAATACATGTAGAAGGAATAGTCTAAAACCATCGGCTTGAGTTTGACTTTATTTTCTGACCTATAACTCCTACAAAAAGGAGGACAAAGAGCGCGTTACGCTATCCGAGCGCAGAGCGCACGAAGCAACACGAGAGGGAAGGATGGCTCGAAGACAGCACCAAATTGAATTGCTGGAGGCTGCTGAAAGAATGGAGGGTTTATAATATGGCCCTGGAATAGACGACACCATGGAAGTTGAAAAAAAAATTTTTTTTCTATGTGTGAACCGGTTTTGAAACTTTAAACGCGTTTTTCTCAAAACAGCATTTTTCAAGTCGGTGTACACGATATCTCAAAAACGGCTTGTTCGATCGGTCTAAAATTTTAACACAATCTTCTGAGATACATTTTCTAGTAATTAATCGTTCCTTTTGTCAATCCGATACTTATTTTCCATTTTATGAACAATTTAAGGCCAAATTTTACATAAAAAATCGAAACCATTTTTTTGAGAAGCCGCCATTTTGAGAAAATTCAATATTTTGATAAGCCGAACGATTAATTACTAGATAATCTAATATATTAACGAAATTTGTTTGGTTTTTTGATTTCAGATAATCCAATGTTGAGTTACGATGTACACCGTAAATCGTCTTTTTTTAGAGGAGGTTCCGGAAATCGCCTGCAGCGCCCTCTATAATCAACATTTTTATAAATAAAAAATTTGTTTACGTTCTTGAAGGATGCTTTTATAACCACAAAAATTTTCAAATTAATAAATTCAAAAGTCTCTTCAGGATAAATCCTTGAAAAACCGTCTTTTTTTTCCCTCATAACTGCGTATAACCCCTTAAGCACAACAAAAAAGAGAAGAAACAAAGAATTACCCAACAAAAATAAAAGACCAATGATGAAAGGGTAACGAACCGCATGTCCTCCACGGACGATGCAACTCAAAGAAATCCAACCTGAGGTCTATTACACAAACAATAAAAGAATAAACAATAATAAAACCTATCACACACCCTTATAAATCAACAAACGTCACTCTTTACATCCAGCCTAGAGCACGAACCCACCTCGAGCCACCAGTCCTCACCGATGGTTTGGGACCGACCAAGCTCGAAATAAAAAGTAAAACCACGCGATTTCACACCGCCGCCGAAAAGACGCGCATCGTAACAGAAAACTAAAGTGCATAAAATCGCGAAACGTTTCAATATATGCAACACTAAAAAACATATATCAATATATCAATCGATATCAATATCTATATAAAATTAATTTGAAGAATTAAATATGAAAAAATGTATGGAATAAATATAAAAATTAATTTATAACAATACTATACATTTTTTGTACAAACTTTTTGTTTGTAACTCTAATATGTAATGAGTTACAGCGGCGGAAAAATAAACTTTTTTCTAAAAAATCTTCGAACTCTTCTTTTCTCAGCAAATTTTGTAAGAACAAATTTTATTTTCATTTTTATTTATTCTTAATATTTTCCACACAAAAATGAGATAATACAGCGAAATCTATCTCAAATCAAAGTGTTTTTTCTTGTTGCAAACCAATTTTCTTGTAGCGGATATCTCTGAGAGCAGATTGGTATGTTAGTAATGCGTAAATGGAATGTTACGGTCGACGATATAATATTTAAAAAGTTTTTATTGGGATCGTTTGCCGATAAGGAGATGGAACTCGGGTGAATGAAGTGAAAACCACGTGAGTTTATGAAAAAACGAGTAACTCACAATTTATTGTAAATGACGGGTAACTTGTTATATATTACAGTAAACAAAGCGTAAAATAAAGTGCTGGATATAAGGTTTCGATATTCTCGAGTCTCCGAAGAGGAACTCACCAATCTATCTTGATTCTACCTTTAGACTGATTTTCGTAAATGCAGTTGCTAATTGCGTTTACCGAAAATCACTTGTTTGCGATTTGTCCGTCTTGGCATATCGATTGATCAGATTACGTTCTGTCAATTTATTTACGACAGTGCGGATCACAACGTCAACACTGTCGATGGCTTACATACTATTAACATTATGGGAGCTATCCAGTGTATGACTCTTCACGATGTTGTATTACTCAATAACAATATCTCACGTTTGAAAAAATTACCATCAGCGCAGGTTGTTGGGAAGATTGGTTCCGATCTATTTTCATTTTCCAATAAAAACGAAAATACGAGCTTCAAAACGATGAAAATTGAAAACGTCAAAAAGACTAATCTTCTTTCAAAAGACATCTTGCCTTTTTCTCCTGATATCCTTTGGTTCTATGGCAAGTGGTCGAAATTGCAACTTCCGGGATGGAACGGCTTCATGGAATAGGCAACGGCTGATTAATTTTTCATGCAGTCGAAGATCTGACTGCCATTCATCAACTATCCGCCCGGCCAGTATGACACAATAAATACATTTCTTCTTTTGGTTGTCGTATAATGTAAGACATCCAATCAACAAACGTGTTTCGTTACCTTCGATCAGCCTTGTTATGCGGAAGCTCAAGAAATCGTCGCGAAAAATCATACATTCACAAATATCATCGTGAGACTGGCAAGATTTCATCTGTTTATGTCTTTTTAGGTGCCATTGAATTGATAATGGCTGGTAGCGAAATGAAAGATCTCTTTACTGCTATTGACGCTGAGAATAGTGTTAAGAAAATGTTAGTTGTTCACGCAAACGCTCGTACAATTCGTGCACATATGTTCTGGCATGTTGCTTTGGCACACGTAATTCTTGAATCCTTTGAATTTACTGATAATAGTCATGCTGTAATGGAACAATTGATTGGTCATTTAGATAAATCGACAATTCTTAGAATAGATGAAAACGAAGCATTCAAAGTTGTTGTGAAAAAATTCAAAGAAGCGCTTACCGCAAAGAATGGTCTTACAGCCAAACTATGGGTGCAGTATTTTCAAATGATCACTTCAGTGAAGCATTTCATTGAATCTGAGTGAATGGAAAACTGGTAACTGCATTTAAACACTGTTCAAAGAATGCTTCCCTATTTCCATGCAAGTGGTCATTTCTTGTATGCCAAATCTGCGCATCTGTACAATATATTAAATTTGCAAGAAAAAATGGATCCGATTAAATACTACAAATTGACGACAGAAGACTGTTTCGCAGTCAGGCGCTCAAAAAAATATTGGTCGGGAATTTTGTCTGACATGACCATTGAACAAACTTTCATGCGGATGAGGCATAGCTGTAGGGGACCGACTCCTGGACTCTAGGAATTATATCTTTACATAACGTTTGTGACACCGTTGAGGAATATTGTAACGTTCACCTAGGTACATCCGAGCAACATGTCGATACGAGGACTTCGTGTATCAGTCGAGACGATCAAGACTTGAAAAAAACCTTGGATTGGTTGTCTCAGTATCCTCTTTTCTCCGAAATTGATTCGCTTTTTCCCATAAGCACGAGAGTTATTGAGGATGAAAAGATAAACTGCCATTTTTCCACGGAACAAGGTATGGAATGTATATCGAACAAGATTACTCCGTACGATAATTACGAGTCTATCAAATTCAAACGCAGGGACAAGATCATCCCACTGGTAGCAGTCAACAGCAGTATAAAAATCAGCGAAGAAACAATTATTATCAACGCATTAATGCTGTTTCAAAGAATATGTATTACGAAAAAACGCGACGACGAGATACAGGATTCCTTTAAATTCGGGCTTGCCTTATTTCCTTTGTCGCTTTTTTCGGGAGAAGGAATGTGCAAAGGTACAAAATCATCGTGGTCTGCAATTTTCACACAATTTTAGGAAGGCGTGAAACTCGGAGATAATAAAAATAAAGTTGTAGATATCTTCTACACTAACAAGGAAGGATAGTTTGTTGTCCCCCTCCGATTTTGATGAAACTCGCGTATGTTGTAGAGCATCGAAAACTAAAAGACACGTTTTTTTTTTATCTGCGGAAAAACATTTCTAAGGGGTGAAATCGCCCTTCAAAGTTAGGGGTGATTATGCAGTTTCACCCCTGCAAATCAATTTTTTTTCTTCACCTTCACGTGGAATTTTTATTATCTTCAATAAGGAGTATTTTGGTTGTTGTTTCATTAAAATCGGTTGACGCCTTCTGGGTGAAACTGCATAATCACTCCTCGACATACCTAATTTTGAAGGGCGATTTCACCTCTTAGAAATGTTTTTCCGCCGATAAAAAAATACGTGTCTTTCATTTTTCGATGCCCTACAACATACGTGAGTTTCATCAAAATCAGAGGGGGCGCCAAACTATCCTTCCTTGTAAGTTATAGGACATCGTAATGATTATTTTGGGTCAATTTGTCAAAAGTACGTTCAATACGTACGAAATCATTACGGTTCTCTTGCAGAGCGCCGAAAGACTTCGCCGATTGAAGAAGCAGATGTCTGCGGATGTATTCTTCGATGAAACAATGTCGGTTCAAATTTCCCAAATAATATTTTTGAGCAATGAAATAAATAAAGCCCGGCTGATTTCGTTCTTTATGAAAAAAAACATTTGATGCTGGTTTCGTCGTTGCTGAAGACATCGACCTTTCACTTTCGTTGACAGCATTTGAACCAAATCCGGAAAAGTAAAAATTGCTGACAGACTGTATTCCGCAAATAGTTTGAAACATGAAGAAGCAGCTGAGAACGTACTTATTTTTACACGCGGTTAGCAGCTGCGCCACGACATCGTCTCTGTTTGAGCACGAATCTGGTGTGGTGAGGAGAGAAAATGATGGCCAAACAGCGAAGCAAAGGTCAAACTAACGATCACGCCTGGTGGCGTCACCTTATATTTTGTTTCAGTTCTCAAGAAATGATACACTGGTTGTTAAATAATATAGTTGTTAATTGCCGCACTCCGGCGATGAGCGGGTCAACGAATCACAAATTCTCTGGTCGAGCACTTCACGCTGGTCGATATCGATGGAGCATAGAAGAGGAGCGACGTTGTGGTGGCTATTGAGCGGAGATAGAAGCTACTTAAGCCGGTAACCCCTGAGATTTCGCAAGATGCGGCCGAAACAGTCTCTCTTCAACCAAGGAACAACAACATTTTTTTCACTCGTCAAGAAGAATACAAAACTTAATACCATTATTAGCATCTTCAAAGATCAGGATGCCGAGCCAAAAGACATCGCAGATGCTGGAGCACGCTTCCTCGGTAAGGTGGAACGATCAGCCACTCTGCTAGGTATCGTGGTTTTTGTATCGCACCAATAACTATTTCTTCTGGCAAAAATTTGCCATTTTCATCTTCAAAGTGTCACATCCGCTCATATTATAGCGCCCACGAACACGAATTACACTTAACTGCTGTAATATTATTATTGTGCCGCGAATTAATTAATTGTACATTATTTCGCCATTGTTCCTTCTTCGCGTGAAGCCACTCATCGAAGTAGAAGAAATGTGCAAGCGTAAGCAACGAGCTGCGAGCATTGATCGCTACGAGCTCGAGCTACGACTTGCTGGAATCCGGAAGCGGTTTATTGTGAAATTCATTGCGACATTCGATTTAGATCAAAGGAGTAAATAACTGCTTTGCCGAAATCAGTCTAAAGTTTAACATCAACCCGAACCGGTTGATCGCGGGTCGGACTCGCCCGAAATATTAGATTCTATTAGTAAATTCAAACGCGAGAGGTTGGTTCCTCGTATGGGCTCGAAACCACAATTTATTGTAATATACTTTTATTGACTTTTAAATAGACAACGGAAAGTTACCGTTGCCTATAATAAATAATTTTAATTTACATAAATTCACGTTTACACGAATTACTCGAGATCCATCTCCTAATCGGCAAACGATCCTAAAATAATAACTTTTTAATATTATACCGATAACCGAGTTATCCAATTACGCGGTACCGGCATAACATTATGTTGCAGCGGGCTAGAATTCCAGATTATTGAATCGGCCACCCAGGTATTGCATGAGCAGCTTGTCAGCGTGTGTGGTAGCTACTATTTGTTGGAACAGGTTGTCGTCTTCTTCAAAGGCTTCGACGAATCTCGCCGGTAAGAAACACATGAATTCATTGTCTACATCAGGGGTCTCCAAACTTTCCAGCCTTAGGACCATACTGATTACTCCAGTAAGTTCCGAGGGCCAAAACCATATTATCATTGTTGCCGGTGGTAAAAAGTGAAATAGTCCAAAATCTGTCCGCGGGCCGAATGTGGCCCGCGGGCCGTAGTTTGGAGACCCCTGGTCTACATCAACGGTAATTCTGTTCCCCCATGTTATTCGCGCAGTCCTCATGTTGGTGATTTTATAGTCCTTCCCGACTACCAATTCGATCAATTTTTTTACGGGTAGGTATTCCGTCAATTTACTCACTTTATTGATGCGTGAAAAATTCATCGAGGAGCTCGAGTTTTCTTAGTTGACGTGATAAAAAATTCAAAGCAGATCGTGCGCGTATTAACATCTTAATGTCGACGATGTTTTGCAAAAGTATTTCTATTCGCTTTTTCAAGGCGCAGCGCTTTCTTTATATAGAAAAAGACCGAATTGTAGGTTTGGATGAGTACAGCTGACGACGAATGACGGCTGACTGAGTAGCTATCTCAACGGTGTCCGGCTTATTTCTGGTTGCCTCCCCTCTTGGTGCCGTATTTTTCTTTGCAGTAGCAGCTGACGCTGCATCACATGACGGCATCTCGAAACTGAGAAAAAATTACGCTGATGACATGGGTATACTATCAGCAGTATTTCACGTGTGCAAAACATAAGACACAGTTAGCAGTAATCCACGTGTGCAAAACCTACGACTTACAGTCAGCAGTACTGCACGTGCGCGAAACCTAAGACTTATAATCAGCGAAATTTGAGATCTGAAACGTATCACCTCTCGTATGATTCCTGTTTTTCCAGTTGTGATTCCGGTTTTTCTCGAAACGACTTTTTAAGAATCGGTGACCACGATATCTCAAGAACGAGTGAACCGATTTGTTTGAAATTGCGCATACATTTTTGTTATATCTAAAGGCAGTCTTTAATCGAAGGATTTTTTTTTTCGATGCGTACTTTTTTTTATATCGAGGAAAAATGGAGTGATTTTTTTATCGAAATTTGGAGCATCACTTTCGATCGGCGACCATTTTTTCAAAAATTAATATTTTATCAAATCCTTCGATTAAAGACTAGATAATACTATACAAAAACTAAATTTATTTGGTTTTTTTATTTCAGATGATTGGTTGGGCAGTTACAGTGGTCACCGCGGAAGGCCTTTTTTGAACAGCGGTCCGGACGGATACACTATATCATTTACATTTAGGAATTTTTTCCAATAAAAAAATTATGAAACATACTCAAAGATATTCCCCTTATTGTGAAAAAAAAAAAGTTCGGAACCTGCAACCATTTTCCAAAAAAAAAAAAAAATCACAAAAACACGCCTTTTTTCGGACGCTGAGTAAATGTGACCCCTTAACACGGATACTTAGCATGGTATGTGCAGCTTTAATGTACTCATCGCTCTGGCCCGGTATGGCAAACTCTATCGGTGACTCATCTGATGAGACTATCTGATAACACACTGAATGTGTTCCCTCAATCGTTGTTTGTGTGGGTGGTAGTGTAAACAGCTCAAGCTCCGACTATTTACACGCACACTCACACGAGTGTGCGTGTGCGTGTTTTGTCGTTCTTCTTTGCACTGTCTTCTTCTTTCCCCGCTTCTTTTTCACACCACCTGAACGTTTTCGCGACTTCACGGTCTTCTTCCTTTTATTCCACACCGGTACGTCATGATGCGCTCTCAGCAAGAGAATGCATCAGTTTATTAATTTAACTAGCTGTATAGCCTAAACCATTCTTGAGCGTACTCATTTTTTTTTTCAGCCTTAAGTTTCAGATTTTCCCCTGACTCTCGCAGGCGCGTTTTGAATACTCCTCTTGGATGCACGCCAGAATCGATCATATCCGTGGCCATGTTAATACCCGCGCGAAGTACCTCTTTACCGACAGTCCGCGCACCTTGTTTCAAGACAGGTATTATACGTCGAAAGAGACCTAGGAAACTTCCTATACCGTGACCTCGTTGATTCGGTGAGTCTATATACACATGGCTGACACCACCACTCTCCGTTTGCATATCAAAGTACTCGTCATAGTAATCCATTTTAGAGCTGTTCAAGTTAATCTGTACGTTTTAACTGTAACGTCACCGTCAGCGTCCCGTATTCGAATGGTATCGGCTCGCCAAACTCATCCCTCATAACAATGGCTATTGTTTGAAAACTAGCGCGTAATAGAGAAACATCACGTGATGCTGAGAACCTTCTTATTTTTATAGACCCATAATTACGGTTATCAGCGACAGCGGCTGCTACGATATGTAGCAGAGGTGTGTGCACATCTCCAGTGATATAGGGTTTCAAGATATCAGTACAAACGTATATCATATCAGGAGTCCCGTTGGCGAGATTGGCAGATCTCTAAGCAACGCATACTCTCTGAACTACTACTACTACTTCCACAGCTTGAGTGAATCCTAAAACCTTGTTCAACACGTCGGAGAAGTAGAAGGAGTGTTCCCGTTCTCACATGATTCACAGACACGGATGACCGTGACATATTCGTTGTGGGCGTACTTAAATTTGAGATGACCCGCAACACATGATATTTCGTTGATAGTTTCGAGTAATGTGTCTATGCTATGGTATACAGCGGGTGGTACACAGATACGATCTTTTTTTAAGTCGATGTTCGTTACAATACCAGGTGTTGCAATATTCGTTACCACATTAATAAAGTTCCGCTTATCCTCGACAGGTACATGTAAAATTGTCATGGGTATGTGTATTTCCGCTAAAGAAACAACCCAGCTCCCGTGGAGAGACATACTTTGTGGTAAGTGAGTGGTATACCGTGTTGTCGCACTATCGGGATAATAACTCATACTACTGTTGCTGTTCCTTAATCTTCTCCGTTTGCACTCTCGGTAACTCAGCTTCATAAAATATACAGTCAATAACCTCGTCGTAGAGATGACGCAGGATGTATATCACGGATAGGAGCTATTTTTATACCACTATGCGTAGAATGGTCGTATGCCGAAACAATTTTCTGCAGAACGTCAAGGTAACGTTTTTTTGTCTAAAATACGTGAAATAACGCCACATTCTTTCTTTCATCGTTTTATTAAATCTCTCGACAATAAGCGCTTTTATAACAGGGTTTCTCGCAACACGAAACTGAATGTTATTTTTCTTTAAGAGAGTCTGGAATGCAACACCGGTGAATTCTTTACTCTTGTCCGTCTGTAGGCAAACGGCCGATCGATCGTTACTATTTATTATTTTTTTTAAGATAAAATGGGTTCATACGCTTTAGCCACAGACGTAGCGGTCTGTCGCGTAAAGGCTGAACCCATGCAAATGTACTCAGAAAATCTATAACGACAAGCAGGTAAACATAACCATCATTATAATCCTTAATCGAACGAAGATCTACGAGATCCCAAAAGTCACCAATGTTCCGTACGTTATAAAAACGTCGCGGAAAACGATGTCGCACGAATCTGTGTTTTGTGTAAGCATCCTGTGCTTTAAGCCATTGCAACGCCTTTACATTTGAAATTGTCTTTTGACACGCCTGGCGCAACAATTTAGCAGCACCTGAAAACGATGCTTCATGGGCTGGATTAAAGTTTTCTATTCCTATCATCAATCTGCGACTGTTGCAATGTTGAGTTAGCTCTTGACTCCATGCACAACGCCTTATTGCCGATGAATTCCCGCGGTGCCTGCATCGTTCTCAGAAAATTGGCAAAGGCACTACGCTTCGCTGGTTTAGGTATTTTTCTCGCCCTCGTGGCGTCGTTCAGGAAATCAACAATATTTTAATCCTTGATGAACGCTTTGATGCCAAATTTAGCCGGTATACTCTCAATTATGACGGAATCATTCATGTCATTACAGGTTTCTTCTTCTTTATCATAACCAGGAACTACAGTATGTTTATTCTTTAGAATTAAAAAATGTATTTATCTCCATGTCCAATCTAGTTAGCGTAGCATCAATTCCCTGCGTTGGACGCGCTTGAGACGTATCCGTACTAAAAACTGGTTGATCATGCCTTTGTCCGCCCAGCTGCCATATATGTTCTTCCGGCACGAGAACCATTTTTCGTTCGTGCTTCATTATCCACGGCCACCAATCAAGCTCGATAGAGCACTGCCTAGTATTAGTGCTAGTAAGAGAGGCAGAAATCCACCAATCTGAACAACGAATCGTTTCTTACTCTTCCAGCAGACTTTTGTTTTAGGCTAAACGACGGAGAACGGTGACGTACCGACGTAATTTTTTCCTTTGATCAGTCTTTGAGGCACGTTGCCGCAAAGAACGTTCAAGGGGTACTCACAAATACAGCGGAAGATGCTTGGAACTGCTTTACGTAAAACAGCCGCGCATTGCTCCTTGTTGAAATGTTGAAGAGCTCGCAATATTGCAACGTGCTTTTTGCAGAGCAGTGAACCACTTCGCGCCATTACGCGTGTCGAAGTGTCAATCGCCTTGATGAATTACACCTTTTAACTTCTTTCGTACTGCGGGCCTTTGGAGTAGCGCTACCCTTAAGAAGGTACCACGCGCACTGACAAATACAAATGCAATGATTAGCGTTTGAATTTGTTTTGCGCGAGTCAGACTCACTTCGTATCGTATTCGCTTGTTGAAATGCTCTCAATATGGCATTGCATTGATGGTAACGCGAGGGTCCTTTAGTAGCCATTACACGCACTGAACTGCCAATTCGCCAGTACTGTCGCAGGTTTTTAACTTTTTCCGTTTTGAGTACACAAAATAATGAGGATCGTCGAGAAAAATACAGGTGCGAAATCAACAGTTATCAGGTGTCCATTGTTTCAAATCTAGTAACAAATAACCATGCGGCTTGAACGTTGCATTGTGATAGGCTTCTTCTAGAAAGCGTTTGTTTTCCGGGTATACTATTGGCGTGCGAGATGTTGAATTTAAGCATGATCACGTAGATTTTTGAAAACTACGATATAGTTAAAATTCAGCGAAATATCTCGTTGTCCGTGTCCTTGATGGAATAAGTTATGGGTAATAAAAAAAAAACGCTTAGGATTTTATGGTGGCTGCCTTTGGTGAAAAGATTTACAACGCTGTTGTTCGATGTCTCACGCATCAAATCGTCGATTATTATGAGTTTTGCAGGGAAGTCGTTCGCATAATGGGCACTCGGCGGTAGGCCTCCGTGAAACTCTGCCGACGTACCATACTCCGTGTATGCGGGCTGCCACTCGGAATAATAGAAAATAATTGTCTCGAATGGCTCGCTCGGGTGATCCACCAGATATTTACCGCATTTACAAATATACCGATATAAAGAACATACATCGATGTTTCGTATCTGCTCATCATCCTTTACATCGTAGAGCGCAACTATGTTTTTTGAGTCTCCGAAGAAATTGTCACGCAGATTAAGAGGTTCCGCGGTAACTAAAGCGTGAACCCGTACGAGAGTACGCATCTGCGCATTTGCCTTAAGCATAATATTGGGTCTGGATAAAATTTCGTGGCGTTTTTTTAGTAAAATTCAACTGGTTTTCTTATAGTGTCAAAATGAATTTATTTAAACCAAATAAGCTCCATTATTATCGACAACGTTTCGCCATTTTTCGGGTAGAGCCAGGATGCCATCGGTGAAGAACTTCTGTGGTTTCTGGTTGAAAAACTGAATCAAGTGGTTTTCACATGCTTCTTTTGAAAGCAGCTTAATCCCATTGAGAGAGTTCTGCAGAGATCGGAATAAGTGATAGTCAGAGGGTGCTATGTGCTATATGCAAGCTCTCGCAATTTTTGACGGGTCATCAAAGAAGTGTGTGGCCTGGCGTTGTCATGATGGAAGACAACACCTTTCCTATTAATCAATTCGGGCCTTTTTCTTTCAATTGCTTGGCGTAATCTCTCTAGTTGTCCACAGTAAAGTAAAGAGAATCAATCGTCTGAGCAACTAGAAGTAGCGCATGGTAGACGATTCCCTTCCAGTCCCATCACACACACAGCATCACCTTTTTCGCCGTCAATCCTGGCTTCGCAACCGCTTGTGACGGCTCACCATCTTTTGTCCACGATCTTTGACACTTTCGATTGTCGTACGTGATCCATTTTTCATCACCAGTTATGACAGGTTTCAGAAATTGCTCAATTTCATTGCGTTGCAGCAACGCATCGCAGATGTTAATTCGGTCTATCATGTTTTTCGCGCTCAACTCATGAGGAACCCATACATCGAGCTTCTTTTTGTAGCCAGCTTTGTGTAAATGGTTCAAAACAGTTTTGTGGTCAATGCCTAGTTCCATACCAATATCGACACTGCTGATATGCTTATCTTGCTGGACTTTTTCAATAATTTCATCAGCTTTTTCAGCGATTGGACGACCAGAGTATGACTCATTTTTCACATCAGAATTACCAGAACGAAAGCGAGCGAACCATTTCCGCGCAGCAGACTCTGATAAAGTACCTTCACCGTACACAGCACCAATTTTTTCACAAGCCTGCGCAGCATTTTTACCTTTGTCGCAATAATATTGCAAAATATAGCGCAATTTTTCATTACTTTTCTCCATTTTCAAACGCAAACAACTTTCCAACCACTGCACCAATTTCGATATTTATACACTCAAAGTGACTGACTTATTCGCAATTAATGTCATCTATCGGGAAAAACACTACGAACTTTTTCCCAGACCCAATCTCATACTCGCACTCCCAAATCTCAGTTAGTGTGCACCCGCTATTCCGCATCTTATAAGCAACCGCTATCGTTCTCACGTGCGGCTCGGTCATAGATACACCGTAACCCTGTATTCGATCTCTGTTTAACAGAAAGCAGCGCGGACAGCCATGCCAGTAGCATATATGGAGCTGTAATACATGTGCCACATCAAGGGCTTCGTAGTAACCATCTACCATTCAATTCTGAGGCAACTTGAACTCACGTGATCGACCTGCATCAATAACGCATTATCCTAGAGAATATTCCATCCAGACGAGCCACGAAACTAATTTTCCCAATTGATTATCGGTCCATCTGTAGACCCCCCCCCCCCCCCTCAGAATAATCCCGATCGTGTCCTCTTCGAGGAAATTTTTCCGAAAAATCCGAAAGCAGTGTGACGCTATCGTCATACTCTCGTCAAACGGACAAACACATCCTATAGCTATGAACTGTAACATAGTTACACTCTCTAGCCCACTTTATTATGTCGAACGGCTATGAGAGCCGGAATTATATTCGAAAGTACCAAGTACAGCGGGCACTAGGCCACCGAACCCAGAGATGTGACAAAAACTTGCTACGTCACACCTCCAGAATTCCCTCGCTGCCGTAAACAGCAGGTCAGCGACCAGCTGGCCTCAATCGAAGGCGATGGGAAGACGGGTGGTGCGACAGCGAGAGCCCAAAAAATTAATAAAACTCGGTAAATTAAAAAATTGGAATCGAAAATAAGGAGGGGAAGGAGATCGCGGGGAAGGCTATAAAAGAGCCTGCGCGGAAGGAGGAAGTCTCTTAGCGCTGAAAGCACAAGTATCGAGGTACAAAGAAATTAAAAAACGAAACATTGAGATTACTGATTAATTATCAAAAGTTATTTTCCATTTCGGAGTGTAAAATCCGTGTTCATGTGTGAAAATAGACAACAAGTGGGTGGAAAACGAAGACCAAGCAAAGAGGAAAGACAGGCGAGATATTCCCATAAATTAAACAATAATTAGACGAACATTTTAGAAATTGTTATTAATCAAGATTTAGCTAGATTGTAAGTGAATAGAATTAATGAAATAGGATAGAATTAAGTAAATAGAGCTAAGTGTAGAAAATAAATTAAATAGAATTAGGTCAGCTATATTGAAGAAAATAAAACTAGGTCACATAGTATTTAAACCGGTAGGCGAAACGAGCAGCGTATAAGCAAGTGAGAGTGAGAGAGAAAACGAAAGACAGTGAACCGTATGAAAGATAGAGAGGGATAGAGGTACAAGCGAAACATCGGCTCGAAAAGCGAGGCAGACGGGTCTGGTGGTGTGCGTGTGTGTGTGTGTGTGCATCGAGCGTACAGCTCCATACCAGCGTATGAAATAATAACAGATTTTCAAGCCGGGAACACCGAGAATCTGTGTACACGCAATAGACAAAAATAATGTAAAAATAATCGCCGATATTACCGAATTTAAATGCATTGTACGGGGTGTCAGTGGCCAGAAACCGAATATTGACATTTTTATAAATTGTTTTCTCTGTTAATAAACCCCACTCTCACCCACCTCGAAGTCTACATTAATAGTTCTGTGTTTGAGCCCGGATTCCCACGAAAAATAAAAATAATTGGGAACGATAAAAGATTACCGTTACAGAACATTTTGCGAAAAACCATACACGCCTGCCTCAATATCGTAGCATGATTCTTGCAATAGGCTACAATTTTTTTTAGAAAATCAAACACATAATTTGCGTTTTTCAAATCGCGATACCACGGTTCGAATATATCGTTGCGTACGGTCGCTGACATACTATCAGAAGAATAATACTCCTTCAGCAGTAATTCTCCTACATAATACTGAGTTTCGGGCTTATTGAATAAGTGAGGGAAAGTACCTTTCGCTAGAGTATCAGTTAAGCCAAAGGATTTCGGTAATTTTCTCAGAAGCATATGAAAGTAGTGTAGAGTGTCAAGACGGCAACTGGGTCTTTTTTTCATCGATAAAGTAGCGTAGAACGCACTGTGCATCGAAAACTTCCTGCATTGTGAGCAATTAAGATTTAACGCGAAAATCCTTTGATATCCTGTATAGCTATCTCCACCCGCTGAGCGACTGGGCTGTGTTTAAATACAAACGCGTGTAAGCCACAGAACTCGCAAGGTTCTACTATAAAGTCATTGTCGCAACAGCTTGTACAGACCCGTTTAGCTACGCAGAGACTCGGTTCGTGTACGCGTATACCCGTAGTACCCTCTAAAGGGTTACACTGCTACGTTTCAAAATAATAGAAGATGAATAGCCAGATCTTTCATCGGGTAGCGGTTCCGGTAATATTTCCATTTCATGAGGTTGTTGTTCTGATATCATTTCCATTGACCGTTCCCATAATTGGTTTTCGCTGCCCATGATCGACACATCTTCGATTGCATCAAGCCCGTTATCATCATCATTATCGGCTTGCTGACTGCTGACCGTTCTCAGGAGCCTTCGCTGTTCCTGGTTCAGCACCGTCGATGAGCAGATCGTTGCTTCCATTGCATAAGCCTGATGGCCTGGTCACAGCACCATCTTTTTCTCCACGCTCGAGTCAAGATGCTGCTATTTGAATGAAAATTTGTATTATCCATAATATTTTTTAAAGTTCGTTCAAGATTTTAAAGTTCATTCAAGATTTTTTGAGTACTTACGATTTGCTGCATGCTGCATCTGTTCCGCCTCATCCACAGCACGAGCTGCTTCTATGACGGCAACTATTACAGGGTCATCATCATCCCTATTGAGGCTGAACTTCGCTGAAGTCTCTGATTCTGTTGGAATTAACCTCATTATTATTCGTATACAATATACGACGCAGCAATTTTTTTAATACTTACAGCTTTTGGGGTGTGTTCGACGCCACAAATCCTGTTCTTCCACAGCAGCCGTCTCTTCTATGAGAGATGCTTCTTCATCACTTGAGGCCGCTAACATCTGTCTATATACTATAGCAGTATATATATTTTTATAAATAATATTCAAATAATACCCGTTACGTATTTATTATAACAGATAATACTCACATTGAATTTTATTGCGAATCGCTCTGACAGCTAGAGAATCTTCAAGTACTCGTCGTTAGAACTCCTCAAATACACACGTTAACCATTGCTGACCTCTAAGAATAACTCTATTCGAAGCTAACACAACGACATGCAAATGTGCCCAACATAAAATATACTTTAAACGCTTTTCGAGCCTATCAGTTGATAAATCTCTTAAACTTCTACACCATGTAGAATTACAGCGACTATTATCGCTAATTTGAAAAGAGGGGATACACGAGCGTAGGGCGCGGTGCGGCATTATCTCGAGGAGACTGATACACTTAGATCGTCATACGACTGTCACACGACTGGTGGTCTTCTGTATTTCCAGAGCACATAAAATCCTGACATGTAAACGATATCCAACGAGCTCTTGAGGATAGCTATGTTTTACTAGATTGCAGATTTGAGAGCGTCCGTGCTCTTAACAACAGCGTCACCGCCGGCTTCATATATTCACCTTACAGCATACGTTCTTTTAAACAATTTTTCGTAAGACCATAAAGACGGCGCACTTGAGCTTTCTATCTCGCTTACTCACTCGCTGTATTCCGCGATCACTCTGTCTCCTTTCCCTCTTGCGATGCCGCAAAGATGTTGCTCTTCATATTTCTTATTCAGAATAAAGGCGTAACTCGTATGTTTATTCAGAGGCGATCCGCCTTTTTGTTTTTCCAGCCCTCAACATAGTGATATCTCGAGAACGGTGCGAGATACGCAAAAACGCACAAATTTTGGGGGGTCTTCTAAATAGTGTTGTGCTGGATGAGATGAAGTTGAGCTCTTCATGGAAAAATTTAGCGCCAATAACGCTCGGTAGAACGCATCACTCTCTAGCGAGTAAAGGCATAACACTTATGCTTATTCAAGGGAGATACGCCTTTCTATAATCAGTGCCTCGAGCCATTCTTGTAAACGCCTGCACGTTCAATTGTGCTGACGCTATGTACAGCAGTAGCGGTTTCGCAACATGCTACTGTCACTCAATACCAAATATTCATTACCTCCAGCGTGTCATCAGTGTAAACAAAGTTGCACGTGTGATTCTAATGATGGGGTCGTCGTAAGACGGTGAAATAGCAGTAGCATCTTCGCGATTATGGCTTCTCACAGTAGCAGTCAGTATTTCTTTACAGCTTCCAGAGTACACATCAAAATAATGTATCCGCGCTATAGTACCAGTGTTTTAAAAATCGTGTTTTCTTATAAAGTGATGCAAATATAAGAGGTGTGTTAAAAAAATAATGGAAGTTTTGTAATTTCACGTGTTGTATTAGTCCGATTCGCGCGATTTTTTCGTTGTTGTGTTGGTAAACTTGTCTAAAAAGTTGCTGTACTGTGTTAGCCATATTGGAAATTTATTGTCAACTGTCAAAAAGGTCACGTGTGCTTTGAGAGGAAAGGCGACTTTGAAAATGGATGAGAGAATTTGTATTTAATTTTGCTATAAGAATGGAATAAAGTGCAGCAAAGTTTTAGAAATGTTAAATATTGCTTTTGGTGAGCCTGCTATGAGTAAAACAAGGGTTGACGAGTAGTATAAGCGTTTCCAAGATGGCCGTGAAGACGTCGAAGATGACGGGCGCCCTGGACGCCCCAGCACATCACAAACCAATGAAAACGTGGAAAAAGTGAAAGAAATGATTATGAATGATGGCCGAATCACAATCATAGAAGGAGCTGATGATGTTGGCATTTTTTCGGAGGTTTTGGGTATGAAACGAGTGGAGCAAAATTTGTTAAAAAATGGTTGAATTTCGAATAAAAAGGCGGCGAATAGAAGTTACTCAGGAGTCGCTAAATGAAGTCAACAACGATGCAGAACTACCGAAACGTGTCATAACAAGTGATAAAACATGGGTTTACGGATATGACGTCGAAACTAAGGCTCAATCATCCCTGTGGAGGCATTCTGCATCGCCAAGACCGGAAAAAGCTCGACAAGTGCGGTCGAATTCGAAAGTTATGCTCACTGTGTTCTTCGATTTTAACGGCATAGTGCATCATGAGTACTTGCCACGAGGTCAAAAGGTCAATAAGGAGTATTACTCACAAGTTCAACGCCGTTTGCATAAAGAAATCCGAAAAAAAGCGCCCGGATTTGTGGCGAAACAATTTATGGCTTTTGCACCACGATAATGCACCTGCTTACACTTAATTGCTTGTTCATGATTTTTTGGCCAAAAACAAAACTGTAATGATGTCCCAGCCACCATATTCGCCAGACATGGCTCCGTGTGACTTTTTCTGTCCCAATAATAAAGAGAACCTTAAAGGGCCGTCGTTTTGCAAGCATAGATGAGATTAAAAACGCAGCGCTGAGAGAGCTAAAAGCTATCTCAAAGAACGAGTTCCAGAAGTGTTTCGGATACAGAAAAAAAACGATGGCATAAATGTATACCAGGTCTATAAACATGAAATAGGAATTTTTGTATAGAAAATACACGTTTATTGTATGAAAATGATAAAAAATATTTTATTCGAAGTATTGCCCATCGCTAGCTATACATTTTTCCCACCTGTCTGACAATTTGTGGATGCCACGCCAAAAAAAACTGTTGCTGTTTTGAAGCAAACCAGTCATCGAGCCATTTTCGTACATTTTCGTAAGAAGTAAAGCGCTGCTCAGCAAGTGCGTGTCCCATCGATGCAAATAAGTAGTAATCGAACGGAGCCAAGTCTGGTGAGTAAGCCGCATGCGAAAGTATTTCCTAACTGAACGCCTCAATCGTTTCCTTGACCAGTTTTGCTGTGTGTGATGGTGCATTATCATGAAGCAAAATCACTTTGTGTTGCCTTTTTTCATATTCTGGTCGTTTTTTACGCAAAGCTTGATTCAAATCGATCATTTGTTGTCGGTAGCGTTCAGTATTAACGGTTTCGCTAGGTTTTAGCAGCTCATAATAGATCACACCCTTCTGATCCCACCAAACACAGAGCATTGTCTTCCGTCCATAGCGATTTGGCCTTGCAGTCGATGTCGATGGTTTGCCTGGAGTTACTCATGATCTTTTACGCTTAGGATTCTCAAAATATATCCACTTTTCATCGCCAGTCACAATTCGATGGAGAAAAGACTTTCTTTTGTACCTGGCGAGCAGCATTTCGCAAGTGGTTTTTCGGTTTTCCTGCTGTCTTTCATTCAGTTCATGTGGAACCCATTTTCCCATCTTCTGGATCTTTCCCATGGCTTTCAAACGTATGGAGACGGCTTCTTGTGTCACATTTAATTGATCCGCGAGTTGTTGTTGCGTTTGAGCGTCATCCTCATCCAACAATGCTTGCAATTCGCTGTCTTCAAACTTTTTCGGTGGTCTTCCACGTTCTTCGTTTCTCACGTCAAAATCGCCACTTTTGAATTTTTTAAACCACTCAAAGCACTATGATTTACCAAGAGCATGCTCACCGTGAGCTTCGACAAGCATTCGATGCGATTCTGCAGCGATCTTCAATTCGTAACAGAAAATCAATGCTGACCGCAAATCGTAGTTTCGAGGCACAAAATTCGACATGTTCAACGCTATTACAAACTATGCTGTTGTATGAAACTTGTATTGTTGTGAGTTGAAAATCTTTATCAGATATGTCAACAAGGAAATGGCGGCAATGACGCGGTTTGACGGTAACTACATTGACAGCTAGGGCCATCTATGAGCAAATTCCGGTTTCATATTTATAGACCTGGTAATATCTAATGGGGACAATGTTGAAGGAGTCTACAACTATATTGTAGACGAATAAATAAAATGGTTTCCAAAAAATACGAAAATTCTCATTATTTTTTAAACACATTTCGTATACTGTACGTAGTGTATTCGTTAGCACGTCAGAAATGCACACAGCGTACGAGCAATTGCAGGTCATTCTGCAAGACTTTCACCTAGTAGGTAACTGGGGTACACGGGTGTCCATCGAGGAGCTCGCCGACGACATGTCATGTGTTATGTGGCGTAATGGCATTGTGTACCGCGGTGAGGTTGTTTAAACAGACTCGTACGGGCACTCGGATACTTGGAAGTATTATTGATCAACGAGGCGTACTAAGACGACAAATTCGTCTTATACTTAATTACACAACCAGAGTAACTAGCCTGAAATATATCTACACATACAAACACAAGACTCCATACCATACTATACCCACACTTATGAAGACTAGCGATAAACTACCGTTACTCAAGCTATAGTTGTACTGCCAAGCAGTAAGACTATAGTCTCAAGAAAGGTATGAAGAACAATCTAAAAGGAACACGCTAAATCACTATAACCAAGGAGAGGAGATTAAAGGGACAAATGGGCTACAGGAAATGGGCTACAGGAAATGGGCTACAGAACGACTAGCAGATATAGTAACACCCTGCTACACCGGCAGAACTTGGAAGAAGAGCGGGGAAGTCGGTATAAAAGGGCACGACATACCACAGTCGGAGAGCATTCTATTTAGAGACTTTCGCCAACATCAGGAATCTACCAAAGGAGGACCAGCTGACCAACCAAAAAGAGGACCAGCCATCCAGCTAAAGAAGGACCACCTAGTCAACCAAAGGAGAAGCATCTAAAACCGAACCACTCCAAGGACCAGGCCTGATACCTCTGGCCCAGGGAAAACGAACATCTTCCAAGGTTAACTGCTGAGCCATCAGTCATTCAAGTAGCAGAGTATCCAAGCCAATGAGATCTCACCTCAAAAAGAAACAAGTGTGGTATGGATAAAATTATACTAAATCCATAAGGGACTTAAAAAACACTCTAAAAATTAGCTACGGACGCTCCTGTTGCATTTCCGATGCGCCGATGCACCAACGATGCACCGCGCTGCCGCCTCCACCGGAACAGCGGCGGGACCAGCGAGTAGATCGCGTAGCCAGGAAAGCTCGAGCGAGAGCTCTGTCCCCACTACGGCCCATTCGATATAGGTATAGAGTAGACTAGTTCCGAAGGCGAGAAATAATAACAAAGTCAATATAGGTATATTATCAATACTAAGCCCGATAGGCTAACACTCTCTCGTGCCTTGCGTAGAGAAGATAGAAAGTACAATACCACTAGAGAAATATTTCAATAATTCAATATAAAATCTCCTACTTCGTGCGGACACGATTATAACGGCATGCGTAAGTCCGGGTCAAGTTTTTTTTGTAAGGTGCATAATCACCAAAACTAAAAAGGAGTATATTTAATTATCATACAAATTATTTATCTGTCTAATGTGTCTAATAAATCATACTTTTACCTAATACTGAAGCCTATATTAATTTCCTCCCTGCTCGAGTTCGAACTAAAACCCTTTAAGGGTGATGATAACGTAAAATACCGTTACAGTACACAGCATATTTTGATATTGCTGATATTTATCACGTGGAGGATTTCTAGGACATGTTGCCTGTGTTAAATAAGGAGTGTTCATTACATGGTCTGTGTCGGATCGAGAACGACGTAGGAGTCGTCATGGTGGATGAAATGTGCGCGACCCTGAATTCTCTCGCGTACGTGGTGACACCCGGACATTCCCAAGCTCTGCCGAGTATTTGGGTGTACTTTTCAGAGCGCCGCGATGTTGGTGCTCTTATAATCGAATATTCCCGTACCGATTTCGGCTACGATAATTCAGACGCTAACGAGGGTTTCGACGATCGGTTTTTCGGTAGTGACGACGACGACCCCGTAATCGTCGCCCTGTAAGCGTGTGACGCTCATTTATGTGTTAGGGTGTGTGTGTGTATGTGCCGGCGCATATAATTTAGGCCCTCGTCGCCGATGTTGTGCCAAAATATATATTATCAACTCCTCGTTCTACCAGCCCCTCAGTCTCAAAGGAAATTAGGTAAAAACACTGGAGGGGGCTCACACATTTTGATGAAACTGACTAGAGATAAAAAAAATTGAACTTCATGTTTTTGACGATATCTCAAAAACGGTAAGAGATACGGCAAAACGGACAAAATTTTGTGATTGTCGAAAGAGTCGCGCGCACCAGCCAGTGAAATTTATCACATAGGCAAATAATCGAAAAAAAAAAAATAATAATCAAAAAACTGCACACTGTATACTACTTGCGGGGGTCTGGTCATTAAACGTGCAAAATATCGTGAACTGCTTATCGCTGATCAAATGTACACCGCGACGTATCTTCGGAAAAAAACAAAGTGTGATTAAGAAGGAGACCCGACAACGAATTGATCCATGTATTTTTGGATACATGAAGATGGATTTTCTACACACACACTCTAATGCCGAGAATCGGAGCATGAATTAATTTTATTTCCACCGACGCAAACAGCTATCGAAGGCACTAATTGTGTGCATCATAAACTGATTTCTTCGTGGGCGAATGATTCACCAGATGAATACTTTATTCCGAGGCCAGACGATGAGTATATCGATCTCTCTCATACGTTGCTTAGCGTGACGATGAAAAAAACATGTCCTGCGGAAATTGCTACAGGTACATCGACAAAAGTAAGCGCTGGTCCTATACATAATCCCCTGCATTTTATCGTCAATCATGTGAACGTATACTTGAAGTAAAAACTCGTTCCACTTCTAAATAACGCTTATCGAGAATACATAGAAACGCTTAAGAATTGCGGACCATCCGCTAAGAAGTCTCATGTCACTAGTGTTCTGTGGTACGATACCCTTGGGAAAATTGATATCACATCGGTAAAATACTTATAAGGAGAAAAACATTTTTGAGTGTCAGAAGAACGACATACTTGCTTGGTCACCTGGATGCGATATATTCAATCAGGTGCGGTTCCTATTAAATTGTTTCGAGATGCGTCTGCGGCTAGTGTGAGCTAGAGATTCATTTTTTCTTATGGGATTTGGTCCATGTGGTTTGAAGATCCTCGCGGCCTCACTTCTTGCTCGTAGAACAAAATAGCGCCTGGCGTATTGTTCTCGCATGTTAGAACCCTGGCTAAATCTACAGCAAAATACCTTCTTACGAGAGCTGAGCATTCCATCACACTCCAAAGTTCATCGAGAGACGATCGACAATATTGTTCTACGACAATTACCAAGCGTATAATTATCAGCTTTGTCGATAATATTGCGTTAGGTACGTAAATAATATTTATCTTCAAAAATAATTCGAATATATTAATGTCGTTTAATATTAATCACCAGCTCAACCTGCGACCAATCAAGGCCGGCAAACTAAATGCAAATTCATCGATTTTTGACAAACGCAGTTTTTTTAACATTTACGTTTTTAACATAAACATTTACGAAAATGAATCTAAGTTTTCACCTAAACCAGAATGATTCATCTTGGATCGAACTCGCGCAAAATGCCTATGTTTGAATATGAACCAGAACGATTGGTCTCTCGTCGTGTAAACTCGAGGAAGAAAATCAGTAAAATTTGTATTGAACTTTCGATAATTAATTAAAGAAGTGTCAGTTAATTATAATAAATTCACTTGTTTCATTTGTTTAATTGAAACCTTTTCATGAGGGCGCGAGCTGTCAATGGACCTTGGTTTGTGGAAATCGGATTCTACAAGTTAGAAATTCGCCGGAATTTGTACCTTGTTCCGATTTATTTCGAATGATGGCCAATTCTTCGTAATTGTCGGCACCACGAGTTAACGAGCGTTTATCTTACGGTTTGAATACCTTGACTCCACCATGATGTCGCAACCCTGACATATTTGACTTTCCATTTCGCTCAAACCCGTGACTGTTTCCAATGGTCGATCTCGTTTTACGCCTAGCTAATTCTAATACTAGATCCATTGAGGCGAGCTGTGTTGACTATCGCTGTGGGACTACCTGATGCTTCTTGGCATTGTTCGATGCGCCACGAATTGACACATTATTGCTAGGATTGGAGCCTCCGAGCTCGCTAGTAGTTCCTTCCTTCAGAGCTTCTTTACCGACGGTCGGACGATGCAGTATTGTGCCGTCTTGAGCACTCTCTGCAGAATTTTTAGCATCATGTCAGTGGGCATTGTGAGGAATTCATCGCAATAGTATAAGAAATGTTCTCCCTTATACTGATGGCATTTATTAGCGTCCACTGCCGTCGCCAGTGTTGATCATTTCTCGCTTTGTGTTGGTTTTGCTTGACTGCGATGCCTCAGGGGTTGCTTCTCGGTCTCACTCTTGCTCGTGACATCTTTCTGCTTGGACATCACCTTGTTTCGCTCGAGTGTTTGGCATCGCGAGTGTAGGAAGTCAGTCATGTTTTCCAGCGTTCCAATAGTTGGATTACCATTCTGCTCCTACGTAGGAAGCGTCATCGTGTCCAAACTCATTTCAACAATGTGAATGATGAATTCGTTCCACAAATCTGTCGGCAGCCTCAGCACCTTTAACGTCCTCAAATGCCTCACCGTGTAATTCTCGTATAGCAGTAGAAGATTCCTTCTTTACTCGTGGCATTTTGAAGAAACACTGAATGTGTTTCTTCACTATGGCCCTTGGATCGCCGTATCGTTTGGTCACCCAGTTCCATGCAATCGTGTTGTTGTCGCTCGTTAGATCGACCGATTAAATGAGTTTTGCAGCGGCGCCAGAGAGCAACGTTATTAAATATTCGAATTTCTGTTTGTTAAGAATACTTTCATATCTGTGTATTAATGATAGAAAGGTTTCCGAAAAACGTGTCCGCTTTTCCGTGCGTCCGTTGAATGTAGGAAGTTTGGTAACGGATAACCTTACTTCTGAGTCATTATTGGCCGCGCCACCTCCATCCGCAAATCGTCGTAGTAACTCGGCTTGCTGCGTAATGGCATCGTTGCTCGTCATCGATGCTTGTGAGCTGCTTACGCCGACATATCGCATAAGTGCAGGCTGCAATATGCGCATCAAGCGCGCCCCGTCTTGTAAGTTGACAAATTTCTCAACATTTGTTTCAATCGGATTTTGAGATCGAGATACCTGTTCTCGAATTCCTCGTCCTCCTTTGTATCGGCTATTGAATCCTCACCGAAATTGATGCGCGATCACCTGTATTTGCAAGTCGTCTAATTCTCTATGTATTTCCTCTAATCTTACTGTATACACCTCGATTTGCTCACTAAAGACTTGTTGTTCTGAACTTTGAGTATTTTTAACCTTTGCTTCTAGTCTCCATATTGGTCGTGTTCTACGCGTCACTTCGATTTTGCTATGTGGTCTGCATTTTTATTACCATCGGAGACTTTTCCTCTGTGTATCCAGCTCTAACGGATCATGTTCGTAATGATTGGCTTTCAATTTACATCAGAAACCAAACTTTATTTAGTAACAGTACAGTAGGAAAAATGCATTTAACAATGCTTGATATGGTGTTGCTTGCTGGAGACTTTGTTGCTAACTGCTTGGCGAGAGCGTAACAGCTTTTTAGAAGGACAATACGCGCGCCTCTAGGAAGGCGTCTACCGACACTTTATCGATGCGCTCATATGTGCATATCTTAAAACTTGCATGATAGCGCACAACAAGGTCCTTCGCCAATAAATGGGCCAGAGCATTTAGCATTCACATGACAGCAAGCACCTTCTCTGCGTGAAACTGTCGTATACTATCCATTTCTCATAGAATCCAGACCCTTTTACCAAATAACTAACAAGGAGAGGCCGCCTACTCGTCACCACGGATTTCGCTCAAATTTATAGCATATGTAGGGCTTAGCTATAAATGAAAGTACCCAAAGTGGGAACTCCAGATGGCCAAGCGTTTAGAAAATTAAATTTTTGACGCGGCTCTGGCACCGTAAAAGCCATTTATGTTAGTATATTTGCCAAGCATCGGTTGGCGTAGTGGTAAGAGCTCGGACTCGTAATGCGATGGTCGCAGGTTCGATTCCCCGTGCGGAGACTTTTTTTTCTTGCTCTTTCCCAATTTTTATAATATTCATGTCACAATTAAGCGAAGTGATAAATAATTTTATTTATTTATTTATTTATTTGTACATAAAAGGCATAGATATAGGACGTCATTTTTTGATAAGCGCATAATCGTGAAAATTTTGGAGTTGCGAACTTTCTAGACTTATTCAAACAGGAATACTCGTTTCACAATAAGATTTATTTTAAACTGAAGGTCGCTCTGACGGTGCAGGTAGAAAAAAGGTATGTCCCTGACCATCTGCGTTAAGGACAACGCTAGCTAGGGAGCTCATTCGTTTGCTAGCTCTTGGCCGTGTAACTTGAATTGTTCGAGAATACTGTGAGAATATTCTGGAAAATATCGAAATTTTTGTGAAAAAAAATTGAGGAAATATTGTGGAAAAATCGAAAATGTCGGACAAAAGTGAAATTCTTGATATGCCTGGAACGTCGGTGGAAAAAGAACAGGAGCCAGACGATAGCATTCACAGGGAAACGTCGAAGCAACGATTGAAGACGGCGCTGGATTATAGTTTACATCTTTTGGCCGAAGAAGATCTGATCATATCAGAAAGTTCCGAAGTTATAACAGAAGAACACATTCAAATGGGAAATAAAATACACGAGAAAGTAGTGGAAGTTTTATCGGAGTTTATGCGCGACGAAGAGTTGATTTGGTCCGAAGAAATCGACCAAGAAGGAGAATATCAAGAGGGGGAGTACCAGTTCGTTGTCAAATGATGAGTACGAACCCGATGAAAAAAAAAATAAATGAGGATCCGGATTTCGTTCCATTCGACTACAAAATAATGGTGGTTAATCTTACCAAAGCGCATCCAAAGTGGAATTTGAAAAGTTTGCAAACAAAATGAGCATCTCGCTTGAAGTATATGCGAGATTTGAAAATTTGGGAAAATCATATTAAAAAGGGTGGAATTCGAAAAGAAAAATACAATACAATTGATACGCAGACATATAATCGCTTCGTAGAAACCCGGAGTTGTAACCAGCAAGTCACCACAAAAAACTTGCAGCAATGGGCACTTGCTGCTGCCAGTCAATTTCCAGAGTTGGAATTCAAAGCCTCCGAAACGTGGGTCAAAGAGTTTAAACAAAGGCATAAGATTCGTCAGAGGAAAGTTACGAAATTTGTGTCGGAAAGAGAGACAGCTACAATAAACGAAACCCTTGCTGCGGCAGATAAGTTCCGACTCCAGACTCGAGCTCTTATTCCCCAGTACGACAAGGATTTTGTTATCAACACTGATCAAACAGGTAAGTCAAGAATTCTTATTTGTCTACCTCAATCAAAATACTCTCTTTAATGTTGCGTATAATAAATTTACATTCGTATATTCTCTTTCCAGGTTGCCAGTACCAGTCGACGTATAACCAAACCCTGGACCATTAAGGATCAAAAGCGGTTTTCGTAAAAAGAAAGGATATGAACAAAGTAACCCATTCATATACAGCCCAATATACTATGACCCTTTCTGGAAAGCTATTGCCAAAAGTTTACGTATGCTTACAAGAGAATACTGGCTCTTTTGGACCGAGGATTCAAAAATCGATAAAAACTATATTAAAAAAATACAAAATTGCTCTTATCTCATCGAGCAAAAAAAGAAATAACATCCCGAGAAGACTGTATAAAAATACAATCGATCGTTCATCATCAACTATCCACGTCAATATTCGGTGACATGTTACGTTACGCATGGTTCGCTGCTAAACTTTGCGATGAGAGAGAATGTTTTATGAATGTAAATCAAGTTTGTTTTTCTATGGAGACGTTGAAACAACATTGTAATTGTAAAAATGCAGCGTTTACAACGTGTGCTAGATGCAGAAATAATTACTGTTTCCCCTGTTTCTACGATGAATATCACCCCGACAAATGTAAATCATCGAATGTAAAAGAATAAAAGTTTGAATTTTTATGTACAAAGTCTTTTCGTATGCGCTTTAATTACAATCCCTTGTTGAAAAGTTTGCAATCCCAATTTTTTTCATTATCTATGCCTTTTGCGTATAAATAAATAAATAAATTAAATAAATTATTTATCACTTCGCTGAATTGCGACATGAATATTATGAAAATTGGGAAAGATCTAGAAAAAAACAGTCTCCGCACGGGGAATCGAACCTGCGACCATCGCATTACGAGTCTGAGCTCTTCACCACTACGCCAACCGCTGCTTGGCAAACATACTAACATAAATAGCTTCTACGGTGCCAGAGCCGCGTCAAAAATTTAGTTTTCTAAACGCTTGGCCATCTGGAGTTCCCACTTTGGGTACTTTCATTTCTAGCCAAGCCCTACATATGCTATAAATTTGAGCGAAATCCGTGATGACGAGTAGGCGGCCTCTCCTTGTAAGATAAGTATTGTAACGTGTCAAAATAATGAGGCTAGGAAATGCTACGACCTCCTCACTGGACGGTTCCAAGACGATCTCGCAGGATACTATTGTAGTCACTTAGGACGATAATTAATAATTTTCGATATTATTATTTTTTTTTAATGTATAACTGACGTTGAGACCGGGTGGGAAGGAACGCATCAATTGCATTCGCAAGTTTTGTAGATACTACCTTGTCAGCAACGGGAGATCGAGTCGCTACATATTACTTGAGCGCCCAACCATCGTACCGATCTTACCATGGAAATTTCGAGCAGTCCCGCTCGATAACCGTCTGTTACGATAACCAAAGGTAGCTTCCTTACCGGACGTGGCTATGCAACATGCTCTATCATCTATTCTAATTTATGCGTCGTCCTGGCGAGGCGCTTGTCGCAATAGTCCAGCGAAGGCGATTCTCCCAATTACAGGTAGCACGATTTTGGGTTGAAAAGAGGGCTTATATTTTGCGAGCGAGAACAGCGCCAGTTACACGAGGCCTTTTCCCTGTGTACGTCGAGTAAGGAGGATGTAGGCTTCGAGCGCTACGCTGTCCCGCTCTAATTTCACGTTGCCCGGCTATTTCGCTTTCCGCCTCTGTACTACATTGACTGCGAGCATTTACTGCTAAGGAGGAAAATAGGATGAAAGAGTTCTAGACGATTTTTTTTAGACTCGCGAGGGTTGCCGAGCACATTATTGCAGCTTCGTCCCGGTGAGCCATCTTTCGTCTCTTTGGTCATTGCTTAATTCATTATTTTTGCACTCAAAAAGTTTCATTGGAAATAAGTGGTGCTTGGACATACCTGCGATTATCGTGTATAATCTGGATGCTCTACTCCTTTTTTTGTACAAGTGTTAGTTTGCCACATCAATGCCTCGTGAAAGTTTTTGAGTCAGATGATACGTGTAGCATAGAGTCACGGTAAAGTTGCGCTTTGTATATTAAAACATCAGTGTTGTTGAAGTTGAGCGCGGGTGAAAAGTTACCTTTTGTTCTATAATCTTTGTTTATCGTAAACACGTTGCGCGCGTGTTAGTTCGTCATTACGTTGTGTGTTGTTTGAGTGGGATTATTAGTACGATATAGGCCACGTCGTGAATGGTGATTAATTGGTTGTCAATTATTTATTTATTTGTTTAACGTTATTGTTTTTGATAAATCATTGAGGGCGTGTTCGGCCGTCTTCCCGTATTTTCTGCATTGGCAAGGGATTTGTACGGCCTGATGCGTATCTCGCATTGTTAGTCTTTTTCGTTCGATCTTTGTTTTTTTAATCAGAATTATTCATGTGACGTTTCGTCCAGTGCGTGACCCTCTATCATCCCGGATTGTTGTCTGTTCGTTGGGGATTTGTACGTTTCGGCCGAATCTTGTTATTTATTATACTATTATTACGAGGGTCGATCAATAAATAGTCGGCGTTACGCCATCTGTTGGTCGAGGAAAGAAATCAATAGCGACGTTTAGTAGTGCCATCCTTCACATGACTGTTGTCAAAGTTTCAGCTCGCTGCGATGTATTGTTTGCGTTTGACAGCCGTCGAAAGACAAATGACTTTTGTGTTTTGACAAAAATGGAAAAAATTGAGTATCGTGCAGTGATTCGATTTTTGTTTTTGAAAAAGAAAACGAACAATGAAATCAAAGCGGAGCTAAACGAAGTTTATATGGACCTTGCACCTTCGTTATCAGCCATTAAATATTGGACAGCTGAATTTAAACGCGGTCGTACGAGCATTGTTGACGATGAACGTTCAGGTCGTCCAAATGAGGTCGTCATACCAGAAACAATTAAAAAAGTCCACGATATGGTGTTAAATGATCGGAGACTAAAAGTGCGTGAGATTGCTGAGGCCACAGGCATATCATATGGCTCAATGATTTCAATCCTGAGTGATCAGTTGGGTATGAAAAAGTTATTCGCAAGATGGGTGCCGCGTTTGCTCACTGTCGACCATAAAAGAGAACGTGTAGCTGATTTAAAGGCGTGTTTGGCGATCTATAAGCGTGATCCTGTTGAGTTTTTGCGTCGTTACGTAACCGTGGACGAAACATGGATCCATCACTATACACCAGAGACAAAGGAACAATCGAAACAATGGACTTCACCGACCGAACGTGCTTCGAAGAAGGCGAAGACGGTGCCATCGGCCGGTAAGGTCATGGCCACAGTTTTTTGGGATGCACGCGGCATAATCTACATCGATTACCTTCCGCCGAAAAAAACGATTAATGGCGAATACTGTGCAGCCGCACCGACCCGATTCAACGACGAATTGAAGAAAAAACGTCCACATTTGGCGACGAAAAAAGTGCTCTTCCATCAAGACAAAGCACGCGTTCGCACGTGCCCAGTTGCCATGGCCAAAATTCATGAATTTAAATAAGAATTGCTTTCGCATCCACCGTATTCTCCAGATTTGGCCCCCTCCGACTACTTTCTGTTTCCAAACCTGAAAAAATAGCTTGGCGGAAAGAAATTTGATTCCAGAGATGACCTCATTGCCGAAACAGAGACCTATTTTGAGGATCTTCCGAAATCGTATTATTCGGAGGGCATCAAAAAATTGGAAAGTCGTTGGAACAAGTGTATCGAGCTAAAAGGAGGTTATGTTGAGAAATAAAAAGATTTTTGTCCAAAAAAACGCGATTTTCTTTACCAAGCCGACTATTTATTGATCGACCCTCGTATTTATTATATTAGATCGATTTATATCAGCGTCTCGTGCGTCATCCCGTGCTTGTTGGCCGTATCTGTGGGTGGGTTTTGCACGGCATATGCCGTATGGCATACTATTTATTTTTCGAGAGCTATCATTTTACTTTATTTGATTTTACGTTATTTTGTTCTGACGTTATTGCTTCCTCACAGAAGAAGCTTTGTGACGGTGAAAACATTTTTTTCCAGTTTTCAATGTCAACGCGTTCAAAGTGTCCTAAAATGTTAAAAATCATATTTAGAAAAAGTGTCCGGAAGTGTGTGCGTGCGTGCGTGCGTGTGCGTGTGTGTTCTGGCATTGTAAAAATTAAATGTCTATAGCTCGAGAACGGTTTAAGCTGCAGCGCTCCCGTTTCACACAGATGTTAATCAATACAACCTCTTTTGTCACTACAAGTTTAGTCAAAATTAGTACAAAATTATAAATTTTACGGCATTTTGAAATTAAAAAAAATAAACTTCTGTGAACACTCTAATTTCCGTAAATTTCAAGATTACCGGCTAATTTTTAGAAATATAAATAGAGTATCATAAAAGGATGGTTCGTATTGAATTCGGGAACCATCGACCAAACAGTTCAGATTGTGTAAATTTTGAAATTTTTTGAAAAATCGTCAAATCACTCTAATCTTTGCAAATTTTAAGATATCGTGCTGATTTTTTTTTTTCAATAGAGTATTATTGTTTGAGAATGCACAAGCATTCTGCTGTTCGTTGCTGGACTGCGCACTGCAGGCTAGCATAAACAACTGCTCTCTGTGGCTACTTGGCGGCAGCACCTCACGAGAGTGAGAATTTACTGGTTCAGCGTACCGAGCAACAAGTCACAGCGCGCACGCGCACTTCGACAGTGTCGTGGAGACAACGGCTGCTTCGAAGAAAGCAGACATCTTGCATCTTACGCTTGCTCTGCTCAGATGGCATCTCAAGAACCGCGCGTGGTTTTCTCGGTATTCTGTGCGTAATTAAAGTTCTCATTGCCCCATTCTGCCGACCTACGGTCACCATGAAATTCACCCAGCACATCCACATTGATATATTGACGTCGGCCCACCAGTACATCAACATATTGGCTCATCGTGTCGTGCAACCTTCAGCTTCACCACGTGGCCCAATCGCGACAGCACATCTCATCGCTCACACCGATTAATATAATCTCTACTTTCTCTCCACCATACTGTAGAGAACACGTTCCACCAGCTCACCTCGTCGGAGGGGTATCCGACAGCTCAACCAGTTCTAGCACTCACAGCGAAGCCTGCCAGCCTAGCTCCGCAGTATCGACTCTGCATATCGACCGGCTCGTCGCAGCTCTACATCTGCATCGTGGCGTATCGTGCATCTCTGCGGAGTTTTATTTTGCTTATTTCTCTTTACTTTCGCATTAACAGTGCTCAAAAGTGTATCGCTTATTTGCAAAAATGTAGAGTTTGCACATATTAATTAGTGCACTCTCTCGTAGTATCATGGCAGATAAAGCCGAACCAGCTCAAGTCGGTGACAGAGTCGAATAGGGTTCTGGTAAGAAGCTGCTGGTGCCACCGACTACCATCGATGCACCACCTACGCAATCAAGTTCTCGCTCAAGCTCACCTGCTCAACTGCCGAGCAAGCTCGTCGTCAAGGCGCAATTTTAACGTAGCTGTATTGAAGCCATCAGAGAATTGTCACAGATACGTACCCGACTCAAATCTTTCTGGAGCGTTTAGCGCAAATGACATATACGTAAGCACTCGCAGTCAGGCGAGGCATCACAGCTCCGCACCACCAGCTCTGTGCATCTGTCAGCTTGATGCAGTCCAACATCTTCTTCATAAGGTATCCTACTGCTTTGTGGAGTATTTATTTATTTAATTAATTTAAAATTCAATTCAAGTAATTAAATTCAATTGTAAGATGACGAATTCGTCTTATACCGAGATACGTATTAAGAGCTATCAAGAGTAACAAGCCTACACTACACCAAACACATACAGAGGGATCCGTACTACACACTACCAACACTATGAAGACCAGTGATACGAGAAACCAACTACCGTTACTCGAGCTATAGTAGTACAATCGACTATAGTATCAAGAGACGCTTGAAAAGTAATCAACAAGGGACACGTTAATTACAACAACCGAAGACAAGAAATTAACAGGACAAAGGGGCTACAGGACGACTATCAAATATATAGTTATGCCCTTCTATACCGGCAGAGCTTGGACGAAAAGCGGGAAAGTCGGTATAAAAGGGGACAACATACGAGAATCGGGGAGCATTTGTTCACAGATTCTCACCAACATCCAGGACCAGCTAGCAAATCGAAGGAAGACCAGCTAACCAGCCAAAAGAGGACCAGCCAAAGGATGACCCCCTAACGAACCAAAGGAGGAGCATATGAACAGCACTACCCTAGGGACCAGGCCTAATACCTCTGAGGCCACTAGGACGAATATCTCCTAAGTCCAACCACTGAGCCGCCAGACATTCAAGGAGTCCAGCATCCGAGTCAACGAGATCTCACATCGAAAAGAGACCAATGTGGTGTGGATAAAAATATATCAAATCCATGGGACTTAAAAAACACAGTGAAATTCAGTTAGGGACGTTCCTTTCGTCGTTTCGATGTGCCGATGCACCGAAGATGCATCTCGCTGACGCCTCCACGGCAGCGGCGGCGGGGCAGCGAGCAGATAGCATAGCCAAGAGAGTTTGAGAGCTCCGTCCCCACCACAGATCCACAAGATATATAGATATAGGATAGGCTAGATCCAAAGGCGAAGAATAATAACAGACCTCGCTAACATAGGTTAATTATCGATAGCACTCCCGGTATAATAACATTCTCTCTTGCCTTGCGTAGAAACTATACTGCCATACCATTATAGAAAATATTTCATTAATTTAATATAAAATCTCCTTTTTTCGCGGACACGATTATATAGGCGTGCGTGAGCCCGGGTCGAGCTTTTTGTAAGGTGCATAATGACCCAGAATTATTGAAAAGGAGTCCATTTAAATATTATTGATAATATTCTATATTCTTATCTGTATCATTTATTACATTTGTCAAATAAACCCTACTTTTACCCAATACTGAAGCCTGCATCAATTGCCTCCCTGCTCGAGTCCGAACTAAAACGCTTTCAGGGTAATGATAACGTTAAATACCGTTACAATTGTTCAAAGTACTTGGAATTAAAATCCGGTCCGAATATCAGCGTTTCGGTTCGGTACACCTCTCATTGGGTTTTCTATGCGGTATTCAACCATTTTCTTTCTTGATAGAGTTGAATAATTAAAAACCAACAAATTCAAGCTTTCCTAGTGGTTGTCAAACGGTAAGACTCTGCTACCGTTGTTTGCGAAATTTTAATGCTGTTTGAGAATTCCTTGGGTGTAGTTGGAACGACCTGCGAATATATTGAAAATTATGAGTCTTCACTCATGACAGGGAGAAAGAAACCAGAGTAATAGATGTTTAGTCGAGAAAGTGGTTCATTTGCACCTTCCGCACGTAAATTACAAAAACATGTTAAATTTAGAAAAATATAAATAATATAAAATAAATACAAAAATAAATTGAGTTGAATTTAATCTGGTTGAGAGACCAGCACACAATTAATTGTGTGCTGTCTTTTATTACTTGAGTAGCACACAATTATATTAATTGTAGCACACAATTATATTAATTGTAGCACACAATTAATATAATTGTGTGCTACAATTAGCACACAATTATATTAATTGTGTGCTGTATTTATTGAGTGTAGTGTATGTGCTGCAGCCAGCGTTGCAGAGCATGCCACGCAATGAGATATGTGAGTACGTAGAATAATTTAATTATTTCCAGTAAATGCTCAGCAAGAGGGTAAGAGAGAATGAACAGTGAATAAGTGCGAGCACATGCAAATCTGTTACTTGAGTGCTGGAAATTTACTGTGACAAACCGTGATGCAGCCAAGGCTGCAGAGCACGGCGAAGTGAGCTTGAGGATGCACAAATGAATGAAATAAATTCACAGTACTTTCCCAGCAAGCATAGTTGGGGGAAAGTACAGTGAACTGATAAAAACAAACGCAATTGCATTAATTGAGTGAGCAACAGGTAGTGTGAAAACCGTGGTACAGCTAATGCTGCAGAGCACGCCAAAGTGTGAGACCTTTATGAGGATGCACCGATGTGTATTACTCTCCTCACCGTTATTGAATTACGCTGAATTGTGATGGTGGACTCTTACCTTGATTTAAGTCCTGGTCAGAACGAAAGAGTTGAGAAGATACGGTGAAGAAAAGTGAAAATTGTCCGAGCGTTGCCAAGATGTGTGCGCTGTTCGTGCAGGTTTTCACGTAAGTGTCTAATTTTTCAACATGGCTGCGTGATACAAAAGCGTCGTTGAGCGCTGGAGTCAAATGAGTGAGATAGCCGGTGAGCGAAGCTGAAGTCAAGTGAGAGAGATAACCTCTCGCTCAACGCGGCATGCCTGCGAGGCCCTGCCTCGGCTATCTCAGGCATAGCCGAACGCAGCGGCTACACAGCAGCAACAGGTCGACGCACGGCGAATATCAATCGCCGTGCACCAGCTGATTATCCAACAAATGCAAAGGAATCTTTCTGAATATCTATTTTATTTAATCCAGCTCTGAGAATAAGAATTCAGTTGAAAGAAACTTATTTAAGCCGAAATACATGGATGACTGTTGCTCACCAATCATTTTCTTATTCACAATGGACATGTGTAATTCGCCAACCCTTTGTGACAAGAGGAAGCTCATATCACCTGGACCACAAAGCTCGCGCTTAGTCAGCTCGACCAAGGAATTTGGGCACTCACACTGCTAAAGTAACTTAGAACTCAGGCGATCGGTTCCAGTCAAAGTTGCTGGATGCCAAGCTACCTCCATTTAAAGGAAAATACTCAGAGTAGCTTGTCTTCTATGATTTGTTGCTCGCTGATATTCGACAGCTCATCAACATCAAGAAATTGCATTACATGTTTGACTGTGGTAGATGCAGCAGCCCAGCTCATCGGCAGTCTGCTATTCACCAGAGATTCATGGCATATCTCGTGCGCAAGGCTCATTTTGCATGTCAACACCAATGGCGCAGGGTGTGGTGTCACTTATTAACATGATCTCTACTGCTTCAGAAGCAAACAAATCATTACAATATCTATTAGACACATTAGATACATGAGATTGCATCCTTGTGCGTCACATCTCAAAGCGCTTGGTCAGGGTGATGCGTGAACAATGGGAAATCTCACCCAGTACATCTCTCATCGACGGCGCCAACTCCATTAATGTCAACTGTTTACCAATCATTAGCTCAGTAGAGTATATCAGTGCTTTCAGCACAATAACATTCATGCAATTATTGCGCATCAAATCATCATGATGTGCCCACATTTTCGAGATCCCGCAATCGCAGAATGATGCAGTACAACAGAGAGGAATCAGCTGTGCTGCAATTGCCTCTGACAGTATAATGTCACCCCTAGTAATCAGCCCACAATTGCAAATATGATGTGATTGCACCATACAATGCTCGCAACCGCTTTAGCACTCATCAAAACATCAGTGTCTACTCATCAAGTTCGTCTAACTTTTTTCGCAGAAAATCTCTGCAGTCAGCTCAACCTCACACGTCAGCATACATCTATTCTAATCTTTAGTATTGGTGGCAAGAGATCAGCTCAAACACGCGATTTGGTGCAGATCACTCTACATTCTCAACACGCAGCCGCTGTTGTCACCTTGAACGCTTACATCCTCAAGACATTGACGGTGATATTACCATCGGAGGAAATTCCAACTCAGACTCTGCCTCACGTCAACAAGCTCGAACTGGCAGACTCAGAGTTTCTGCGCCCTCGGTCAATCGACATCATCATCGGGGCTGATGTTTAGGGGCAGATCATCAAGCCTAACATCATCAGGAGCTCACCTTCAATGCCGACCGCTCAACTGTCAGTGTTCGGATAGCTGGTGCTTGAACCAATTAACTCAGCGCAACCGTTCGTCGGTTCAGGTCACCATTCTCAAGTTTAACAAGAAGAGCAAGCACTACAAAAATCTCTCATGAAATTCTTGGTCCAGGAGGAATTACCAATCGACACTGACATCTCACTCACACCAGAAGAACAAGAGTGAGGGAATTATTGCCGGTCAACGCATAGGCGTGGCGTACCTGGAAGGTACATCGCTAGGATCCCGCTCAAATCACCGCCAACGCTCTTGGAAAACTCATTCTCGACTGCTTATCACTGTCTGTTTCGATTTTTCAAACGAAACGCAAAAAAAAGCACCAGTATTACCGTCAAGTGCAGCACATTACTATCTGTCTCATCACGGAGTTCTCAGAGTACCACCACAAAATTGAGAGTGGTATTCAAAGGCTCCAGTTCAACATCATCTGGGCTCTCATTAAATGACATCATGCACACTGACGCCAACCTACTGCTCAACATTTCAGACGTGCTCATCTGGATTCGTTATCATCGACACATCTTCGTCACGGACATCACCAAGATGTACCGACAGATCCTAGTACATGAAGAGTATTGCGATTTGCAACGAATACTTTGGATCGATGATCAGCTCAAGGAAGTGCCACTCCGGCTGAAGACGGTCACCTACGGCACAAAAGCTGCACCATTTCTAGCAGTTCGAGAACTCATCCACCGCAACGAAGACGGATGTGACAGATTCCCGCTAGCCGTGCCATCCATCACGCATCGCCGGTATGTGGATGACATTTTTGGGGGAGCAGATACTGTGGAACAACTCAATGAAATCGCTCAACAGTTGAAAGGATTATGCATGGCGGGTGGTTTTCACTCGCTAAATGGCACTCAATAGACTCTCACGATCTTGCTAGCATCTCTGCTACCGAGTCATCGTGCTCACAAATTACATTGGACGATTGCGCAACCAAAACACTCGAACTTACATGACTTCCTCAGAAAGATCAGTCCGTATTTTCATTAAGATTCAACTCAACACCTGCTAAATTCAACAAGCGTCTCATTCTTTCTGAAGTGGCTCAGATATTTGATCCACTTGGGTTCATCTCACCAGTTGCGATACGTGCCAAAATGCTTTTGCAGGAACTTTGGCTACACAAGCTCAAAGGGGATGATTCACTGCCATCCCAGGTCTTATCAAGGTGACTAGCAATCTTGCCTGGCCAAGATCTCAATCCCTCGTTGGTTCAGCTCTTAGATCGGCTCAACAGTGGAAGTACATGGTTTCTCAGACGCCTCTCAGCTAGCAATGTCGGCAGTGATATACATTACTGTCATCTCACCGTCCACAACAAAAGTGACGTCACTCGTGTGCTCAAAAAACAAGGTTGCACCGCTCAAAAGGCTCACCATACCCCGGTTGGAGCTCACAGCAGCTCTGCTATTAGTCAAACTCATCTCAAGTGTTCAAGCCACACTCAAATTGAATATTGCATCTACTCATCTGTGGATGGATTCATCAGTCACGCTCATGTGGATCAAAGCTCATCCGTCGCGCTGGAAAGATTACGTTAGGAACAGAATCACTCACATACAAGATCTTACTCTAAATGCTCATTGGCGACATGTTCCTGACGTTCTCAGCCCAGCGCGGACTGTGCCTCCAGGGGCATTACTACAGAACAGCTTAAAGTTCATCAGCTGTGGTGGACGGGGCCACCATTACCCAATCAATGAGAAGAGTTATGGCCTGCTCAGCCTGCATTGGCCGAGAATCTAGGTGTGTTGGAGTCTCGGCCAGGGGTAGCACTAATGGTGGCTACGTCAAAGCAGGAATATTGTAAGACCTGTTGCTCTCAAAACTCTCTCGACGCCAGCTCATACAACGGAAATTACAGGTTTTCTGGGCTCAGTGGTTAGCTCATTATCCTCAGCGGCTACAGTCAATCTCAAAATGGCACCATCCTACTAACAACAACCAGATAGGCTCACTTCTTCTGTTCACGGATGAACGCTCTCCATCGTGCAAGTAGTCACTTACACAGATCACGGCACTTCATACTGGCATTGACGGGCTCACAAGGGTGGTGACCATCAAGACTTCTAGGAATTTGCAAGTTTCAATTTTTAGCTTGTTTTTGTAATACTTTGCCAATCAAGGAGCTGTTTTTTTTTTATTAAATAATTCGCCTTTTGGCGTATTTGTAAGTCCTGTATTTGCTATATGAATTGAATTTATTTATCGAAACCTCGAAGTGAACCACCCACTCTACCTCGAATAGCTAGTTAGCTTGGGTTGTGTCAGGTTTCGACTATCGATATTTTCCTCCTTACGGCGCATAAGTACATGGTGTCCAGCTCGTAATAGTGAACAAAAAAGCGAGGAAAAATAACTCAGACGGGCTATAAATGACGCGTGGTAAGCTGGAGGCTGAATTTGCGTTACAGTAAATGTCTATGTATATAATATTCTAATTATTGTGAGTGTCACACGCGTTCCAACGTGTACGATTGCGTCAATTAATAACTTTCTGCGGATAAGCCATATTATGAAGTATTGTAATTTGTGCGTGTATCGCGAGACATTCCATTACAAGAATGGGTAGCTAGGTTATAATATTTGCCATACTTTGTAAGAGATAATATGTATTTGGTTTTGTGAAATGATATTTAGTTCGCGCGGCGCGAACCACTTTGCCTGTGAGAATTAATATTGTGTACCTGTGCTGATTATGTGTTTAGAGCGATGGTACGCTCTTTTGAGTGGTATGTGAGGTCTATTGCACGTGCGATAGGGTCATCTCTGCCGTCTAATTTCATGTTTGTAAGAATCGATAATGTATTGTGTAGCTATTGTAGATACTGGATACTGCTTGTTAATGGGAATTTTTGCCATGAATTTAAATTTGTGTACTCGTACTAATTCGATCCATCATGGAGCTATTTTTATTACGAATTGTCCATTTGATGATTGAGGTCTTTGATATATACTTTCACTCGAACATCTCTCGATGAATATTAGCATTTTCTATTCTAGAAAATAATTTCAATAAAATAGATCGACTGCGAACATGACCTTTCTGTCGATACATACGAGTAATCAATTCGAATGTAGACGACGAAAAAAATGTTATTCGCGAGTTAACGGTTATTTTCGGTCAACCTTCATCTTCTGTACCTGAGATCTTTAGATCGTAGAATCATAATAGTAATAAATGTCTCGCCTTCGCTGGTTCGCTAAGACAAATATAACCAAAACAAGGAAATAGAACTGTGTTATTCTTCGAACAAACCGATATCTATTCACTCATAAAAACGTATTTGAATGTGATATGTTTCTGTTATACCGGTAACTCGCCTCTTTCAAAATTCTAGTGCGTGACATAATCTGGCAGAACTGTGAACTTATTCACTTTACTATATTACTATTATATATATATATAAATAAATGACATAATCCGACAGAAATATATATAGAGTATATACTTATTTATGTAGAAAAAAAAGCTTTCGGGGTTATATCTCATTTACAGAGTGATAAATCTAAGCGACAATGGACCTGACGTCAGGTCTGGTTGCCTCATTAATTCTTAATGAGTGAGTGAGGCAAGCAGAGTTGACAAAAAATAATTAAGGATTCGATTGTTAGAGATCTTTCTGAGATCGATAACGCAGGGATCTAGGTGGCGCTGACTCCAACCGGGTTGCGAACTGCCAGAAATTTTCCATCATACTTGGTCAATTACATTGTCGCTTAGATTTATCACTCTAGAGAGTAATTAAATTTATTTTCATGATCTGTTTAATAATAATGGCAATAATTCCAAGGCCTTTACAGAAAACGGAGATTCTTCACATGTTGTGCACTATACGCAGCTCTTGGGAGCTGTATACAATATTTTACTTAAGGGGAGGCGAAACATCGATGAGTATGAGAGAACTAGTATGGCGCTCACGGCGGAGTGAAAGAGAAACAGCACATCTGTGTAAGTATGGAGGTTTCCCCCTTAAGGTGATGTGGTACACACTTCTGTCGTTCTCTCTCACTCCTTCACGATTGCCAATGGTGGTATCTAACTCGCACTCACGGCGCTCAGTAAGTACCAAATCACCTTAAGGCAAGACGAAAACTCCACACCACCGCATCTAATTTCCGGAACACACCATCTCGTTCTACGCTGAACAGAATTTAATGAATTTCTATTAGTAAACTGCAAAAACGTAAACCTGTGAGGTGACAAACGTAATCTATACTATAATTCTTAAAGTGTGGATTTCCGTCCCTTAAACTCCTCCTAGACGGAACGTGCTAGGACGATCTTGGACATTTTGGAAAGGTCTCCTGATTTCTAGGTCAACGCAACTATTTTCAGCTCTTCAAGTTGAGTTCTTAAGGAGTTACGGACATTTGAATTTTCTAAGAGTATTATTAAATTTTGACGTTTATTTTCTAAGAGTATTATTGAATTTTGACGTTTAATTTTAATTTTTAAAAAAGCAAAGTTATTCTTCGTAGTAGGTATAGCTTGCGCTTTTTAACAAAAGAAAAGGTTACTATGATACGGTGAACGGAAATTTTGTTTTTGTTTGACATGAATTTTCAAATGCAATTCACATTTTAGTGAAGCAGTAAACAGTTGTCATTAAAAATAAAATAAGAAAAAACGAAAAATGCCCAGAAAGCGACGGGCCGTGTTTAATCCAACCCGTATTGATACGAAAAAGAAAAAAGTATCACGCGAAAATGCTTCAGAGGCTCTGAAAGAAAAAGAGCTTGAAGCAGACAGACGTAGAAAACAAACCTCATTTCAAAACGAAACTATTGAAGAAAAGTCCGACCATCTTGAAGCAAATAGACAAAGGATCATCAAGTCACGACAAATCGAAACACCTGATGTAACTCATGTCCGTCTACAAATGAAAAGGGAGCGACAAAGAAAATTGAGAGCTAACAACTGGCTTTACCTGAGAGAAGAAGCATTTAATTATGATCCGTCATTGGAATACATGAATTTTCCGCAAGTTCTTATTGGTAATATATACAATAAGTGTAATTTCTGTGGAGCACTCAAATTTAAAGGAGAAACACCCGGTTTATGTTGTTCCAACGGAAAAGTCAAGTTGCCCAACTACGACAAGTTACCAGAGCCATTAAACAGTCTCATGAATGGTGATCATCAAAAATCAAAGGAGTTTCTCAATCTTATACGGAAATATAATTCAAGCTTTCAAATGACTTCTTTTGGTACATCCGCGCCAATGAATAAAAACAAAGGGTTCATGCCAACTTTCTCCATACAAGGCCAAGTGTATCACAAAGGCGGTTCACTTCTTCCGCTGCCTCGCGAAGATGCAAAATTCCTACAGATTTACTTTTTGGGTGATGAAGAAGCAGAAGCTCAACGTCGTTGCTCCATTATACCTGGGAGCGATAAAAAATTAATCATATCACTTCAGAAGATGTTACATGAACACAATCACTACGTGAGGACATTCAAAACTGCATTAGACGAAAATATACAAGATGACATGAAAATAGTGATCAAAGCTGATAAAAAACAACACGCAGGACATGCCAGAGTGTTCAATGAACCAACAGTTAATGAAGTTGCCATTATCATTGCTGGAAATGACTTCGATAACAGAAATATTGTCTTGAAGATGAGAAGCAATGAGCTTAAGAGAATCAGCGAAACGCACATATCATATAACGCACTGCAATATCCGCTCATGTTTCCAAGAGGAGAAGACGGTTATGCAATAAACATTAGCTAAGTTATTCCCAGAACAAATAATACTGTCAGCAAAACTATATCAGCCATGTCTTACTACTCTTACCGTTTAATGGTGAGGCAAAATCAAATAAATCATCTTCTACTCTACCGGCAACTACTTCATCAGTATCTGGTGGATATGTATGCGAAAATGGAACATGAACGGGTGCTCTACATTCGCCTCAACCAAAAGAAACTTCGTGTCGATGAGTATATTCACTTAAAGGATGCAGTAGCAAATGATGGAGTTGCTACAAATGACGGAAAGCTGGTGATACTTCCTGCAACATACACTGGGGGACCACGAAACATGCACGAATATGCCCAAGACGCAATTACATACGTTCGACTTGGAGGTAAGCCATCTCTTTTCATTACTTACACATTCAATCCGAATTGTCAGGAAATGCAGGAAAAATTAATTAACGGCCAATTAAGAACGGACCGTCACGATTTGGTTGCGAGAATTTTCCGACAAAAGGTAATTAAATTTGTAGATACACTTATTAAAGGTGAAGTCTTCGGAACCGTCAAGTACTGGCTTTACTCAATTGAATGGTAAAAGAGAGGTCTGCCACACGCTCATATTTTAATATGGTTATTGAAAAAATTAAATCCAAATCAAATCGATTAACTTATCTCAGCTGAAATCCCCAACCCACTTACCGATAAAAACCTACACGATATCGTTATGAAAAACATGGTGCACGGTCCATGCGGTTCGTTGAATCCAAAGTCACCATGCATGAAGGATGGAAAGTGCACAAAGATGTTTCCGCGACCACTGATAAGCGAAACGCAAGCAGCGACTGATGGTTATCCGCTCTACCGTCGCCGTAAGCCTGGAGATGGTGGATTTACAGCATACGTTAAATTAAGGTCAGGGTGTGAAACTCAAGAGTTGAGCTTGACAATAGATGGATTGTCCCCTACAGTCCATTACTTTTGAAGATGTTTGATGCCCATATTAACGTTGAGTGTCGCAACTCAGTGAAATCGATCAAGTACATTCTCAAATATGTACACAAGGGCTCTGATAAAGATGTATTTGCCGCTCAATCCCGTGACAATGATGTGGATGAAATTGCTGAATATCAAGCAGGCCGGTATATAAGTAGTAATGAAGCTGCGTGGCGTACTTTTGGATTTCCAATTCACGAACGCTACTCAACTGTGATGCACCTTGATGTACATTTGGAGAATGGCCAGAGAGTTTACTTTAATGAAAACAATCTAGATGACCGCCTAGCAAATCCACCAAAATCTACTTTAACAGAATTCTTTGAACTGTGCAAAAGAGACGACTTTGCAAAGACATTGCTATATTTTGAAGTGCCGCAATATTTTACGTGGGACAAATCGAAGAAAGTCTTCAATCGTCGCAAACAAGGCTCAATTGTAGAAGGACATGGCGGCGTCCGTTCTGGTGACGCACTTGGTCGCGTCTATACAGTCCATTGGAGGAACTTAGAATGTTACTACATACGAATGCTTCTTCATAAGATCAAGGGACCTACAAGTTTTAATGATTTACGGGCCGTAAATGGAGATTTATGTGAGACATATCACGCTGCATGTTTGGCTATGGGACTCTTAGAGAATGACAACCAGTGGGATGAGTCATTGAACGAAGCGAAAGAATCAGATTCACCTTCAAAAATTCGAACTCTTTTTGCTATCTTTCTCTCGTGCTGCGAGGTGTCCAATCTAAAAGCTCTGTGGGATAAATACAAGGACTGCATGTCTGAAGATATTCTGCGACGTCTGCAGCGAGAAAATCCCAATCTGAACTTAGATTTCACAGATGAAATCTACAACGAAGCACTGATAATGATCGAAGACAAATTTATTGATATGTCAGGAAAACTTTTAACAGTATTTGGAATTCCAAGCCCATCACGTAAAACAACAGACAGCTTGAATAGAGAGATGTTGCGTGAGCTTCATATGACACTGACAAAATGAACAGATACGTCGAAATAAATGAACCACTTATGAATGCAGAGCAACGAGAAATTTATAATGAAATCTTTCAGAGTTTGGTTGACAAAAAGGTGGCATAATTTTTATAGATGCACCTGGCGGAACTGGCAAAACTTTCCTTATCAACTTAATACTTGCTAGAATCAGAGAAGAAAAGAAAATTGCACTCGCAATGGCCTCTTCAGGCATCGCTTCTACCCTGATGGTCGGCGGTCGGACAACTCATGCTACACTATCGCTTCCAATTGACCTCATACGCAACGAGACGCCAGTATGCGGAATTAAGAAAGAAACTGGAAAAGCGGAGGTATTAAAAGAATGTAAGGCGATTTTATGGGATGAAGTAGCAATGATGCATAAACATGGGTTGGAAGCTTTAAATTGATCACTGCAAGACATTCGCTAAAATAATAACATTATGGGTGGATTGTCAGTTATCCTTGCTGGAGATTTTCGTCAAACACTACCAGTCATTCCTAGAGGTAACATGTACGACGAGATAAAAGCCTGTATCAAATCATCGCAACTGTGGAGATTTGTAAAAAACATAAAGCTCCAAACAAACATGCGGGTAAAACAATCAAATGGATTCGACTCACAGCAATTTTCCAGGAATCTGCTGAGCGTTGGCAACGGAAAAGAAGAATTTGATGTGGAAACTGGAAAGTCAAATTGAATAAAGATTTTTGCAACACATGTCAAAACATTAAAATTCTGATTGACCACGTGTATCGAAATCTAACACAACACATTGTAGATCACGGTTGGCTTCGAGAATGAGCAATACTTGCACCAATTAATGCTAATGTCGACGAAATCAATTTCACCATTCAAGAAATGATTCCAGTTGAATCGAAGTCATTTTTTTCAATTGACAAGATGGTAGACGAAGAAGAGGCCACCAGTTATCCAGTTGAGTTCTTAAATACGCTCAATCCAAGTGGCATACCACAACATAAAATCACACTCAAGATTGGAAGCCCTATTATGTTGTTAAGGAATTTGGATCCTCCAAAACTATGCAATGGAACGCGTTTGGTTGTGAAGGCGATGAACACTTATAAAGGGTGGTTAAATTGTAAGGGCCGATGTTGAATGTGAACCACACCTAAACGTCAAGTTTTTTTCTGCATTTCATTTGACATTTCTCAATTTCAGACTAACTCAATTTGAACCATGGAAAGATACACAATCGAGCAACGCGTTAAAGTTATTCAGGCTTATTATGAAAATGGGCGTTCAAATCAAAATGCATATCGTGCACTTCGTGATTTTTTCGGTCAATTTAATCGTCCAAATGTGCGTACAATCGGAAAAATCGTGCAAAAATTTGTGCAAACCGGGTCTGTAGGAGATATTAAAACACCAGTGCATGCTCGTACAGCTCGTACTGCAGAAAATATTGCTGCTGTTCGCGATAGTGTGGCTGAAGAGCCGTCCACCTCAACTCGTCGTCGTGCCCAACAATTGCACCTCTCACGCTCGTCGTTGATGAACATTATGCATAAAGACTTGCATTTACACGCTTATAAGGTGCAATTGACTCAAGAACTAAAGCCTCTTGACCATTCCAAACGTCGTCAATGGTCAGAATGGTGGCAAGAAATGGCAACAGTGGATGATCAATTTTCGAAGAAAATCATCTTCAGTGATGAGGCACATTTTCACCTCAGTGGATTCGTCAATAAGCAGAATTGCCGCATTTGGGCGAATCATAATTCAAGAGTGATTGTCGAAAAACCAAGAGTGACTGTTTGGTGCGGTTTATGGGCTGGCGGCATCATCGGGCCGTATTTTTTCCAAAATGAGGCCGGTCAGGCAGTTACTGTGAATGGTGTTCGCTATCGTGAGATGATAACGAACTTTTTATGGCCCGAATTGGAAGATATGGATGTGGGCGATATGTGGTTTCAACAGGACGGTGCCACTTGCCACACAGCTAACGAAACAATGGCTCTTTTGCGCGACAAATTCAATGGCCGTGTTATCTCACGTGGTGGCGATGTCAATTGGCCGCCAAGATCATGTGATTTGACACCGTTGGACTTCTTTCTTTGGGGTTATTTGAAAGAAAAGGTGTACGTCGATAAGCCAGCAACAATTCAACAGCTAAAGGATGAGATAATTCGGCACATTAACGGCATAGAACCTCAATTATGCCTAAGCGTCATCGAAAATTTGGACCATCGGATGGAGGTGTGCTGCCGAGGTCGCGGCGGCCATTTGGCCGATATTTTGTTCCATACATAATTGAACCATACCATATTATCATAATAAAAAGAATTGACAATAATTTCCTAAATAATTTGTGTTTTATTCAAAATCAACATCGGCCCTTAAAATTTAACCACCCTTTATAATTGAGGCAACAATTTTGTTTGGACAATTTAAAAGGGAAAATGTGTTCATTCCCAAATTCCAATTATTCCCAATGATCTACCTTTTCAATTCAAACGCCTTCAGTTCCCGATTCCTCTTGCGTTCGCTATAACGATCAATAAATCCCAAGGGCAGTCACTCAATGTGGTAGGAATTGATTTAAGGGATGAATGCTTCAGTCATGGACAATTATACGTAGCAATGTCACGGGCGGAGACACCTAAAAACTTATATGTGCTGGCAGATGAAAATAAGTCAACAAAAAATATTGTTTATATACAGGTGTTGAAGGATTGACTTTGGTAAACTATACTTCAATGATAATGTTTCAATGTTCAATAAATACAAATTCTATTTGAAAATCATAGCATTTGGTTTTATTTAAGGTAACGATACTAAAAATAAACCTGGGCGAAGCCGGGTACGATACTAGTATTGTTATAATTGAGAGAAAAAAATGACAGATTAATTATCCGCAGTTACCTGTAATGAAAAAATTACTATTTAAAATGATTTATCGCACAAAATGAAAAAAACGTCGTTTGTCACCCCCAAGCCCACACAAAAATAGACACGGCACACCAATTCCGATTGCGATTTAGAAACAAAAAAGGACCTTAACTGCGCACGAACACTATTGTTGATAATTTCGAAAAATAAATCCGCGAGACATGGCCGATGGCTCGGCTGTATAAAGAGGAGACAATAAATCCATGAGTGCGAAAGAAATAGAACTAGTGTAGGTTCGTTTCACCTGAATTCCGCGCGGCGTTGGTAGTGCTTAATATAGCTGTCTCTCTCACAAACCATTAGAGTGAAATGCTATTGTTTACAGTTTTAGTTACTCACTGTGTTGGTAACTATAACTTCCGTTTTCACATCTCCTTAATATCCCCATCTCTGCTGAATAATTTATTATATTTGTCCTATATGTGTAGATACATAATGGAATAAGTACGCTGATGTTTAATCGCTCAGTTTTAATAATCTGTATGAAAGGAAGAAATCTTTGGACCAAAAACATAATTTTTTTTCGACAAATGAAGATCCACGATATTTGGTATTGAACCTGGCCAAAATCGGTAAATGGGTTCGGATTTTATGGCATTTTCAATTTTTCGAAAAACTTACCTTTTTACTCTGACTTACGTCCAATATGACCAGTTGAACTCAAATTTTCTACAGCAGCAAACTATTATTTAGAAGAGCGAGAGATTTAATTTGGTGAAGATCGATTAAAGGGTTCTAATTTTATAGCAATTTGAATTTATCAAGTTTTAACCGCTTCTACTTCCGAAACATTAGACTAAACGAGCTGAAACTTTACACATTTATGCTCAAGGGATATTTGGTAACAAATTTAGTAAAAATTGACGGAGATATTCAAAGCTTATAGCAGATTGCAAACATTAACGTTAATGACTTGAGCAATTGATTGAAAATTAGTCGCTATGCAATTGCACATCACTTTAAATAATGATAACGCCAAAATGTTATTAATAATTAACTTTTTGTCGTTTTAAGGGGTAACATCAGTCAATTTTTCAAAAAATCCATTTTTTTTATTAGCTTAAAAAATACTTTGAACCCTTTAGAATATGGGACAAACCCGTTTTTACCGGAAAAAAATTTTTTTCCCTCAAATTTCGCACCTTTCCCCAAGCGCGTCAACTATTCTACGGAGCAGCGTTAGTACGTCATCCCGTTGTGTGTCGAGTGTGAGGGATTGGAACGTTATAGACCGTGTCGCGGATTGTTCGGACTAACTGACGTTTCTTGATTTATTTTATTTCATTTATTTGATTATATCGGACTGTATTTTATTGCAACTGTTTGTTTATTGTAAAGCCGTGCGCGCGTTAGTACGTCATCCCGTTTTGTATCGAGTGTGAGGGATTGGAACGTTATAGACCGTGTCGCGGATTGTTCAGACTAACCGGGACGAGTTGCTGAATCGTTGCTTAGGAGGATATACGCAAAACAGCAACGAACGTTTCAACGCAACGGTCTGGAGATTGTCACCAAAATCGTATTCGAGCGGAAAAAAAGTGTTGAACATAGCAACTGATATTGTGCTGTTTTAACGATGGTCTAACAAGCATTTTGCGAATTATGAAAGTTCTGCAGATGGATATAGGGGTCCATTCGTATAATTTTTGCCTCGAAGCTGACGCAAAGCGAATCGAACACGCCGAACGAACTTTGACGGATGCAGCAAAAGAGGCGCGCTTTGCCCTAAAATCGTCGCGAAAAGCAAGTGAGGAGGAATTTTCCAACGTGGAAGGACAGCTTTATGGTCCTGGGATAGCAGATTAACGGTAAACATTTTTTAGTCATCGAATTTTTCATTTCTTCATATGTAAAACACACATCAAAACTTTAAACGCGTTTTTCTCGAAATGTCATTTTTCAAAACGGCACTTAGCGTAACTCGAACAATTTTTATTCTTTTGATTTAAACTTTTGAAAATATCTTTAAAATAACATTTGGAAGAGGACCACGTACGGGATTTTCAATAAGTTAATTTAAACCTTTTTTATTCACAAATGATTGCCTTTTTTGCCGAAAATTTGTCATTTTCTGTTGAATTGCTCGCCAATTCTACAAAAATCAATATTTTTTTAATCCCCTACGTATTTCTCTAGCTTTAACGATATAGATAACGGAGATTTTTGTTTTTTGTTCCCGGTCCAAAATTGCACCAGTTATACTTCGTGCCGCGGTGCACCTCGAATTCGACATCGCTGCGGAGAATGGCTTCAACGTCGCCATTTAAAAATATTTTTTGATAAAAATTTTTTGTAATATACTTCAATATACATTCAATAACTTCCTTGAATTGTATTTTCGTATCACCTTTCCTTCCAACCAAAAAAAAATCGTAAAAAAGCGTTTTTTTTAGGCCGTTACTCCTTAAATAAATTCTTTGATTTGTTCGAATATATGCAACATTTGCATACATTTTTTAGTGCTTTTGAAATGTCCGTTCTAGAAAACTTTTAAAAGCTGCTTTCCTGAAATTGTTCGCTTAGCTGAAACTTTTTATGTGTAATTTGGAACCTTATCATGAAAGCGTTATCAACATAGCTAAAAAATGAATTAAAAAATCATTCGTATTTGGAAAATCCGACGAATTCAATTTATGAGATACAAAAAATTATCTGAAAAATTGGCAAACAGATTTGTTTCCTCATAGAGGAAACTATGTGACGGTGAACCCTTTTGTTTCGAGATTTTCATATCACCGTGTTCAAAGCGTCTAAAAAACACATTTAGAAGAAAGGTCTATAACTCGAGAAAGGTTTTAGCTGCTGCGCTTACATATCACAAACAAGTACAGCAGCGCGACCTCTTTTTTACTGTAATATTTACTGTAAGAATTTATACAGCGGTTCAGATTTTGTGAAATGTTGAAGTGATGTCTGGCTAATAATTCTAAATCAAGTAGTAAATAAAGGTATTCGTTTTGAACCAAATCAGTGGTGCTCGATATTAAGTTTGGGCAAGATCAGTAGAAGGGACTTAGTATTTTCAGTTTTGTCATTACGGTAAATTTGAGAAAGTTTAAGAGATTGAACTAAAACTTTGTATACATACTTCATATCCTTAATATTAAGAGATATTTTATGTAAGATTTCACCAAAATCGATTAAGTCATAATAATAATAATAATAATAAGAATAAGAATAAAAGGCCGGAAATTTGAGAATCATTTGAGTAATAGATCTAAAATTAGCCACACTAGTTACGCAATAAGTTGTTATTGCAATGAGATTTCAAGTTGTTACTTTCTTCATTATTCAGATATTCTCAAACTTTAGTTTGCATAATTACGAATAGAATGTGGTAACTCAGCCTCATTATTTTCTACCTTTCCCACAATGCTTCCTCTATGAGGAACGCAAAGTTGATCATACTTCTTCATAAAGGAAGCTTTGTGAAAGTTTGAAGATAACAAGAAAGCAATTTACAAGATTCCACTTTGCATCCTTTTTATTATGGTCCCGTTACGGAAAATTAATAATTGCGGATCCTTTGGTCATCAATAGTTACTATTATAAATAGTGGTAAATAAAGTTCAAAATTTATTATCCACTATAGGTATTAAAACTTGCAACAAGTTTTTCTCAAACAGAGATTTTTGTCGGGACGTCAGGAGAGAGAAGTTTACCGCGTAAATGAGGCCTGTAGTGCCCCCCAGTTTCACAAATTCGACACTTATAACAAAATTTGTGTCCGAGAAAAATGTGTTAGAAGTTTTTATCTCTTTGTCTTTTACACTTGCGGATTCTCGGAGCATATATTACGTGACTTCAACCTCCCCTTAAGGATCACCGGAACCTCCACAATTGCCACTATTACCAATAGCGATGAAAAAAATCGTTGATTTTCCATAATATGGATCAATGAAAAGAATAGCTATGTTGGAAGGAATTTTCCCGTAACTATTTTGAAAGCAGTTTTTTATTGACCAGCCTTCGATTCCACACTACGAAAACTGCTACCAAACATTTTTTTAAGTTCATGAGATTTTCCGTTGTTGAAATATTTGGAAGACTCACCTAACCACGTCGAGTGTTTTGAGAATCTTGACTTGTACCGAGCCTAGAAGATCAGTGCCCAATTTGTTGAGTAACCTCGCACACAACACATACAGCCAGTCACCCAGATCCTCGTTGTGCGTCGTTATCAACTCGTTCAAAGTATCGAGAAACAAACTGAACACTTTGGTGTGCGAGTCCATGAACATTTTTGCAAAAATATCGGTTATCTTGCGAAGCTCCGTGGCTGTGAGAGTGTTGCCGTTTGCGAGAAAATACTGCAGACAAACGAGGCCCTCCTTTCGATCGACCCACGATTTTTGACCGCAATTCTCGATTATTTCCTTTATATCCTGTCGAAATGTTCATTATCTCGCGTTATTCCATTTCCTTCACTCATAAAGTGAAAAATCAAACATTTTCAAAGTGCGAAGTATTACTAGTAACGATGGCGTTTTTGCCGCAAGACAAAAATATAAAGCAAGTTTTTTGAGTGGAACTACATATTCAAAGTAAAAAGTGAATATTTCCATATTTTCCAATCTAACAGCGTGATAGGTCAAAGCTCGATCAGAAATTCATAAAAATAGACACTGAAACTCTTTTTGTGAGTTGTTGGTTCTAAATTTCAAGAAAAAAAAATGCAGAATTTGTTACACACGAGGATTGAAACGACCAAAACTTCTATATAAGTTGTATACATTTGTATATACTTTGATATACGTGACAGCCAATTTGAGTTTTTGAGTTCTATAGCTAAGAATTAAATAAAAAATTACGAAGTATACTTTTTTAGTAAAATGGAATTTGCGTATAGTTTAAAAGTAGAAATATGGGAGAAAAATTTATAAATATATATAAATTAGTGAGTCGAAATTTTCTCAGAGTGTGATCGACGTCTAAAAAGTTTAATTTCCAAGACAACATAGACAGGTTTGTTTTTTTGTCACAACTGAAACATACGTCACTTTAAGGATTTTTTAACAAGAAACTGTAGGGTCTATCAATTTTCAATTTTACAGTTATTTTCATTCATGTCCAAAGTTGTGTCAAAATTATTTTCATGGATTTATATGCTATTTAACGTCTGCTGTTAAGTTTTCTTCGAAAACGTAATTTTTTTCATTGATTGGCAGGATATTTCGTAGATCTATCGATCCAATCGACTTTTAATTTTTACTGGACATTAACCCCTTCACTGACAGACGGTTTGAGGATAATAAGGACATTTTTGACAAATAATAAATTTGCAAGTGAATAAAAAATCTTCGTAAAACAACTCCATACTCCTAAATTCAGTACTCCTAAAGAACTAAAAGCACAAAAATATGTTATAAAAAAAAAAAATGAATAAAAAAATTACTAAATTAAAAGAAAAATCGGAAATTTGGAGAATAAAGGAGAAAATATTCTTACATTTCCATTATAGATTTTTAACTCGGCTTATGCACGAGCGGACAACTGCATCGTCACCCTTTGCAAATTTTTAACAACATTTTTTTAAACAAAACCAATTTGTAAACGAAGAATATCGTTTGATATCGTCATTCTAACGAACCGTATGCCCTAATCAACCATCCGTATTGGGACCTTGCACAGTAATACACTCTCACCGAAGTGAGAATGTGAAGTCGTGTACATGCATACTAGTTGCAACATCTAAATTAAACAAGAAAAATATTTTTTATTAAAAAAAAAGAAAAAAAATTATTAAAAAAAAGAAAAAAATGTTAATAAAATTTTTTTTTTTTAAACAATAAATTATAACAAAAAAAAACAGAACATAAAATCCTATCGGCAGCCTCTTCGTGGTACACTTCGAATCGTTAAGAAATTACGAAATAATGTCGGAGGAAATAAATATGCAATATCATGATTTTGTCATTTAACATTAACGATAATCACACAAAAATATTATGTCAACCAATTTTGTTATTTCTTCCTTTATCAGTATCGTAATCAGCGATATTAAAAACCCGCAAATACTATTGGTTTTTAATTTAGAATGATTAGAAACTCATTTTGCGTCTGCCCGCCATATGCCTTGCTAGTTATGGCCAAGTCAGCCTGCCATATAACGAGCCTGCCAGTGAAGGAGTTAAGTTAGTATTCCTTCATCAGTTAAACCACAGATATTAAACATACGTTACTGATATTGATAAATATATCGAGATCTTCACTTTAGGCTAGTTTCTCCACAGATTCTTTAATTCAATAACTTCTTTTAACTTTGCATGTATTAAGATGCTATTTAGAGGTCTGAAATTTCAGAAAATTGTATCGCATAAAACTACGGATGATTGACATTAAAATCAGACCGTTTCTATGTAATGGCTATACCAAGCATACACCAATGTTATTTTTTCTACCAGCGTCCAAACGGCATGCAAGATATTAATGAAGAACCATAAAACGGGACAGTAAAATTCCCTGGACGTTCTATAAAAATCGCCGAATTATTTACCGTTTAGTTTTTCAGATTTTGTAAATGAGAAGAATATGCTAGCGCGTGACCAGTGCAAGTATCTTTCACATATAACTCTTCCTGCGCAATACACTACACCTCATCAATCTTCAACGCTGCGTCGCAGAGGTACCACCTTAGGACATCTCTATCGTATTAAATTTGTATTTCTTTTTACATCCAGCCAAACAGCGAATAAGACATTCTGCGAGCCATTATTCGCAGGCTTTATTTAGTACATAAATACATGAAAAAATCCCTGTAATAAGATTAAGGTACTTCGAGCGAGAAGTTGTGTTTTTTTGGATGCCTAAGCTGGGTCCCTAATATCCTCAAGTATATGAAGCTGTACCGCTGTGAAATCTATTTAGACGGTTTTATTAAACTCTGTGTATGCCTAAAATATGCCAAATTCGGAATTAGTATGGATAATTTTTCAATTTTCGATATCTTATGGCCCTGTGACTGAGAAGAAAAGAAATACAACCTAACATAAAAAATATCGTACACAGAACCGTTTTTATTTACTGAACAAAGCCTCAGTAACTACTTATTGTTGCACAGTAACTGGTAGTTACGCGTAGTAGCAGTAAAAGAATTTTTCTAAATCGATTGAGACTGACAAAACGGGTCTCGGCTATACTAATAAATAATATGCTGTTGACAAGAGAATAATGAATAACTCCAATGAATAACATACTAAAATTAGAATGTGATTTACAGCACAGTTTTTGCGTTAATTACAGCTAAAGTTTATGGAGGTTGTGCTGGATTGTGACGGGGTACAGACGTATTTTGTGAGAGCAGAGTTCTTCTTGAAGAAAAAAGTGTTTATCGAGGAGGAAGAAAGAAAAAGTGTGGGAGAGAGTGCAGTGGAACTGGTGCAGGAGAGATCGAATCACCTAAACGTGTCGCATTTCCGAAACCAGATCGCAGAGAGTCACTGGGAGTAACTATGGTGATTTAGAATTCAGCGGGTGTAGGCAGACTGAGAAGAGCATCGGAACATTTGGAGGGTTATTAGATGGTAAGTTTGCAAGAACGGTCGATCGAGGTTAAAGCGACGGATAAGTTAATAATCGGTTTGAGTAGTTACTTTAAGTGGACAGCAAAAGCGGCAGTTAGAGACTATATTAAGGTAAGTGCAAGTGGAGGGCAAATTGTAGGAGCTACAGAATATGAAGGATGTAAGTGACTCAAAGGGAATCTGGATTATGTGCGTTAGAACGAGAAAGATAGAGCATTGTATATAATAATGTAGGAGTCGCAACGCAAACGAGTATGGAAAGGGATAAACGAAATATTATATAACGGAATATATAACGATAAAACATTGCTAATCGTGGGCGACAGGGATGCAAAAAATCGGTGAAGAACAAGCAAGGGCAAATAGAATGGAGACGGCGCTCACAGGATAAGTACATTAACTCGGAGGGAATTGGGATTATTGAATGGACGGTATTGAACGGAAAAGTGAATGGGGCAAAGAGGATAATTTGACACACGTGGGGCCCAGGGGGAACTCAGTGCTGGACTATGTAATATTTAAAAAAGAGGTTGGAGAAGTGCCCAAAAATCCCTTGGAATTGGTTGCGAGAACGTAATCGGATCATTTGTCTGTTGTGATTAAATTTAGGATAAGGCTAAATGAGCAAGAAAACGAATTTAACAGCATTTGACAGAATTGTGAGCAAGGGTTAATGTGGAAGAGAAAAAGCAGCAGGAGTACGGCATATGGGTATAGGCACTGTGATCAGGAGAGAAGAATTATGAGACCACAGAAGAGACTACAAAAATTTAGTTGAAATTTAAAAAAGTGCGGCGAAGATAGCGGTGATGATGCAAAAAGCGGTAGAGAATAAAAAAGTGTGCGTGATTCGACCGAAGAGTGTAAAGATAAAAAGTCCAAAGCATGGAAACAGTTATGGAAGTTTCTGAAAACCAAAAAGACAACGGATCGAAAGCAAATGCTCGAGAAGAAAGAACTGAAATTATTATATCCACGAAAGTAACAGGTCTGAATGAACAAAGTAGAAGCTTAAGAGATTTTTGGGAGGCAATTAGGACTTCCCGCCCGAGACAAAAGGATGTAGAGTCAGGTATTGAGAAAGAGGAATGGCGAGCGCATTTTGAGGCTGCTGAGAGGGGAAAAAGCGGTACACATGGAGAGGGAACAACAAGAAAGGTTAGTTGGAGGAAACGGCGAAGAAGATAATGAGGGAGAATTGAATGCAGTAAATAAAGATATTGAGCTGGGTGCTATGATGAAGGTGATGCGAAATATGAAAAAGGAAAAAAGATGACGCTGAAACTGGCAGATGTGACCGCCCGGCGGCAGTAGGTTTTGCGAGGGCCTGTACGGTTCGCACTAGCGCTAGAGCACATGGCAGACATGGTCGCTTCCTACGCGGCTTAGATACGGCTTAGATGGTAGTACGTCGATTTATTATAAATGGATTGTAGTTAACGGGATAAATTGTAGTGCATTTTGTTTATGTAAATTTAAAGAATATTTATGCAAGATAATTAATAGCTGTGTTTGTAGGCGCGTATGTATGGGTAAATTTATAAATCTCTGTGGTTATTCGTGTGGAAGTAATGCTGAGTTATAGAATCCTGAATATCCGTCTGCTAGATAAGATATACCCAGAAGCGCTACAGCTCTATATCTTCCATATGCGTGATCTCAGATCCTTGTGAATTTGCACGAATATTCTGGGCACCCATACGAATGAAATGCATTGTAGTTATTCCCGTTGACGACCGTTATATAATTTCTGTTAATTTACATACTTGTTCATTTTATAAATTGAGCTCAGTATACGAAAACAATTTTGAAATTTTTTTCGGTTATAACAAAGGCCATCAACGGGATAAACCATAAGCCATTTTATTCATCTTGATCCACAGAACATCTGTGTAAATCTACAAATCTCTGTGGTCATGCGGGTGAAAGTACTGTTCAGTTGCAAAGATTTGGATATTCATGCGTTTCCTGTAACATCTGCACATATAAAGAAACACGTAAAACTTCTGCGCGCACAATTTCAGCATTTGTTATATTACATAAATATTTTTTAGATTTAGATAAACAAAAGTAGCATTACAATTTAACCTGTCAACTACAATTCATTAATAAAAAATCGACGTTCTAATACCTATACCCTAGCCCGCCCGGGTAGCGCCAGTGCGAAGCGTACAGGGCCTCTGAAGACTTACTACCGCCGGGCGGTCGTGTCTACTAGAAAATGTCAGTGGCATGAATAAAGCACCCGGAGAGGTTGGTACAGAACTGGAATTTTTAACCGGAATGGCAGAAATCTTCATGAACGTTTGGCACGACATTTAAAATAAATTTTGGAAGCTGGGTTCCGTCAGCAAAAACTGGGTGGTAGTGAAGATACATCCGATTTTCAAGGCTGGAGACGCACAGGATGCAGTTAACTATAGGGAGGCCTCCCTCATCGACGTGGGGTATAAATTTATAACGGCCATTACAGCGAATAGGTTGAGAAAGTGGCTTGAGAACAATAACAAACTAAGTGAAGGGAACAACATGTCGCGTTTGTAGATTTTGAAGCTGCTTTCGATATGGTAGACCGCGAGTAATTGATTGAAAGATGGAAAGGATAGGGATAAAAGGGCGTGTAGTTAAAATTATTAGGGGTACTTATAAAAGATCATCAAATGAGGTTTTCACATACGAAGGATGTACGGCTTAGACATAGAATGGAAAATGAGAAATAAAGGTGGGATCGTGGTCGGGAACGAAACAATGTCTGCGTTGAAATTCGCGGATAATATCGCTATAGTGGCGGAGGATGCTGGGGGATTAAATGGGATGTTGCGGTCATTGGCAAGATACGTGGGCAGGAATCGGATGCAAGTAAACAAGACAAATATAATGGTACTCAGGAATGGAAGAAGAAGAAATGCCGGGGAGGCTTGGAAATATGGTAAAAATAAAATTCAGAAGGGAGATTGTTATAAATTTCTGGGGTTCACATATACAACAAAAATTCTTCCGCACAGCATCAGGAAAGTCTAGCGAATAAGGCACAGGTAGCTGCGAATGCGACTTGGGCGATCATGAAAAGATCTAACATAATTTGAAGAAAAGAGGTTAGATGAAAACCCCGTCAGGACGATTCTTATTTACGGAGCAGAAGTTTGGGGATGAAGGAAGAGATTAAACGGATGGCGGCAAGAGACGGTGAAACACGAGCTTGTAAGTATCTTGTGAGTATCCTAAAAATGGGAGACCAAATGTGACCGAATATCTGCCTGAAAGAAAAGTTAAGGACCTGGGAAAATGGAACTATTGGGTCTGGGAAAAAGTTCGTGGCGTTTTTCCCGATAGATGGCATCAATTACAGATAAGTCAGGAAACACAGATCGCAGCGACACCACTAAACGCTCGTTGGAAAGGTGACACTTCGAACATTACTTTGAGTGTATAAACATCGAAATTGGTGCAGTGGTTGTACAAAAGTTGTTTGCATTTGAAAATGGAGAAAAGTAATGAAAAATTGCGCTATATTTTGCAATATTGTTACGACAAAGGGAAGAACGCTGCGCAGGCTTGTGAAAAAATGTGTGCTGTGTACGGTGAAGGTACTTTATCAAAATCTGCTGCGCGGAAATGGTTCGCTCGTTTTCGTTCTGGTAATTCTTATGTGAAAGATGAGTCACGATTTGGTCGTCCAATCACTGAAAAAGCTGATGAAATTCTTGAAAAAGTCCAGGAAGATAAGCATATCAGCAGTGTCGATATTGGTATGAAGCTAGGCATTGACCACAAAACTGTTTTGAACCATTTACACAAAGCTGGCTACAAAAAGAAGCTCGATGTATGGGCTCCTCAGGAGTTGAGCGCGAAAAACATGATAGATCGATTAACATCTGCGATGCACTGCTGAAACGCAATGAAATCGAGCCATTTCTGAAACGCGTCATAACCGGTGATGAAAAATGGATCACGTATGGCGATCGGAAGCCCCAAAGATCGTGGACAAGGGATGGTGAGCCGTCACAAGCGTTCGCGAAGCCAGGATTGACGGCGAAAAAGGTGATGCTGTGTGTGTGGTGGGACTGAAAGGGAATCGTCCACCATGAGCTACTTCCAGTTGGTCAGACAATTGATTCTCAACTCTACTGTGGACAACTAGAGAGGTTACGCCAAGTAATTAAAAGAAAGCGGCTCCAATTGATTAATAGGAAAGGTGTTGTCTTCCATCATGACAACGCCCGACCACACACTTCTTTGATGACCCGTCAGAAATTGCGAGAGCTTGGTTGGGAGGTTTTGATGCATCCACCGTATAGTCCAGACAGAGCACCCTCTGACTATCACTTATTCCGATCTCTGCAGAACTCTCTCAATAGAATTAAGCTGCTTTCAAAACAAGCCTGTGAAAACCACTTGATACAGTTTTTCAACCAGAAACTACAGAAGTTCTTCACCGATGGCATCATGGCTCTACCCGAAAAATGGTGAAACATTGTCGATAATAATAGAGCATATTTGGTTTAAATAAATTCATTTTGACACTATAAGAAAACCAGTTGAATATTACTAAAAAAACGCTACGAACTTTTTCCCAGACCCAATACTTCGAGGTGGATGAGGGAAATTGAAATGAAGATGAGAAATGTGGCCGGTGGGGTGTCAATACAAGGTTTCAGAAAAGGGATAGATCTGAGAACGATAGATAAGTGTTTAGAGGAAATGTACAAGGTCAAACTACACAACAAGATTGGAATCGTATAGACAGTTGGACGTATTGCCCAGTGTTTAGAGAATGGAAAAATTCAGTGGGACAAGAGAAGTATTGGGAACAAAGGATTTAAAGACGTAAAATACCGTTTCGGCGTTTCAAAACTGGTAACTCCGATGTTGCAGACGAGGAACGTGAAAAGTCGCCAACAAAATACGAAGATGTGGAATTGCAAGCATTGTTGGACGAAGATGATTCGCAAATACAAAAACAACGCGCCGAGCAATTAATTATTATTATGAACTGTTAAAACCTGGGGAAACGGTTAATACTAAACGTTACCAACAACAATTGACCGATTTAAACCGTTCGCTGCTTGAAAAAAGGCCAGAATACCGAAAGAGGCAACACAGTCATTTTTCTTCTTGATAATGCTCCATCACATACGGCAAAATCGGTTCGCGACACGTTGGAAGGACTCAGCTGGGAAGTGCTACCCCATGCGGCTTACTCACCAGACTTGGCTCCTTCCGATTACCACTTGTTTGCATCGATGGGTCACGCACTTCCTGAGCAGCGCTTTGGTTCGTAAGAAGATGTGAAGAAATGGCTCGCAGCAAAACGGGAAGATTTTTACTGGCGTGGTATTCACAAATTGCCCGAAAGATGGGGAAAATGTATAACAAGCGATGGAGCATACTTTCAATGAAGCACTTTTTATCATTCTTCCGAATTTAACATGTTTTTTTTAGAAAAAAAATACGCATTGCATACTTGTACACCTGGTAGGGTATTCGAAAGGACAACGAGAGCCAAATAGCAAACTGAACTAAGAGAGGATGTGTTAGGACAGATAGTGGGCGAATGGAGGTTTGAAGGAGAGGAAAATTGCAACTACCTTTAAGGAGGCATCTGCGGGCAATGTTAATTAACTAACGCACTAACTAAAGCTTTTTTTACTAATTACAAAGTCCTAAGTCACTCGTTTGGCTATTGTGCCAACATCATTTTCGAGGGCTATTGTAGCTCGGCTCATATGATGAATGCCAAGCGGAACGCGTGGCATAATTGCACGTATATTGAGGAACACAGTAATTAAACTAATAAGGAAAGATAGTTCGGTATCCCCCTCTGATTTTGATGAAACTCGCGTATGTTGTAGAGCATCGAGAACTAAAAGACACGTATTTTTTTTTATCGGCGGAAAAATAATTCTAAGGGGTGAAATCGCCATTCAAAGTTAGGCATGTCGAGGGGTGATTATGCAGTTTCACGCAGAAGGCGTCAATCGATTTTAATGAAACAAAAACCAAAATACTCCTCATTGAAGACAATAAAAATTCCATGTGAAGTTGAAGAAAAAAATTCATTTGCAGGGGTGAAACTGCATAATTAACCCTAACTTTGAAGGGCGATTACACCCATTAGAAATGTTTTTCCGCCGATAAAAAAAAACGTGTCTTTTAGATTTCGATGCTCTACAATATACGTGAGTTTTATCAAAATTGGAGAGGGACACCAAACTATCCTTCCTTGTAAGTAGCCTAGCGATCTTTCCAAGAAACATAAAATACTATGAGTTTGAAACAACTCGACAATTCTTTCAAATATTCTTGGTATTTCCCACTTAGACAAATTCATTTATAGAAAGGTTATGTTTGTTCTGCCGTTTCGCGATTCTCCTCTTAGAGTGTGCCGTGTTGCCGCGTTGCTTGCGTCTGTTATTAATACGGCCAAAAGACATTTGCTCTGGTTCATTTCGACTTAATTTATTAATGTATTTTGTGTGGTAAAATATGCATTTTTTGTTTTTAACGATTCACTAGAGATTAAGCTGTCCCTTCAAATCATTATTTTTTTTATCTTTAATTTTGAAGTATCTAATGATCAGAAGCAACGTTTGTTACGTACGCCCGCCATAATAAACCATGTTAAAAAAGGCTTTTTACAATTTGGAATATTGCAGTAGAATACGTTTCTAGACGATCCAGCTTATTGTATTTCTTCGAGCTGCTTCGTAATGTCTCGATCTCCGATATTCATTCATTTTATGATTTTATCTTCTAAACTGATAATCGCAGATGTCTTCTTAATGGAAAGGGATGTACGTTTAACTACACTGGTTAAGTGTAACATGTATAAAATTGTTGATGTATGTAATATTCTTAAGCCCATTAGAGTAAAGATAGCTAATAAAAATCTATCTATCCGTTAAAGTTTAACTTTTGTTCTGTTCTGTTTCTCTCTCTCTCTCTCTCTCTCTCTCTCTCTCACCGGGTCTCATATACCCGATAACTTAATCCTACTTTTTTTAAACGCCAACGTTAATTTAAGCTAATTCCGAGAGGTTTGCAGTTAGCAGTTTATCTACTCATGAATTTTTGCACCTTTATCACTTCCTGTTATGGTAAAATATGTGACAATGAAAGAGTTTTTTCGTGATTTTCGAAAAATGTAGCGTTGAGCATTTTTACTTCCAACGGGAGTATGCGTTTTACTGGCATGGCGCGAATATGCAAGTTTTTTACGTGCGATGTTCTCCGATTCGACTAAAGATGTCTTAACGGAACTGGGTACACAGATTCTGTGTATCGCAACCAACATTTTTGTCCTAAGTTGTAAATATCTGGTGAGATTTCAAAAGGATAAAAGCGTTTAAAAAAATATATGAGAAACACGGTTGTATGGTACATATCGAATTGCCTCTATATCACCGTTATACATACTATAATCGATCATTTGTATCTAACTTCAGAGCTCTCGCGGTGGAGTGAGAGAAAAAGCACATTCAGTAAATATTTGTATTATATATTTATTTTATTCAATAGCATGTAAATTTTAATATGTTTGTCGCACATCAGAGATGCTGTTAACAACTAGAAATTGAGAAAAACGCAACGCAATTTTCTAATTGCGATTATTTATAATACTTAATTCTAAATACACGAGTGCAAAAATTATTGAGCGATTAAGAAAAATACAGTTATTAAATATTATTTAGCTGTTTCAGTTTCAAAAAATATAGTGACTCTGAAAATATATGGCAATTATAAAAATGCTGTAGAAAATCACATTGAACTAGCTTTAAAAAGTATAAATTAAAAAAAAATAATTAAAAAAATTCCCGACCGCAAAAAAACTATAATAAAAAGGACTTTAGCTTTAAACATTTTTCTTATAACAAATCTTGAAAGGAATAAATAATTTCTGATGTTATTTTAGTTAACTTCATATTTGAATTACAATCAGTCATTTACGGCTGTCACTACAGTCGGGAGACGTCTCCTGAACATTGACAACCGTCTTTTACATATCAAGAAACATGCTAGCGTCTGGACGCTAATTTAAAAGAACAATTATATACAATATGATTGTTTTCTAATGCAAAAAAAGACGTCTTCCGACTGTAGAGACAGCTGTTATGCCAGGGAATATTCGAGTATATTTATTTCGACATTATTCCTCAATCGGGCGCGAGGCCGCTTACCCGAAGTAGAAAGAATGTGCTGATGTACGAAGCGAGCCGCCAGCAATGACCGCGCTCGCTTGCAGCAAATTGCAACTTGCAATTCATCAATTTCGCCAAAGGCAGTTAGTAACTACTTTACCGAAATTAGTCTAAATTTTCACATCAAACTGAACGGTTGATCCCGGGTCGGACTCACCCACCGTTGACCGTAATATTCTATTCACGCGGTACCGGCATAACAAAGCGGTAAATGAATTATTGTAGTTTAAATATGATGTTAAGTACAGTGACATCGGAAGTTATTTAATCCTTTTAGGATTTATTTTCATAAGAAAACTTTTCAAAGCTAATGTCCTGTTTATTATAGTTTTTTTGCGGTAGGGAGTTTTTAAAATAATTTTTTTTATGTATAAAGAGGTTGGTATTCGACGAAAGCTCGTCAAACGCAGCACTATTAGTAGTATGTGTACACCATTGCTCCATCCCACTCCTATCTCCACTCCTTCCCTCACTGCGCGGCTACCGCCATCACCCCACTTTTTCACCGTCGCGCTTCCCACTCTGCTTAACCAGTGTCGGTAACGTGGAGCTGGTTAAGTGAGGTGGTGTGGGTACTCTGAAGAACAAGGAAGAGTAGAGATAAGAGCAGGATGGAGCAAAGGTGTACACATACTTGAAAAAAGATTCAAATTAGGTACTCACCTCTGCTGTTGTTGATGTCCACCTTCCTTCGACGGCGATTTTAAACTCCTATCTCTAAACACTATCTAAACTCTATCTAAAACACTATATCACTCAGACAAACACACACACTAACGCGCGCGTGCGTGGACACTTTCACAACCGAGCATCGTCCGCTTCAGGAAGCTCGGGATCCTCGAAGAATACCGTGTCCTCGTCCACGTTACCCGCTAGCGTCGTAACGAGGATACATTGCGAAAAAAACGTTTTTGACTGCGTGAACACGAAGTTAAAGACAGACTGAATGCTCAGGATAGTGCTGATTAGTATCATAGGGTTTGCAGATAATTAACCCTCCTCTGAATCATAACTAGGTGTCCAGCGCTCTGATTGCAGCGAGTGCGGTTTTGCACGTGTGTACCACTTTGCGCTGTGCTCCTCGCGAAGCGCTTGCTCTGCAGTAAAAGGCGCAGAATATGATACCGCACCGCGAGAGACCTCGATTATAATTTATATATTATATAATTATAAAATAAGAGACACAGTAATACGATGTATTTGTTTTTAATTAATCAATATTTTATTTTAATCACTTTACACACATTTACCGTCGCATGCAACATCCCTGCAAACACGGTAATCATCGCTCGGAGATTCCTCCACCGTTTAATTTATTTTTATCATTGTCCGATCGTCGAGAGGTAAAAGCATTGTAATAGGTCTTACTATCGTTTTTCATTACATTATCGCTAAAGGAATAATTAAATCGCGACATGATGAATCCGCACGACATAAGATGCAGCAATACGATACAAAATTGTCCACACACATCCGATGTATTACTCTGTAGCTGCTTGAAGCCGTACCGATGGAACTTGCAGTTTCTTCGTAGCCTTGCGAGATGTTGCGGTATAATCGGTGGTAGCTCGTAGCTATCAAAGTACATTTCTTTTCCATGATAGTTAACATACATGGCGATCCAATGCTCTCCAGGTTCGTCGTGGTTATCCGTGTTAACTACGAGTCCGGCCGGTAACGACCATACATGAGGAATTCTGTCAGCTGGGTATACTCCAACGGATGAAAGTGGTAGATACTGCAAACTCTTGTAAATTTGTCTAGTTTTCATGCTGAACACATAGTCAATGATTAAATGATGACATATACGCTTTGATAGACGTATATATGCAAAATTTATTTCACAACATCGTCGATCGTGTCACGACTACATGGTGAAGATTTCTCTCTTCCTTATTCTCTTCCTCTTCGTCTGCCGAGCAAACATCCATGTATGATTCTCCTTTAAATGGGTGCTCGCGAAGCCAATTTTTTATTTCGAAAGCCTGACGCATTGCACAATGCGAAGACGCTGTATCGTTTATCATAGCGTGTCTGAAACATTTCCGCAAAGATTTCGACATAAATGTGTACGATGAAGCGCCCTCCTCATCCTCCAGGTTGTAAATTTCACAACTCGTGTATAGATACGTCTTGATTTTCATGGAATTTCATGGAAGTTAGCATATGCTTGTTTACAGCTCACATCGGCCTCGTACCATTCAAGACCATGAAAATATTTCGAGAGAAAATTATTTTGGCTTCTCGAACGCTGCGGTAATTCGGCAAAGTGACACGGCGGTGCGATGATCCAATGAGCAGAGTACGGGCTAACCACTACTACCACGGCAAATTCTTTCGGAATAAATTCCGAGTCTTTACCACGCATTCCTTGTATATCTACGACGATATCCATTTTCACGTCTAATCTGTACAGATGCTCAAGTTCGACTGATTAGTTACTCGCAAAGACGCTTCTACGAGTCTCAACACGAAACAATTTTATTCCGACATCAACACATTTTTCGCTTATCCGGTAAAATTCACCATTACGTGCCGAGAGGCACCGATTTCAAGGACATTATCATATTACGCGTAGACTACACAATTTACCGTTGAAGCAAGCGCATCCTCAAATCGATTCTCTATTGTCACACTACCGTGCTTTATTAAATTCCAATGTGAATTGCTGGTCGCCGAAAGATCGGGTGTCAAATCAAAAGCAAACCGACAGTATCCATCGCGATAATTATCGCGGTCGATCGAATTACCATGGTTCAGGAAATGTATTCCAGTTTCCGAAAACAACGTTTGAAAAGCATCCACATACAGATGATTTTTCGTGAAATCAGCTTGTAACGGTTTCGTAGCACCATCTACATACAACGAGAGATAATTTATCTTGTAATTTTGGAAATTGAATCGATTCATACAATGAGAGATAATTTATCTTGTAATTTTGGAAATTGAATGGATTCATACAACGAGAGATAATATATCTTGTAATTTTGGAAATTGAATGCATTCATACTGAAGTCGCCGTTAAACGCTTTATTATCGACAAAACCGATAATTATACGCTTCGGCAATTGACCTAGCACGATATTATCAATAGTCTCTCCATGAACACCGGAGTGTATTGAAACGGCCTTTACCTCGACGCTCGTAAGGGGATATTTAGCCGTAGGTTTTGCCAGAGTTCTAGCATGCGAGAGCAGCACGCTAGGAGCTATTTTTGTTCTACGAACGAGAAGCGATGCCTCGGGAATCTTTAAGCCGCATTGACCATTCCTTGTATCGCCCACAAGACAAAATGAATCTCTAGACCGCACCAGTCATAGTCGCATCTCTACACCGTTTAATAGGAACCGCTCCTGATTGAATATATCGCAATGCAGATGGCCGAGCAAGTCTACAGTTTTTGCAACATTTAAAAATTGTTTTCTCTTTACAAGACCCGCATTTCCCCATGTAATATCATCCATTTTTCCAGGGGTATCATCGTACCAGAGAAAGCTCGTGAAGCGAATTTTTGGCAGCTGGACCGTAATTCAAAAGTGTTTCTATGTACGCTCGATAAGCGTAGGCATTATTTGGAGATGAAACTAGTTTTTGATTCAGGTATACATCTACCTGATTAAACATAGAATTCAAGAGATTGTTTACAGAGCCGGCACTTAATTTCGGCGCTGCACCCGCGGCAATTTCCGCAGAAGGAAATATTATTTTCACTCTCACAAGGAGAGGGCGCCTACTCGTCATCACGGATTTCGCTCAAATTTATACGAGGGTCGATTAATAAATAGTCGGCCTTGTGCCATCTGTTGGTCGAGGAAAGAAATCAATAGCGACGTTTAGTAGTGCCATTCTTCACATGACTGTTGTCAAAGTTTCAGCTCGCTGCGATGTTTAGTTTGCGTTTGACAGCCATCGAAAGACAAACAACTTTTGTGTTTTTACAAAAATGGAAAAAATTGAGTATCGTGCAGTGATTCGATTTTTGTTTTTGAAAAAGAAAAAGAACAATGAAATCAAAGCAGAGCTAGATGAAGTTTATATGGACCTAGCACCTTCGTTATCAACGATTAATTATTGGACAGTTGAATTTAAACGCGGTCGTACGAGCATTGTTGACGATGAACGTCCAGGTCGTCCTAATGAGGTCGTCATACCAGAAACAATTGAAAAAGTCCACGATATGGTGTTAAATGATCGGAGACTAAAAGTGCGTGAGATTGCTGAGGCCACAGCCATAACATATGGCTCAGTGATTTCAATCCTGAGTGATCAGTTGGGTATGAAAACGTTATCCGCAAGATGGGTGCCGCGTTTGCTCACTGTTGACCATAAAAGAGAACGTGTAGCTGTTTCAAAGGCGTGTTTGGCGATCTATACGCGTGATCCTGTTGAGTTTTTGCGTCGTTACGTAACCGTGGACGAAACATGGATCCATCACTATACACCAAAGACAAAGGAGCAATCGAAACAATGGACTTCACCGACGGAACGTGCTCCGAAGGCGAAGACGGTGACATCGGCCGGTAAGGTCATGGCCACAGTTTTTTTGGATACACGCGGCATAATCTACATCGATTACCTTCCGCCGAAAAAAAACGATAAATTGCGAATACTATATAGCCGTACTGACCCGATTCAACGACGAATTGAAGAAAAAACGTCCACATTTGGCAAGGAAAAAAGTGCTCTTCCATCAAGGCAATGCACGCGTTCGCACGTGCCCAGTTGCCATGGCCAAAATTCATGAATTTAAATACGAATTGCTTTCGCATCCACCGTATTCTCCAGATTTGGCCCCCTCCGACTACTTTCTGTTTCCAAACCTGAAAAAATGGCTTGGCGGAAAGAGATTTGGTTCCAGAGATAACCTCATCGCCGAAACAGAGACCTATTTTGAGGACCTTCCGAAATCGTATTATTCGGACGGCATCAAAAAATTGGAAAATCGTTGGAATAAGTGTATCGAGCTAAAAGGAGATTATGTTGAGAAATAAAAAGATTTTTGTCCAAAAAAACGCGATTTTCTTTACCAAGCCGACTATTTATTGATCGACCCTCGTAGCATATGTAGAGCTTGGCTAGAAATGAAAGTACCCAAAGTGGGAACTCCAGATGGCCAAGCGTTTAGAAAATAACATTTTTGACGCGGCTCTCGCACCGTAAAAGCCATTTATGTTAGTATGTTTGCCAAGCAGCGGTTGGCGTAGTGGTAAGAGCTCAGACTCATAACGCGATGGTCGCAGGTTCGACTCCCCGGGCGGAAACTTTTTTTCTAGCTCTTTCCCAATTTTTATAATATTCATGTCGCAAGTAAGCGAAGTGATAAATAATTTATTTTATTTATTTATTTATACGCAAAAAGCATAGATAAGGAAAAAAATTAGGATTGCGGACTTTTCAACAAAGGATTGTAATTAAAGCGCATACGAAATGACTTGTACATGAAAATTCAAACTTTTATTCTTTTACATTCGATGATTTACATTTGTCGGGGTGATATTAATCGTAGAAACAGTAATTATTTCTGCATCTAGCACAAGTTGTAAACGCTGCATTTTTACAATTACAACGTTGTTTCAACGTCTCCATAGAAAAACAAACTTGATTTACATTCATAAAACATTCTCTCTCATCGCAAAGTTTAGCAGCGAACCACGCGTAACGTAACATGTCACCGAATATTGACTTGGATAGTTGATGATGAACGATCGAATGTATTTTTATACAGTCTTCTCGGGATGTTATTTCTTTCTCTTGCTCGATGAGATAAGAGCAATTTTGTACTTTTTTTATAAAGTTTTTAACCTGACGATAAAAATATACATCGCAGGGTTGCACCAGTGGAGTACATTTGGGGGGAATTACTTTAATGCTACACGTTGGCAATCTTTCTTCATCTTTGAAAATTTCATCGTATAATTGCGGATTTGTTTGTCCTCCCCACGAGTCAATCAGCAGAAGAAATTTGTTCTCTTGTACGTAAGGCTTCATCACATACGTTAAAAATGTTGTGTACAACACTGTTGTAAGTTTGCCAGATTTTGAAGAAGTGATGATGACATTTATGTATTTTTCCGCAGATGGATGAATAATCCATCGATTTTTGAATCCTCGGTCCAAAAGAGCCACTATTCTCTTGTAAACATACGTAAACTTTTGGCAATAGCTTTCCAGAAAGGGTTATAGCATATTGGGCTGTATATGAATGGGTTACTTTGTTCATATCCTTTCTTTTTACGAAAACGGCTTTTGACCCTTGATGGTCCAGGGTTCGGTTATACTCGTACGTCGACTGGTACTGGCAACATGGAAAGAGAATATACGAATGTAAATTTATTATACGCGACGTTAAAGAGAGTATTTCGATTGAGGTAGACAAATAAGAATTTTTGACTCACCTGTTTGATCAGTGTTGATAACGAAATCCTTGTCGTACTGGGGAATAAGAGCTCGAGTCCGGAGTCGGAACTTATCTGCCGCAGCAAGGGTTTCGTTTATTGTAGCTATCTCTCTTTCTGACACAAATTTCGTAACTTTCCTCTGATGAATCTTATGCCTTTTTTTAAACTCTTTGACCCACGTTTCGGAGGCTTTGATTTCCAACTCTGGAAATTGACTGGCAGCAACAAGTGCCCATTGTTGCAAGTTTTTTGTGGTGACTTGCTGGTTACAACTCCGCGTTTCTACGAAGCGATCATATGCCCACGTATCAATTGTATTGTACTTTTCTTTTCGAATTCCACCCTTTTTAATATGATTTTCCCAAATTTTCAAATCTCGCATATACTTCAAGCGAGATGCTCATTTTGTTTGCAAACTTTTCAAATTCCACATTGGATGCGCTTTAGCAAGATTAACCACAATTATTTTGTAGTCGAGTGGAACAAAATCTGGATCCTCTTTCATTTTTTTTTCATCGGGTTTGTACACATCATTTGACAACGAACTGGTACCCTCGCCCTCTTGATATTCTCCTTCTTGGTCGATTTCTTCGGACCAAATCAACTCTTCGTCGCAGATAAACTTATACTCCGATAAAACTTCCACTACTTTCTCGTGTATTTTATTTCCCATTTGAATGTGTTCTTCGGTTATAACTTCGAACCTTTCTGATGTGATCAGATCTTCTTCGGCCAAAAGATGTAAACTATAATCTAGCGCCGTCTTCAACCGTTGCTTCGATGCTTCCCTGTGAATGCTATCGTCTGGCTCCTGTTCTTTTTCCACCGACGTTCCAGGCATATCAAGAATTTCACTTTTGTCCGACATTTTCGATTTTTCCATAATATTTTTCTCAATTTTTTTTTCACAAAAATTTCGATATTTTCCAGAATATTCTCACAGTATTCTCGAACAATTCAAGTTACACGGCCAAGAGCTAGCAAACGAATGAGTTTCCTAGCTAGCGTTGTCGTTAACGCAGATGGTCAGGGACATGCCCTTTTCTACCTGCGCCGAGAATCTATTGTTCGAGTACGGCCGCCGGGAGCGACCTTCAGGTCAAAACAAATCTTATTGTGAAACGAGTATTCCTCTTGGAATAAGTCTAGAAAGTGCGCAACTCCAAATTTTTCACGATTATGCACTTATTAAAAAATGATGTCGTATACCTATGCCTTTTATGTATAAATAAATAAATAAATAAATAAATAAATAAGATAAATTATTAATCACTTCGCTTAATTGCGACATGAATATTATAAAAATTGCGAAAGAGCTAGAAAAAAAAGTCTCCGCACGGGGAATCGAACCTGCGACCATCGCATTACGAGTCCGAGCTCTTACCACTACGCCGACCGCTGCTTGGCAAACATACTAACATAAATGGCTTTTACGGTGTCAGAGCCGCGTTAAAATTTTATTTTCTAAACGCTTGGCCATCTGGAGTTACCACTTTCGGTACTTTCATTTCTAGCTAATCCGTGATGACGAGTAGGCGCCCTCTCCTTGTCAGACTAACAAGGGGACCACATGGTCATCGGATTTTTGTAATTTTTTATACTCATGGTACGTAAAGTTGAGACCCCAAATATGAATATCCCCAAGTAATACGACGCCATATTCAGAAATTCTCGAGAAAATCGACTTTGAAGTTAGAGCGAGCAACTGAAATAGAGAAACAAAAACCGAATTTTCAACTGAGTGAATAGCTCAGTGGGTAGCGCTGGAGTGTGGTAATCACTGGGTAGTGGGATCGAGTCTCGCTTTGTTTCACTTTGTTTCACTTTGTTTCACTTGTTTCAAAGTTGTTGGTCACTTTTTTTTTTTTTTTTTTTTTCCAATTCAAATACCTACGTATTTTATATTTAAAATTCATTAAATATTTGCTAATTACCATATTATTATTAACAAATTATCATTTTTTATGAATATTGCACGTGTTATTACATTTATTTGAAATTAATTTAAAAAAATGACAAGTAAAGTTTTGGGAACGAAAATGAAAAAACCTCGGGTAGAAAAATAATGTTTTTTTTATTTAAAGTTACATCGTATCCATTTGTTTATCAACAGGATCGCACGAGCCACAGTGATAAGCGTCGTAAAAACACGGGAAACAGAAATTTTCACGGCATCGAGCACACCGCACGAATGCTGCGTTTTTACAGACGCATTTTTTTTTTAAAACATCAATCGGAAAACAAACTTCATTGACGTTTTCAAAGATTTCTCTAGTATCACAAAGTTTTGAAGCGAACCACGCATATCTGATTATTTTACCGAAGATCGGAGAGGATAACTGATGATGAACGATTGAATGAATTTTAATACAATCTTCTCGATCGTTGATTTCGCGGCCTTCTTCGATCAGGTATGCGCAGTTTTGCATACGCTTGATGAAATTTTTTACTTGACGGTAAAAATAATATTATTTTTCCGCTCCACGTGCAATTTTCATAAAAAATGATAATTTGTTAATAATAATACGTTAATTAGCAAATATTTACTGAATTTTATATATAAAATAACTCTTCGTAAAGAGGATAATATTATTTTTTCGCTCCACGTGCAATTTTCATAAAAAATGATATAATTTGTTAATAATAATATAGTATTAGCAAATATTTAATGCATTTTAAATATAAAATACGTAGGTATTTGAATTAGAAAAAAAAAAAAAAAAAAGTGACCAAAGCGAGACTCGATCCCACTACCCAGTGATTACCAGACTCCAGCGCTATCCACTGAGCTATTCACTTTTTTTTTTTTTTTAAATAAATGTTTATTGCTTAAGTGAATACAGTTTGTTTGAGTAGGTGCAAAAACATAATAAAATAAAACCTAGTAGCTATATTCTAAATAAGAAGATCATAGTAGCTTGTACGTATATTAACGCATCTTCGTTACTCGCATGTTATTTGATACATTTCGGGTGCACAATATTTGGGTAGTTAATCATGGAGATTAAAAGTATATAGGCCATTGGTCAGGTGGCATATGTTTGCAAGGGGAAAAAAAAACTCTATCACAAGAGAAAAGAGGAAAACCCCTACTAAGGGGGGATGGAGGGGGGGGGGGGGGGCAATCATCGGCCCAGGAACTCCCCCCCCCCTCGCATCCTCATAGCTGTTGACCAGGTAATTATTAATGTACAATTAAGCTAATAGAACTACAACTAATAGAAGAGAATATAATAAATAAGGTTTAAGTATAGCTAAGTGCGCGCAATGGAAAGGTAAGAGTTAGAGTATAATTATAAAATAATGATTAGAGGGTTGGGCGACTTATTGAAGCCGCGCAATGGATAATCGTACTGAGCGTCGTTGTGATAATTAGTGATAGTAGTTATTCTGATCAAAGACAAAGTATTTGTCGGGCATATTATAAGGTGAGGTAAATGTAGTTAATGTCTATCTGTGTTGAGTCGAGCCGAGAGCTGGGCCATGTGTGTATCGTTAAGTGAGAGCCATTGATATTTATTGGGTTTGAGCCGTGCTGGGTTGGAGCGATCACATTTAGGAAGAGCAGTACTGAATTTGAATGATGGGTTATTGGCGGTTCCTTGTGTAGGGTCAAAGCCTATGCGTTTATTGGCTCTGTTCCTCCGCCAATGATACAGGATTGGGATGTTGTTTGCATCTTGAATGTATCCTTTCTTATCACAAAGTATGAAGGCTTCAGGGGTGACGTATCCTTTTGCTAATTCTGTTTGAGCTTGTGCTGCGTTATATATTGATAATGTTTTAATAATAGGGTTCGTGTGAGTAAATAGTTTTTGAAAATAGTCTCTGGTTAGTTTGATGATGAATGAATCGATGCGAGTGATGTTGGCTGTGTTGTAAATGGTGTAGTTGCTTATGAAGTGTTGGTAGTCTGTGGAGGAGGATCGGTGTAACCTTGTACATGTACGTAGGCAGCTACGCTCAAATGCTCGTACGAGTTCCATCATCGTATGATTAATATTCCACCAAATCGGTGCCGCATAGGTGAGTATTGGTCTGATTAGTAATAGATATAGTATAATTTTGGTTCGGACTGAGAGATAGTTATTGTAGAAGATGCGACTATTGTGAAAGAAAGCTGCTCGAGCTTTGGCCAATTGTACCAGTACATGAGAGTTGCCTCTCAGTAGAGAATCTATCTGGACACCTAGATATTTGACAGAAGTTTTGTGAGGAATGGGTGTAAGTAGGTCAGTACCCGGTATATAGGTTTGTATGGAGAAGTTTTTGTAAAGGGTACGATTGGATTTGGACAGGAAGGAGCTGGGTTTCCTGAAGAGGATTGTTTCGCATTTGGCTGGGTTTATTTTAAGATTCCAGGTGGAAAAGTATCTATTGATTTTATTGACGGTGGTCGAAAGTTCGGCATGGATGTCAGTGATATGGTTGCCCTGTGTATATATCATGTAGTCGTCTGCAAAGGCAATGGCAGAGGTGTTACTATTGTTTGAGTTAAGGTTGAAGAGGGAAAGTAGGTCACTAGTGAAAATATTAAAAAGGATGGGTGAATTAACTGTGCCTTGTTGTAGACCTTCCGTTGATTGAAAAATTAATGAGGATGTGTTATGTGTGTCCCATGTAATGAATTTCTTGTTGGTTATCATATCCCAGATCAGATGGATTAGCCATCCGGGAAAGTGTTTTTGGTGCAGTTTATAGAGGAGCCCGTCAAGCCACACCGAATCGAAGGCTTTCTCGAGATCTAGGAGGGCTGCAGCCACTAGACGACGGTTGCCCACTTGTCTAGTGATGTCGGATAAGAGTTTATGTATGGCGTGAGTCGTGGAATGTTCGTATTTGAATCCAAATTGTGAGTGTGGTATGATATTATTTGCCGTGCAAAAGGTGTTTATGGAAGAGTTTATGATTGCTTCGTAAAGTTTAGATAAACTAGGGGTGAGGCTTATTGGGCGGTAGCTTGACGGGTCAGTTGGGTCTTTATTTTTTTTTAGGATGGGGAGAATTTTAGTTAGTTTCCAAATAGTGGGGAAATATTTGTGGTTAATGGCGTTGTTAAAAATGATGGTTAATGCGGTAATAGTTAATGGGGTTAAGTGTTTTAAGATAAGAGGAGGGATATTATCGATACCACAAGATGATTTATTAGGGAGATTCGAGATGAGTAGTGTTAATTTATGTATGTTAGTAAATGGGAATGGGTGGAGAGTAAGATTATTAGTGGGGTTAGTAGCTGGGTTTGTGGCATTGAAGTGAGTGATGAGGTTATCAGACGTGCGTGTGGGATTGAATGATGTTTTAAGCGTTGCGGTGGTGCGTTGGACGATTGCGGCTACTCTAGAGTGAGTGTTAATATGACGGGGTGAATTTATGTTTTCGTAATGAGCTCCTATGATATTTAAGATATCTTTGGGATCGGTGAAAATGTATTTATTATTGACAATGGGTGTATTATGAAGGGGACAAGAACTGCGCTGTAGGATAGGAAGGTTATGTTGGTGGATTTGTATGTTGTCAATGTTGAAATGTTGAGCGTTTCTGAGCAATCTGTTTACTTTAGGGAAGAACGATGATGAGTCCCGGTGGCTAATAGATCTGATCTGGTTGTTCCAATATTTTTCGGTGACTTTACGGAATTTATTTTTTATTTGATGGGTGAGCATTTTAAGTAATAGCTTAGAATTCATTACGAGAAGGCTGGTGTTGGGGATGCGTAGCTTATGTAGGGTGTGTAGTATACTAACAAGTTTGTTTTTCCTCTTCAGGAGTGAAAGGATGCTATTATTAATACAATTTAGGATGTGGTAAGCGGGTTTAAAGGGGGGGACCGCTACCGCAATGGACGCCTGTATCGCCTCGGTAAGGGCGGCCAAATGGTCGTCAACTTCGGAGAGACTCAGGGTACGATTAGATTCAGGGGGAGTTCTGTATGCTCTATCTAACGTTCGTCGGAACTTATTCCATTTAGTGCCTCCGAAGTTGAGACGACCGTCCGTTGGTTGCACTCCGAGAGGGTGTAGGCCGCCGCTCGCCAAGGAGAATGATAGTTCGATTGCGGTATGGTCGCTGTCGTAAGGTAAAGTGTGGGAAGTGGAGTCAGGGTTGATCGAGGATGATAGTCTAGAGTCAATAAGGAATAGGTCAAGATAGGAATTGCTAGGTTTAAAGGTAGGTGCTTCTGGGGGACAGATGGTTAGCTTAAAAGATATTTCAATTGTATTGGACCAACGGGCCAATTGAGTACCCCTTTGATTATTCGTGGAGTCTCCCCATGCTATGCGGCGCGCATTAAGGTCACCTGCCATGATGTAATAGTTGTTGTTGTTATCGAGGTGGAGTTTGGTGAATAGTAATTCCAATTCATGTAAAAAGAGGGTCCGGTTATCCTGTCGAGCGTAGATGCTCACGATGTAAAGGAATCTGTTGTTGGAGAGGGTAAGTTTAGCTATAGTGTATTCAAGTATATTGTTTGATGAAGATGAAGGTGATCGAATGGTTTCAAAATGAATATTCTTTTTTATGAGGATAGCCGTACCACCTCCTTGGGTGGCGTTGGGGCGATCTGTTCGTATAATATGGTGAGTTTTGAGGCGTAATTGATGTCGATGGGTTAGTTTAGTTTCGGTCAATAATAGTATGTCGTGTTTATGAGTGGATATGAAGTTAATGAGGTCGAGACGACGGTGATTTGAGATAATTGAGTTTACGTTGATAGCAGCTATTTTGAATATATATTGAGAGTGTAAGTTGTATTATCCATAGAGTGAGTTATAGATGAAGTCGATCCTGTTGGAGTTGTTGGCTATTTGAGCAGAGAGCGCGTTATATTGGGATGTTAATAAATTTATTATGTCATTTTTGAAGGTTGCGAGCCATTCCGGTGCTTTTGGGGGGTATGGTCCAAATATAGGAGGGTTTTGAATGTTTTGCTGATTAATCAGGTTCTGCGTTGTCATCGGGTCTATTTGTTCGGTCTGATGCTTTGTGGAGTTCTGAATTTGTTGAGGTATTGCATTAGAGAGGGCTTGAGCGTAAGAAAAATTTGGGATTGTGGTTTTGGCGATATTCTGTATATTTCGTTGAAGTGTTGTTTTATTTTTGGTGAGGTTATCTTTCTTGATTGCGATGGCTAATTTAATGTAAGGGCATCCTTTGTAGGATGCTGGGTGGCCTTGAGCATTGCAGTTGGCACATTTTAAATTGGCTTTGTCGGTTATTTGAGAGATGGTGCATTTGCCGGGATCGTGGGAAAGTGAACACTTTACGCATCTGTATGAGAGGTTACAATTAGCGCTCGTGTGACCGATTCTTTGACATTTTCGACATTGGTATATATATTTTTTTCTAAGTAATTCCCATTTGGTTTTTTGATATGCCAGGGATTTAATGTTATATAATTCTTTTGATGGGCTATCCTGAGATATGTGGACTAAGTAGTGGTATCGGTTTGGATTTTGTTTATCGAAATTTAATTTGTTTATTTTTATGATGTTTAGGGTGGGTATTTTAAGGTTGGTTATTTCGTCTAGGATGTCCGCTTCGGAGAAGTTGCCTTTAATGCCTTTTAAGACATATATTTTAGGTTTTAAATTTTTAGGGGTGAATGTATAGTATTCGATATTTAAAGATTTAGCCTGAGTGCAGAATTTCTCGAAATCAGCGAAATTGCTGAGGTAAATGGTATGGTGGTTATTATTTGTTTCATTGATAGTTACGTGTTTTTTATTAATTGCGAGGTTAGTAATTAGTGTTATTAATGTTGGGAATTCGGTGTTGGATGTAAAAATTGGGGGTGGTCTATATTGCTTGGCTTTAGGGGAAGGTTGTACGGTGTTGGGTGAATTTTGTTCATCCTCCTCTATGTCAGATAAATTGTCGAATTGGTTCGATGTGTTTATTTGTGTTTGATCGGAGGAAATTACGCGACGAGATTTTGTGGTACGTTTAGGCTGAGTCCAGTCTTGGTTATCTATATCCTGCTGCGGCGTGGGCGGGGTGAGTTCTTGTACATTAGGAGTAATTTTTCGTTTTCTACCGGTAGAAAGATTAGGTTTGATATTCGACATATTTGGTTTGGATGACTCTTTGACTAGTTTTTTATATAAGTAGTCTAGATTATTTGAAGTAAATTTAAAGTTCTGAGGGATGTTGGCGGCAATAGGTGATATTGTAGTCGGTGAGTCGGGCCGTGGGGTTATTTCTGTAGAGGGTCCGGCCATCGTGTGGGTATTAGAGATGGATTGCTCGGGAGCCCCCGTTGAGAGATTAACATTGTCGGTAGACGTAGTTGACTATGTATTAAGACTACTTACTGCGACGATGTAAACAGATGAGCCGTTGGATGAGATACGATTCTCTGTGCCGTTGTTGATGAAAATTTGAATCGGAGAGACTGCCGAGTGAGAAAATTTATTACACTTTTAGCTGCACTGGGCGAAGTCTGATGCACTTAGGATGGGCATTAGTGGTTGAGATAGTAAGAGTAGTTCATAAAGGGGGTAGAGGTAATGGTCGCGGGGAGGAGGGGGCGGCGTGTAGGAGAAGTTAGTATATGGGGATGGTATTGAGTGAGAAAATCAGTTTAAGGGTACAAAGCTATTTTTAATTAGTTATGTAATGATTATATGTCCAATTGAGAAGCAGATGTTATGAGTGGGAGGCTGGGTGCAGATGAGATTGACTATTAGATAGATAAGAACCGAGTGGAGAAAGTTGAGAAGTATGCTAGACGCTACACGAGTAGAACAAATTTTACGTGTTATCGGTCCGGCGTCTCGGTTCGAACCCTGAGCTATTCACTCAGTTGAAAGTTCGGTTTTTGTTTCTCTATTTCAGTTGCTCGCTCTAACTTCAAAGTCGATTTTCTCGAGAATTTCTGAATATGGCGTCGTATTACTTGGGGATATTCATATTTGGGGTCTCAACTTTACGTACCATGAGTATAAAAAATTACAAAAATCCGACGACCATGTGGTCCCCTTGTAAGCATAATACGAGCGAGATTGATATACTCATCACCCTGTCCAGGAATGATAAATTGAATAGGTGAATCATCTGTTAGCGAATAAATTGGCTTAAAATACACTCAATTGAAGCCTTCGATAGTAGTTTGCGTCGGTAGGAGTGAAAAATAATTCAAGTTCCGATTTAAGGCACTCGCACGAGTACGCATGTAGAAAAGCCATCTTGTTTCAGCTACCCAAAAATATCTGCATCCGTTCGTTGACGAGTCTTCTTCTTCTTCTTCTTATTCTTATTATTATTCTTCTTCTTTATTACACTTTTCTTTTTACGGGAGATACGTCGTGGTTTACGTTAGATCAATGAATGAGGAGTTCGTGAAATTTTGCGCTCTGTATAACCAGACCGATCATGAGAGTGTACATTTTTTCAGAGGCTTTGCGTTTGAGATTACCGATACTCGCGCTCTGTTGCGAATAGCGTCTTTCACAGCTTTATTTCTATCGAGGATATCACCGGCTACGTTTATACCAGCTCGCAATATCCCTTTCCCAACTTCTTTTAAAGTGGTAACACTCGACGAAACAGGACCCCGAGAAAGCTGCCGATACCGTGTCCTTGTTGATTACGCGTTCCGATATAAACATGGCTAATACCAACGTACCCGCGGCGGCCCCATCCATACTGCACACTGTCAATATCATCCATAGCGGCGTAATCAATCGTGGGACCTTTCGAAATGTAGTGTCACAGTCAACGTTCCCTATTCGAATGGTATAGGATTTCCAAACTCGTCTCTTATATCGATCTCGATAGTGTGTAAATTGTTGCGCAAGAGAGGTATATAATATATCGTGGTGACGAAAACGATTTAATTTTTATCGAATCATACTGATAGTCGACAGCATCAATGGGAACAATTCGTAAGAGGGGTGTTTGTACATCGCCTGTAATATAGCTTTCGCAGATATCGGTGTGTAGGAACATGCTGCCTGGTATACTACTGGTGACAGATGCAGGCCTCGACCCTGTGTATTCGCAGTGCGGTCCTATCATTACAGACCTAGATGCCTCTTCCAAGAATCCTAGTAGCCTTGCGATAGCGGGCGATACGCGAAAGTCATGGTAGATCGTCGCATAGGCGCGCCACTTTGACCTACCCGCTTAGAAGCGATTTAAAGCGCGAATGACCGGCCGCATGAGGTAACTTATTTATACTCTCCAAAAGAGCGTCTATAGAGCGATATACACCAGATGGAGCTTGGTATCTATCTACGCGTCTCCGTGTTAAAAGATTTAAACCCGATAAATTATAATCACCATCCTCAAAAGATACGAGATTTCCTACAATAGGAATATGTAAAACAGTCATCAGATAATCAATTTCGACAAGAGAAACAGACTATTCTCCGTGCAAACGTATCTGACGCGGTAGTTTTGTAATAAATTTCGTCGTCGTATTATCCGGAAAATACTGCACACTACTGTTGCTCGGTAGTACGACGAAAAAAGAGCTATCCTTGGAGCTCATATTTATCAGGGACGGTGATTTCTAGCGTTCTTCCTCTTTGTCCTCTTCTTCTCTTTCGTATTCTCAGGTGATGGAGGCACTCGTACTCGCGATAATTCTGCCTCGTAGAAAATACCGTCGATAGTCTCGTTATTCAGATCGTGTGAAATATACACGAATGGTTCTCGATTCACTGATATCCGTTGAATCTTGAATAACTCGTTACTCCAACCACGCTCATATCCTTTCACGAATGCTGTTTTAACTGTACTGATACGTACCAAGTCACCGACACTATATTTAGACTTTTTAGTTATTCTCGCGTTACGCTCGTAACGCCGTGCTAAAGTTTCTCGGGCTATAGAGGCATTTTCTAGGGTCACCTCGCTCGGAGAAATACGCGTTCCGCTGTGTCTAGTGTGATTATAAGCATATAAAAATTTTGCAAAAAACATCAATGTAACGCTTATTTCGCGTGTATGTAAAGTAACGCCACATGCGCTCTTTTATTGTGCGATTAAAGCGTTCGGCAATTGAGGCTTTTATATCGGGGTTACAAGCAGCACAGAAAATCGATATTCTTTTTCTTGAGAATTTGATGAAATGGAGTGCCGATAAATTCTTAGCCTCGATCAGTTTGCAATTGCTGTGGGCGACGATTGTTACTGCGTGTAATTTATTACAAAACTACCGCATCAGATACGTTTGCACGGAGAATAGTCTGTTTCTCTTGTGGAAATTGATTATCCGATGATTGTTTTACATGTTCCTACTGTAGGAAATCTCGTATCTATTGAGGATGGTGATTATAATTTATCGGGTTTAAATCTTTTAACACGGAGACGCGTAGATAGAGACCAAGTTCCATCTGATGTATATCGCTCTATAGACGCTCTTTTGGAGAGTATAAATAAGTTACCTCACGTGGCCGGTCATCTGCGCTTTACATCGCTTCCGAGCAGGCAGGTAGAAGCGGCGCGCGTATTCGACGATCTACGATACCACGACTTCGGTGTATCGCCAGCTATCGCAAGGCTACGATTATTCTCGGAAGAGGCATGTAGGTCTGTAATGATAAAACCGCATTGCGAATACACAGGGTCGAGACCTGCATCTCTCACCGGTAGTGTATCAGGCAGCATGTTCCTACACACCGATATCTGCGAAAGCTATATTACAGGCGATGTACAAACACCCCTCTTACGAGTTGTTCCCATTGATGCTGACGACTGTCAGTATGATTCGATAAAAATTAAATCGTTTTCGGCGCCACGATATATACTTCTCTTGCACAACAATTTATACACTATCGAGATTGATATAAGAGATGAGTTTGGAAATCCTATACCATTCGAACAGGGAACGTTGACTGTGACATTACATTTCAAAAGGACCCACGATTGATTACGCCGCTATGGATGATATTAACAGTGTGCAGCACGGATGGGGCCGTCGTGGGTACGGTGGTATTAGCCATGTTTATATCGGGGCGCCTAATCAATGAGGACACGGTATCGGCAGCTTTCTCGGGGGCCTGTTTCGTCGAGTATTACCACTTTTAAAGAAGGGTGCTAAAGCAGTTGGAAAAGAGGCATTCCGAGCTGGGATAAACGTAGCCGGTGATATCCTCGATAGAAATATAGCTGTGAAAGATGCTATTCGCGACAGAGCGCGAGAATCAGGCAGTAATCTCAAACGCAAAGCCTCTAAAAAAATTGACACTCTCATGCGGGGGTCTGTTTATAAAGAGCGCAAAATTTCGCGGACTCCTCATTCATTGAACGAACGTAAACCACGACGTATCCCCCGTAAAAAGAAAAGTGTAATAAAGAGAAAAGTCATAAAGAAGAAGAACAATAATAAGAACAATAAGAAGAAGAAGACTCGTCAACGAACGATTGCAGATATTTTTGGGTAGCTGAAACAAGATTGCTTTTCTACATGCGCACTCGTGCGAGTGTCTTAAATCGGAACTTGAATTCTTTTCACTCCCACCGACGCAAACTACTATCGAAGGCTCCAATTAGGTGTGTTATAAGCCAATTTCTTCGCTAACAGATGATTCACCTATTGAATTTGTTATTCCTGAACAGGGTGATGAGTATATCGATCTCGCGCATATTATGCTTAGTGTGAGAGTGAAAATAATATTTCCTTCTGCGGAAATTGCCGCGGGTGCAGCGCCGAAATTAAGTGCCGGCTCTGTAAACAATCTCTTGAATTCTATGTTTAATCAGGTAGATGTATACCTGAATCAAAAACTAGTTTCATCTCCAAATAATGCCTACGCTTATCGAGCGTACATAGAAACACTTTTGAATTACGGTCCAGCTGCCAAAAATTCGCTTCACGAGCTTTCTCTGGTACGATGATACCCCTGGAAAAATGGATGATATTACATGGGGAAATGCGGGTCTTGTAAAGAGAAAACAATTTTTAAATGTTGCAAAAACTGTAGACTTGCTCGGCCATCTGCATTGCGATATATTCAATCAGGAGCGGTTCCTATTAAACGGTGTAGAGATGCGACTATGACTGGTGCGGTCTAGAGATTCATTTTGTCTTGTGGGCGATACAAGGAATGGTCAATGCGGCTTAAAGATTCCCGAGGCATCGCTTCTCGTTCGTAGAACAAAAATAGCTCCTAGCGTGCTGCTCTCGCATGCTAGAACTCTGGCAAAACCTACGGCTAAATATCCCCTTACGAGCGTCGAGGTAAAGGCCGTTTCAATACACTCCGGTGTTCATGGAGAGACTATTGATAATATCGTGCTAGGTCAATTGCCGAAGCGTATAATTATCGGTTTTGTCGATAATAAAGCGTTTAACGGCGACTTCAGTATGAATGCATTCAATTTCCAAAATTACAAGATATATTATCTCTCGTTGTATGAATCCATTCAATTTCCAAAATTACAAGATAAATTATCTCTCATTGTATGAATCGATTCAATTTCCAAAATTACAAGATAAATTATCTCTCGTTGTATGTAGATGGTGCTACGAAACCGTTACAAGCTGATTTCACGAAAAATCATCTGTATGTGGATGCTTTTCAAACGTTGTTTTCGGAAACTGGAATACATTTCCTGAACCATGGTAATTCGATCGACCGCGATAATTATCGCGATGGATACTGTCGGTTTGCTTTTGATTTGACACCCGATCTTTCGGCGACCAGCAATTCACATTGGAATTTAATAAAGCACGGTAGTGTGACAATAGAGAATCGATTTGAGGATGCGCTTGCTTCAACGGTAAATTGTGTAGTCTACGCGTAATATGATAATGTCCTTGAAATCGGTGCCTCTCGGCACGTAATGGTGAATTTTACCGGATAAGCGAAAAATGTGTTGATGTCGGAATAAAATTGTTTCGTGTTGAGACTCGTAGAAGCGTCTTTGCGAGTAACTAATCAGTCGAACTTGAGCATCTGTACAGATTAGACGTGAAAATGGATATCGTCGTAGATATACAAGGAATGCGTGGTAAAGACTCGGAATTTATTCCGAAAGAATTTGCCGTGGTAGTAGTGGTTAGCCCGTACTCTGCTCATTGGATCATCGCACCGCCGTGTCACTTTGCCGAATTACCGCAGCGTTCGAGAAGCCAAAATAATTTTCTCTCGAAATATTTTCATGGTCTTGAATGGTACGAGGCCGATGTGAGCTGTAAACAAGCATATGCTAACTTCCATGAAATTCCATGAAAATCAAGACGTATCTATACACGAGTTGTGAAATTTACAACCTGGAGGATGAGGAGGGCGCTTCATCGTACACATTTATGTCGAAATCTTTGCGGAAATGTTTCAGACACGCTATGATAAACGATACAGCGTCTTCGCATTGTGCAATGCGTCAGGCTTTCGAAATAAAAAATTGGCTTCGCGAGCACCCATTTAAAGGAGAATCATACATGGATGTTTGCTCGGCAGACGAAGAGGAAGAGAATAAGGAAGAGAGAAATCTTCACCATGTAGTCGTGACACGATCGACGATGTTGTGAAATAAATTTTGCATATATACGTCTATCAAAGCGTATATGTCATCATTTAATCATTGACTATGTGCCTTTGTTATTTTATTATACGCGGTCATATGTTTCTTAAGAGTGATAAATCTAAGCGACAATGATTTGACCAAATTTTTGATGGAAAATTTTTGGCAGTTCGCAACCCGGTTAGAGTCAGCGCCACCTAAGATCCCTGTGTTATCGATCTCAGAAAGATCTTTAACAATCGAATCATTAATTATTTTTGTCAACTCTGATTGCCTCACTCATTCATTAAGAATTAATGAGGCAACCAGAACTGACGATTTTTTACTTTTTAAAGAAATCGTGAAAAAATATTGCCACAGCCCGGGTTCGAACCGGGAACTCCAGAATTCTAGCCTGGTACGTTACCAATTACGCCACCGCGGCCCTAGCAACATCAATTCACGATCTCTATTTTAATGTCAATTAATACACCTTTGTTATTTTATTATACGCGGTCATATGTTTCTTAATAGTGATAAATCTAAGCGACAATGATTTGACCAAATTTTTGATGGAAAATTTTTGGCAGTTCGCAACCCGGTTAGAGTCAGCGCCACCTAAAATCCCTGTGTTATCGATCTCAGAAAGATCTTTAACAATCGAATCATTAATTATTTTTGTCAACTCTGATTGCCTCACTCATTCATTAAGAATTAATGAGGCAACCAGAACTGACGATTTTTTACTTTTTAAAGAAATCGTGAAAAAATATTGCCACAGCCCGGGTTCGAACCGGGAACTCCAGAATTCTAGCCTGGTACGTTACCAATTACGCCACCACGGCCCTAGCAACATCAATTCACGATCTCTATTTTAATGTCAATTAATACACCTTTGTTATTTTATTATACGCGGTCATATGTTTCTTAAGAGTGATAAATCTAAGCGACAATGATTTGACCAAATTTTTGATGGAAAATTTTTGGCAAAAATGATTTGACCAAATTTTTGATGGAAAATTTTTGGCAAAAATTTTATCAAAAATTTGGTCAAATCATTGTCGCTTAGATTTATCACTCTTAAGAAACATATGACCGCGTATAATAAAATAACAAAGGTGTATTAATTGACATTAAAATAGAGATCGTGAATTGATGTTGCTAGGGCCGCGGTGGCGTAATTGGTAACGTACCAGGCTAGAATTCTGGAGTTCCCGGTTCGAACCCGGGCTGTGGCAATATTTTTTCACGATTTCTTTAAAAAGTAAAAAATCGTCAGTTCTGGTTGCCTCATTAATTCTTAATGAATGAGTGAGGCAATCAGAGTTGACAAAAATAATTAATGATTCGATTGTTAAAGATCTTTCTGAGATCGATAACACAGGGATCTTAGGTGGCGCTGACTCTAACCGGGTTGCGAACTGCCAAAAATTTTCCATCAAAAATTTGGTCAAATCATTGTCGCTTAGATTTATCACTATTAAGAAACATATGACCGCGTATAATAAAATAACAAAGGTGTATTAATTGACATTAAAATAGAGATCGTGAATTGATGTTGCTAGGGCCGCGGTGGCGTAATTGGTAACGTACCAGGCTAGAATTCTGGAGTTCCCGGTTCGAACCCGGGCTGTGGCAATATTTTTTCACGATTTCTTTAAAAAGTAAAAAATCGTCAGTTCTGGTTGCCTCATTAATTCTTAATGAATGAGTGAGGCAATCAGAGTTGACAAAAATAATTAATGATTCGATTGTTAAAGATCTTTCTGAGATCGATAACACAGGGATCTTAGGTGGCGCTGACTCTAACCGGGTTGCGAACTGCCAAAAATTTTCCATCAAAAATTTGGTCAAATCATTGTCGCTTAGATTTATCACTCATTGACTATGTGTTCAGCATGAACACTAGACAAATTTACAAGAGTTTGCAGTATCTACCACTTTTATCCGTTGGAGTATACCCAGCTGACAGAATTCCTCATGTATGGTCGTTACCGGCCGGACTCGTAGTTAACACGGATAACCACGACGAACCTGGAGAGCATTGGATCGCCATGTATGTTAACTATCATGGAAAAGAAATGTACTTTGATAGCTACGAGCTACCACCGATTATACCGCAACATCTCGCAAGGCTACGAAGAAACTGCAAGTTCCATCGGTACGGCTTCAAGCAGCTACAGAGTAATACATCGGATGTGTGTGGACAATTTTGTATCGTATTGCTGCATCTTATGTCGTGCGGATTCATCATGTCGCGATTTAATTATTCCTTTAGCGATAATGTAATGAAAAACGATAGTAAGTACTATTACAATGCTTTTACCTCTCGACGATCGGACAATGATAAAAATAAATTAAACGGTGGAGGAATCTCCGAGCGAAGATTACCGTGTTTGCAGGGATGTTGCATGCGACGGTAAATGTGTGTAAAGTAATTAAAATAAAATATTGATTAATTAAAAACAAATACATCGTATTACTGTGTCTCTTATTTTATAATTATATAATATATAAATTATAATCGAGGTCTCTCGCGGTGCGGTATCATATTCTGCGCCTTTTACTGCAGAGCAAGCGCTTCGCGAGGAGCACAGCGCAAAGTGGTACACACGTGCAAAACCGCACTCGCTGCAATCAGAGCGCTGGACACCTAGTTATGATTCAGAGGAGGGTTTATTATCTGCAAACCCTATGATACTAATCAGCACTATCCTGAGCATTCAGTCTGTCTTTAACTTCGTGTTCACGCAGTCAAAAATGTTTTTTTCGCAATGTATCCTCGTTACGACGCTAGCGGGTGTTCGGAGTTCTCGACGCCGAAATAGACATAGGGTACGATGACGACGACGTGGACGAGGACACGGTATCCTTCGAGGACCCCGAGCTTCCTGAAGCGGACGATGCTAGGTTATGAAAGTGTCCACGCGTGTGTGTGGATGTGCGTTTGTTTGTGTGAGTGAGATAGTGAGAGAAAGGAGTTTAAAATCGCCGTCGAAGAAAGGTGAACGTCAACAACAGCAAAGGTGAGTACCTAATTTTATTCCTTTTTTCAAGTATGTGTATACCTTTGCTCCATACTGCTTTTATGTCTACTCTTCCTTGTTCACCGGAGTACCCACACCACCTCACTTTACCATCTCCACGTTACCGACACTGGTTAAGCAGAGTGGGTAGCGTGGCGGTGGAAAAGTGGGGTGGTTGGGGTAGCCGCGTGGCGGGGGGAGTAGGATGGAGCAAAGGTATACACATACTACTACTATTAATTCTCTTCCAAAAACAATTTCTATTTTTATCATATCGTTATTATAAAATAGCAAACGTCAAATATAACTTAAGGAGAGTGATCTCAACTCAAAAGGTTGATTATTATGGACGATATTCGTCTATGGGAATCAAGCCTCTATGCAAAATGTCAATTCGATCATCGACGTGGTTGCCCAGAAATAAACTATTGAGGTTATATTATTATATACGGACATAGCAAAAATTAGACCATATCTAATGCAACTCTGAAAAGTCATACTCAAAATGTTGAGATTTTAATGAAAATGGGTATAAATAATTGTATAAATAAAACAGCTCGGATTGTATACAGCATTTTTCCACGCACGTTCCTACCAGGATGACAGTAGCCACCCTCCTTACGGTGGGGATCGATACCGTCACTTCACCTCAAAAATTTCAAAATTTTTTTCTGAAACCTAGATTTTTTGAAAGACATTGGAATGTATCGGACTTACTGCGGGAATGTGGCGTGCCAGTTAGCCCACAAATTCGTAATTTTTTAGAAGATCTGGGTCCGCGAAAAATAAGAAAGTTCTTAGCTTTGTCTCTCATGCACTTGCGGGTCCTCGCACCCTAAGTTACGTGACGCGAGTTGCCCTCGAAATTAGTTTTTATTATGTTACAGATTCTAATAAACTCGACAAGTTAGTGCGATTACTTTGATTTTAGCCGGTTACGGGTGGACTACCTGAAGCGCAATACTTAATCTCTGAAATCCGCTGAGTTCATTTCATATTTCAGATCACAAGATGACGATGTGAAAAATCTACATTGGTTACGCGAACATAAAGTTTTCCCATATGCTGTAGTAATATTTCATTTTTTTAGAGTTATAATTAGTCGTTAAGGGGATAATGAAGCAGATGTTTTCCCCGAATTTGGTCGTTAAAACAGGCTATTTCGTAGTTTACGGGTATACTTCACCGTGTACAGGACTGTCATATGAATGTAAACGCTTCGAAATCCGATCAAATTTCGCTTGAAAACGTGCAAAAGTGAGAGTAATTGTATCTATTCATGCAGATAATTAAGATAGTCCTTTGAACTGTTAACAGCATCGGTTTTGTTATATACAGTGTGGGGCATTTAAAGTTTTAGATGAAAATTGTATTGTTCGAGAAGGACGTCCTACGGGAACATTGTAATTTTTTTCGGTGGAGGCGCCGAACCTACGCCAAGGTCAACTCCACTTTTTAAAATCGAACCATGTATTTTTTTTCATATCATCATTACTGACGTTGAGACGAGTTCAGTGGTCTACAATACAATGCCATTCTAGGCACGCAACGTAAGAAAATAGTCGAAAAATTTAATTAAATCCGAATAATCACTTTTAAACGATTTACAAACCTTGGTTTGGGTCAACCTACGGAAGATACTCGAAATTATGACCCTCGACTTGTCAGCACTTGTTTATTCTCTGATGAAAAAGTACGTCTAACTTTAGTCAACATTGGTGATGTAATTTGGTATAATTTAAACCTTTCTGGAACTCGCATACGTCAGGCCGGACCAAACGTCAATCCTTTCAGTTCCATTTCACTATCATCAGAAACTCGATTTCACAACAGAAATGCACGTTAAGTGTAAACTACGTTCACGCAGTCTGTCTCTATTCTCTTTGCCGTAAGCGACTAGACTACGTGAACGCAGTACACATTTTTCTTTTATGTACTCTACTTTCTGACCTCACTGAAATGTTCGGAAAACCTTAAAAAAAGGTATCGACAAAACAGATGCTGTTGACATTTCGAGCGGCCATATTGAATTTCTGAAGGGTCAACAAGATTCGAATATTTTTATTTTTTGTTTTCAACCAATATTCGACCGGATATCGAAGGGTTTATATGTATATTACAGGCCTGTATAATTTGAAGCATATTTGACCAAAGACGGTAAACAAATCTACACCAGTATCCCCTAGATCCGTCCCTGAACCTGATATTTTTGGAATACGATGGCAAGTGCTGAAACTGTTGTATAGCAAAGATGATTGTTTTTCTGAAAACCTTACACTCGGAATACCTTAAAAATCAATAACGCCTATAGATTTTGAAATTGATAAACTTTAATTTCTTGAATAACAAAAAAACAGGAAATAAGTACTAACTGGAATTCTCTGTTAAAAAATCGAACAAGGGCGAAAAATACCGTGAAAAACGGAGAAACTGCGTGGATGGGGCGATCAGATAGGGAACATTAAATACGGATAATAATAATCCAGAGTGTGATCGATTGGGCGATTGTGATAAAGCAAAGAACATGTTAAATAAAAAAATTATTTGGAACAAACCTTGGGATTTGACCGGTCCCAAACGTCGCGGTAAAGCCTCTGTTGCGAGTCGCTCCACGAATACGACTACCGGATGCCAACCGGACGACCACAGAAAACGGGAAGCAATTTTAGGTAAGGGAACGCGGGATAAGAAAAATTCAACGATAACTGCATACAGATGTATCGGGTGTCTCATTTTAATCTTACACCTGATTTATCTCTTAAAATACTGCTCCGATCAAGTATTGAGTATAATGAAACTTTTAGGGTTCAAAGGACGTAAAAAAAAATGTTGTTCCAAAATTCAAAATGGCGACGTTCAGATGGCCGACATGTTTGTTTTAATGGAAACATGACTTTTTTTACCAAAAAATTTGTAGGTCGAATCTAACAAGTTTTGTAGGAAATTTTTTTCGATGAAGTCCATAATTTTTGAGGTTAGAACGAAATTTTTAAAAAAAATTATTTTAGCGCTATCCAGAATGTACCACGAGGAGGTAAGGTCTTTAACATCCCAAGTGTATGTGTATGTGCGTAGGTGTGAGCGTGCATGCGCGCGCGAGGGGGGGGGGGGGAAAGAAGGGTCTGAAACTTTTACAATTCGAGTTCCAAAACTTCCCACGATTCGACAAAATCATTTCATGTCTCGAAGCGAACTTGAAGCTCCCAAGATTCCTTTCTTTAAATAAAATTTTAAAAAGTTACATACCTCCAAATTTGATATGTTGGACCATGAAAATTCGTAATGTCCTACCCGTATCCAGTTTACAGAAAAATTTGAACAGCGAAAAATGAAGAGCAAATAAAATCCAAACAGCAACAAGCCGTTTCAAAATTATTTTCCTTATATGCTCCTTATTTTAGGGAGATGTAGGGGCAATTATTTACGTGCTGAAAATTCGCATCGACGTAAATATCCTCATCGTCGTCACCCATCATGGCAGACAATCCGAACACAGAGTGAGGGCATGTCGGATAATCCGTCACCGCCGACGCGCCAAAACGTGATCAATGATTTTTATGGCACGCATGAGGCTCGAAACATAGCTATTTTAGCCATGATAGCAATCGATCCTCATTTGAGTATTCGAGTAATCTCAGAACGGCTGGGGTTTCCCAGATCCACCGAGTGCACCGAGTATTAAGAGGTGCGAAACCCTACCCGTAGTGGCTACAATTTCACCAAGACACGTCTAATCCAGATCCGTTGCGAAGGATGGCGTTTTGTCGGTATACATTGAGACGAATCGATCGATTCAGAATTTTTTAGGTTCGTTATGTTCAGAGACGAATCCACATTCAACGACCGAGGTCAGTTAAATCTATGGAACTTCCGGTATTGGTCTGATCAGAATCCACATTGAGTAAAACAGATCGGTCACCAGCATCGGTGGAGTTTGAATATTTGGTGTGGCATTATTAGCGGGCAAATAACAGGTCCCCGCTTCTTCCAAGGAAGTGTAACCCCCGTCCATTATCTTGATTTTCTGCAAAATGTATTGCCTATTTTGCTAGAAGATCTTGATTTAAGTACACGTCAACATTTGTGGCATCAACAAGACGATGCACCCGCTCACTGGGCTCATGTTATTGGAAATCATCTGAATGCAACATTCGGTCGACGGTGGATTCAAGACGCTGTCTACCGTCAAAAGCTCCAACAATCCAGGAGAATATGAGGGAGCAGATATGAACTGTCTGCCGTTCAATCCCGAGAGATGTTCTCTTACGAACAGTTGATGGTTTTGACAGGAGAGCTCAGGCATGATTAAGCATGCATGGTGGAATATTTAAACACGTCTAGGAAGGGTTTAGAGTACACTCACAATGAGAGTTTGGAATCTAAAAATACTGCGGAAGTGACGAGCCGCAGAGACCTCTCTCTCTCACTTAGGATGTTAAAGACTTTGCTTCCTCGTGGTACATCCTGAATAGCGCTAAAATAGTAAAAAATAGTTTTCTAACCTAAAAATTATGGATTTTATCAAAAAAAATTTCCTACAAAAGTAGTTGGTTTTGACCTGACAATTTTTTTGACCAAATTTCTATGGTGGAATATTTTTTGGCAGTTCGCAACCCGGTTAGAGTCAGCGCCACCTAGATCCCTGTGTTATCGATTTCAGAAAGATCTCTAACAATCGAATCCTTAATTATTTTTAGTCAACTCTGATTGCCTCACTCATTCATTAAGAATTAATGAGGCAACCAGACCTGACGATTTTTAACTTCTAAAGAAATCGTGAAAAAATATTGCCACAGCCTAATTGTCGCTTAAGATTTATCACGCTAAAGAAACATATGACCACGTACCATTAATTAATTAAAGATTCATACTTGACATTAAAATAGAGATCGTGAATTGATGTTGCTAGAGATGCGGTGGCGTAATTGGTAACGTACCAGGCTAGAATTCTGGAGTTCCCGGTTCGAACCCGGGCTGTGGCAATATTTTTTCACGATTTCTTTAGAAGTTAAAAATCGTCAGGTCTGATTGCCTCATTAATTCTTAATGAATGAGTGAGGCAATCAGAGTTGCCAAAAAAATAATAAAGGATTCGATTGTTAGAGATCTTTCTGAGATCGATAACACAGGGATCTAGGTGGTGCTGACTCTAACCGGGTTGCGAACTGCCGAAAAATATTCCATCATAGAAATTTGGTCATTAACATTGGCGCTTAAGATTTATCACTCAAAAGTTGTTGTATATGAAGGGGGACATCAGATGAGCATATTAACCCTTTGCACTCCGTTGTCGCCGTATTTGCGACATTAAAGCCTCTATGCCCTACTAGGCTGGAGTGCAAAGGGTTAATCTTTGGGTCCGGGGCCACTGCTGGGCCCATTGAGCCTCAACGTTAGTTTTTTTAATGGAACCTCCTGTTTTTTATTGCATTTTTTTACTTATCGTTAAAAAATAAGTAAGTTTTACTCCGAGTCATTTTTCGTTTCTCGTCTTCGAACAGGCCCAAATCGTTGTTCGAAGTTTTTCCGTGGAAAGAGTTGCATACGTCATCTTTGCGAAAAAAATAAAAACCTAACACCTCAATTAAGAAGTGGACTTGACTAACAAATTTAAATGAAATCAGCCCTTTTCAGGGCTACATGTTCTAAAACTTAGAATTTTTAGGGCTACATATTCTAAAACTTAGAATATCGGTTTGGGCCAGTTCAAAAACGATAAACGAAAAATTAGTAGGTGTAAAACTCACACATTTTTCAACGAGAAATAAAAAATCGGGGGTTCCAATAAAAAGACAAAAGTTGGTCCTCAATGAGCCCAGTAGTGGTCCCGGATTAAAAAACTGATATGCTCATCTGATGTCGTCTTTCATATACAACAATTTTTTATTCCGAAACATTTTTCAATTCAATTCTTAGTTTTTTATATATCTGAGTATATTTTAAAAAATGGCGCACCCTGTATATATATACATTGATGTAGATATATGTACGCCATAACAAAACGATCCAAAAGTAAATCCATAATCAAATGAATGACTAAAAAAAATTATTTGAGAAAAAGTTTTGCGAATGAAAAAAAAAAAAAAAATAGAAAAATATACTCACATCGCTGTGTCTTCTGACGCCGTCCATACTACGCTCCGAGCACATGCTACTCGTCTCGCTGTCATCACTTTGATCCCCCTTGCCCCTCGACGTTCTATGATAATAATCTATCGTGTCGAAGGTCAGTGCATCGGCCAGCGCAGACTCTGCCTCCAACGACTGTTGCAACATTTTTTGTGCCATCACCGGCCTAGACGAGGGTGGCCGGTCGTTTGGGGTCATGTATCTCCCTCTGGTCGCGTGGAACATTTGTGAACCGTATGAAGTTGCGTTATTCTTTGTTATTGTAAAATTTTATGTAAAATTTCTAAATTAATATTGAACAATAATTAACTCAGTTTTAATGGTTTTTGTAGATTAAAGAACGAAAACATTTTTTTTTGCACACAATTCTTATAAAATCGACAATAATCCACATGTCATTGATTCGCGCGCGCGTGCGTGTATGTATGTATGTTCTGGCACTGTAAAATTGAAACGTCTATAACTCGAGAACGGTCCGAGCTACAGCGCTCCCGTTTCGCACAGATGTTAATCTGTACAATCTAATTTGTCACTGAAAGTTTTGTTGAAATTACTAAAAAATTACAAATTTTACAGCACTTTAAAATTTTCAAAAAATGTCTGTTAACGCTCTAAATTCCGGAAATTTTAAGATATCCAGCTAATTTTTTAAATACAAATAGAGTAACATAAAAGGATAGTTCGTATTGAATTCAGGAAATAACGGTCAAACGGTTCAGATTTTATCAATTTTGGAATCTTTGAAAAAATCATCAAAACGCTCTAATTTTTACAAGATTCAAGATATCTTGCTGATTTTTTTTTATTAGAGTATTATAAAAGTTAAGTTGGTATAAAATTTGGACACAATCGATCAAACGGTTCGGATATTGAATAATTTAGAGTCTTTCGAAAATTTAGAAAACAAGCTGCAAATTGAAACTTGCAAATTGCTTCCTTGAGAGTCCGCACGATGCTCGAAGCTTTCTCTATGAGGAAGCCAAAATTAAGAAAGATAAGCCCTCATCGGAGACTTTGAGCATCTTACGGAATCTCGAGAAAGCGATTTGCAAGTTGTTTTATACGAGGGTGGATCAATAACTCAGTGACTTTTTGAATTTACCACGTTGTAACTTGAAAAGCAGCACTGTTCCCGTCAACTGCCATCTGTCGACAGACTGCTGTAACATTTTTAGCAAACTACGTCATTTAGTTTGTGTTTGACAGCCATTGAAAGCAGACAACCGAGTGAATTTTTTGCGAAAATGGAAAAAAGTGTATTTCATGTGCTCAGCAAACATTATTTTTTGCGGAAAAAAAACCATCACTCAAACCAAGAGTAAGTTTGATAAATAAAGGGTGATTTTTTTGAGGTTAGGATTTTCATGCATTAGTATTTGACAGATCACGCGGGATTTCAGACAAGGTGTCAAAGAGAAAGATGCTCAGTATGCTTTGACATTTCATAATGAATAGACTTACTAACGAGCAACGCTTGCAAATAATTGAATTTTATTACAAAAATCAGTGTTCGGTTCGAAAAGTGTTTCGCGATTTACGTCCGATTTATGGTCTACATAATCGACCAAGTGAGCAAACAATTAATGCGATTGTGACCAAGTTTCGCACTCAGTTTACTTTATTGGACATTAAACCAACCACACGAATGCGTACAGTGCGTACAGAAGAGAATATTGCGTCTGTTTCTGAGAGTGTTGCTGAAGACCGTGAAATGTCGATTCGTCGCCGTTCGCAGCAATTGGGTTTGTGTTATTCGACGACATGGAAGATTTTACGCAAAGATCTTGGTGTAAAACCGTATAAAATACAGCTCCTGCAACAACTGAAGCCGAACGATCTGCCACAACGTCGAATTTTCAGTGAATGGGCCCTAGAAAAGTTGGCAGAAAATCCGCTTTTTTATCGACAAATTTTGTTCAGCGATGAGGCTCATTTCTGGTTGAATGGCTACGTAAATAAGCAAAATTGCCGCATTTGGAGTGAAGAGCAACCAGAAGCCGTTCAAGAACTGCCCATGCATCCCGAAAAATGCACTGTTTGGTGTGGTTTGTACGCTGGTGGAATCATTGGACCGTATTTTTTCAAAGATGCTGTTGGACGCAACGTTACGGTGAATGGCGATCGCTATCGTTCGATGCTAACAAACTTTTTGTTGCCAAAAATGGAAGAACTGAACTTAGTTGACATGTGGTTTCAACAAGATGGCGCTACATGCCACACAGCTCGCGATTCTATGGCCATTTTGAGCGAAAACTTCGGAGAACAATTCATCTCAAGAAATGGCCCGGTAAGTTGGCCACCAAGATCATGCGATTTGACGCCTTTAGACTATTTTTTGTGGGGCTACGTCAAGTCTAAAGTCTACAGAAATAAGCCAGCAACTATTCCAGTTTTGGAAGACAACATTTCCGAAGAAATTCGGGCTATTCCGGCCGAAATGCTCGAAAAAGTTGCCCAAAATTGGACTTTCCGAATGGACCACCTAAGACGCAGCCGCGGTCAACATTTAAATGAAATTATCTTCAAAAAGTAAATGTCATGGACCAATCTAACGTTTCAAATAAAGAACCGATGAGATTTTGCAAATTTTATGCGTTTTTTTTTTTTAAAAAGTTCTCAAGCTCTTAAAAAATCACCCTTTACTATAGGGACTTTGCACCAATTTCAATCAATTTCAATGGTAAAGGAAAGGCTTACTGAATTTAGTTTTGGTCGCACAAGCACAAGTGACGCAGACATTCTGGACGCCCATATGGGGTGACTACACCCAAAACAATTGAAAAAATCCACTGTTGGTCAATCGGAGATCATAGAAGCCATAGACATATGACATGACTCGGTGGTTTCGATTTCGAAAGATCATTTGGGTATGCGAAAGCTATCCACAAGATGGGTGCCGCGTTGTTCACACTTGACCACAAACGCAATCGTATGACAACTTGGAAGGAGTGTTTGACGTTGTTCAACCGCAATCCCGACGAGTTTTGGTGCCGTTTCACAACCGTGGACGAAACATGGATCCACCACAACATACCGGAGCCAAGGTGGGTCTGTCGGCCAACAAGCTCATGGCGACAGTTTTTTTTGGGATGCACGCGGTATAATACCACACCGATTACAGTCAAAAGGGAAAAACAATCAACGGCGAACATTATGCTAGCTTATTGGACTGGTTCAACGTCGATTTGAAGAAAACACGACCGCATTTGGCCAAAAAGAAAGTGCTTTTCCACCGAGACAATGCACGGGTGTACACGTGCGTAGTCGCCATAGCAAAATTTCATGAATTAGGATACGATTTGCTGTCTCATCCGCCATATTCTCCGAATATAGCCCCCGGTGTCTATTTCCTGTTTCCAAACCTGAAAATCTCGGCGGAAAGAGATTTGACTCCAATGATGAAATCATCGCTTAAACAAACGCCTATTTTGAGGACCTTGACAAATTTTATTATTTGGAAGGGATAAAAAAATTGGAAAAACGTTGGACAAAGTGTATCGAGTTCAAAGGAGACTATGTTGAGAAATAAAACGTTTTCTTTAGTCGAAAAAACTATCTTTCCTTCAAAAAGTCACTGAGTTATTGATCCACCCTCGTACACCAACGTAAAACTTTGGTTGGTTAAAATTACCGTATTTTTGAGGCAGAACTCATGACAAATCGTTGCGGACTTGGTTCCCGACTATTGCCTGTGCTACGAATTCCCTGACCCGATAAGCGACGCTGTCGAAGTACGAGGGACTCGCCATCGCGATTGTAAGTCGCATAGCTCAGCCTTGAGGACGGTGACCCTGAACGACTGCTCGCTAGTTACAAAAAAAATTTAATTAACAAACAACATCAAATTTAAAAATTGGTGTCTATCTTTGTCTTCGTCATGTGTTTTTTTTCATCTTACGTTGAGACTGTGAAACCCCGGCAACCCTGGTCCGCGTCCTCGGCGTTCTTTCAGTACTCGCCACCGAACCAATATCCGGTGACCTGTTCAGTCGAGCTGTGATAATAAATCAATGAGAAATTAACAATGATGTTGATCATTTTTTGTTAATTAATTAAACAATGCAATTAATTAATACATCTATTTATTTTAATGGCAAAAAATTGTTTTCGCAGTGATGTACCTTGTCTACTCTGCTCAGTCCCGTGATCGTTATCTTTCCAAGCAGCATATAAATCGTTTGGGTTGATCAACACATTTTGATTTTATTATTCATTTCATTTTAGAAATAATTTAATCTTGTTTTGCTTCTTTTTTACTTACGGGGCGTTGCTCGCATACGATTCATGTTAGCGTAGATCGTTCGTGCCTGTGCCCGTTTAGCCGCTTGAAGATCTATGGCGCTCGTGGATCTCGGCCCAGGAGTTATTCGACCTGTTTTTAGTTTCGCTTTATGAATTAATTCATTCTAATAATTAAACATTTTTAATCAACAATGTTTTTTCATGCTCTAATTTAATTGAAGCAACACTTTTGATTCTAAGGATTTTACAGACATCCATTGGAGTGGCGGGCGGGTGATGATTCCCATAGTGCATTAAACAGGACGATTCGACGAGGAAAATGAAAGTAATGTGCCAGGGATAAAAACATCATTGGTCGTCAGACATTTTTTTTTCTTATTTACGACTTAATGCAATTTTTTTTCTTTAAGATTTACAGTGATTGTCAGTGGTCTGTCTCTGAAGTATAGGTATTCCAGACTGACGGTAAGAACGTGGAAGAGACGGTGTCCGTTTAAGGGGCCCGTGGGGCGGGCTCTGATTCGGTTGTAAATTTTCTGTACTGCCTGTATCGTATTGGTTTTGTTAGTACAGTTTCGAGTGGTTTCGATTTTTTTCTCGTGCAGCATGGAAATAGAAAAAGAACGAGATGGAGAATATTTTTTTTCATGAGAAACGTTGCATATTGTGAGAATTCATTATAATTGCAGTTTTAAATTAGAAAGAATGAAATCGATGTATCGTTAACTTACGAGGCACGGATTTGAATTAATTTCAATTAAATTGCATTGACGTTAGTCAAGTTGAATTACTTTAACTAAATGCATTAATAAATTCATTAAATTATTGATTAATTTGCATTAATATAAATTAATTAGTTAAGTATTAGTTTCTTCCCAATTAATTAATTACTCAAGTGACTATTATTTGAGAATGTAATCAATCAGGCTCAATTCATTGACTGATTGCAATCAGATGTCGAATGGGAAATGAATTATTAATTAATTGATTCATTATTTGTTGGTCATTTTCTTCTATTGATTAGATAGTTCATTTAAAAGTAATTCGTCATATTTTCGATTAAATTTGGAATTACATCTGGTCCGATTACTTATCGGGGTCAATAAATATTATAAACATTATTTCTTAAATTATTATAAGCGTTAATGAATATGTTTTTGTCAATGTTTTTTAATCTTGAAAAGTATATCGAAGGGACAAACACCGACCTGTTCCGCTAATTCCAGGTCTCGAGGCACGTGGACTTATATTTGAGGTTCTTGCGACCACATTTAGACTGTTCATACTGCCGCTGTTGCTCAGCGCCATTAGCGAACGCTTATATGTAGCGTCCAAACTGTTCAGTAGAACTTCGGCTTGTTCGGGAAAATGGTCCTTGAACGCCCAATAAGATCTGTTCACGTCGAAAAAATTTGATAAACAAAACAGTAACTTTAGCATATATATGTAAACACAAAAAAAACACTAATAATTAATTAATGGTTTTTTTTAAATTAAGAATATGGCAATTGACAAATATCAATGTTGATCGGGGTTTCTTGCTCACTTTCGCGCGTAGACACGGGCTTCCGAGTCGGAGTCAGCGACACCTTTCTTTATGGCTCCCTGAAGTACAGTTACGTGTTTCTGAAGTATCGAAGCCGGCCACGATTGCAATATAAGATTGATATACTCGCAGCTGGCTCGACGTATGTCCTTGCTCTTGTTACCCAGAGTGTCCGCTATTATTGGTATGAAACGACCGCCGTGAGTGTTTTGAAATATGAACCGCAACGCCACAGCACCTGCCGATGCGACAACCTGAAATTTTAAATAACGCTTGAACTCTCGAAAACGAAAAAAATAAAATAAACATCGATCGATGAATATTTGGAATGGAGGACAGTCGAATGACAAATCAGTCGTGGAATTTAAAGAACGAGCGATTTATGAGTTAGAAAAACAATAAGCAGTTGGGTTTAAATAGTAATATTCTTTAGTTCTAATAAAACTGGGCAATTAGTAAAGGACTTGAGGAAAATTGCATAAAAACAGGTATATGAAAATCAAACTGATTTTTTAAATACTGATTGGCATTTAATCAACGGCACATTTACGTATGAAAAACGACCCACTTGTGCAGTATGGACCGTTTGGGAACGAAAAATAAAAATATAAAAGTAAATCTACTTGTGCATTAAGGGGGGGAAGGGTTTGCACTTTTGAAAAATCGATTTTTTTTGTTGTCTTTTCTTATAGTTAAACATTTCAAGAATATAGTCTCAAAATTTGAAGTCGATCAAAGCAAAACTCTCGAAGTTATTGACTAGTTAGTCTCCTCTCGGAAAGACAGCGCGCACCTGGCGAGCAGGTATGTATGTATATAGTTTATTCGCTTGGGGATCGTTCTGGCCTATTGTTCTGTTTTGAAAATTTGCTATTTAGTAAAGACAGGTAACTAAAGCCGTAAATATATTTTTTATATGAATAAGAACCACTCACAAATAAATGTACCATTTGCGAATAAATTATATCTCGAAAATAATAATAATAATACATATTTCATAAAAACAAAGTTTTTTTGAAGGAAAAAAAGTACCCTATTCTGAAGTTAATTGTGATGACAGTTTTATTCAAATGGTGATACACATCGCCATTTGGATACCACTGTCGGCTGTTAATCTCACCTTGGCACTGTTCTGTATCAGGTTCATTAACGAAAGTAGAACGGTCTCCACGAAACTAGCGAATTTGTTCTTCAGATGTTGACTTAGAAAGGCTAAAGTTATGCACGCCTCCCTCACGACCTGCGATCTCAGATCCGTGCACGCACCCTCGAAAGGTCGCTGAGTACTCTTTAACGATTCCATGAAGTTCTCGTAGTTTGTCCCACCGGCTACTATTATTCCTCGAAGCTTTTTCAACTGGCAAGTATTTCCGAATTAAATGAATTATAAAATAAACGTTATTTTCTCTTCGAGATTTTAGCTTTTTTAAAACTTACACTCTCTGTTCGCTGCTTCCAGTCTTTTTTGTCATCACCTATCGTCTCTCTTATCTGTTTCATTTGCTCCTCGAGATCCTTTGCCGAGAACAACTTCACCGGGGGAACATCTTCGAAAGCGTTCAAAAATGACTCCTCGTCCACTGCACCGGCTTGGCCTGATTTTTTTTTGTTTTGGTTATAATCTTTATTGACAATTTCTATCAGGTAACCAAAAAAGAATTATTGTGTTAACAAAACTTACGTCGTTCAAAGTATACCAGGTGTACAAGTATAAAATGCGGATTTTTTCTCTAAAAAAACATGTTAAATTCGGAAGAATGATAAAAAGTGCTTTATTCAAAGTACGCTCCATCGCTTGTTATACATTTTTCCCATCCTTCGTGCAATTTGCGAATACCACGCCAGTAAAAATCTTCCCCTTTTGCTGCGAACCATCCATCGAGCCATTTTTTCACATCTTGGTACAAACCAAAGCGCTGCCCAGCAAGTGCGTGACTCATCGATGCAAACAAGTGGTAATCGGAAGGAGCCAAGTCTGGTGAGTAAGCCGCATGGGGTAGAACTTCCCAGCTGAGTGCTTCCAACGTGTCGCGAACCGGTTTTGCCGTATGTGATGGAGCATTGTCATGAAGACAAATGACTTTGTGTTGCCTCTTTCGGTATTCTGGCCTTTTTTCAAGCGGCAAACGGTTCAAATCGGTCAATTGTTGTTGGTAACGTTTAGTATTAACCATTTTCCCAGGTTTAAACAGCTCATAATAGATCACGCCCCTCTGGTCCCACCAAACACAGAGCATCGTCTTTCTGCCAAAGCGATTCGGTCTTGTGTCGATGTGGATGGTGCGCCTGGGTCTACCCATGATTTTTTACACTTGAGATTCTCAAAATAAATCCACTTTTCATGCCCTGTAATTATACGATGCAAAAACGACATCCTTTTGTACCGAGCGAGCAAAATGTCACATGTATTTTTGCGCTTTTCCATTTGCCTGTCGTTTTAACTCATGTGGTACCCATCTACTGGTCTTCTGAGTCTTTACCATCTCTCGTAGCCGATTGGAAGCAGCTTGTTGACTAACGCCCAATTGCTCGGCGAGTTGTTTTTGTGTTTGCGAATCATCTTCGTCCAACAATGCTTGCAATTCCACATCTTCGTATCTTTTTGGCGGCTTTCTACGTTCCTTATCTGCAACATCGAAGTCACCACCTTTGAAACGCCGAAACCATCATTCACACGTATCTTGCGATGGAGCATATTCACCATAAGCTTCTCGAAGTAATCGATATGATTCAGCAGTAGTTTTCTTCAAATGAAAACAAAAAATTAATGCTGTCGGCGAATGCTCTTTGTTCGGTATAAATCTCGACATATTGAACACAACAACACAACACTATGCACACACTTTCCCAATTTATCACTCGTGCGCGTCAGACACTTGTTGATAACACAACAAAATGGCGCAGTGCCAAATCTTTGTAGCATAAACTGCCTTCGTGCGCCATCTGTTGTCTGAAATCCGCATTTCATACTTGTACACCTGGTAAATTAACCAAGTTTAAAATGTGAGAATGAAAATAAATTGTACCAAAGCTGCGACGAGCATGAATATGTGATAAATAATTTAATTAATTAATTAATAGGTAAATTATGTGCTAAGTTGCGTGCACAATAGGCGGCGGCCTTTCCAATCATTTGTATTTCTTTTAACGAATAAATATTTGCCAGTAAAGTCGGCTCGAGCGACCAAATCGAGTGAAGCGTTTATTCGGTGTTACAGCTCGCACAGTCGAATTACTTCAGCTGCTCAGTCGAATTATCTGATTCTGACTTGAACTTTAATTTTTATCTTTATTTTGTACCTGACGTCGGTTTCACGGAAGGGACTCGTTTGATGGACACTACCCTGCTAATCGTCGAGACTGTGTTACCGTGATGATCTGTCATGCAAGCAATTTAATGTGATTAATTAAAAATTATTATTATTATTATTAAATATCAGCGAAAATAATTTTTAAAGGATGTTTGGGACAAAACCGGATCCTGTTCGATCAAGTAAGAATTTAGCTGGTCTGTAAAAAAAAATTACCATGGACTTTTCACAAATTTGTTCAATATTATTAATCATCTAGTTTTTAAGTACCGTTTACTTGAAGTTATGTGTAAAGTTGGGAAACCGGCTCGCGGCCTTTCGCAATGTAGCAAATTCCTCCACCAGCTTGTAACTAAATTTGGAAATGATTGACCGTTTAGTTTTTCAGATTCATCGAACAAACGAAAGACTTTCAGCGCTAAACTTTTTTTAGCTGTCACGCGGCATATGCGTTCAGCGCAGGCTCCCATTTACCTCGTGCAAGCTTGACCCAAACAACTTTAAGTTTGACACTGTGATAGAAATAGGCTCGATGCGGAAATATAATTACCTGTACAATATAAAAAACAATACCTCTACTCCCTTTGTGAAATAAATACCTGGAGCAGTGGGAAGCGCTTTCGCAGGTCCAAACTGGCTTCTTTTTTGCAGAGCGCTAGTCGTTCTTCTTACCGGCGCGGACTTGATCTGTAATAACGATCCTTTCAATATACATTATGCTAAAATAATCAACGATATTCTGTGCGAATTTTAAGCAATCATTTTGTTATGTTATATATGATTTTTTGCAATCAGGTTGACATTTTTTTTTACTTACCGATCTGTCGGGTTCGTCGTCATCTTTACCAACTGCAACAGCCAAACAATAAACATTTACTAAGCAAACATGTTTATATACATTTTATGAATCTTAATTTTTTATAATTGAGGGTTTTTTTCATGCTTATACTTAATTCGGGATACAACCAAGGTGGCTTGTGGATGTCGCAATGACATCCACGAGCCCACGCACCCGGATGCTTAACGATGTTGTCCCTCTGGAGTATCCAGGTGCTGCTCGGATCCAGCAATTTTCTGTCGACGCTCAGATACTTGACAAGACCGCGATTGGAACACCCATGACCGTTCGTCGCGAGTACAGCCGAATCGTTCATCACAGTGCACTTTCATTTAATTACGTTTGTTGCGAGCTACATTGATAAACCCCTTTCCATTCAGTGAATTAACAAAACAAATGTATTGCAAAACAATAAAAATATTTTAATAAACCAAAATTTGTAATTTTGTAATTTTTACGCGTATTTTAAATTTTGATTCAAATACAAGATTTCGAGTTTTTCGCTTTATTGGAAATTTAATACAACCGCGAAATACATTCTTTTCAAATCAATAAGAAATTAAATGTGGAGAAGTTAAAAAACAATTCTCAATAAAATTAAATTTCAGTGATGTAACTCAAGTAAAACTCTGCTTTCGTTTTCGCTGTATAGCTACGCGTGATAGGTTCGTGAGTTCATTGAATGAATGAAGAAAGTGGGAAATTCTCATTATGCGCGTGGTTCCGCGATGATAAAAGCCTATGTGAGGATCGATGTATGGTGTACTGTAGTGAAATTATATAAAATATATCAACGCCTCTCGCGTTATTTATCGCGCATTATACATGTCTATAGTGTATTTCGAAAGAATGAATGGTGAAAGTGCACTCCCTCGTTGACCATTGTGCGATAGATTGTGCTTCTTGCCGCGTGTTTTACGAAGTGCATCAGTGGTCATATTGATTTTTTTATTTAGTCATATTAATTGATCATCTGTAATTTCAATTAGTTTTACTATTACATTTATAATCATTCGACTAAAAAATGTCTAGATACCAATTTTCATTGAAATGGAATCATTTTTTGTTTTTTTTTGTTGGCCTTATTGACCTTGCCATTTTTAACGTAGAAGCTTGACTTCGCATTCTCAATCGGCCACCTCAGACGCCCCCAGGTATCATTTCTCATTAAAACGTACGTCATTCTTATTATGTATACGTAGTAACATTCAGAGATATTTGGTATCAAATTTAGTGAATTTCCATAGACGCATTTAAATTTAATATAACATTACGTTTTTATATTCCCGATTGCCGAGGTTTACAAAAATAATCAGCTCATATCTGACAATCAGCTGGTGAACCAGTAAATAGCTCCTAATACACTGGCAAAATATTTTGAAAATTTCAGAAGTTACGATTATTTCTACTAGCTTAGAGGGGGTTGCGCATATAGTGATGTAACCTAAAAATTTTTACCAAGGTACGTTGAAAAGCCCATAAATAACCTTGTACTTGGTGAAGATATTAACTGTATCTGAATATTTACGTATTTAAAATTGAATTTTGGGATTCAATAATTGCCTATAGAACTTGGTAAAAAATATTCAATGTATATGAATTATTACGTTCTTCAATGTGAATTTTAAGACTGATAGAGTGACTATAGAAAGAAAGGGAAGCACTATCCAGTATAGTACTAAACTAGTTAAAAAGCCTATAAATAGCCCATAATAATTTTACAAAGAATGAAAAAAAAAGGTAATTTTTCTGATTTTTTGAGGGGTTGATAACGTTGTAAGCATAGCTTTGGTGAGATTACCATTTATAAATTTGGAGCCCATAATGAGCCAATAAAAGTATCCACGAGTTTCAGAAGAAAAGTTAGCGCTGAATGGCAAACTCATATTAAAATTTTAATAACTTAATTCTCTTCTATATACTCTTTTATTATATAATTTTTATAATATTTAAATTCTCTCGAAACAGAAATATTTATAGAGATATAAATCGCCTGTAAGAGTCACAACAACTTAAAACTTACGTGTTTTTTGGATTAACTTAAAATTTGCGAATGAATTTATAATTCGAGGGTGGTTTTACAAATAGGGGTGTAGCCTAAAATCTTTGATTCGGTCCATTCAAGAGCCTTGTGACGTGATGTTCTGCCATGCCACGTTATTATCTTAACTTCATTTCAATTTCGTTAATTTTCTAATTCGCGGTTATATTATTGTTTGAGAGTGATCGAGCATTCTGCTGCGCGTTGCTGGACTGCGCATGGCAGGCTAGCGTGGGCAACCCCTCGCTGTTGCTGCTTAGCGGCAGCACCTCACGGGAGCATGAACGTTTCAAATAAGCAGCTATCTTGAAAAAAGCTCTTGAACAGCTTAGTCCTCATCTCATGAAGCGTGCGTTTTTTAATTGGGCTCATCCAAAGTTCTCATTGTGCTACTCGGTCAAAGAACAGTGCACCATCGCGAACATCTGACTACAATTCACTGTGACAGCTTGGAAAAGTCTGCACATCCGTATATCAGCACCAAGAATAATCTCGTGTCGTGCTCTCGTCATCCGCGTCATCGCGTGGCCTTTGCACGACAGCTCAGCTCAACTTGTCTCACCAATTAATATAACCGTGTATGGTAAAGTACTGCTCATTATTCGATTTGTTATTTTTTTGTGCTCATGTACATTATATTTTTTACATATTTTCTTGTGTTTTGTGTATATAAAACGTCCACTGTATTTCACAGGTGGAGCAAATAAATGCAACAGTTTACTGATATCTGTGTAATACTATTAATTTATAATTCAATATATTGCATTCAACTACCACCTCAATACCTGAGTTCTCAAAAATTTGCAGAAACGCCTGGATAGTATCTTCGCCATCACAACACCATATGAGCGTGATGCCAAGACGTTGTCGGAGGTCATCACAGTGTCAGAGACTGACACTGTCTTCAGGGGTCTCGGCAATGTTGAACGGCTGTAGAACTGTGTTTTGGTGCATTACGTGGCGAAGACGCTGGACAGGCTGACACGTGAGGCATGAGAGACGTCCTTGGGATCGACCCAGGAATTCCCATCATTTCAAGAGTTCGAAACATCGCGAGTACGAGCTCTGGAGAGGATTGATGCGACACCCTGTCAATCCCGCACGAAGGCCAAAGCTTCAACTTCAAGGACTGCAGCCAGCTCATAGAAGGGGTCGGCTCAAGGTGAGATTGCTCATCAGGCATCTGCCCAGGGGGCATCTGAAAAGGTGCCACCACGAAGGGAATGAACAGCCAAGACATAAATCTATGACTGCTGCCACTCGCTTGACCATTTTGTGATGATGTGTCCGGAATTTCGGGAACGCAGCACCACTGAACGTCGAAAGGTGGTCGAGAAAAGCCGGTTCTGCTACAACTGTCTGGGGTGGCACAATGTGTCGTCGTGCCGCTCGACTCGGAGTGCAAGGAGTGTGGTGCCAAGTATCACACCAAGTTGCATCCGGAATTGTCATCATCCAACTCCAGGCAGTCAGCATCTGGAACGTCAGCTCAATCATCAGCTCATTGACAGGGTGGTGCAGTCGTCCACACTACGGGACAGCTCAACCAGGTTAGCTCAACAATACTCGCAACCGCATTAGCACTCATGAAGACATCAGTTCAGCTCATCAAGTTCGTCTGCTCGTGGATCCAGGATTGGAATTAACTTTCATCGCAGAAAACTTCTGCAGTCAGCTCAACCTAACACGTCAGCACGCCTTCATTCCGACCTTTGGTATTGGTGGCAAGATATCAGCTCAAACACGCGGCTCGGTTCAACTTACTCTTCATTCTCTGCACACAGCCGCTGTGGTCACCACAAACGCTCACATTCTTAAGACGTTGACGGTGATAATACCGTCGGTGGAAGTATCAGCTCAAACTTTGCCACACTCACCGGCTCAAATTGGCAGACTCAGAGTTTCTGCGTCTTGGGTCAGTCGACATCATCGAGGCTGATGTTTATAGACAGATTATGAAGCCGACCATCATCAAAAGTTCACCATCAATGCCGGTTGCTCAACTGTCAGTGTTTGGATGGCTAATGCTTGGACCATTCAACTCAGCGCAGCCGATAGTCGGTTCAGCTTATCATGCTCAAGTCCATCAGGAGAAGCAAGCGCTGCAAGAAGCTCTCACAAAGTTCAGGGTCTAGGAGGAACTACCAACCGACACCGACATCCTACTCATACCAGAAGAACAGGAGTGTGAATATCACTTCCGGTCGACGCTCAGCATCATGCTCTGCAATTACATAGGATTACTGCGCAACCAAGATACTTGGACTCACGTGGCTTCCACAGGAATACCAGTTCGTGTTCTCATCAAGGTTCAGCTCAACAAGCGTCTCATTTTCTCTGAAGTGGCTCAGATATTTAATCCACTCGGGTTCATCTTACCAGTTGTGATACGTATCAAAATGCTATTACAGGAGCTTTAGCTGCACAAGCTCAGTCGGGATGATCCACTGCCGTCCCTGGTCTCATGACGGTGGTTAGCAATCAGATAGGATCTCACTTGCCTGGCCAGGAACTCAATTCCTCTTTGGTTCAATTCATGGAGCTACTCAACAGTGGAATTCTATGGATTTTCAGACGCCTCTCAACTAGCCATGCCAGCAGTGATATACATCACTGTAAGCTTACCGTTTACAAGACCCAGATTGCACCACTTTAAAAGCTCACCATACCTCGGTTGGAACTCACGGCAGCGCTGCTCTTAGCAAAGGTCATCTCAGGGGTTCAAGCCACACTTAAATTGAACATTGCAGCTACTCATTGGATTAGCGACATGTTTCTGGCGTTTCCAATCCAGCGGACTATGCCTTAAGGGTCATAACTATAGAGCAGCTCCGTAGTTATTCATTTATGCTATCTCGCGCAGGCCTACCTTTAAGCGCGTTTAAAGCAAGATATAAAAAATTGCAATCGCGACCGCTTTATTCTTTACCAACGGAGTCTCCCCCCCCCCATCAGTCACCATCGACTGTGGGACTGATCCTCTTTGGAGTTATTTTATGTTTGTTGGAGAAGAGAGTTTAAGCTTCAAGACCTCAGTTTTTTATGAGAGCACTGATATGGAGTAACGCAGGCCGACATCGAACATACTACTGTGTTCAAAAAGTAAGGTGAATTTTTAATTTAAACTTCCCGCGTTAACCGAATCGGACAAATGAATTTGTTTTCAAGTTGGTAGGACTGTTAGTGACATCTGTGACAAATTACATGTCAATATCATCATTAAATTTTAGTTTACGCTTGGTTTTGTGAACAAAGAAAAGTGAATTTGGCGATTTTTACGATGTCGAATTTTGTTGAGCAAAGAAGTGCTATTAAATTTTGCTTGCGGAATGAAATTTCCGCCGCTGAAACGTTTCGAATGTTACAAAAGGCCTTCGGTGACGAGACTATGTCACAGAAAAATGTTTACAAGTGGTACAAAGACTTCAAAGAAGGGAGAACGTGTTGATGATTTGGAACGCTCTGGACGACCATCGACGTCAATTGATGAGCAACACATCAAGAAAATCAAGGAATTGGTGCTCGAAAATCGTCGATTAACAATTCGAGACCTTGCCGACATGCTTGCAATATCAATTGGATCAGTGCAAGCAATTTTGAAGGATAATTTGTGACTCAGAAGAGTCAAATCGCGTTTGGTGCCAAAATTCGCGTTTGGTTCTTCGTGAGTTTTTCGCCAAAAACTCCACTCATGTCCACAACCACCGTATTCGCCTGATTTAGCACCGTGTGACTTCTGGCTATTCCCAAAGCTCAAGAGACCACTCCGGGGAAATCGTTTTGAGTCGATTGAAGAGATCAAACGTGAATCGCTACGCGCATTGAAGGCTATACCTGAGGACGACTTTTTAGCATGCTTCAAAGATTGGAAAAAACGTTGGCATAAGTGTATTGTAGCTAGGGGGGATTATTTTGAGGGGGACGAAATCGATTTGGAAGAATAAATAAAAAATTTTAATTTTAAAACAAAATTCACCTTACTTTTTGAACACAGTAGTATGTATCAGCATACATTGCATGCCCCAGGCGTGAGCCGTAAAATGGGTCAAAATATTACCGAGCCACCCACCTACCTGCGACTTACCAGCATAGTGCTGCACCATTCCCTAAAACTCGACATATCACGGTCCGGTTAACCGGGCGCTCCATTAAGAAAGGATCTAGGAGCAATGAAACAAGGGTTCAACTGCCGTGTAGCACCCTGTAGTTGTACGAGTACGTTCAATCGACTCCATCACTGGATTTGAGGGATTTGAGACATTTGGGAATCAGTTAAATTCGCTGCCTGAGAACACTGAGGTGGAACAAGGAACGAGACACGAGACATGACATTTCACTACCCAACATACCACCAGGAAGTATCTAACAGGCAACATTCGAACTCCAATTGCGCGCCAGGCTTTCCGCGAGTAAATCGAACCAACTAATGGCGGAAGGACACGAGGATACCCGATTGGGTGCATGAGTGATAGTTGTGCGAATATTAAAATATACATACGTGCTACATTTACCACCTACAACGAGCTGCTACAAGAGTCCGGTGAAACTCAGTCCCCTTAATTATTCTATAAAATCTGAAATCCATTACCGGTTACTGCTGCTCTCTAATATGAATTAATTATTTGGTTTTTGGTTTAATTCAGAATATGAAATTTGTACTCCTGCCTGCCCGTAGGGCAAAAAGGGAATACATTTCACTAGCATGGCGCGAATATGCCACTTTTGTCCAATGTTCTCCGACTTGGCTAAAGACGTCTTAACAGAACTTGGTATACATATTTTGTGCATCGTAACCTTAATTTTTGTCCTAGATTGTATTTATTAAATGAGATTTCAGAAAGATAAAAGCGTTAAAAAAATCTATGAGAGACACCGTTGTATATTGGGTCTGGGAAAAAGTTCGTGGCGTTTTTTTAGTAAAATTCAACTGTTTTTCTTATAGTGTGAAAATAAATTTATTTAAACCAAATATGCTCCATTATTATCGACAATGTTTCGCCATTCTTCGGGTAGAGCCATGATGCCATCGGTGAAGAACTTCTGTGGTTTCTGGTTGAAAAACTGAATCAAGTGGTTGTCACAGGCTTCTTTTGAACGCAGCTCAATTCCATTGAGAGAGTTCTGCAGAGATCGGAATAAGTGATAGTCAGAGGGTGCTATGTCTGGACTATACGGTGGATACATCAAAACTTCCCAACCAAGCTCTCGCAATTTTCGACGGGTCATCAAAGAAGTGTGTGGTCGGGCGTTGTCATGATTTAAGACAATACCTTTCCTATTAATCAATTCGGGCCATTTTCTTACAATTCCTTGGCGTAATCTCTCTAGTTGTCCACAGTAGAGTTGAGAATCAATCGTCTGCCCAATTGAAAGTAGTTCATGGTGGACGATTCCCGTCCAGTCCCACCACACACACAGCATCACCTTTTTCGCCGTCTATCCTGGCTTCGCGAACGCCTGTGACGGCTCACCATCTCTTGTCCACGATCTTTGATGCTTCCGATTGTCGTACGTGATCCATTTTTCATCACAGGTTATAACACGTTTCAGAAATGGCTCGATTTCATTTCGTTTCAGCAGCGTATCGCAGATGTTATTCGGTCTATCATGTTTTTCGCGCTCAACTCATGAGAAACCCATATATCGAGCTTCTTTTTATACTCAGCTTTGTGTAAATGGATCAAAACAGTTTTGTGGTCAATGCCTAGTTCCATACCAATACCGACACTGCTGATAAGCTTATCTTGCTGGACTTTTTTAAAGAATTTCATCAGCTTTTTCAGTGATTGGACGACCAGAGCGTGACTCATCTTTCACATCAAAATTACCGGAACGAAGGCGAGCGAACCATTTCCGCGCAGCAGATTTTGATAAAGTACCTTTACCGTACACAGCACAAATATTTCACAAGCCTGCGCAGTGTTCTTCCCTTTGTCGTCATAATATTGCAAAATGTAGCGCAATTTTTCATTACTTTTCTCCATTTTCAAACGCAAACAACTTTCCAACCACTGCACCAATTTCGATGTTTATACACTCAAAGTAACGCTCGAAGTGTCACCTTTCCAATGAGCGTTTAGTGGTGTCGCTGCGATCTGTGTTTCCTGACTTATTTGTAATTGATGCCATCTATCGGGAAAAACGCCACGAACTTTTTCCCAGACCCAATATATTGAAATGCCACAGGATGGCTGTCATTCCTACTATATTCGTTCATCTGTACCTAACTTCAGAGAGCTTCCGGTGGAGGGAGAGAAAGAAAAGGTGGAATTGAGTCAATATTTGTATATATTGAAACGTTTCGCGTTTCCTCTGCTAACGATTTGTTATCGTATTCGCTTATTTTTCGATCGAGCGCGTCGTTTAAATTTCATGATTTTACTGAGTTTGAGCTCTGGACCGGGTCTTACGTTACTGGTCACTATTTGGAGGGTTTTTTGAAATTATTTCGAGATTTTTTTATTGATTCTCGGCATATGGTTTTATTTATCATCGTCTGGAGCTGAGATCCTTGCTCTGTTTACCTGAGGGTGGTGTGTTTGCTCATCATTGAACGTTTTTTGTTTTCGAAAAGTGAAATCTTCGATTTTTCTGTTGTTTTTCAATTCAATTTTTTTCACAATTTTTTTATTTTAAATTCACAAGCTAAGGTGGTCCTACCTCATGAAGCTCTAAACTCCACTTTCAAAATTTTATCTGCTTTGTTAGATGCGTGTTGTCGTTGAAACGCGGGATCTTAAAGCTACCTCCACGGATTTGTCCTGTGTTTGTTGTCTTTTCGTTTAAATTACGCTAAATTCACACATTGAGCTCGGTGCTGCTGTATGGAGCTTAACACTCAACTTACTCAGTTTATATCTTATGCGGTAAGGCTCATCTCAGAGATGCAAATATCTTAATTCTACGTAAACAGATTACTTCAGTTTTTTTTCTATGGGTGACTTAAAATTCACACGACAAGCCGGTGCTGTCGTGTGTAGATTTACACTAAATTTGCTAATTGTTTTTTTTTTGTAGGCGACTGTCCTAGTCGTTCGTCCTCATAACGCGCCTGTGCTAGTGGATAAGGTGAAGTCACACCTCCTGGTATCAAATTCATGATGATTTTCATGATTTTGATAATAGGTAAGAAATCCTCAAGTCTCTTGTTGCCCGGTGGACCATATTTGCTTCTGGCCAGTTGTCGCGTCTTGTGGCTGCTTGCTTTCAGATGGGGTTTTGCTCCAGTAAGCGTGGTCTAGATGCTAGACTTTCCTTTTTGGCTACACCTGTTTCCTTCTGTAATTGTGTGTCGGCCTCCTTTTATTCCTCATATCTTGTTTTCTGCTATGCCAACTGGAGATAAATTTGATTTCAGATTTTTGTTTTATAAAAGAGTTTCCTTTCGTTTTGTACAAAGGAGAGCTATTTACTTGTGAAGGATCGTCTTTGGAAAGACGTTCCGTTATAATATATTTTATTTAACAGCATGTACATTTAAATAAACTTGTACATCAGAGATGTTGTTAACAACTAGCAATTAATAAAAACGGAACGCAATTTTCTAATTACCTTTGTTGATTTAATTCTAAATACAAGACTGCAAAAATGATTGATTAAATAAAATGGAGTTATTAAAAAGGATTTATTTATTTTAGTTAAAAAAATATATTAAAATATATATTAATTATAAAATTATGTAGAAAGTCACATTGAACTAGCTTTAAAAAGTATAAAATCCAATGTCATTTTAGTTAACTTCATATTTAAATTATCTACAATAATTCATTTACTGCTGTCGCTACAGTCAAGAGATGTCTCCTGAATATTGTAACCGTTTTACATATCAAGAAACAGACTGTCGTTTGGAATCTAATTTGAAAGAAAAAATAAATACGATATGGACGTTTTCTAACACAGAAGATGTCTCTCGACTGTAGTGTCAGCAGTAAGTGAATTATCTCTCTCTCTCTCTCTCTATATAATGAAAAATAGGGTCAAATGGGGGTAATACGGGTCAAATGGTAATGTGGGTTAGTAGAGGGGAGGGTCAAGCCAGGGTTCTTCTAGGGGGGTTGGTGCGCTAAGCGCGCAGGGGGCTACGCCCCCTAGTTGTAATTTAAACATGAAGTTAACTAAAATGACATCAGAAGTTATTTTACCCTTTTTAGATTTATTTTTACAGGTTGTTTACATCTCGACTGTACACTACTGTTTACCCCACTGTCTTTTCTTTTCGCTTTACGTTGCGTATGGACTGATATTATTGTTCTTGTTCTCTTGTTATCTTTTCTCATTTTTCATGTATGACTCGATCTTATTGTTCTCGCTCTCTTGTTATCTGATATTTTCGAAATAATATTAAAAGCTCGCTACTTCGCGCTCATTTTGTAGTTGCAACCTAACATATAGGTTACAATATTAAGAACAATACTATAAAATTACCTACTTTCTCATTTACATCACCTACACTCAGCACGCTCTCCCGTTTTACCCTTATTGTATTTATTTCTTTCTTGTGATCCTTATTTATGCGCCATCATTATTGTCATTTAAAATCCTGACATTTGTACCATGTTGTTTCGATCGATCGTGTCCTCGATCGCCTGATCGAGTGTAGCTCGAGAATACGATAATAAATCCTAGTGATGCCCGAAGTTTTTGCCAGGTTTTGAGCCACGCGTGCCTCGCTTTTCGCAAGTTGCTTATCCGTTGCGGTAGTGTGTCCCTTTACTGAAGATTGCACGATGAAATCGGCATGGATGAGAGCATTTCGAAAGAATTTTACCAGGATGGTAATGTTAGGGCGATAAGAAGTCGTGCAAAGCCATCGCGTGACACGTATGACTTGTACGCGAGTGCAACTGCGTTATCGCGCATGCCGGACGCCCGGAAGAGTATAGCCCTTTAACGGGACTACCTGCGGTTAACGGGTACTACGAAGAGTCGGGGGTAAAATTCGTTCTCCAATTTCACGGCTGCTCTTGGCATGGATGTCCGCGACGTTATCGCGTAAATAGAAGCACGCAAATGAAATTCGGTGATATGATAGATGAGAGATACGAGCGTACCGTCTTATATTCGGGCGAATCCGATTGGAAGGGTATAAAGCTCTGAGCGAGATATAGGAATGCGATTATGACAGATTACTCGAAAATAACAACGAAATGTCGTTAACCACCACATGGTCGAGCAGATCCCTCTTGAACCACGCAGCGCAATCTTTGGCGATCGAACGAATAATTTTGTCAGTCAGTACCAGGTGTACAAGTATGAAATACGGATTTTTTTTCTAAAAAAACATGTTAAATTTGGAAGAATGATAAAAAGTGCTTTATTCGAAGTATGCTTCATCGCTTGTTATACATTTTTCCCATCTTTCGGGCAATTGGTGAATACCACGTCCGTAAAAATCTTCCCCTGTCGCTGCGAACAATTTTTTTACATCTTTGTACGAACCAAAGCGATGCTCAGCAAGTGCGTGACCCATCAATGCAAACAAGTGGTAATCGGAAGGAGCCAAGTCTGGGGAGTAAGCCGCATGGGGTAGAACTTCCCAGCTGAGTGCTTCCAACGTGTCGCGAACCGGTTTTGCCGTATGTGATGGAGCATTGTCACGAAGAAAAATGACTATGTGTTGCCTCTTTCGGTATCCTGGCCTTTTTTCAAGCAGCGAACGGTTCAAATCGGTCAATTCTTGTTAGTGACGTTTAGTGTTAACCGTTTCTGCAGGCTTTAACAGTTCATAATAGACCACGCCCCTCTGGTCCCACCAAACACAGAGCATCGTCTTTCTGCGAAAACAATTCGGTCTTGCGGTCGATGTGGATGGTATACCTGGGTCGACCCATGATTTTTTACGCTTGGGATTCTCAAAATACATCCGCTTTTCATCCCCTGTAACTATACGATGCAAAAACTGTCGTTTAACTCATGTGGTACCCATCTACTGGTTTTTTGAATCTTTCCCATCTCTCGTAGCCGATTGAAAGCAGCTTGTTGAGTAACGCCCAATTGCTCGGCGAGTCGTTTTTGTGTTTGTATATCATGTTCATCCAACAATGCAATTCCACATCTTCGTATTTTTTTTGCGGCTTTCCACGTTCCTTGTCTGCAACATCAAAGTCATTACTTTTGAAACGCCCAAACCATCGTTTATACGTATCTTGCGATAGAGCATATTCACCATAAGTTTCTCGAAGTAATCGGTATGATTGAGCAGCAGTTTTCTTGAAATGAAAACAAAAAATTAATGCTGTTCGCGAATGCTTTGTTCGGTATAAATTTCGACATATTGAACACAACAACAGAACACTATGCACACACTTTTTCAATTTATCAATCGTGCGCGTCTGACACTTGTTGATGACACAACAAAATTGCGCAGTGTCAAATCTTTATAGCACAAACTGTATTCGTGCGCCATCTGTTGTTTGAAATCCGCATTTCATACTTGTCCATCTGGTATGATGTCGCGACTAGGGAGCAGATACATTCTAAGGAAGTGTGCTCTCTGTACCCGTGGGTGTGTAGGACAGGAATGTTTCCCGTTGGGTATGCGCGATTGTACGTCGGTGGTGAGTGTTAAGAACTCGTAGGATCTGAAAACGATGTAAGTGCCGTCGAGGGTGAAGTGTGTCATAGTAGCACCGCGCGATTAGTATCTGCTCGTATGTAAGGGAAACTAATGTTCCCTCTGTGTAGAACATGTTGACAGACATGGATACATCCGCAAATCGCAGTACGCTGACGCAACTGAGCGGGTTTACAGTTATTGATTTATCATGGAATGCGAGTCAGATTGGACTGAGCATTAATGTGGTGAGCTTGAGTGTCGACTTTCATAAATATAAATGTCGATAATTGTCTGTAACATAGTTACACTCTTTAGCTTATTTTATTATTTCGAACGGCTATAAGAGCCGAGAGTATATGCGAAAACACCTGCGAAATTAGACTCGATACAAAAGCACCGAGGATTGCGGGCATGAGGCCATCGCACCTAGTATAAAAACTAGAGCTGTCACCGCTCCGTGGTGAGGGGAAGGCGGTGAGCGCGGCAGCGGCGAACCGCAAGTCTAAAGATGCGTTACATTTAAAATAGGCAGAGGGGACTGAGGCAAGGGGAAGCCTATAAAAGGTCGGTGCGGGGAGAGGGGAGCTCTCTTAGCGCCGATAACACCAGTGTAATAGTACAAGGCAATCAAGAAACGAAACATTCTGAAATTACGAGTTAATATAAAAAAATTGATCATCGATTATACTTTGTAAAAATTCGGGTTTCGATAAATAAAAATCGAGTCAGTGAAAAACGGAGATCGCAGAAAAAGGAGAGACAGGCGAGTCACATTGATAACATAACAAAATTCGCATCAGTTCAGTGAATATATTTAAGGAAATAGCTAAGCGAATAGAGTAAGTGCATAGAATTGATTAAATACGATTAAGCGAATAGGTGTAAAGTGAACAGAATTAAGTAAATAGAGTTATGTAGAGAAAATCGATGAAATAGAATTAGATCAGAAATATTTAAAGAAAATAAAAGTAGGTCAGCTAGCATTTAAACAGGAAGGATGATCGAGAAGAGTATAAGCAAGTGAGAGTGCGAAAGAGAACGCCAGACGGTGACTCGTGTGTTAGATAGAGAGGAAAAGAGAGCAACGAGCGAAACATTGGTTCGACGAGCGAGATAGGCGAGTCTGGTGGTGTGTGTGCGTGTGTGTGTGTGCAACGAGCGTAACAACGAGCTCCATACCAGCGTCCGAAATCATAACAAGAATTTCAAGCCGAGAATACCGAGAATCTGTGTACACGAAATAAAATAAGAATTATAAAATAATCATCGAAATTACGAAATTTAACGCAGTGTACGGGATATCGGTAACCGGAAATTAAATAGTGACATTTTATCAAATTGTTTCTTTGTGAATAAAGCCTCACTCTCAACCACCACGAAGTCTACATTAATTAGTCCTATGATCGAGCCCGAATTCCCACGAAAAATGAAAATATTTGTTAACGATAAAAAATTACCGTTACATGTCATAGATGTATAATTTCGGATAAGAAATAGAAAATGAAACGATATGTGTATTTTTCCCAAACGATAAATGGATAATATAAATCGGTAGATACATGATTGGTTTGCGTTGGCAAACTACGCCGGATTTATAACCATTACCTTTTCTCGTGAGTTCACCTAAGTTTGACATACCTCTAACATCAATATACGTAACTCTATGAAATTGATTTAGTAATAAATAATTAAGAAAAATATTACAAAAATATGGACAAAATTTATTATGACTCCTCTGATCCTGCATCCTATATTCAAGCAGAAAATTCACCATGGCTCAAGACACAGGATTCGTATAACATACATCACCTCGTACGACGACGATTTTCCTTTCGTACGTACAACGTAAGTATCGACGCTTCTCGCCAACTAATATTGGATTTTACGGGATAAGCGAGAAAATATGCTATAAAATGAAATTTCGATCAAATTCTTTCGGGTTAAGCCGCGGAGAAGCATCTTTGTAAGTAACGAATCAGTCGAATTTGAATATCTGCCCGGATTAAATGTGAAAATGGATATCGTCGTTGACATACTTAGAACGCGACGTAAAGACTCAGAATTTATTCCGACGGAAATTGCCGTGGTAGCGGTAATTAGACTGTACTTTGCTCACTGGAACGTCGTACTACCGTATCACTTTCGCAAATTGCCACAGAGTTCGAGGAGTCAGAATGATTTTCTCTCGACATTTTTTCACGCTCTTCAGTGGTACGGGGACGATGTGGACTGCAAGCAAGTATACGCTAAGTTGCGTGCAATTTCGTAAAAATCAAGACGTTTCTAGACACGTGGGCACGAAAAGGCTATACTTCTTTGTGATATTACGAGTCGTGAAATTTCCAACCTGGATGATGAGAAGGGCGCACCATCGTACACATTTATGCCGAAATCATCCCGAAAATGCTTTAGACACGCTATGATAAACGATACATCGTCTTTGCATTGTGCAAGGCGGCAGGCTTTCCAAATAAAACTAAAGGAGAATCGTACAAGGATGTTTGGTCAGCCGACGAGGAAAAGATACTAAGAAAGTGATGAAATGCTTACCGTACAGCCATGATACCATCGATAATGGTGTAAAATAAATTTTGCCTATACACGCCTTCCAAAGCGTGTGGGATATCATTAAATCATTAACTATGGGGTCAGTATGAATACTAGACAAATCTACGAGAGTCTGCAGTACCTACCGCTTTCAACCGTTGTAGTCTACCCTGCTGACGAAATTCCTCGTGCATATTCGTTACCAGCCGGACTCGTTGTAATTACGTAAAACCACGACGAACTTGGATAACACTGGATCGTCATGTATTTTGACCATTATGGAAAAGAAATGTACTTTGATAGCTACGGTCTACCACTAATTATACAGCAGCGTCTTGCATAGCTACGAAGAAACTGCAAGTTCTACCTGTATGGCCTCAGCAACTATAGAGTAATACGTCGGATGTATGCGGACAATTTTGTATCGTATTCTTGCATATTATGGCGTGCGGATTTATCATGTCGCGATTTAATGATCTCTTTAGCAACAATGTAAAGAAAAACGATAAAATAGTGGGTGAATATTATAACGCTTTTATCTCTAGACAATCGGACAGTGGTAAAAATATATTGTATTTAACGGTGGAGAAATCTCCGAGCGTTATCTTCGAGTCCATGATACCCTCTAGCAGCATCGTTAGCGTTCGATATTTTTTAATCCTTCTATCAACTAGTTCTCTCGCACGCACACCTCACAAACTTATAACCCCATTACAACGCCGATACTCTGGGTGCGGCATTTCTGTGCAGAGTGGTGCACGTAGAAAATGACATGACGGTGCATAGCAAACTGAGGATATGTGGGGTTTTTATGTGGAACTGGGTAATAGATTGCGTGTAATTTTTATAACAGAGCGTAGTTGTAGGGGTATTGCGGTCGAGAAGCTGTGCATCGGTATGGCGTGCGCAGTGATTCAACACGGCCGGGCATCCCATTGTGAATTATTGTATTCTAAGCTCGGATGGCTTCTCCAAAGTGTTCTTGATAGACTTCGGGTATTCATTACACATACATTTGTGCCGTCTATATCATCCGGACCCACTCTGCGTGCATTGAGCGTGAAGTGTCGCCTACACGGTCTTGAGCAGGTGGATAATGTCGATCTGCTGCCTCTCCTCGAAGAGGTATGCAGTATCAACATAATGATGATCAGCCTGGTAATATCTCGGGACAACCATACACCCAGTGTGTAGTTAGTGAATGAGGATTGCGTGGATGTGGGGAGTTTCATAATCGAGGCCCTCGGTGCCGAAATAGACAACGGATATGATATCGGCGCCGGGGATGAGGGCTTTGACGAACCGGTCCTTCCAGACGCAGACGAAGTTTGAGAAGGGTAAATGTGTGTGTGTTCAAGATATAGGAGTTTGAAATCGTCGCCGAAGGTAACACGGAGATTTTATTAATTTTTTTTCAAGTATGTGTACGCGTTTGTTCCATTCCGCTCTTATCTCTACTCGTCGTATTTATCAGGGGACCCACATCACCCCACTTTACCCTCTCCATGTTACGGACGGTGTTCGAGAATCTTAATGTTCTGATGTTGTAGACTGTAATATATTGAAAGTGGGATGAGTACTGAGTCGTGACAGATAGAAAATAACAAGACAGATGATGTTGAAAGAAAAAAGGTCTATATCCACTTAAAATTTATAAACAAAAAAATATAAATAAAACTAAATACTGAATTTACTGGGTGAGCCGCCCGAACAATTATATTAATTGCGTGCCGTGTTAATAAAGTCCAGAGAGAGCGTGTTAGCAGCCCGAGCTGCGAAACACGCTACGAGGTGAGACGAATGAGGATGCACATATTTGAGTAATTACCGTATACACACTGAGGAAATTCGCTAAAATTATTAATGCGTCACCTTACCGGATGAAACTGAGTCCTGTTCAGCACGATTTCAGGCTGAGAAGATCCGAGTTGAGTTGAGAAAATATCCGAGACGAGTAGAAGCACCTGTTGCATGCTTGAGGTTTATAGAGAAACTGTAGAAATTGCAAGATGGCAACGCGTTTGAAAACTTCGTTGAACGACGCTATTGCCAACCGAGCGTGAGATCGTCGCCTCTCGCATGAGTTGAGTGTCCGTGCGATGCTGCCACCCGGCTGCACACATAGCCGCCGAGCGCAGCGAGACACCGACAGCGACGAGCTACCGCGTATCTACCATAGTCACAGCACACCAGCTTGTTTCTCAACAGACGTTCTTTAAGCAAAGTGGGTAGCGTAATTGAAAAGTGGACTAGCGGGGGTAGCCGCATGGTGGGGAATGAGTGGGGATAGGAGTGGGATGGAGCAAACGCGTATACATACGACTTACGTTAAAAAAAAATTGAAATCGCCCCATCCCTCCCGCCGAAACTAAATCCAGTGCACTGTTTGAGTTGGTTGTCGCCAAAATCTCAAAAATAGCTACTTCTTGTTTTTTTAACTCAATCATATCCGTAGAATGACTAGGGGCGATCCGATCTGACCACTCGGATAACCATATGCTCCATATGCTCAGCGGGTACAAACTATACAGTTTATGAAGGCGAAAGTGAAAATAAAAAATATTTTTAAATGTTCTTCCATCATTATATGTGATGCTGACTTTGTATACTCTTTATTTAGGTAAATTAGTATTCCTGACCCAGAAGTTTTTCTGTTGTTATGACACAAGTTTCGTAATAATCATACAATATTGAAATTTCATACCACATTTTCTACATAGAAAATTCGACAAATTCGTTCAAAAGCGAGATCCATTTGTGTATAAATGAGCATCGAAGATGATTGATACAATATACTTTCTTTATCAAAAGAAGGTGGAAGTGAATGATATAACTCGCTGAATTTGTGGGACAATTTTTGGCAATGAGTCATGATTCAATAAGATCGGTCAAACGTTAGGAATTAAACATTGATATAGGTAAAGCGTCTATTGGCGGTCAGTAAGATGGAAATTTGCAAATCACAACTCAGGGTGCGAACACGTGATCGCAATACAAGGTACAGGAAAGAGAGGCCTAATTCTAATGAGATGATTGCGAAACTTTAAACATATTGTATCAAATTGCTAGAACTAATTAATTAAAATTGATCTACCAACCAGATTACATGATTTTTTTTACCGAAGGCATTGTGAAAAACGTTCTGTCACTGCCCGGGCTCGAACCGTGAACTTCCAGAATTCTAACTGAAGAGTTGCCAACGTAGCTATTTTTTCAATTTTTTCCACTTTTTTCCACAGTTCCCTTAATAAAAAAGTCGTCGAATCTGGTTGGTTGATCAGTTTTAATTAATGAAATCTGGGATGTTAACCAATTTTAATTAATTGAGTTAAGCAATTCGATCCGATATAAATAAAGATTCGCAAATGTCGAAGTTGAGTTAGGCCTCTTTTTCCCGCGTTTTAAATCGCGATTCGCAAATTTCCATTTTATTGACCGCTAATAGACGCTTTACCGATATCAATGTAAAGATTTACACGTATGCTAGACCAGAACTACTATTGTTACGGATTTGGTATCATAAAAAGTATGAAAGTTTTCCATGTAAAGCCATATTCAGCAGTTTCTAACGCAAATAATCCGAAAATTGAGTATGATTTCGATCTTTGACAGCTTATTATTTTTCTCAGAGGATCTTTGATAGCGTCACCGAGAGAGAGACTTGTATTATGAAAATATTGAAAAACCATTACTTGCATGCCGAAAAAATTGTACTCGTAATATGATAATGTATGTATTAGGTGCGCAACTAAGTTCCCGCTGTTTTTTTTTATGAAAATGAAACTTTATTGTGAAAAAATGTTTACAAATGAATTATTGAAAATATTGCTCATCGCTAGCGACAACTTTGTCTCATCTTTTTGGCAGAGCTCGAATACCGTCACGGTAGAAGTGTTCGTCTTTTGAGGCTATCCACGAATCAAGCCATTTTGAGATGTCTTCATATGAGCTGAACTGCTGATTAGCCAGACCATGTGCCATCGAATGGAACAAGTAATAATCGGACGGCGCAATATCTGGGGAATATGGCGGGTGGGGTAGGACTTCCCATTTGAGCGTTTCTAAGTAGGTTTTGACGGGTTTGGCAACGTAAGGCCGAGCGTTGTCATGCTGTAGAATCACTTTTTCGTGCTTGTGCTCGTATTGTGGCCGCTTTTTGCGCAGTGCTCGGCTCAATCGCATCAATTGAGTTCGATACCGTTCCCCAGTGATGGTTTCGTTCGGTTTCAACAGCTCATAATAAATAACACCGCCCTGGTCCCACCAAATACACAGCAAAATCTTCGCGGCGTGAATATTCGGCCGAGCCCACGACGTAGAAGCATGACCGGGCAGTCTCCATGATTTTGTTCTCTTTGGGCTGCTGTAATGAATCCACCTTTCATAACCCGTAACGATGCGATGAAGAAAACGCTTCTTTTTTTGCCGCTGGAGCAGTTGTTCACAGGCGAAAAAACGACGTTCAACGTCTCTTGGCTTTAAATCATAAGGAACCCAAGTTCCTTGCTGTTGAATCATTCCCAACGCATGCAATCGCTTGGAAATGGCTTGGCGGGTAACTCTTAATACTGAAGCAAGCTTTTTTTGCGTTTGGCACGGATCCTCATCGAGCAATCCCTCCAATTCAGCGTCTTCAAAGGTTTTTGGCCTTCCTCCACGCGAACGGTCGTCAGCATCAAAATCACCGTCTTTGAAGTGACGGAACCAATCACGGCATGTTGTTTCACTTAGAGCAGCATCTCCGTAAACTTTTTGGAGTTCTCGATGCGCTTCAGCCGCCGTTTTCTTCGAATGAAAGAAGAAAAGCAACACTTCCCGCAAATGACGATTATTTGGCACAAAATCAGACATTTTCACACAACCAAAAGTATATGACGCAAGAACAAAATCACTAATGTGTCAAAGCGGTTTGTTTACCATATGTCTAAGCTTGGTTCATGACGTTTTGGTTATGTCCCAATCGACCAGCACTTACTACTGGAACCATCTCTTGAAAAACAGCGGGAACTTAGTTGCGCACCTAATATGTATTTACGTATGCATGAGATGACTTAATTTCATTATTTACGAACTGTATGTTTGTATTTTACGTATGCATGAGATGACTTAATTCCATTATTTACGAACTGTAAAATATTAAGACAAGACAAATTGTTATTTACATTAAAAATACAAACATAATATATGAAATGAATTGAACAGAGCAAATTTATTGTTATAATCCCACGATCGAGAACAAACTATTAACCCTTTGCACTCCAGCCTAGTAGGGCATAGAGGCTTTAATGTCGCAAATACGGCGACAACGGAGTGCAAAGGGTTAAGTTTTACACAAATTGTATAATCTTATACATGCTTGCGCACTACCGTTCTAGCCCAACGACTTAGAGCAGCTAATAAATCGGTTGTCTGGAATTGGTAGTGTTGCCATATGCATCCTAACTAATCGCTGACGTTAACTATAGAAATTTCAGAACTTACAGAAATCTAAACAAAAGGACGATCGTAACGCCTTTTCCTTAAGAGACTATTTACTGTAAGTAGCGAGTAATCTTGCTTAAACTTTTATAGACATGCTCCTCTATGCATTACTTGTAGCATACCAAAAATTCAGCAATATATCTAATAATCAATTACATGCTCATACTGCCTTAATTACGAAGAGTCCTATGGCCAATCGACAAAACTGAATTTATCTAGCAATACAGAAGCTAATTGAAAAAAAAGTAGCCTGGCGAGTTTGTGAAGCATCTCTTAACGAAGAACATCAGTCACGAAAAAATAAAATTGATATACGCTATACGTATATGCGGTTAAACTGTTTTAAAAAAAGAACCAGTTGTGATATTTTTGCGAACGTTGTCGTGAAATTTTTTGTAGAATTTAGCTGTCTCTTTAGCAACCGTTTTTTCTCACGATTTTTCTGTGGTAAGAACTCATATTTTACTCAAACCCCACCTACAAAAACATCGGTACCACTGAGGAACGTAATTTTTTAACATTAATTCCGATATAAGTAGTGCGTCTTTGTCCGATCTTTCTACCGATTCGACGAATGCAGTGCCTTACAAATGTTGAGTATTCGTCCAATGCGTGGTTGAATGAATCTGCGAATATATTGAAAGACATGTAACCTCACTCGAGACAGGGTGGAAAATAAACCAGACACATAGTTGTTATATTGAAGAAGCGGTTTATTCCACCTTCCATAGTTTGGCATACACAACAATATATAATTTGGAAAAATATGAAAGTCAAGAATAAATACAAAAATAGGTTAAATTTAGAAAAAATAAAAATGATATGAAAATAAATACACCAAAAAATCAGAGAATCAACAAACATATAAATAATTCAAGTGAAATGAATTTTGACTTTAAGACTTGAACAGCACACAATTATATTAATTGTGTGCTGGGTATGTGTGTGCGGTGAACGTGATGCAGCCAACGCTGCAGAGCACGCCACGGGATGAGAAAAAGAGTGCGTCGAGAGAAGTTGCAGTGAATAGATGAGAGCATTTGCAATTTGATTGCCTGAGTGCTGTGAGAGCGGAATGAGAAGCGTGACGCAGTCAGCACTGTGTAGCATGTTACAGAGACAGATTGAGGATGCACAAAAATGAGAGATATAAATTCACAGTGCTTTCCCAACAAGTTCAGTTGGGAGGAAAGCACAGTGAATTAGTAAGGACACACGCAATTATATTAATTGAGTGCGTAACGTGTGATGTGCAAACGTGGTGCAACCCATGCTGCAGAGCATGCCACAGGGTGAGACCTTTATGAGGATGCACCGATTGATTTCTTACTCCTCACCGACAGGGAATTACGCTAAATTATGTCTGGGAACGCTTACCGTTAATTTTGAGTCTTGGTGAGCACAGTGGTTGAGAAGGTCCGGTGGAAAAAGATGAAATTGCGAGAGTCCCGTGGATGCGTGCGCTGTCTTATGGTTGTCACGAAAAAGTGCCTGATTTTTCAATATGGCTGCGAGATACGAAATCGACGTTCGCGCTGGAGTCAAACGAGTGAGATAACATCGGCGAGACGCGCTGCGTCTCGCTAATCACCCGTTACCTTTTGCTGAGGTCAGCGGTCCCACGCTGACCGGCGGGACACGGAGCATCGGCGAGACGCGCTGCGCCCCGCTAATAAATTTGCATTTGTTATTGCGCGGTGCCTTCAACACTGCACTATTTCACCAGTTCAACTCCGGGGGTCGACCCTCGTAATAACACGGGCCCGTATTTAATATCCTAACAATTCCACTGTTTTATAACCTCAAAGTTTTAATATATAGTGATGTTAATTAAGTGTTAATGCTGTGTGCGCGCAGTTATTTATTTATATAATCCGCCCCTCACCAGACCAACTCCGATCCCTGGCCAGCACATTCTGACCTAAAATGGAGATAAATAAAAATTATTATTTCGTTGCGTCCCTCCTTTTAAACCCGGGACGTAACAGGAGTAATAACTTTTTGGCGGCAGCGGTGAGATACTGGTTTGGTGACAAACTGACGGTAAAGGTTAATGATCGGTGAAAAACATAAAATCAAATAAAATAAATAAATAAAAATTTTGATTATCTGCAAGTGATGGACTTTTACGATGTTAATTCGTCAAAAGGATCGTCCCTGATCATATAAAGGGTGATTTTTTAAGAGCTTGAGAACTTTTTTTTAAAAAAAAACGCATAAAATTTGCAAAATCTCATCGGTTCTTTATTTGAAACGTTAGATTGGTCCATGACATTTACTTTTTGAAGATAATTTCATTTAAATGTTGACCGCGGCTGCGTCTTAGGTGGTCCATTCGGAAAGTCCAATTTTGGGCAACTTTTTCGAGCATTTCGGCCGGAATAGCCCGAATTTCTTCGGAAATGTTGTCTTCCAAAACTGGAATAGTTGCTGGCTTATTTCTGTAGACTTTAGACTTGACGTAGCCCCACAAAAAATAGTCTAAAGGCGTCAAATCGCATGATCTTGGTGGCCAACTTACCGGGCCATTTCTTGAGATGAATTGTTCTCCGAAGTTTTCGCTCAAAATGGCCATAGAATCGCGAGCTGTGTGGCATGTAGCGCCATCTTGTTGAAACCACATGTCAACTAAGTTCAGTTCTTCCATTTTTGGCAACAAAAAGTTTGTTAGCATCGAACGATAGCGATCGCCATTCACCGTAACGTTGCGTCCAACAGCATCTTTGAAAAAATACGGTCCAATGATTCCACCAGCGTACAAACCACACCAAACAGTGCATTTTTCGGGATGCATGGGCAGTTCTTGAACGGCTTCTGGTTGCTCTTCACTCCAAATGCGGCAATTTTGCTTATTTACGTAGCCATTCAACCAGAAATGAGCCTCATCGCTGAACAAAATTTGTCGATAAAAAAGCGGATTTTCTGCCAACTTTTCTAGGGCCCATTCACTGAAAATTCGACGTTGTGGCAGATCGTTCGGCTTCAGTTGTTGCAGGAGCTGTATTTTATACGGTTTTACACCAAGATCTTTGCGTAAAATCTTCCATGTCGTCGAATAACACAAACCCAATTGCTGCGAACGGCGACGAATCGACATTTCACGGTCTTCAGCAACACTCTCAGAAACAGACGCAATATTCTCTTCTGTACGCACTGTACGCATTCGTGTGGTTGGTTTAATGTCCAATAAAGTAAACTGAGTGCGAAACTTGGTCACAATCGCATTAATTGTTTGCTCACTTGGTCGATTATGTAGACCATAAATCGGACGTAAATCGCGAAACACTTTTCGAACCGAACACTGATTTTTGTAATAAAATTCAATTATTTGCAAGCGTTGCTCGTTAGTAAGTCTATTCATTATGAAATGTCAAAGCATACTGAGCATCTTTCTCTTTGACACCTTGTCTGAAATCCCGCGTGATCTGTCAAATACTAATGCATGAAAATCCTAACCTCAAAAAAATCACCCTTTACATCATACGACACCGGCGAACCCTGAACGTTCACCCAACGGGCCTTCGATGGACTTCGAAGTGTTATGCCGGTACCGCGTAATTGGATAACTCGGTAATCGGTATAATATAAAAAAGTTATTATTTTGGGATCGTTTGCCGATTACCAGATGGAACTCGAGTAATTCGTGTGAACGTGAATTTATGTAAAATAGAAGTGTTTATTATAGGCAACGATAACTTTCCGTTGTCTAGTTAAAAGTCAATAAAGTATAATACAATAAATTGTGGTTTCGAGCCCGTACGAGGAACCAACCTGTCGTGTTTGAATCTACTAATAGAATGATTTCGGCAAAGGCTGTTATTCACCCTTTTGACGGAAATCGAGTCGAAATGAATTTCACAATCAACGTTGCTTGCAAATTCCAGCAAGTCGTAGCTCGAGCTCGTAGAGGTCATTGCTCGCAGCTCGTTGCTTACGTTTGCACATTTTTTCTACTTCGGTGAGTGGCCTCACGCGAGGAAGGAACAATGGCGAAATAATGAAATATTCGCGGAACAACATCTCTCCCCCCTTGAAGAAAATTATTTTTCTCAAAAACAAAAAAAAAATGTTCTTTACTTTGTTTCCCGTATATCATATACCAGATCTATAAATATGAAACCGGAAATTTTGTATAGAAAATACACGTTTATTGTATGAAAATGATAAAAAATATTTTATTCGAAGTATTGCCCATCGCTAGCTATACATTTTTCCCACCTGTCTGACAATTTGTGGATGGCACGCCAGAAAAATTGTTGCTCTTTTGAGGTAAACCAGTCATCGAGCCATTTTCGTACATTTTCGTAAGAAGTAAAGCGCTGCTCAGCAAGTGCGTGTTCCATCGATGCGAATAAGTAGTAATCGGACGGAGCCAAGTCTGGTGAGTAAGCCGCATGCGAAAGTATTTCCCAACTAAACGCCTCAATCGTTTCCTTGACCAGTTTTGCTGGGTTATGGTGCATTATCATGAAGCAAAATCACTTTGTATTGCCTTTTTTCACGCAAAGCTTGATTCAAATCGATCATTTGTTGTCAGAAATTTCTTTAAATATATGCGCGAAATGACGGGTGTCCTGTTCGAGCGTATACTTTTTTATTATCAGAGTGGCAGTCCGGGTATTCAGAGTACGGTTATAAAATCGAATTTCGCGAGGGTTTACCGCAAGCAGTAGACTACTCGAATGATACAAGACCTAAACTTGTGGTCATTGACGATCTAATGCGCGAGGCATCCAACAATACTGTGGTCGATCTTTTCACCAAGGGTAGCCATCATAAAAATCTTAGTTTCATTTTCATCACGCAAAATCTCTTCCATCAGGGTCACGGGCAGCGCGATATCTCCTTAAACGCTAATTATATCGTTGTCTTCAAAAATCCGCGAGATCGCGCGCAAATTCAGCACCTAGCCCGTCAGGTATGTCCCGAGAATCCGCGATTTTTGCAGGAGGTATATTTCGATGTAACAGCCGCACCGCACGGCTATCTATTATTCGACTTGAAACAATCGACGCCTGATAATTGTCGATTTCGCGCCTGTATATTTCCCGATGACCAATATCATTACGTTTACGTGCCTCAAAAAGCAATAAAAGTTCGCGATGCGTCGCGCGATGCACCAGTAATGCGCTTGTAATGGCGTTGCACGGACCTCTCAATAAAAAGCAAATAATTATATTGCAAGCGCTGTGTTATCTGAAGCAAGAGCAACGACGTGCAATTTTGCGCAAAGCAGATGTAACGCTCGTACGCTGTATATGCAAGTGTGCTCTAAACGTTTTACAGGGAAACGTGAGTCTGAACAACGTGCAAAAGAATCATCTTCGGAGGCACGCGACAATTCTTCGACGACTAGCCGCCAAAAGGGGAAATTGGAGCGGTAAGAGGAAGATCATCGTCGAGCACTGTGTCGGATTTCTCAAGTTGCTTCTTGTGCCTATCTTGGCCTACACGAGACATGGAATATGCCAGAAAGATGGTACTTATTCCTCATGATAACATACATCGTCTCGCTGGACTCGCCACTACTGCTGCTACTACTACTACTACTACTACTACTAGTGCAGACCCGTTGCCTTCCGTACAGACTACCGGTACGCCATTATCGCGCCTCGACTGTGAGCTGAGTGAAATTCTAAACTCTCATTCGTACAAGAGCGAAAGAGAGAAATGAATAGCGTACCAGCAGGTTTTACAGCGTTATCTTCACATGGTCGAGTACGATAATGCAGTACCGAATATTTCATCAAAACGAAAAATAGCAATACTCGATAGCCACGAGAATAAATTCGACGACGTTTTAATGAACAAAGTTAAATCTCGACTCAATGACACACTTATTATCGATAGCGTACCAAAAAAATTTAAATCTAAAGCAATATCGTTGCTTCGCAATTTGCATCCCAGCACCGTTGGTAAAAAAATGACATGGGATCGTAACGGTGTTGTTTCCATAGACGGCAGAAGAATTTCAAATTCCAATATCGTTGATTTTGTTAACGATGCTATGCGAGCTAGAAAACGCGACAAACCCATCGGACGATCTCACTTTGCCAAACTCCTGCGAGCGATACAGATGCCACGCGAATTTATCGGCAATCCCGAGTTACTACACGAGCCTACACCTACATCATCCTCGACACCACAGCGGCGTCTTATTTTACCGCGCGATAACGATAGTAGCAGCAGCAACAGCAGCAACAGTAGCAACAACAACAACAACGAGGCCGAGACCGCACACTCAAACAGAGATTTAATGCTCACGGCTGAAAACGACATCATCGAGGGGGAGGAAGGGGATGAAGAAGAGGACGAACAATTGCAAAACATCGCACAAGCAGAATATCGAACCCCCACACAGTTAGAAAAGAAAAAGAAAAAGAATCGATTTAGCTGATCTTCGCTCGATAGCCACGTACAACGATGGGTACGCATATCTGCTTGTTGTTATCGACGTGTTGAGAAAATACGCGTGGGTCGAGGCCTTGCGTGACAAAACGAGTGCAAGTGTGGCCCGCGGTCTCACACGCATACTCGCACGCGGTAACAATCGTCTCCCGCAGCAATTGCAAACTGATCGAGGCAAAGAATGTATCGGCACTCCATTTCAGCAAATTCGCAAGAAAAAGAATATCGATTTTCGCGCTGCTCGTAACCCTGATATAAAAGCCTCGATTGCCGAACGCTTTAATCGAACAATAAAAGAGCGAATGTGGAGCTACTTTACATACACGCGAAATAAGCGTTACATCGATGTTTTACAACATTTTTTGAATCCTTATAATCACACTAGACACAGCGGAACGCGTATTCCTCCGAGCGAAGTAACCCTCGAAAATGCCTCTATAGCCCGAGACAATTTAGCACGGCGTTACGAGCGTAACGCGAAAAAAATTAAAAAGCCTAAATACAGCGTCGGTGACTTGGTACGTATCAGTACAGCTAAAGCAGCTTTCGTGAAAGGATATGAGCGTGGTTGGAGTAACGAATTATTCAAGATTCAACGAAGATCAGTGAATCGAGAACCACTCGCATATATTTTACACGATCTGAATAACGAGACTATCGACGGTATTTTCTACGAGGCAGAATTATCACGAGTACGAGTGCCTCCGTCATCTGAGAAGACGAAAGAGAAGAAGAGGATAAAGAGGAAGAACGCTCGGAATCATCGTCCCTGATAAATATGAGCTCCAAGGATAGCTCTTTCTTTGCTCTTTCTTAAGTGATAAATCTAAATTCTTAATAAATGAGTGAGGCAAGCAGAGTTGACAAAAAATAATTAAAGATTCGATTGTAAGAGATCTTTCTGAGATCGATAACGCAGGGATCTAGGTGGCGCTGACTCTAACCGGGTTGCGAACTGCCAGATATTTTCCATCATACTTGGTCAATTACATGGTCGCTTAGATTTATCACTCTGAAGAAACATATGACCGCACACAAAATGATTAATTAATTAATCTACAAACAAAGGTGTACTACTTGACATTAATAAAAAAAAAAAAAAAATAGAGATCGTGAATTAATGTTGCTAGAGCCGCGGTGGCGTAATTGGTAACGTACCAGGCTAGAATTCTGGAATTCCCGGTTCGAACCCGGGCTGTGGCAATATTTTTTCACGATTTCTTTAGAAGTTAAAAAATCGTCAGGTCTGGTTGCCTCATTAATTCGTAATGAATGAGTGAGGCAAACAGAGTTGACAACAAATAATTAAAGATTCGATTGTAAGAGATCTTTCTGAGATCGATAACGCAGGGATCTAGGTGGCGCTGACTCTAACCGGGTTGCGAACTGCCAGATATTTTCCATCATACTTGGTCAATTACATTGTCGCTTAGATTTATCATTCTGAAGAAACATATGACCGCATACAAAATGATTAATTAATTAATCTACAAACAAAGGTTACCCATGATCTTTTACGCTTAGGATTCTCAAATTATATCCACTTTTCATCGCCAGTCACAATTCGATAGAGAAATGACTTTCTTTTGTACCTGGCGAGCAGCATTTCGCAAGTGGTTTTTCGGTTTTCCTGCTGTCTTTCATTCAGTTCATGTGGAACCCATTTTCCCATCTTCTGGATCGTTCCCATGGCTTTCAAACGTATGGAGACGGCTTCTTGTGTCACATTTAATTGATCCGCGAGTTGTTGTTGCGTTTGAGCGTCATCCTCATCCAACAATGCTTGCAATTCGCTGTCTTCAAACTTTTTCGGTGGTCTTCCACGTTCTTCGTTTTTCACGTCAAAATCGCCACTTTTGAATTTTTTAAACCACTCAAAGCACTATGATTTACCAAGAGCATGCTCACTGTAAGCTTCGACAAGCATTCGATGCGATTCTGCAGCAGTTTTCTTCAATTGGTAACAGAAAATCAATGCTGTCCGCAAATCGTAGTTTCCAGGCACAAAATTCGACATGTTCAACGCTATTACAAACTATGCTGTTGTATGAAACTTGTATTGTTGTGAGTTGAAAATCTTCGTCAGAGATGTCAACAAGGAAATGGCGCCAATGACGCGGTTTGACGGTAACTACATTGACAGCTAGGGCCATCTATGGGCAAATTCCGGTTTCATATTTATAGACCTGGTATACCGAGCAATATAATTTTCATAGTTTTTGACAATTTTGTTATATTTTGTTTTTCATTCATTGCCGATCTGGCCATCGCACTCAGTTGAGGGGGAGAGCTTCCCAGGCCCTGGCCCGCTCGGGTCGCAGTCGCTCCTGTGGCTGTTCTCGTCCGAGTGGCTCGAGATTAATATTCACCTCGGCTGCTGCCGGGGTCGCTGCCTCGGTTGCCCTTGTTGGTGTTCGGTTCCGTATGTACTGTAACGTGGCAGAATATTCGGGCTGCGTCCTTCTCGCTCGACGGCTACCAGCACGATCGCACAGGGCTGTAGGGGATCATTTTTATACGCTATTTAATTATTTTTTTATATATTTTTTTTGTTTTATTTTATATATACAGGGTGTCCGCCGGGAAGGTATACTACTTTGTTTGTTTATAATTTTTGATTAAATGAAAGAGAATGGATCTTATATTGATAAATGTTTTATTTGATGTCGGCAATTATGTATGGAATACAATATCAGATAAATGTCCGCCTCTGTTAGCCTCACAAATGGGAGCCCTTTTGAGCACATTTTTCATTACATTCTCACACATTTCACGCGGTATTTCATTAATTTCATCACGAATATTTTGTTTGAGTTGCTCAAGCGTTTCTGGTTTGTTTGAATAAGCCTTGCTTTTTAGATATCCCCACAAAAAGAAGTCCGGAGCAGTCAAATCAGGCGACCGTGGAGGCCAATCAACATCACCATTTTTTTAAATAACTTGTTGTGGAAAGAGGTCCCGCAGTAATTCAATTGTAATCCTGGCTGTATGCGATGTGGCACCGTCTTGTTGATACCACATGTTAATCAAGCCCAAAGCATGCAGTTGTGGCGTTAAAAAGTTTTCAATCATATCACGATATCGCTCCCCATTCACAGTTACCGTTACGCCGTTTTGATTTTCAAAGAAGTAAGGTCCAATGATTCCTCCTGACCAAATTGCACACCAGACTGTCACTTTTAATGGATGTAAAGGTGACTGATGAATAATTTGAGGGTTTTCCATTGCCCAGAACCGACTATTCTGTTTATTCACATATCCATTTAAATGAAAATGTGCCTCGTCACTCATTATGATTTTTTCATGAAAATAGGGGTTGTCATGGGCGAGCTGTAACATCCTATTGGCATATGTACGGCGGTGTAAATGGTCTTGTGGAAGAAGCTCTTGTGTCAACTGAATCTTAAATGGAAACAAATGCAAATCCTTGTGCAAAATTGTGGCCAAACTTGTTCTCTGAAGACCAAGCTCCTGAGCACGGCGTCGAATTGAGGTTGATGGATTGTTTTGAACACTTTCTTGAGCAGCAGTCATGTTTTCACCCGATCTTGCAGTACGTTGTGGCCCATGCTTAGGCCTATCACTTACAGACCCTCTTTCTTCGAAATCATTTACTACACGATAAATAGTGCGTTTTGTTGGCACGTTGTTTCTCCCAAAAATTTCACGTAACTTTCTCATCGTCACAGTAATCGATGATTGATTTTGATAAAATGTTTTAACGATTAAAACACGTTGGTTTATCGAATATTTTTCCATAATAAATTTGCCACGTGTCTACTTCACGACTGCCAAATATGAACTGTCAAGACTAACGTTTACCAAAATGGCGGCAAAACAAAGTAGTATACCTTCCCGGCGGACGTATATATATATATATATATATATATATATTACAACTTGTACGACCGGACGGAGGAGAGCACCGCATTTGCCGATGGCTGGCCTTTGGATTTGGCATCGACTTTTTGCATCGACAGACTGGTTACATCTTTATCTATGGGGAAATATTAGGGTCCCGCTGGATGTTAATAGATTAGCGATACGCCGCTATCTATTGTCGGCTGGCATGTTATAGCGACAATCCATCGGTAGTTTGGGGTTCACCGGCCGGACAGAGCTACACGTCCCGAGGATCGGTTGTTAATATTATGCGTCGTCCAGCTGAGGCGCTAGTCGCGGTAAACGTGCGACACAGTTTTCCCCAATTAACCGAGTTTGAGGGGATCATAGCTCACGGGCACGCGTGCCGGCAGGACCTCAGGGCTTTTTCCCAGGGGCTGTCGAGCGAGTAAGACGTAGCGTGCGTTGTTCTTTTGTCCCGCTGTACCGTCGCTATTGTTCGAGGAAATTGTCGAGGCGAAGGAGAGTAACGCTACCGGAGATAACTCTTAAGGAGTCAGCCTGCATAATATCGATACCTGCTGTCATACGATCTAGACAGGAGAACTGAGACTTTGAGGATATTCGAGTTTTGTTTCCCGGATTTCAAGGAACATCGCAGCACCATCGTCCCGGTGAGCTCTCTTCTCTTCCACGGTCTTTCGCCATTCTTTTATTATTTTGTCATTCAATTTGTGGACTATTCATTTATTCGAACTTGGTCATGCCTGCGACTCCTGTACATCTCGTGCAGAGTATGAATTTGTATCGGGAACTGCGGCGTCCGTAGCGTGTTACCTCGAGATCGTTCAACTGGTAGAAGCCAGGGAAAAGTCATTGTATTAATTAATTGGTTTCTGCTGACGGTTAAACCGTGCGCGAGTTCGGCCGTTATCCCGAAGTGTGATCGTTTGTGTGGGATTTGAACGGGATAGACCGCGTCACGGATTTTATCGAATTATGGGTTTTCGATTTACATGATTTTGTTTGAGTTTTCTTTCGTTTCGATTTAGAAGGTCGTGCGCGCGTTAGTACGTCGTCCCGTTGTGAATTTGATGTGAAAGGGACTAGTAAGTTATGGACGGCGTCGCGTATTATCCAAATTAATTGGCGTTTCTCGATAACTAAGTGATCTATTTATTTATTTATTATTGTTGGTCTTCATCTTATCTCAGCAGCGCGGAGAGCGTAATCGGCCGTCGTCCCGTATTTGATGCTTGGATTCGAGGGATTTGAACGGTCCGAGGCGTATCTTGCGTCGTTAAAGGCGCCGGTGTATTTTGCAATATTTCATTTTATTAATTAGTATTAATATTCTTCTTTCCTTGATTTACTTTATTCGTTGGGTCATGGGCATCGTGTATTGAGTTATTGACCGATCAGGGATTTATCGTTAGACAGAGTTCCCCTGTTTGAAAAAAAAAAAAAAAAAAATCATATTCGTTAGACTACTGCTTTTATTGAAACGATGGAGCGGTTGAACGTTTCGCGTACGTGACCTCCCGACGTCCCGTTGTTATTAGTTTTGGATGTACGTGGGATTAGCACGGGATAGGCCGTATCGCGGACTGTGCTTGGAGTCAACCTGTTATTTGACTTTGCCTGCGAACATTGTGCGAAATTCGCAACGAGCGTTATATGCTGTAGAACATCTGCAGGGTATGAGAGTGAGAGAGAGAGAACGGGATAACTAGTACCGCTGAATTAAAGAGTAAGACTGAGACATCGAACTAGGTTTAGAATATTGTTAAAAGAAAAACGATTATTGACTGATTTATTGACTGATTTTATTCATGGATTATTTATGACATATTTTAATTAATTGATTTTATTCGTATTTAACTTGGACTAATCTGTGACTTGACAGCCCGAACCACCCACTCTGCCTTGAACAGCTGTAGCTAGCCTGGGTTGAGTCTGGCCGAACATCTCGTTATTTTTCCTTCCGGCGCGTAAGCGCCTGGCGCCCATCTCGTGAGAGAAAATAAAAAGGAAGGAAAGATAGCTTGGGCCAGCTATAGGTAACGTGGTGCGTTCAGGCACAAATTTACGTTACAGTACCTATAACGTTTAAACAGAAGGAAGCCGACCAGGGCTATTGGTGCTATTGCACTCATCGAGTAGAGGTTAATTATGTGGGGATGCGTCCCGGTTCCTGTAATGTCGAAGGATTCTAGAGTCTTTTCCGCTTGATCGTCGAGTTTTTGCAGTTCCTTCAGATTTTGCAGTACACTTTCCAGTGTAATTACTTCTGTGGTCTGGGTAGGAGGCGTCTGGGCCTCTACTTCCCTCAAATTCAGATCGTATGGGAGAAGGTAATTTTTCTGGAAGATCTGCGATGTTTGCCCTGTTGTTTTCACGCTGAAAGTTGGGGCGGTTACGATACATTCGCCTATCAAAGCCAGCATTCCCATTTTACTCAGAATTTCGTGTTGAAGGGGTTTTTCGTTGCAAGTGATATCGACGGCCTCTGAGGTCGGCGTGACGTATATTCATCGCCCCGGCTGTTCCAGGGGGATGAGGAGGGTACGAATTAGCCGGATTTCTCGTTTAGCGCAGCTCTCGCCGTAGTCCTGGGTGATTTTGGCATAAATCAACACTTTGCAGGGGGTATCTTCCAGAAGCAGAATGGAAGGGTGGTTCGAAGGGCAAACGTATAATTTATTAATGGTCTTGCAATTTTGTAGATCTTCCTTAGACATTTGCAGATAATTGTGGCTTTCTGCATCGATTACCACTGGATTTCTCGTTGTTTCCAAGTAGTAGTATTTTCCATTACTCGCTTTCGTCGGTATAGAGTAGGTCCTCTGTATACTATACCGTTGTTGCCTGATCAATGGTAAGTCTAGCACGAGTACAACTGCGTCACCCTCGCTGTAGGCCTTTAGGTCGGCCAGTCGCATAAGTGCTGACGCTTGGCTGTGCTCTACAGCGACAGGGAAACTCGTGCCCAGCGGTAGGTGTGTCACAGCGCTCGCGAGGTAACGCGAGGTAAGCGTTCTCGGGGGCAGGGGTATTCCTACTGCGTTGTCTTCGGCTATCTTTGTTACCAAGTGCAACAATTCTCGAACATCGCCTAGTAAAGCAGCCACAGCTATGCTGATCGCGGTTAAGCTTTCGTCCAGGCGTTGGCGTCGCTCCACGCCGTACAGCTGGCTGTTGAGTGTGTGATTGATGCGCATAACCAGAGTCAGCAGGGCTTGCTCATTGGCCTGGATGTGGTGCGAGCTCTCGTTGAACATGCTCAGGGAGGTCCTTACCACTTGCACCTGTTTTTTCAGTCATCTCGGAGAGTCTGTTGCGAGGCTTGAATGTGGTTTATTTCCTCGTGCAACTTCTGCGCATCATCAGCATCCATGTTTCCGGTTATGGCTTTAATGATGCTTCCCAGTCCGTTGATCAGTCCTCTGCGCTCCCTAAGGGGGCGCGTACCAAGGAGCTCGAATATAGTCACCACTCCTATGTCGATTTTTCTTTGCATTCTGAAGACCAAGTCGGCAATGACGAAGCATAAATCATTTCCGTGAACGTCCTGGTTGCATGGTTCCAGTAGATGTTCCAGGTTTTTGCTTGCGTCGGTTTCTCGGTGCAATAATGCTGTGACATCTAACCTGACAGCCAGCCGCCAGGTGGATAAGACTACCGCGAGACTTCCGATGTCTTCGAAGTAGATGCCTGGGTTGCTATCGAAGGTGCTGATGCTGTTGTCTGGAGGGTGTAATGTAGTCTCCGTCGCTCCGCCGGTTGCAGAGATCAACCTGGAATAGGGATTGGAGACGTTCAAGCTCGTGTTTCCGTGCGATTGCTTAGTTAGCTAATTTCTTTCCCCAGATTTCTAGTCCCGGGACTTTGATAGTGCCCCGAGGCTCATTCTTCGCTAAGACTTTGAGCTACAATGTGTCTTATTCACCGCGTACGCATACCGCCACAGTCAAGAGTTGACTGGGAGCGGATGGAGGTGAGCTTCAGCCCTTCGGGCTAATAGCCGATCGCCCTTCTGGCTGAATTTTTCTGATAATAAAAATAAATCTCTTCTTCTTTTCTAGAGAACGAGGCGAGAACGTTTTGACAGAGCTCTGGGGCTCCTGGAGCTTTGGGTCTCGGAGGGTTTTCACAAGGGGTCCTTCAAGGACTATTTAGGGCTGGGGCGCGCCTCTTCCGGGAGCCCCGGTACGTCTCATGGGAGCTCTGCCCCGGCCATGACCTTGGATTCCGGGATATTGTATAATATCCACGGAAATAACAATTCTGAGAAATTTTCAAAATTTTTTCGCTTCCTTTCGTGCTCCGTTAATTAAATAAGGTTTCATTCTACCTTGTTTCTCTTATTGAAGTTCCTCACCTTGCGCTCTGCGGAGCTCCGATCCCATAATTACTTAGTTTTAATTAGGCTTAATGCTCTATAAAGAGCTTCAGGCGGTTAGCGAGTACCGCCTGCATTTTCCGTCCCTTCTGGACGATGTAATTGACGGGAGTCCTTGTCTCCACTATCTCATGGGGTCCCGTCCACTTCGGGGTAAGCTTGGCTGACCGCTCCCTGCGCACCGTCTAGTGACGGATGGGTACGCGTTCGCCGTTCCTGCACCTGCGCGCCGTGGTTGTACGTATTCTTCGACCGTCTTTTCACGCCGTCCAGGTTGTCTGGTGCTACAGTCCATGCGGCGCGTAATCGCTCGCGTAACTCGTGGACGTAGTCATCGTAGGCATAGGTGCTGCGGGGTTCCTGTTTCACGGCGGTCGGCAATTCAGCCTCGCGTCCGTACACTAATACATGGGGAGACAGTTCGGTTCCCGTATGTGGAGTGGTGTTGTACGGAAAAATCGCATACGGCAGCCACTCGACCCAATTTCCTTGATCTTAGTCTATGACATTTTTTAGGTATTCAGCGAGGGTGCGATGCGATCTTTCTAATGCGTCGTTCGATTCGGGATGGTAGGCCGTTGCTTGTATCTTCTTAATTCTCAACAATCGACACATCTCCTTGAAGGTCGAGCTGAGGAAGTTCGTACCCTGATTCGACAATATTGTTTCCGGCGTTCCGTAGCAGCAAATTAATTCTTCAACTAGTGCTCTTGCGGCTGTCGATGCCTCCTGATTCGGCAGTGGTATCGCCGCACTGTACTTCGTAAGCGCGTTCTGGATAGTAAGTATATATTTTTTTTCAGATGTGCTTTTAGGTAGCGGTCCTACGATATCGACCGCTACTATCTCAAATGACCTTGATAGGGTGTCTTACCACCAGCGGCACACGTTCCCTTTTCCTGATTTTGTTCTTTTGACAGGATTCGCAGGACGATATGTACTCTGCCAAATCCCTTCTTATGCCGGGCCAGTCGTACTTGGTCCGGATCCGATGTAGGGTACGCCGTATACCCTGATGCCCTCCGATGGGGGTGTCGTGGTATTCTCTAATTATGTTCTGGCGGTCATCGGCAGAGGGGTTGGCTACGCCACTGCGGCAGTCGCTATACTTCTTTGTAGCGCTGTCTTCGTTGGCGCTGCTGGAAGATTGCGGGCTACACCCCCCCCCCCCCCCCCGCTTCGCTTCGCTTCTTCAGCAGGCCTTTGCGGTGCTCTGTCCGCAGTTTCGCGACTCGGTGTGCCCACCGGTAGCTCCGCCGTTGGGTCGCTCTCTGTCTCGAGCGGCATTGCAGCGTTTGCATTTCGCGGCATTCCGCGCCTCGCGGGTCCGCTATGCTGTGCTGGGCTCGCTCTGTTTTTGTCAGTGATGCTCGCAGTCTTACCAGTGCTTTTCTCTATCAGCATGCGTCGTCTGCCCCTTCCCCGACTGCACGGCTTCGCGACGGGGCTGTGGGGATCAGTCGAGCGACCTGCGTGCACGCTGCGGTTCTCGCTATCCTTTTCTGTTGCATTGGTAGGCGCTGCTTCTCGCTCTGCCTCGTTGCTGGGCTGGCCCGTGGTATTCTCGGCTCTCTACTTTGTGCGGCTATCCGTACCCGGGCACGCTCCGTCCTCTTCTATCTCGTGAGCGAGCTCGACCACTCGCTCCAGCGAGCTACCACATCTATAATAGGTATTTTCGGCCCTCCGCTTTGTGCGGTCATTCATTGTGCCTACTTGCCCCGTAGTGCTGTCCTTTGCCGATCCACAGACTTCGTTCTTAGCTCTCGCTTGGGCTCTCCTAGTGAGGAATATTCGGCTTAGCGCATCTGCATTCGTGTTGCGCTTACCTGCCTTGTACTCTACATTAAACTCATGTTCCGCCAATTTTATTTTCCAACGCATTAGTCTCGAACCTGGGTCCTTTACTCCGAACAGCCAGGTGAGCGGTTGGTGGTCCGTTACTACCGTTAAACGAGTACCATAAATATATAGCATGGAATTGTGCGAGAGCCCAGACTATGGCGACTAGTTCGTTTTCCGTCGCTGTGTAATTCAGCTCAGCCTTCGACATGGTGCGGCTCGCGAAGCATATGGGCAAATCGTCCCAGATCTTGCCTTGTGAAAGGATAGCACCGGGCGCCCTGTCTGAGACGTCCGTTGTTACAACGAACCGCTTTTGGAAGTCTGGATATTGCAATATTGGTGCAGCGGTAAGCACCGTCTTCAGTTCCTCGTAGGCAGCATCTTTTACTGCGGTCCACTCGAATTTAACCCCTTTCTGGGTCAATACCGTGAGTGGTTTCGCGGTTTTCGAGAAATCTTTAATGAATGTCCGGTAATAACCAGCTAGTCCGAGGAAGGATTGTACTCCTTTTACGTCTGTCGGCACCGGAAATTTCCTTACCGCTTCCAGCTTCTTCGGATTAGCACGTACACTCTCTTCGGAGATGATGTGGCGAAGGTACTGCGTTTCTTTGCGCAGGAACTGACACTTGCTCGGTTGCACTGCTAATCTGGCTTCTCTTAGCCGCTACAGTACTTCTCGCAGCCTGTCATTGTGCTCCTTGAAAAATTTTCCGTGGATTACTATGTCATTTAGGTACACATAGCATTTAACTCCCTGTAGTCCAGCCAGCGCGGAGTTTATCAACCTCTGGAAAGTCGGTGGCGCGTTCTTGAGTTTGAATGGCCCTGTGGTGTAGAAAATGCGGTTTTTTCTTTGTCTTGCTACGCCATCGGGATTTGGTGAAATCCCGATGGCGTAGAAATTTACCATTTTGATTCCGAGGCTGAGGCTGCGTATATTTGAGGGCCTCTGCGTCTCCTCGAACTGCGTGCGTCTTGGGGGCTATGCGGGGAGCGGAATGTCCTCCAACCCTGCTCCTCCTAACCGTCGCTCGGCAATTTGCTCGCTTAAGGAGTGGATGAGCTCGTACTCGTCCGCACTTAACTCGTTTAGCGTATCCGACAAGTTCCGTCTTGCCGACGGTGTTTCAGCGTCCCTGAGTTCGCGATCGAGTTCGCGTTGGCCACGATCGTGCTCGCGCTGCAGCCTTTCGCACTGCCGTCGAGCTCTTTCCAATTCACGGTGGCTCCGGTCCACCGCCTCCAACCGATCTCGTACTCGTGAAGGTACCGACCGGGCTGCCGTACCGGTAGCTGCAGGGAAACCTACGCGATCTACGGTTCGCATGTTTTCCATTTCTCGCTCGACCATATCCTCGGTGATGTGCTCAGGCGTTCGTTCGCCAGTAGCCATGTTGAATATGTCATCGCTATCGATACTGTCGTGATTTCCGAACGACGCAACCCTAAGTGGGGTCACGCCAAACTGGGCTGTCAGACGGCTGCAAGGGCCTCCTGTCTGGCCGCGGGGATTCGTCCCGCCGGCGAGAGTTCTGATAACGCCCTGCGCGCTTCGTAAACGATGTCCCCTACAGCCGCAGCTAATCCGGCTGTGGAGTCTACCCCCGCGCCAGGCAACGTCGTGTTTAACGAGTTGCCCCTACGTCTTGATCGGGCTCCTCTAGATTCTTACATGTTGCTTACTTCGCGATGGGCTTTACTTTAATATTTCCAAAAAAATCTCACGAGAGATATGTATATATGTTGGAATATTTTCCCAATTTACGGATCGATTGGCTTTGAATTTACAAGGCTAAATATATATATAGTGTAACCGCCACTTACAGGAAGATGATCTTGCTGATGGTCCTCCGCATGGCGATGTACCTTGGGTGATGTTCCTTCGGTGCTGTAGACCTCCTGTCTCGTAGTTCCCCTCGAAGGTTGCTCCAGTTATCCTCTCTGGCACCGTTGACCCGTCTCTTGATGGTTCCTGGGCTCGTCTTCTGTGCGTCGGCAATGACTGCGCGACGGCTTCGTCACAAGTAGCCGCTTCGGGTACTTGGTTGCACACTGTGTGCGGTTTTCCGCGACTTGACGTGACACCGTCAATCGGGACTTTAAACGGTTGACCGAAATGCCACACCGCACCGACGTACACTTCGCGCCTTCGCGTTAGATGAGTCGGATTTTCACGAACTACACTGGCGTCTTTTGCACGAGTCGTAGTTGTCACTTCAAAGTCACTCTTATTACTTTGTCCAAACACTTTTTGTCCAAATAAATCACGTATTATTTAACCCTTTGCCCTCGAGAGGTGATTCTCGCTTACCATTTATTGGGTAAACGAGACACCTCCCGAGTGCAAAGGGTTAACTTCAGCAGATCCCACCGCTGCCACCAAATGTTATGCCGGTACTGCGTAATTGGATAACTCGGTAATCGGTATAATATTAAAAAGATATTATTTTGGAATCGTTTGCCGATTAGGGGATGGAACTCGAGTAATTCGTGTAAACGCGAATTTATGTAAAATAGAAGTGTTTATTATATGCAACAATAACTTTCCGTTGTCTAGTTAAAAGTCAATAAAGTATAACACAATGAATTGTGGTTTCGAGCCCGTTCGAGGAACCAACCTCTCGTGTTTGAATCTACTAATAGAATGATTTCGGCAAAGGCTGTTATTCACCCCTTTGACGGAAATCGAGTCGAATTTCACAATCAACGTTGCTTGCAAATTCCAGCAATTTGTAGCTCGAGCTCGTAGCGGTCATTGCTCGCAGCTCGTTGCTTATGTTTCCACATTTTTTCTACTTCGGTGAGTGGCCTCACTCGAAGAAGGAACAATGGCGAAATAATGAAATATTCGCGGCACAACAGAAGCTATCTCACCCGATGGGGCTTCTCCTCCGCGAGCGATTGACTTTTACGACGTTAATTCGTCAAAAGGATCGTCCCTGATCATAGACATCATACGACACCGGCAAACGCTGAACGCTCACCCAATGGGCCTTCGATGGACTTCTACGACGTTAATTTGTCAAACGGATCGTCCCCGATAATTAATATCATACTCCACCAAGCGTTCAGAAGAATCCAACACCATGAACTTCTCCTGCTACGAGAACTCCGGACTCTACCCACCGAAGAAGACAACCGAGGCACCGCATCCGTCTCGGCGGGGGAGGTGTTACGTCCGGAGGATTTTTATTTGGATTATCGTTATTGAATTTGTCATTTTTTCTTTCTTTAATTATTCTTGTCCTTTGTGTAAAGCGCGACCTTGTAGTGCTTATCACTGCTGCGAATAAACGCCTCAGGAGTACAGGATGAGCAAGTTGGTCATCGCTGCGAACCCCGTGTCTTGCACGAACAGCAAGCTATAGCTAAAGAACCAAAACAATAACAAAGACAAGTACGATAGGTAGGTAAACTCAGACTCCCAACCCGACATAACAAAACTCGCAACTCTATGCTAGGAAGGCCGAGACCAAAAACTCACCGCTGAAACACCCAACAGGGCGGAGCCTCGAGAGGCAAAGCACACGAATAGGTCACACGTTATAAAATGCGTTAGAGAAACATATCACCAGTAACAGGTCACCGTCCTATGATTATACAAAAGCCGACCGGTATATCTTACGAAAATACCATGGGAAGCCTCGTATTAGGACAAGCGAAAGCAGATAGACAGGCAGAATAAACCGCCTCGAAAAATCGCGTAACTACAAGCGCGAAAATCCCTACGCTAGCAAATTGAGTGTTAAGCTCCGTACGTACGAAACCAGATCGTCGTACGAATATTAAATTCAAACCCCATCAAAACTGGAAGCCATTCCACATATAGTTAAACGATACCACATACGCTCCAACCTAGGCCAATCCCTCCAAATTCCACACAACACAATAAAATCAATAAGTGCCTTAAGCACCATACAATTAAAGAATTACCCTCAAAACTAAGAAGACCGACGATGAAAGGGTAATGAAACGCGCGTCCACCACGGACACATGCAAAATCAATAAAACCCAGACTGAGATCTCTCCACAAACAAAAAAAAAGAGATACAAGTAAAACAAACAACAAGATAAGCACCAATTACAAATATTTTTGAACTAATCCGCCGATCCAGCCCAGAGCACGAACCTCTTTCGAGTTCTAAATCCCATTCCCAGTGGTATAGGAAAGGACCTTGCTCGGAAAAACAAACTACGCGATTTAGCCGTGCCATATCAACTAAAGGGTGTCCCAGCAGGAGCGCCGGATTTTAATTTGCTACCATTTTGTTAATACGAGTTGTACGGCGATTTTTTTTTTACATTTGTCACGTACAGACCACGCGATTTAAGAATATGGAGAAGTATTCAAACCAACAACGTTTAATTACTGTAAAAACACATTACAAAAATGGTGAAAGTTTTGCGAAAACAGTCCGCCAATTACGTCAAGTTTTTGGTCGCAATAATGCGCGAAATGAATCGACAGTGAGGCGTTTAATTACAAAATTTGAGACCAAATTTACGCTGATGGATCAGAAGATCATTGTTCGTCATCGTCCTTGTCGGTCACTCGAAAATATAGCCACAGTAACGGAATCTGTGGCCGAGAATCCAGGAACTTCCATTCGGCATCGTGGTCAACAATTAAACATTTCCAGTAGCACTATGCAACGAATTTAGGTAAAAGATCTGCATTTGCACGCGTACAAGGTTCAATTGGTGCAAGAAATCAAGCCAAGGGACCATGCGCAGCGCCGTGAATTTGCTGATTTGATGTTGGAACATCATCAAATTAATGCGGATTTTTCGAAGAAAATAATTTTTTCAGATGAGGCACATTTTCAACTCGACGGATACGTAAATAAGCAAAACTGTCGGATTTGGGGTGCTGAAAACCCTCGTGTGATACTCAAACAACCAATGCATCCACCGCGAGTAACTGATTGGTGTGCATTTTGGGCTGGCGGAGTAATTGGGTCGTATTTGTTTGAAAATGCGGCTGGAAATGCGCTAGCTGTTAATGGAGTACGGTATCGCGAAATGTTAACGGAGTTTTTGTGGCCCGAATTGTATGTAATTGATGTGGAGGACATGTTTTTCCAACAAGACGGTAAGACCTGCCACACAGCACGTGAAACAATGATGTTACTGTAGACTAAGTTTCCAGGCCGTGTCATTTCTCGATTTGGCGATCAACATTGGCCACCAAGATCGTGCAATCTAACACCAATGGACTTTTTTCTTTGGGGCTATGTGAAGGAAAAGGTGTATACGAATAAGCCTGAAACAGTTGAACATCGTAAGAGGAAATACGGCGCGTTATTGATGAAATACAGCCACATTTATGCGAAAACGTTATTCATAATTTCAACAGAAGAATAACCCTGTGCCAGAGGTTTTGTGGTGGCCATTTGTCTGATGTTGCATTTCACGGTTAATCGGAACTATTTTTCTTTATGTTGAAATAAAAATGTTTGCTTAATTCAAAAATAAATGTGTTTTTTCTTTGAAATTAAATCCGGCGCTCCTGTTGGGACACCTTTTACATACGCGCATAAACATTAAATCAAACTAAATAAACAAAGCGACCGAGCGCGCAAAAATCGCGAAACTTTTCAATATATATATAGTGATGTTAATTAAGTGTTAATGCGGTGTGCGTGCACTTATTTATTTATATTGGGTCTGAGAAAAAGTTCGTGGCGTTTTTTTTTTTAGTAAAATTCAACTGGTTTTCTGATAATGTGAAAATGAATTTATTTAAACCAAATACGCTCCAGTATTATCGACAATGTTTCGCCATTTTTCGGGTAGAGCCATGATGCCATCGGTGAAGAACTTCTGTGGTTTCTGGTTGAAAAACTAAATCAAGTGGTTGTCACAGGCTTCTTTTGAACGCAGCTCAATTCCATTGAGAGAGTTCTGCAGAGATCGGAATAAGTGATAGTCAGAGGGTGCTATGTCTGGACTATACGGTGGATACATCAAAACTTCCCAACCAAGCTCTCGCAATTTTCGACGGGTCATCAAAGAAGTGTGTGATCGGGCATTGTCATGATGGAAGACAACACCTTTCCTATTAATGAATTCGGGCCGTTTTCTTTCAATTGCTTGGCATAATCTCTCTAGTTGTCCACAGTAGAGTTGAGAATCGATCGTCTGACCAACTGGAAGTAGCTCATGGTGGACGATTCCCTTCCAGTCCCAACACACACACACACACACAGCATCACCTTTTTCGCCGTCAATCCTGGCTTCGCGAACGCTTGTGACGACTCACCATCGCTTGTCCACGATCTTTGACGCTTCCGATTGTCGTACGTGATCCATTTTTCATCACCGGTTATGACACGTTTCAGAAATGGCTCGATTTCATTGTATTTCAGCAGCGCATCACAGATGTTAATTTGGTCTATCATGTTTTTCGCGCTCAACTCATGAGGAACCCATACATCGAGCTTTTTTTTGTAGCCAGCTTTGTGTAAATGGTTTAAACAGTTTTGTTGTCAATGCCTAGCTCTATCCCAATATCGACACTGCTGATATGCTTATCTTGCTGGACTTTTTCAAGAATTTTATCAGCTTTTTCAGTGATTGGACGATCAGAGCGTGACTCATCTTTCACATAAAAATTACCAGAACAAAAGCGAGCAAACCATTTCCGCGCAGCAGATTTTGATAAAGTACCTGCACCGTACACAGCACAAATTTTTTCACAAGCCTGCGCAGCGTCCCTTTGTCGTAATAATATTACAAAATATAGCGCAATTTTTCATTACTTTTCTTCATTTTCAAACGTAAACAACTTTCTAACCACTGCACCAATTTTGAAGTATATACATTCAAAGTAACACTCGAAGTGTCACCTTTCCAACGAGCGTTTAGTGCTGTCGCTGCGATCTGTGTTTCCTGACTTATTTGCAATTGATGCCATCTATCGAGAAAAACGCCACGAACTTTTGCCCAGACCCAATATGTAGGTAATAAAACTTTGAGCACTGTCGATAAGAATGAAATAAATAAATACTCCGCAGAGCAGTACGATACACCCCATGACGAAGATGTTGAACTGAGTCGAGTTGACAGATGCACAAAGTCGTTGGTGCGGAGTTCTGATTGACTGTGAGTGAGTTGACTGAACATCCAATATTTACTAGGGATCTAAGAGCCAACGTATTGTGTCATATTGGGGTACTCTACTACGGATTTTTTTTACAGGACCAAATGCTAATTGGTGTAATTATTAGTTCGAAACTTCTCTTACAGTAAACCAACTCTTATTGAGAGCGCTCTGAAGGTAAGGTACTACTAAAAATGGTAGGAATGCCCAGTCTGCCATTCTAGCATCAAACATATGGGCATGCCGTCGTTTATGAAATTCTCGAGTATCGGTAAGTACGAGTATATACTATAGTATATTGCGAATAGCGGTTTTAAGCGAAACATTGAAACGTGGACTTTCACTCTCGTGAATAACATAACAGACGTCCTGTTTTGTATATAGTCGAGCTGAAATATATATAGTTTGTGGCTCAAGGTGAAAGGCCAGCAACGCGGGTAAGATCTCCGCATTTTCAGCAGCAAAGAGATGACAGAAATTATTAGGAAGTTACTTAGATTCGAAAAAAAAAACGACTCGAGTTATACAATATTATGCACCATTTAATCATACTAACATTAACTAAACCACTGATTAATCGACTAATATATTCATAAGTCATCGTTATTAATTAAAAATTCAATATCTCGGCAAAATGAATATTTTTATTTTTCACTTCTCTTTCATTCGAGGACCAAAAAGAACATCAGAAAAGAATCGTACAGAATACTAAAGTACTCTAAAGTGGCCAATTAAAAATGCAATGAATAAAAAGAGTTTATTCACTATAACTAAAGATATTTCGTTGCTCCGTTGTCTAAAATATTTGTTAAGTATTAGAAAAATATTAACAGTTACTAAATATTAGTGTTCTCATAATAAAATCTTATACTAAAGGCACTTTCGCCTAGCAAACAATTTATTTCAACAATTTGTTTCTCGTAACGCATTGAATGTATTATATCTTACCAATAAAGAATGATTTGTGGCAAGGAGATTAAATATAGTTGAAACGACTTTAGATTTTTTAATAATTATGAAATATGCATTATGCATATAACTGTTGTCTCGGCAAAGCATACAGGTATTTGTTAATAATAAACAAATTTTGAATTGAAGCTAATAAAGATTTGTTAATAGTTATCAAATCACCGGTCGAGAACCGAATATTTGTCTCAACTACCGATTGATCAGTAGTTAACAGATTCATTAATAGTTACCAAATCTATATTTGAGATGAGTACCGTCCATTTTGTGGCGTAGATATTATGTAGTTTTACAATGCGAGTGAGTTGACAGTAAGCTAGTGTTGCTTAAAAAGTGAGAATTCTTCGTTACGTGGGGTCTGCATGTAGAGTCGAAACTACTCTTCGAATGTAAGTATAGAATAGTGCATTATGCCACAAGGGAGGAAAGTGCCCGATTTCGATCGAGAGTGAGGGTTAGTCACACGTTCTCGCAATCGGGCTTCCTCCCTCGTAGCGTATGTTACTTTTTTTCCGAATTCGTTTAAATTACCACATCGTTATGTGTGCAACAGCGCTATTATTGTTACAATCAATGTAACTTTATAAAAATTAGTGACAACGTAGGACCAGGGGCAAAGCCCTGCTGGGGGGATTACGGGAAGGACGAAGTCTCCTCATTCCACAAAAAGAAAATTTTAATTGACTAAATAACAAGCCGTGATCGGTATCCTGAGATCTTGAAAATAAAAAATTTAAAACACATGGAACGTTTTTGGCCGAATTCAATCCGTAAGATCAATGCTATGATCTAGATGCCATGTGAGTAGAAGGAACTCTTTAGCGCGAAAGGGGCGTGTCTCCCCCCGAACTCGCAGCCATCCCTGATTGGTGCCCGACAACTCCCATCTCACTATCGCTCGTGATTGGTTCCCCCACAAATCCGAGCCCATGAGCACCTATCCATGCGATCTGATTCGCCCTCTTACCTCCGCGCCTTCCGTCGGAATCTGGACCGTACTTTGTTGCCGATGCGTCATCTATTGTCTTTTGTCTACCATCGGCATGTTTCCGACAGTCGGTAAAAAGAGATTGAATGTCGGCGTCAGATAGGTACATTATGTATAATGGTCTTATAGTCGACAGGGTAGATTTGGGACTTACAGTCGCTAGTCAAATTGGACTTTACGGCTGGTAAAGAATATTGTGCACTGCCGCTTGTAAAGCATTACGCTTTGTCGTCGATAAACAGATTTGGGATCCTACTGTCGGTAATCAGACTGGGCCCTCCATATCTCATTTTTTAAAATCACTATTAAACGTTAATTTTAAGTAATTTTTTTTCGAATCCTTCAAAGTAGCAAATAATAATAATGATAGTGCTAATTGGCGTAGTAGAAGAAAGTAAATGTAATACAAAAACAATAACAACAATAACAACACAAGAATATGTACAGGGTGCGCCATCTCAATCTGGTCGATGGAAGTATTGAATAACTTAGAGAATTTTCAACAGATTTCACAAAGTCGTATTTTTTTTATTAAATTTGATTCATTACAATTTATTTTGATTAGTTTCCAAAAACCACATCGATCAAATGTCCGCCTTTATTACTGAGACAAAAATGAGCTCTTTTTTCGGCATTTTCCATTGTATTTGCCAGCGTCTCGGGCGATATCGCTGCGATTTCGGCTCGAATGTTGTTTTTTAGCTCCTCTATGGTCTTCGGCTTGTTGGCATAGACTTTACTTTTCAAAAATCCCCACAAGAAGAAGTCCGGTGCAGTCAAATCCGGCGATCTTGGTGGCCAGTCAATATCACCTTTCTTTGATATCACACGTCCTGGGAACTTCCGACGCAAATAGTCCATTGTTGAGCGCGCAGTGTGACATGTCGCACTATCTTGTTGGAACCAAAATTCCTTAAGACCTTTTTCACGCATTTGTGGTAAAACAAAGTGTGCCAACATCCACCGATATCGATCCCCATTGACAGTTTCACCAGCTCTGAAGAAAAATGGTCCAATGGTGGTTTTTGAGCAAACACCGGCCCAAACTGTCACTTTCTCATCGTGCAATGGAGTTTCGTGAATAATATGAGGATTATCGGTGCCCCACATGCGACAGTTTTGTTTGTTGACAGCGCCAGAGAGGGTGAAATGAGCCTCGTCAGTCATCAGAATTCGCTCCCAAAAATCCGGCTCAGCTTCCTTCATTCGACTAACGTTATTAGCGTAAGCCAAGCGTCGCGGCTTGTCAGTTTCCAATAATCTTTGAGTCAACTGCACTTTGTAAGGAAACATGTGAAGATCTTGCTTTAAAATCCTTCTCAAAGTGGTTTCACTGATGTTTAATTGCTGAGACCGGCGGCGGTATGAGACATTTGGATTTTCTGCAACACTCTGTCGAACAGCTTCGATATTTTCATTTGAACGACCTGGACGCGGTCGAGCTTGATGTTGGAGATTCGCTACAGACCCGTGCTCCATAAAATTTGAAGCTAAATGACGGATAGTGTCGCCTTTGGGCGCAGAACGTCCGCGATATTTTTTACGATCCGCACGCTGAGTTGACACAACTGAACGATTATTTTCAATGTAAAGCGAAACTATTTCGGCGCGTTCTTTCGGCGTATAGCGATACATGGTTGAAATTGTACTGAAATAACCTATACGAAACGTGTTGTACGACGCTGATCAGTTAAAATCTGTCAGAGTTATTCAATACTTCCATCGACCAGATTGAGATGGCGCACCCTGTATCAACATTGGTTTTTATTGAAAAATCATAGGTATATTTATATATTTATGTTATCAGTTGTTTATTTTTCATGACATTTTATTATCCAAAAATTACATACATAGGCACACGCGCGCGCGCGCGCACACACAGAGTATTGGTACTACTATGTTCAAAAAGTAAGGTGAATTTTGTTTTAAAATAAAAATTTTTTATTTATTCTTCCAAATCGATTCCGTCCCCCTCAAAATAATCCCCCCTAACTACAATACACTTATGCCAACGTTTTTTTCCAATCTTTGAAGCATGCTAAAAAGTCGTCCTCAGGTATAGCCTTCAATGCGCGTAGCGATTCACGTTTGATCTCTTCAATCGACTCAAAACGATTTCCTCGGAGTGGTCTCTTGAGCTTTGGGAACAGCCAGAAGTCATACGGTGCCTAATAAGGCGAATACGGTGGTTGTGGAGCGACATGAGTGGAGTTTTTGGCGAAAAACTCACGAAGAACCAGTGCTGTGTGCGACGGTGCATTATCGTGGTGCAAAATCCAAGTGTTGTCTTTCCATAATTCTGGCCTTTTCTTGCGAATAGCTTCACGCAAACGACGCATAACACTAAAGTAATATTTCTTGTTGACAGTTTGGCCAGTGGGAAGGGATTCGTAATGCACCACACCACGATAATCGAAGAAAACTGTCAACATGACTTTGATTTTTGAGCGACTTTGACATGGATTTTTCGGTCTCGGTTCACCTTTGGCACGATATTCGCTCGATTGATCGGTTGTTTCCGGATCATAGGCATAAATCCAAGTCTCATCGCCCGTAATAATTTGTTTGTAGACGCCCTGATAGTCAGAAATCATTGATACACATGCTTGAACGCGACGCTCTTTTTCGAAAAAATTGAGAAATTTTGGCACCAAACGCGATTTGACTCTTCTGAGTCACAAATGATCCTTCAAAATTGCTTGCACTGATCCAATTGATATTGCAAGCATGTCGGCAAGGTCTCGAATTGTTAATCGACGATTTTCGAGCACCAATTCCTTGATTTTCTTGATGTGTTGCTCATCAATTGACGTCGATGGTCGTCCAGAGCGTTCCAAATCATCAACACGTTCTCTGCCTTCTTTGAAGTCTTTGTACCACTTGTAAACATTTTTCTGTGACATAGTCTCGTCACCGAAGGCCTTTTGTAACATTCGATACGTTTCAGCGGCGGAAATTTCATTCCGCAAGCAAAATTTAATAGCACTTCTTTGCTCAACAAAATTCGACATCGTAAAAATCGCCAAATTCACTTTTCATTGTCCACAAAACCAAGCGTAAACTAAAAACTAATGATGATATAGACATGTAATTTGTCACAGATGTCACTAACAGTCCTACCAACTTGAAAAAAAATTCATTTGTCCGATTCGGTTAACGCGGGAAGTTTAAATAAAAAATTCACCTTACTTTTTAAACACAGTAGTATTTATACTACTGTATTTATACTAATATCTCTCATACATCTTTACCAGGTGTACAAGTATGAAATGCGTATTTCAGACGACAGATGGCGCATGAATGCAGTTTGTGCTATGAAGATTTGACACTGCGCCATTTTGTTGTGTCATCAACAAGTATCAGACGCGCACGAGTGATAAATTGGAAAAGTGTGTGCATAGTGTTGTGTTGTTGCGTTCAATATGTCGAAATTTATACCGAACAAAGAGCATTCGTGAACAGCATTAATTTTTTGTTTTCTTTTGAAGAAAACTGCTGCTGACTCATACCAATTACTTCGAGAAGGTTATGGTGAATATGCTCTATCGCAAGATATGTGTGGACGATAGTTTCGGCGTTTCAAAAGTGGTGACTTCGATGTTGCAGACAAGGAACGTGGAAAACCGCCAAAAAATACGAAGATGTGGAATTGCAAGCATTGTTGGACGAAGATGATTCGCAAACACAAAAACAACTCGCCGAGCAATTGAGCGTTAGTCAACAAGCTGTTTCCAACAACAATTGATCGATTTGAATCGTTCGCTGCTTGAAAAAAGTCATTTTATTCATGACGATGCTCCATCACATACGGCAACACCGGTTCGCGACACGTTGGAAGCACTCAGCTGGGAAGTTCTACCCCATGCGGCTTAATCACTAGACTTGGTTCGTACGAAGATTTTTACTAGCGTGGTTTTCACAAATTGCCCGAAAGATGGGAAAAATGTATAACAAGCGATGGAGCATACTTTGAATAAAGCACTTTTTATCATTCTTTCGAATTTAACATGTTTTTTTTAGAAAAAAATCCAAATTTCATACTTGTACACCTGGTACAAAGTGTAACAACAATAACATTGACGGAAAAATAAAAATTATTTAGAAAATGTATCCCCCAGTGTTTTAATCATCATCATCATCATCATCATCATCATCGTCATTTTTATACCCAAATGGTAGTGATAACCTGTGTGTAATACGGCGATGTTTACGGCATATGACACGGAAGGTTTTATATAATACATTGTACGTATGCTAACGTTGTGAAGGGGCGTTCTTTGAATTGATGAAAATATGAAATGAGGCAAAGATGGCAATTCTGATTTTATAAGCTCACTTATTGAGCTAAAATTAATGATTGCAATTATATCATTCAAATGTATCCCCTTCACTTGACAAGCAGTGTCCACCACCGGTTTGGGGTCATCGTTAGTCGTAACCGTGTAACCATAAAATTTCGGACCCCGTAGACCAACAAATGTATATAAGCGCCACCGAGAGCAATTCGCCATGTCATGTCACCAAGGAGATTACCTACCAAGGGGCCTAAGCATCACCAGCGCTAACGTGAATAACAGAATCCTCGTCGTAATACAAAACTCGTCTGTTCAATAGCTCGAGGAAACTATAAAGCTTCAGACGGGCCAAGTCCATTATAAAAGCAGTGATAACCACACTAGTTAACCGACTAGGGACAATAGCCTTATCACGAGATACTCAATTTATATATAACAGATCGTCGTTGATCGGTAGCAGACGTTGAACTTCTTTCTGATTGTCGTACAAATACAACAATAGCTTCTCGCGAGTTTTAATTGTTTCCGCGCGTGTCAAGTTATCCCGCTGACCGAACTTGCCCCAGAAATAATTTAGGCGAAGCTTGGCAACCGCGCGTAACCCTTGATCATTCTTAATGTTACCAGCGTTCAGCCGGACACCTTCAACGCGTTCATAATTGTCGATGACGCGTCGTCGGTACCATACACGGGCGACCCGCTTGCCTCCTGTTTAGTCTTAAAAAATGTATTTACATAATCGATAAACAGGCTACCCTTGCTTGTATCGGTATTATACATTGTTGTTTTTTACGCCCAAATCCTAGACATTTTCAAGATTTCATAATCCATATCTGTTGCTTTCCATACCGCATCCGTCACGCAGGTACCTATGAAAGCCCTGTCATCAGGGTTCTCATGATTGCACGAGTCTTGATACTTGGTAATACCTAGTATCTGCTAAATAGATTAATTTCGATTTTAACAAGGTGGGAATTTTATCTTTCGTTGAGCCGATAATCAATTAATGTTATGTTTGTTATTTATAACTAGATTAATTTCAAATTCTTTCAAAAGCCTTCGTAAAGGATAGCATACTATATATGGAAAATTCATAATTCTACTAGTGTCAAATTTTTTTATTTTCTTCTCGAGTGATGTGAATAGTAGTAATAAACCCTATTTTTGTGACTCGAGAAAAAGTTAATCAACTTACCAGACCAAGTAGGTTTACGATACTATTCTGTGATAATGTTATTATTTTTTCTAATTAATAACTAATCCAAGAATGCTATTTTAATGTATTGTTCTTCCTCAATAGTGAACTGTAGTTCGAGAAATTGTAAGCAAAACTTGTTAAAGTGTGTTGAATTTGATCAGATGAGGTGGGGAAATCTCAATTGTGCATCCTCATAAGTCCCACCTCGTGGCGTGCTTTGCACGGGCTGCTTCACGTTTCACCTTACATATCTCGGCACGCAATTAATATAATTGTATGTGCAGCTCATTAAATTCACTTTTGTTGGAAATTCAGCTGGCGCACGGCGATCGATAATCGTCGTGCGCCTACCTGTTGCGCTGCTTTGCTACACGTTGTTCGGTTGAGTCGGAGATAGCCGAAGCATGGGCTTCGCGAAGCCGAGGATGTGCCTCGTTGGCACGCCGCGTCAAGCGAGAGGATGTCTCTCTCGCTTGACTTCGGTTTCGCTCACCGGCTATCTCGCTCAACTGACTCCAGCGCCCAACGAAACTTTCATATTCCGCAGCCATATTGGAAATTTTGACACCTTTTTCGCACGCACCGGCAAGAACAGCACGCATCCAGACTCTCGGACTGTTTCATGGATTTATACATCGGACTCGCTCAACATCTCGCTCATCAGGACTCATTTGCTCAAGGTAAGAGTACATTGACATAATTTGGTAGAAATTCACTGTCAGTGAGGAGAGAAATACGGTGCATCACCACTTTGGCTCACTCGTGGCATGCGCTGCAGCACATGCAGCATCATGCTCTCCTCACTTGCTTGAGCCGGTATAATTAATACAATTATACCGGTGTGGTCTATTCACTGTGCTTCCCTCCAGAAATTCTGCTAGGAAAGCACAGTGACTATACGCAGTTCATTTGTACAGGCTCAATATCTGTTTGTATTGTGCTACGCAGTGCTGACTGCGTAGCTGAGTTCACATAGACCAGCACTCCTGCAATATTTGCTGAGAGTGCTCTCATTATTAATTCATTGCAGCTACTCTGCAATACAGTGCTGAGTAGTTGCAGCGAGTTACGCACACATTTTCGCACTCAATGGCATCAGCGTGTCGTGCTGCGTAGCTTTCACTACGTGGCACGCACCGCTGTCTCAAGCTCAATCACACTCAGCACACAAGTAATGTAATTGTGTGCTGCTCAAATAACATTCAAAATTCAATTTGTTTATTTATTATTATAAATTGTACCTTTTTTCTAAATTCATGTTTTGACTGATTTTCTAAATTAACTCATTTTGGCATTAATTTTCAATTTTAGTGACCACACATTTTGTATTAAAATTGTACTTTTTACCACGGTTTGGAAGGTAGAATAAACTACTTCCTCACGATAACATCTACTTGGTCTGGTTTTATTTTCCTCTTGCCTCGAGTGAGTACTCACATTCCGTCAATATATTCACAGGTCGGTCAAGCCATCACCGGACGGATTCTCAACATTCTTGTTGAATTCTCAACAACTTTAAATTCATTCATTTATTTATTTTATATATTTTTTTTTGTAGTAAAGCGAGTCAAGGTGGAATAAAGACTACTTTCTCTACCAATATCTTTGGTCTGGTTATTTCGCACCTGCCATGAGTGGAAACTCATCCTCTTTCAATGTACTTCAGATTAAAAATCACCAGGCAAGGCAATCCTCAACAATTACACTCCAATTACCCTTTTATATAAAATATTGTATATATTTGACGACATGATTATCTCTTCGTCATCTGACCAAATTTTACACACTTTAACAATTTTCAATGCTTACCATATCCCGAACTACAGTTCACTATTGAGTTAGAAAAATATATTAAAATAACATTCTGGGATTAATTATTAATTAGAGAAAATAATAATATTTTAACAGAATTGTATTGTAAACCTACTTGGTCTGGTCGGTTCATTAACTTTTTCTCGAGTCATAAAAATAGGGTTTATATACATGCTTGTAAATAGAGCATTAAAAATTTGACGTTCACAGTTCTGAAGTAAAGATTTGAAACTCATTAATGACACGTTATTCTTAACTTGTAATCCTATAGATTTTAATAAATGGATTATTCATGTTAGAAGACGGGCTATTACTACTATTCACATCACTAAAGAAGAAAGTCACAAATTTGACACAAGCGGAATTATGAATTTTCCATATATACTACCTGTTCATTTGCATGCACGCACTACATTCACAACCACACGACGCCTCGCGTGATGTGGTACAGCTCACAGGCATACTCTATCGATGTATCGTCCCAGCGCACTCAAGCGCATCGGCTATCAGCTCGCATCTTCAATCGAAGCTCACTCAAGCGGCCAACGCTACTAGCGTGGACCCAGTGGCAAGACCACTTCCAGGACTCACTTTCCATCGCTGGCAGCGAATCATAAATCACCAGCTGTGACGCACGTCCGCCCTCATGATACTCTGCTTCGTGGTCGACGGATGTAGCCATTGTTCTCTCTCGAGTCAGTCGGTCTAGATATTCACGCGTCGACTCACTTTTTCTGTTCATTAGTTCCACTCATTCTTTACCTACTCAGTAGTGTAGTGTGTCAAATTCATTGTCAAATCACTCAGATTTCAATTCAGTGTAAGTGCTCGTTGTCAGCATAGACGCCACTCAGCCGCACACTATACAGTGTATAGAGCCCACTCACCAGTCCATCATGTGGCTTCGCCACAGAGCTCTACGTTAGACCACCTCACCAAGATCATCCACATGAATCAACGAGCCGACTCACCAGCCTGAGAATCCACTCAACATCAGTACATCATCACACAGGCCAGACCAAATCAGTTGCATATTTTTTGTTCACTCACCAGGTATTATTTAAACATTGTTAATTAATTTAATAAATATTAATATATTCTTGTTAAAAATTGAGTGCATTTAATTTAGTATATTTGTCACCAGGATCCTTAATATTAATAGTCTCAGCTGTCAATTGACGCACTACGTGCAAACGCATCAACCTATTACTCTCCGCAACTACTGGGTCGAAACAGTCTTTCGACAGCTTAGTATTACTCAATTAGTACAGTTCCACTGCGCAAAGCACTACACTCATCGATACTTAGTACTTATTACTCATTTTGACTAGGCGCCCACTCTGCGCACTTTTCAATTTTTCTTATGGTGATTTTTTACACCAGTTAGTTTTAATCATAGCATTGTCAATCATTTTTTGGAACATTATCAAACACTATCCTTTACTAAGGCTTTTAAAATAATTCGAAATTAATCTAGCCGCAAATAACACACATAACATTAACTGCATTATCGGCTCAACGAAAGATAAAAATCCGTCCTTGTTAAAATCCAAAGTAGTTTGTTTGTTACCTAGTATCAATACTCGTGCAATCATCAGAACCCCGATGACAGTATAACGCCGATGCACGCAAGGTAGTCATTTGTCGATTATGTAAATACATTTTTAAAGATTAAACAGGAGGCAAGCAAATAGCCCGAGCACTCATCGACGGCGCGTCTCTCGAGCAATACATCGACAATTACGAACGCGTTGAAGGTATCCTGCTGAACGCTAGTAGCATTAAGAATAATCAAGAGTTACGTTCAGTTGCTGAACTTTGCTTAAATTATTTCTGGGGCAAGTTCGGTCAGCGGGATAACTCGACGCGCACAGAAATAGTTAAAATTCGCGAGAAGCTATTGTTGTATTTGTACGACAATGAGAAAGAAGTTCAACGTTTGCGACCGGTCAACGACGTTCTGTTATATATAAATCGGGTATCTTGCGACGAGGCTATTGTCTCCAGTCCGTTAACTAGTGTGGTTATCACTCCTTTTACAATGCCCTTGGCTCGTTTGAAACTTTATAATTCCCTCGAGCTATTGAGCAAACGTATTTTGTACTACGACACAGACCCTGTTATTTACGTTAGTGCTGGTGATGATGCTTGGGAACCCTCGGTAGGTAATCTTCTTGGTGACATGACCAACAAATCGCTCTCGGTGATGTCGAACACTTATATAAATTCGTTTGTCGACGGGGTCCGAAATTTTATGGTTACACGGTTACGACTACCGATGACCCCAAGCCGTTGGTGGACACTGTAAAATAGAGGGGATAAATATGAATTATAAAATTTCTGCAATAATTAATTTTAGCTCAATAAGTGACCTTATAAAATCAGAACTGATATCAACGAGCAATACCTTGCCTCATTTCATATTTTCATGAATTCGAAGAACGCTCCTTCACAACGCTATCACCCGTACAGTGTACAAAACCTTCCGTGTCGTATGCCTTAAACGTCGCCATATTACACACAGGTTATCACTACCATTTGGGTATAAAGATGACGATGATGATGATGATCATTAAATTACTGGGGGATACATTTTCTAAATTATTTTTATTTTTTCGTCAATGTTTTAATTATTACACTTTGTACATATGTATGAGAGATATGTAAATACATACACTTTGTGTACGCACGCGCGTGTTTTTATGTATTTCATTTTTCGATTATAAAATATTATAAAAAGAAGCAACTGAAAACATAAATATGTAAATACAGGGTGCGCCATCTTTTATGTCGGTATTTAAACATTGAATAACTTTGACATTTATCAACCGATTGACTTGAGTAGACATGTTTTTGAAACGTCAATTCAGTACAATTTTAACCATGAATCGCTTCACACCGAAACAACACGCCGAAATAGTGACGCTGTACATTGAAAATAGTCGTTCAGTTGTGTTAACTCAACGTGAATATCGTTGAGGTCCATTTCACACTCTCCGGCGCCGTTAACAAGCAAATTGCCACAATTGGGGAACGGAAAATCCACACGAGAAGCATGGAACACCATTGCATGATCAAAAAAAAATTGTTTGGGCCGGCGTTTGTGCCAAAACTATCATTGGGTCATTTATCTTCAGAGAAGGCGAAACGGTCGATGGGAATCGATATCGGTGGATGTTGGCTCATTATGTCTGCCCACAAATGTGTCAAAAAGGTCTGGACGGTTACTGGTTTCAACAAGACGGCGCACTATGCCACACTGCGAATCAAACAATGCAGTTTCTGCAACGAAAATTCCCTGGACGTGTGATGTCAAAAAATGGCGACATTGACTGGCCACCCAGATCTCCAGATTTTACCCCTCCGGACTTCTTTTTGTGGGGTTATTTGAAAAGCAAAGTGTACGCCAACAAGCCTCAGACCATTGACGAGCTTAAGGCAAACATTCGTGCCAAAATCATCGCCATACTGCCCGAGATGCTCGAAAAAGTGATGGAAAACGCAGTAAAGAGGGCACATTTTTCTTTGGTCAATAAAGGCGGCCACTTGATTGATGTTGTATTCAAAAACTAGTCCAAATAAATTGTAAAGGACCAAATTAAATAAAAATACTTCATATATGGAAATCGGTTGTTTTTTTAAAAGTTATTCAATGTTTACATACCAAAATAAAAGATGGCGCACCCTCTATACCTGTGATTTTTTAATAAAACCAATGTGTATATATATTTTTGTGGTGTTATTGTTGTTATTGCTATAGTTTTACATTTATTTTCCTCCAATACGCCGATTAGCAGCATCATTATTATTATTAGCGATTTGAATGATTCGAAAAAAATTATTTATTCGAATACTACAGAAAATCACAATCTTCTTTCGGTTCTTTGGGTTGAAATTGACGCCCAATGCAACACGAAAATTCGATATTTATTTTTATGCGTATACCGTTTTCCATCTACAATAGCCTAATTAAAGCGCAAAATTCTTTCGACTCGGGTAGACACGCCCTATCTCGCGCTAAAGGGTCCCTTCTACTCATGTGCAATTCCAAAACGACGACGACTTCTTCTTCTTCTTCTTCTTTGCTCTCCCCTATACACAATTTCATCACAATAAAGGTGGTCATGAAGAACTTCGTAGAAAATTTTGCACAAATCCCTTCGGCTATGCCTGCTCCGTGTGTGATCGACTATGGTTTAAAGATGATTTTAAAATACCGACTTCACAGCATGAAGAAATTTTAAATAAAATAAATGCAAATAATAACATTAATAATACTTTAGTTTGATAATACTAGATCTCATAATACTAATATTAGATTTGGTGTCAGAGACTGATTTCTCCACGTATTCCGTTTAAGCAGATAAGACGGCTGAGACACGTACAGTGCCCATGTACGTATGGGATTTCTGAACAAATCATTAAAGTACCAGTATCGGTAAATAATATAGTTAAACATTTATTACATTTATTACACATTAAGAGGAAAAAAATCACAAGACGAGCTATCGAATAGGCTTGAAGAAAAAAGGGACACTTCAAGCATGACTGCAAAACTTCACAATCCACTTTATCTCATGTACGAAATTAAAGTAAATGAAAGCTTCTTTAACGATAATGTTAGAGACATTCTACACGATAAAATGCGTGAAAACATACCGATCGAAGAAAGCCTTACATCACAACGGATGCTTTTGTGTAATGATGACGAATATCTACCGCCACACCTGGAGTACTGTATGCGTCATTGATGCCTGGTTTATAACTAACCTATCCGCCATTTAAACAACAAGGGAATGTAATCCAGGCATTAGTGACGGTACATGTACATAATCTTACACAAAGTATGCTCAACGATGAACACGAGGAACTATCTATTCCATCAATTTATTGGGGTCATTTTCGAACGTTTAGAGGAGGCATTAAGGAGACACCATTCACGATAGCAACCAGCGAACGACGAAAATGTACGTTGCAATGAAAATTATGAGGTCGAAAGTTCGTGATTCGTTTATTGTTACTTTTAAACATGTCGGACAGAATACAAATATAACTGGACGACAAATAGAATCTACTTAGCTTTCCTACTATCGATCCCAAATTCTACTTACAAGGAAAGGTACTTTGGTGTCCCCCTCCGATTTTAATGCAACTCACGTATGTTGTAGAGCATCGAAAACTAAAAGACACGTATTTTTTTTTATCGGCGGAAAAACATTTTTAAGGGGTGAAATCGCCCTTCAAAAATAGCATGTCGAGGGGTGATTTTGCAGTTTCCCCCAGAAGGCGTCAACCGATTTTAATAAAACAAAAACCAAAATACTCCTCATTGAAGACAATAAAAATTCCACGTCGAGTTGAAGAAAAAAATTCATTTTTAGGGGTGAAACTGCATAATCACCCCTATTTTTGAAGGGCGATTTCACCCCTTAAAAATGTTTTTCCGCCGATAAAAAAAAATACGTGTCTTTTAGTTTTCGATGCTCTACAACATACGTGAGTTGCATTAAAATCGGAGGGGGACACCAAAGTACCTTTCCTTGTTAGTATTGGGCAGAACAAAAAAGAGATGTTTTCGCAATGATTAGACAGCTGGGAAAGCCTACTATGTTTCTCACTTTGAGTGCCAACGAAATCGAATGCAATAATTTACTACAAACGTTGTTTGTAGAAAAATAATGGAGCTAAAATCTCGGAACATGCAGCTGCCGAACTAGATTATATTCAAAAGATAACCTCATTAAGGAAGATGCAGTGACTTGTGCGATTTATTTCAATAAATTGGTCAACATTTTAATAACAATTCTTCAGTCGAAAAAAAACAGCTTATTTCGAATGGTTACTTTACATTTGCCCTGTTGAAATGAAGAAGCAGAAATTCTAGCAGAATTGAGATTTATCTGAATTTACGACAAAAATGAAGATCTCATTTTGAAACGTCGCAAAGAATTCGAATCGGATTTAGACATGAATCAAACCGTCGAAGTTTGTCGTCAATTACGTCGTGAAGATAGATTACAATAAGATAATGATGATGACGAGCTTGTTGCTACGAGATTCCCTGAAGCAAATGCATTTCAAGCATTGTATGATAATCCAAATTCAGATGTGAACAATGATTTACGCTTGGCGACGTTGAATAAACTTTGGGGAGTTAAACAAAAAAGAGAACCTCATGAAGACACATTGAAGATTCACGTAAACTACCCGATCTACAAACATTTAACGACTAAAATTACAGGTCCAACATTGTGACGAAGCTTGAAATTGTACGAGCTTAATCAAGTCATGCAGCAAGCCAATCAGACATTTTCAACAATATTAACAAAAATAGGTGATGGGAAAGTATTGGACCAAAACGAGTTGGAACTGATTGAATCAAGATTTTTCTCCAAAGAAGAGGTTGACAGACTGTGTCCGGATGGTGTACGGTTATTCTTTGGCAATCGATCTGTTAGCTAGAATGATCACAGAATATTAAATTGTGCAGCCGAAATAGTAATTTCAATGGCAACAGATCTTCATATCGGTTAAGCTGCTAAGAAACAAGCCGTAGGAACGAAGGAAGGCTGCTGTAACGATACAACTGAACAACTTCGGTCGCTTAGTCGTACCGATTGTACGCAGATCAACGACCATTCCATTAGTGCCCAACCAAACGGTTGGTAAATATACCGAAGTAGGACTCCAGCTTGGGAATTTTTTTTGCGTTTAATATCGAGGTGGAGAATGTGTAAATACCAAATTTAAGGTGGGGAAAGACATGTAGTGGAAAAAAAAAATTGTAAAAATTTACAAATTTTTCGTCACTTCACACGACCTTGAAGTACTCCTTTATTGCGAAGTACACCCGCTCATGTTGTATTTCCGTCGGCCATACTTAGGGATGATTGCACGTGCATTACTCCATGTGCGTTCGATGTGAATAACTGAAATAATTCGCACCTGGTGCGAATTTTTTTTTCGCCCTTTGTATCTTCCTGTCGTCGCTGACATCGCCACTGTAAGCTGCTTTCGTGCAATACCACGGGATTGTTGCACGTTGGAAATCTTAATTCACGTCATAGTATTCCATGATGTTGTAAAAACTCGATAGTGTCCGAACGCGCGGGCAGTTTCGTTCTCGCTTCAACAAGTGTCACCTTACATCCGTCATAAGCCATTGTATCACTACCAACGAAAATTACTACTAGGAATATGTTTACATTGCCTTATATTTGATATATACAGAGCAGCGTAATATCCACGCGCAGCTATAGTCTTATTTACATCGCAAGCCACTGAATTTTCTTTCCTTTGGGAAATTTTTTTTTGGCAATACTAACATTCCTTACCTTAAATTTGATACTTACCCATTCACGACCTCGGTATTAACAGTAAAAAAAAAATTCTCCACCGATTTCCAGCTGCGGCTCCACTTCAGTATAATTACCATAAAATTGAAAGGCGAGTATTTATTTAATATTTTAGTTATTATAAGCCATTCATATTATTTTTAGAAATCACGGATATGGAATCAAAACAATAAACAGAAACAAAATAGTTGTTTGTGTAATATGTCACAAAACCTCCCCCCTGCTCCTCTCACTCTCGGTGTATTTATCTCATTCGCTCGCATATTAATAATATGAATTAATAAAAGTAAAATTTTACTGTAACTTCAGAAATCACGATAAAAACTCATCAGTTTTACTACTGCCGTAGGTGAATGGCACGCATCCGATTTTTGTACATATTTCAATGAATGAATAAAAAGCGTTAAAACTTTTTTAAAAATAAATCACGCACTAGGCGGTACTGGTGTTATATTCGTAACGATAACGGTTTTTTTTAATAAATAACGCAATAGGCGGTACTAGTGTTATATTCGAAACAATAACGGTGCCTTTATAAGTCGGCTTGATCGAAAAATTAGTATTTTATCGTCCTTTTTTTACTCACCATCAGCAGACAACGCTAGTGGCAGCATGTCACCATCAGCTTTTACTTGGTCGAACCGCTCAACCAGCAAGACCCATCTGGTTAATTGTTATATAACAGAATCACAAATTAATTATTGCTTTTAGAAGATTTCGGTAAAATAACGAAGAAAAAATACATTGAAACTGAATAAAATAGTGAGTGAATTAAGGGAGATGAAACCTACTCAGTCGGTAACAAAATCTAAGCAGTAGCTTTTAAACACCGTAGAGAATTCGAAAAGAAGCGAAGTGTCAGCACACGCGGTGTATAATTCTGTGTGTAATAGCTCTTCGCTATTTCTTGAAATGTCATTAGCCTCTGCATGACGTCGTATGGATAATTAGTAGCTACGAGGGTCGGTCAATAAATAGTCGGCCCTGCGCCATCTGTTGGTCGAGGAAAGAAATCAATAGCGACGTTTAGTAGTGCCATCCTTCACATGACTGTTGTCAAAGTTTCAGCTCGCTGCGATGTTTAGTTTGCGTTTGACAGCCATCGAAAGACAAAAACTTTTGTGTTATTACAAAAATGGAAAAAATTGAGTATCGTGCAGTGATTCGATTTTTGTTTTTGAAAAAGAAAACGAACAATGAAATCAAAGCGGAGCTAGACGAAGTTTATATGGACCTTGCACCTTCGTTATCACCCATTAAATATTGGACAGCTGAATTTAAACGCGGTCGTATGAGCATTGTTGACGATGAACGTCCAGGTCGTCCAAATGAGGTCGTCATACCAGAAACAATTAAAAAAGTCCACGATATGGTGTAAAATGATCTGAGACTAAAAGTGCGTGAGATTACTGAGGCCACAGGCATATCATATGGCTCAGTGATTTCAATCCTGAGTGATCAGTTGGGTATGAAAAAGTTATCCGCAAGATAGGTGCCGCGTTTGCTCACTGTCGCCCATAAAAGAGAACGTGTAGCTGATTCAAAGGCGTGTTTGGCGATCTATAAGCGTGATCCTGTTGAGTTTTTGCGTCGTTACGTAACCGTGGACGAAACATGGATCCATCACTATACACCAAAGACAAAGGAACAATCGAAACAATGGACTTCACCGACCGAACGTGCTCCGAAGAAGGCGAAGACGGTGCCATCGGCCGGTAAGGTCATGGCCACAGTTTTTTTGGGATGCACGCGGCATAATCTACATCGATTACCTTCCGCCGAAAAAAACGATTAATGGCGAATACTATGCAGCCGTACTGATCCGATTCAACGACGAATTGAAGAAAAAACGTCCACATTTGGCGAGGAAAAAAGTGCTCTTCCATCAAGACAATGCACGCGTTCACACGTGCCCAGTTGCCATGACCAAAATTCATGAATTTAAATACGAATTGTTTTCCGTTTTCTCCAGATTTGGCCCCCTCCGACTACTTTCTGTTTCCAAACCTGAAAAAATGGCTTGGCGGAAAGAGATTTGGTTCCAGAGATAACCTCATCGCCGAAACAGAGACCTATTTTGAGGACCTTCCGAAATCGTATTATTCAGAGGGCATCAAAAAATTGGAAAATCGTTGCAATAAGTGTATCGAGCTAAAAGGAGATTATGTTGAGAAATAAAAGGATTTTTGTCCAAAAAAACGCGATTTTCTTTACCAAGCCGACTATTTATTGATCGACCCTCGTATTTCTTTAGCATTCATATGTCACATGGTACATGTTTCACCTCTCGTGAAGGTAGTTATGTCGGTACACCATGGTAGTGGTAGGGATAGTAGCAGATGGGCATGGATTTGCGAGGCGGGCGGGGCAGGCATCGATACACTAGTGAGTGAACGAGAATGAACTCATGAGAATTATTAATATTGTTTTATTTTTAGTTATTATTATCCTTTTTGCTTCCTCACAGAGAAAGTTTTGTTTTCGTGAACAATTTTTTTTCGGGACTTTGATCTCAAAATACTTGCGGTCTAAATAAAAAAAGTGTACATTGCTTTCTCAGGACTCTGACCCATCCACCGATCCTTCTGTACGGATAATGGTTATCTTAATTCTGGCTTCCTTACGGAGGAAATGGTGTTAAACTTTTCAATAGGATCGCAAATTTAGTAAAATTGCAAATTTCATTAAGTTTGGATACCTCGATCGATTCTCACCAAATTCAAGACCAATTGTACCCTAGCTAATTTGTATGCCAAGTATCGGTCCGAGTACGCGCGGACATTTTTTCTACACATGATTTCTCGACCATTTGGACTTTTTAAGAACGCTGGCATCAAAATCTCGAAAAAAAGTGTTTCACGAAAACAATGATCCTACGAACAAGCAAAATGTTCCAAAACGTCGATCGCGCTAGCTGATCATAGCTCCACGTGTATCTCGTATCGTTTTAGGAAGGTTTGCGAGGATTCTCTCGATCACGCTATCTCTCGAGTAATAGTGAATGGCAAGAAGTTGGAGTCGAAGAAGCGTATGGCTGATTAAATTCAAACGAGGATAAAAATTTTCGACCCCAACTAGAAGAAGTTTCAATCGAATCACGAGATGCTCTTGGCGTTGAAACCGGATGAATGTACAACGCTAGAGTATTTCACAAATAATTTATACGCAAACTGTGAGAAAGAATATGCCGATGAAAAAAGTTAACTGTTCTCGTGTCTAAATGAGCTGATGAAAAAAGTCGGACAATCATCAAGTAGGATACATCTCTCCTCACTGTTCTCGATACAAAAAGTGTGTCAGCAATCGGCACCGGAGCTCAAAACTTTGCTTGGCAATGTAAAAAAAGCTCTTGGTGCTCCCACATCTCTCGGGTGCGATACAGACTCATGGGATTGCATTCTAGTTCATGTGATTTCTCATAAATTCGACGCAGTCTCTAATCGACTGGGAGAAGCAAATCAGTGCTTCGACTGACTTCGCGAGTTTCGCGAAACTCGAAAAGTTCATCATAAGTCGTACCCGCGCCCCTGAAGCCTTCGCCCATGCTACCGAGATGCAGAAATCGAAGTCGACTGCTGACAAAGAGTCAACCCTCTGCGAAATCGTATCAAGTCACCGCGAAGCAACTCGACTGCTTATCGACCGATACAACAAGATCGTATCAGCTCGCGTGTACATTGTACAGTGCATTCCATTATCTTTCGGCGTGTCCTGATTATTGCAGTAAGACCGCCGAGCAAAGGCAAGAGCTTGTCAAACAGAAGAATTTGTGTTTCAACTGCCTCGGTCCGCATCAGTTTCAGAACTGACGATCGGCCAAGCTGAGTTCGAAGGTCTCTGTTACATGACTCGTTGTACGGTCTTCACATTGCTGCCTTGTCATGCGTTTTATCTCTTAGATCACGTCGTCGTGCGCGAGAGTAGCGCAACTACAAAAGTTTTACAGTTTTTAACGGGTCGCATCGCACGAACTTCGGAATTTCGTGCGTCTTATAAAATAACGAATGTCGTCATGCGCTGGCGCATTCGATGTTTGCAGCAGACATCGAAAAGATGTATCGTCAAATCCGTGTACACAAAGATGATTGGGATCTGCAGCGTGTGTTGTGGAGAGGATATCCAGATACTCCCCGCTATCGTACAATGTCTCCACCGTAACATACGGGCTCATAAGTGGTCCATATCTCTCGATACGTGCACTTCGACAACTCTCTATCATTCAACACGAATCTTATGTTAACGATGTGCTCTTGGAAGCTGACAGTATTTCGGCAACTTAAGAGAAACTTCGGCAAGTTGACCAGTGTCTCAAGTCTGGCTGTTTCCCGCTGCAAAAATGGAAGACTAACGACGAAGAGTTATTGACGAAAATTCCTCAAGAGAAGCGTGAGAATTCTTTGCCGGTGTCTCTTGACGCCGACTCGCTTGTTTGCGCTCTCGGTATCCTCTGATAGCCACGATCAGACACATTCGTGTTAAATAATTGAACCGCGAAGTTTTGGCGTGTCGCGCAGCTTTTCGATACTCTAGGTCTCGTGCCTGTTATCGTTCGCGAAAAAATCTTTATCCTGACACTGTGGGCTGCAAAGCCCGGTTCGGATCAACCGCTTCCCGAAGATTTTGGAAGCCAATGGAGAGACTTCAACAAGGATCTCCAAGATCTCTCGACGATTTTAGTGCAACGATGGTTCGGTTTTATCTCCACGGTTTGTGGAGATACACAGATTTTTAAACGCATCTCAAGTCGCTCTCTTTTCTTCGCAAAGACGCGAGTCGCTTCTTTCAAGCTGATAACTACTCTTCGCCTTGAGTTATTAGCCGCGCTAACTCAAGGTACTTGGTACGTCAGCTATCGCACGGACGACAAACTCTCGATCTCAACGAAGTTCCAATACATTTGTGGACAGACTCTAAAGTCGCGATTGCGTACATTGAAGGAAATGTTCGTCGGTGGGCCGATTACGTAAGAAACCGCGTCATCGAGATATAACCTCTCTTTAATGCTTACTGGCATCACGTGCCAGGGAAAGAAAATCCAGCAGACGACGCATCACGTGGACCGTCTCTTGTTAACTCAAAGAAGAGACCCTCCGGTGGAACAGTCCAACATGACTATCGAAGCATTCAACTTCATGGCCGTCTTCGATTGATCGACGGCACTCACCGACGCTCGTTCTGCGGAGGAACACAAGTTACTCTCGTCACCTTGAGACACCGTTATCTAGTCGTTGGCAACCGTGCTTGAATTCGCTGGTTTAGTCATCGCTGCATATTGTACGTTCGACAACGAGCTGCTCATGGAAGAGTTATTGGAACCTTGCGCGACTCCGTCACATTCGTTCCTCCGCTCTGGAATCGATTTAGCCTCTTTACTCGATGCACAATTCACAGTCACAGCGTCAAGTCATAGAAAGGGTACATCGTCGTATTCGTATACATCTCATCATCAGCCATCCACTTGGAAATCGCCATCAACTACTCAATCGAAGCATTCATCGCTGCATACAAACTTTCACGAGTCGAAGAGGCATCTGTGAAACTCACTCGAAATCGGATCTCTAGTTCTCGTCATGGACAAACGATATCCGCCGACGAAATAGACTCTCGGCAGAGTCTTGCCGTACACCCAGGCCAGGACAATATCATGCGCGACGTTACTGTTAGGATTCAGCAGTCGCTGTACAAGCGGCCGATTGTAAAACTTGTCCTACTGCGAATCTGAACCAACAAAGACTTCGCATAGAAGAGTATCATGGATCAAACATTCACACATCGACACTATTTCCGATCTCTTGAAGATTCCGAGATAGGAGGAATGTTTCGGCAAAAGCAACGTTATCGTGGATTTGAATTTCAAATTATATTTTTTCGTAGCTTCCACTCATACCGAATTCATTTGAAAGGACTCTACGCATTAACGGACAGTATTAAGGGGTTATGCGCAGTTGCAAGGCCAAAAAAGTCGTTTTTTACGAATTTTTTCTGAAAAGAGATTTTATTTGACGAATACAAGAAGTATTAATAAATGTAGTGGTAGCTTTTAACTTTATATCGCCATTTTTCTTTTTCAAAAATATTGATTTACACTGCTTCTGTAGACGATATCCTGGAGATCCTCCAAAAAAAGGTGTCTGGCGGTGAGCACGACATCTCCGGTTCGGATTATTTAAAATAAAGAAACCAAAAAGATTCTATTAGTAGATAGATAAAACTAGGTATTGATCGAAGGAATAGTCGAAATTTTGATTTTTGACAAAATGGCGGCTCCAGAAAAATAAATTCCAGTTTTCGATCAAAAATTTTTTGTTGAATTGTTTAAAAAAAATAGAAATAATTATCGGAAATTTTATTCCTTTGATCAATACCTGAAGAATATATCTGAGAAGATTGTGTTAAAATTGCAGATCGATCGGTTAAGCCGTTTCAGAGAAATCGTGCTCACCGACTTTGAAAACACCGTTTTGAGAAAAACGCGTTCAAAGTTTCAACGCGTACTTGGTAACGCTACGAGTGTCCTTACAAATATGCATGTATCTCCAAGAATATTTGCCAGATCGATTTGAATTTTTTAGATAATATACTCAAATATATGTATATTCCGAAAATGCAATTTAAAAAAATCGATTTATTTAAATTTCCAACTGCGTATAACCCCTTAACATCTTTGCAATATCTATCAAACATCAGTAGTATGTGGACGCCTTTGCTCCATCCCACTCATTCCCCCACCACCCTATTTTTTCACCGCCATGCTACCCACTCTGCTTAAACAATGTCGGAAACATGGAGATAGTAAAGTGGGAATGTGTAGGTACTCCAGTGAACAAGGAAGTGTAGAGATAAGAACAGGATGGAGCAAACGCGTCCGCATACTTGGAAAAATGAATAAAATGATGAATTCATCACCTCAGCTGTTGTTGGCTTCTACCTTCCTTCCGCGGTTTTAAACTCCTGCCTCTCTCGAATGCACTCACGCACTTTCATAAACACACACACACTCACTTGCACTATACACTCAGTAGCACACACACATGAACGCATACACACATGAACGCACGCACGCACGCACGCACGCACGCACGCACGCACGTCTCACTACGCTCTCTGCCAAAATCACTCGTCACCAAAATGCGTCGCTTAAGGGGGGAAAAGGGTCGGAGATACAAAAAAAAAAAGCATATTTTTGTGATTTTTTTTTCAGAGTACCTTATTTATTAATATTTACAATTTTTTTTATACATTATTAAGCATTATTCTAAGAATATTCTGCTAAATTTTCATATAAAAATATTGAAAAATAAGCCAGTGGAAGTAGGGACAACCGAGTCACCTCAAAAAAAGTTTCCATGTGGTAGTCAGGATAACACATGATTGCTTTATCTGAAATTAAAAAACCAAAAAGATTTCTTTAGTACATAAGTTGATCTTGGATTCGAACGCAGGAATTAACAAAATATTCATTTTTGAATTTTTGGTAAAGGTACATTCAAAAAACTTTGATTTTTGCCAAAAATTGCTCTTTTTATTTAATTAAAAAATAAGTTGTAATTAAAAAAAAAAACCTTCGTTCTGAACCGAGTATTTAGTATGTAAAATAAGTGTGCAAACCTTAGGCGAAATCGGTCCAAAGGTTTTCGAGAAATTTTGACTTTTTTTAAAAGTCGGTAGTCAAAATTTTGACTTTTTTTTTGTCGCTAGTCAAAATTTCTCGAAAACCTTTGGACCGATTTCGCCTAAGCTTTGCACACTTCTTTTACATACTGAATAGTCGGTTCTGAACAAAGGATTTTTTTTTTCAATTACAACTTATTTTTTAATTAAACAAAAAGAGCAATTTTTGGCAAAAATCAGAGTTTTTTGATTGCACCTTTACAATAAATTAGAAAATGAATAATTTGTCAATTCCTTCGTTCAAATCCAAGATAAACTTATGTACTAAAGGAATCTTTTTGGTTTTTTAATTTCAGATGAAGCAATCATGAGTTATCCTGACTGCCGCATGGAAACTTTTTTTTGAGGTGACTCGGTTCTTACCACTATCACTGGCTTATTTTTCAATATTTTTAAATGAAAATTTAGCAGAATACTCTTAGAATAATGCTAAATGATGTAAAAAAAATTTTTAAATAATAATAAATAAGGTATTCTAAAAAAAATCACAAAAATATGCTTTTTTTTGTATCTGAGACCCTTTTCCCCCCTTAAGACGTCCTTGCAGTATCTCGAATACATATTGATTTTTAATATTTGTGCGTAGAATGCCAAAGACATACTGAATGTTCAGCATGCTGTTAGCGGGTTCCACGGGCTTAAAGATAATGTTGTGCCGCGAATTAGTTAATTGTACATTATTTCGCCATTGTTCCTTCTTCGCGTGAGGCCACTCACCGAAGTAGAAAAAATGTGCAAACATAAGCAACAAGCTGCGAGCAGCGACCGCTCGAGCTACGATTTGCTGGAGTTTGCAAGCGATGTTTATTGTGAAATTCATTACGACATTCGATTTCGGTCAAAGGAGTGAATAACTGCTTTGCCGAAATCAGTCAAAAGTTTAACATTAATCTGAACAGTTGATCACGGAACAACGAATTATTGTACTGTAACATAGTTACACCCGCTAGTCTGTTTTATTATATTTTACTGCCAAAACAGGCGAGATTACGTCCGAATGTACCGAGGTTTGCGGGCATTAGATAATTGCACCCGGACCTGTGACATAAACGAGCTACGTCACACCTCCCGAATCCTCTCGCTGCCGTAAACAGCAGGTCAGCGACCAGCTGGCCTCGCTTAGCGGTGAGGGGAAGACGGGTAGCGCGGTAACGGCAAGCCGAGAAATTACAAAATCTCGGTAGATTTAAAAATTGAAGCCGATAATGACGTAGAGGGGTACCAGACGGGGGGAAAGGCTATAAAAGAGCCTGCGCGGAGGGAAAAGCTCTCTTAGTCTTTTGGCCCAAGGTATTCTAATCAACGAGGCTATTATAATACGTGCATTCTGTCTACAATCTAGAGATTTAAAAACATATACAAATACCTTTTATGGAAATACGCGGTTCTATAAGTGAGGAAATCGAGTCAGTAAGAGTGAGGAACGAAGACTGGAGAAAGAGGAAAGACCGGCGAGGTATTTAAATAATATATAAATTATCAGTGAAATACCGAGGAAATTGACATTGATCTAGATTTAGATAGGTTTTAAGTGAATAGAATTAAGTGAATAGAACTAAGTGAATAGAATTATGCGGATAGTATTTAAGAAATTAGAATTAAAGCACGTAGCCTTCAAATCAGTAGATAGGCAAGAAAGGTATAAGCGAGTCGATTTAACGAGGATAGTAGGGAAGTAAAACAAGTGATAGATAGAGAGATCTATAGGCTGGATCGAGACATCGGGTGTAAGAGCGAGTGCGACGCGTTTAGCTGTGTATGTGCGTCGAGTGGCAGGCTCACTACCAACGCACGGAACAATAACAAACTACCGAGCTCAATGTACCGAGAACCTATGTCAACGTAATACACGAAAAGAATTGTAGAAATAATCGTAGTAATTAACGAATTTCAATGAATTGTACTGGTCATCGGTACCGGGAAAACCGAACGCTGACATTCTGATTTTAATTGTTTTCATTAATAAACCCTATTTTCACCAACCTAGAAGTCTAAAAATAATTATTCCTGTGACCGAGCTCGAATTTCCCCTGGGAAAATGAATTCAATGCTAACGACAATAAATTACCGTTACAGTACATTCTTTTATTGACTTTCGAATAGACAACGGAAAGTTGCCGTTATCTATAATAAATACTACCATTTTACATAAATTCACGTTTAGTCTAATTACTCCAGATCTATCTTCTAATCGGCAAACGATCCCAAAAATAATAACTTTTTAATATTATACCGATTACTGAGTAATCCAATTACGTGGTACCCGCATAACATTTGACTTATCACTCCAGCAGATCCCGCCGCTGCCACCAAATGTTCCGCCGGTACCGCGTAATTGGATTACTCGGTAGTCGGTATAATATTAAAAAGTTATTATTTTTGGGATCGTTTGCCGCTTAGGAGATAGATCTCGAGTAATTAGAGTAAACGTGAATTTATGGAAAATTTTAGTATTTATTATAGACAACGGCAACTTTCCGTTGTCTATTCGAAAGTCAATAAAAGAATAAACAATAATTCGTTGTTTCGAGCCCGTTACGAGAAACCAACCTCTCTCGTTTGAATCGACTAAAAGAATCTGATATTTTAGGCGAATCCGATCCGTGATCAACCATTCAGGCTAATGTTAAACTTTTGACTAATTTCGGCAAAGCAGTTATTCACTCCTTCGACCGAAATCGAATGTCGCAATGAATTTCACAATAAACATCGCTTGCAAATTCGAGCAAGACGTAGCTCGAGCGGTCGCTGCTCGCGGCTCGTTGCTTACGTCTGCACATTTTTTCTACTTCAGTGAGTGGCCTTACGCGAAGAAGGAACAATAACGACATAAGGTACAATTAATTAATTCGCGGCACAACAATAACAAGCACCTCTGAATCATAACTAGGTGTCCAGCGCTTTGAATGCATCGACAGCGGTTTTGCACATGTGTGTCGCTTTGCGGTGTGTTCTTCGCGAAACGCTTGCTCTGCAGTAAAAGGCGTAAAATATCATCCGGCACGGAGAGACTTCTAATTATCACACTATAGAAATGAAAGACACAGTAAGATTAGGTATTAGTTTTTAATTAATCAATATTATATTTACTTAAACGGTAAAGGTGATTAAATCACTTAAACACCTTTACCGTCGCATGCAACATCCCTGCGAACACGGTAATCTTCACTCGCGAATTGGTCTCCTATTAAATCTATTTTTATCACTATCCGATCGTCGAGACGTAAAAGCATTGTAATATTCACGTAATATTCTATCGTTTTTCATCACATTATCGCTGAAGAGATTACGGAATCGCGACATGGTGAATCCGCACGACATAAGATGCGGGAATACGATACAAAATTTTCCGCACACATCCGATATATTACTCTGTAGTTGCTTGAGGCAGTACCGATAGAACTTGCAGTTTTTTCGTAGTCGTGCAAGATGTTGCGGTATAATCGGTGGTAGCCCGTAGCTATCAAAATATATTTCTTTTCCATGATGGTCAACGTACATGGCGATCCATTGCTCTCCAGGTCCGTCGTGGTTATCCCTGTTAACTACAAGTCCGGCCGATCACGACTATACACCAGGAATTCTGTTAGCTTGGTACACTCCAACGGTTGAAAGCGTTAGATACTGCAGACTCTCGTAGATTTGTCTAGTGTTCATGATGAACACATAGTCAATAATTAAATGATGACGTTCACGCTTTGATAGACGTATAAATGCAAAATTTATTTCGCAGCATCGTCGATCGTGTCACGACTGCATGGTGAAGATTTCTCCTCTTTCTTATTATCTTCTTCTTTGTCTGCCAATCAAACATCTATGTACGATTCGCTCTTAAACGGGTGCTCGCGAAGCAAATTTTTTATTTGGAAAGCCTAGCGTATTGCACAGTACGAAGACCCTGTATCGTTTATCACAGTGTGCCTGAATCATTTTCAGAAAGATTTCGGTATAAATGTGTACGATGGTCCGGCCACCTCATCCTCCAGGTTGGAAAGTTCACGACTCGTGATATTGCAAAGTAGTATTATAGCCTTATCGTGACCACGTGTATGGATACGTGTTGATTTTCGCGAAATTTCACGCAAGTTAGCGTATGCTAGTTTACAGCTTACATTGCCCTCGTACCATTCAAGACCGTGAAAATATTTCGAGAGAAAATGATGATGGCTTCGCGAATTCTGCGGTTATTCGGCAAAGTGACACGTTCGTGCAACGACCCAATGAGTAGAGTACGGTCTATCCACTACTACCACGGCAATTTCTTTCGAAATAAATTCCGAGTCTTTGCCACGCATGCCCTGTATATTCACGACGATATCCATTTTCACGTCTAATCTGCGCAGATGCTCAAGTTCGACTGATTAGTTACTTACAAAGACGATTCTACGCCGCTCAACACGTGACAATTTTATTCCGACATCAGCACAATGTTTCGCTTATCCGATGAAATCTACCATTGCCTGACGAGAGGCATCGATTCCAAGGACATTATGATATTCCGCGTAGACAATACAATTTACCGTTGAAGCAAGAGGATCCTCAAATCGTACCTCTATTTTTACACTACAGTGCTTTATTAAATTCCAATGTGAATTAATGTTCGCCGAAAGATCGGGTGTCAAATCAAAAGCAAACAGACCGAATCCATCGGGATGATTATCGCGATCGATCGAATTACCATCGTCCAAGAAATATATTCCAGTCCCCGAAAACAACGTTTGAAAATCATCCACATACAAATGATTTTTCGTGAAATCCAGTTGTAACGGTTTAGAAGGTATTTGAGCACCATCTACCAGGTGTACAAGTATGAAATGCGGATTTCAAAAAACAGATAGCGCACGAATGCAGTTTGTGCTATAAAGATTTAACACTGCGCCATTTTTTTGTAATCAACAATTGTCAGACGCGCACAAGTGATAAATTGGAAAAGTGTGTACATAGTGTTGTGTTGTTGTGTTCAATATGTCGAAATTGATACCGAACAAAGAGCATTCGCGGACGGCATTACTTTTTGTTTTCATTTAAAGAAAACTGCTGCTGAATCATACCGATTACTTCGAGAAGCTTATGGTGTATATGATCCGTCATAAGATACGTGTGAACGATGGTTTCGGCGTTTCAAAAGTGGCGACTACGATGTTGCAGACAAGGAACGTGAAAAGCAGCCAAAAAAATACGAAGATATGGAATTGCAAGCATTGTTGGACGAAGATGATTCGCAAACACAAAAACAACTCGCCGAGCAATTGGGCGTTAGTCAACAAGCTGTTTTCAATCGGCTACGAGAGATGGGAAAGATTCAGAAGACCGGTAGATGGGTACCACATGAGTTAAATGACAAGCAAATGGAAAAATTGCAAAAACACACATGACATTTTGCTCGATCGGTACAAAAAGAAGTCATTTTTGCATCGTATAGTTACAGTAGATGAAAAGTGGATTTACTTTGAGAAACCCAAGCGTAAAAAATCATGGGTAGACCCAGCCGCACCATCCACATTTACCGCAAGACCGAATCGCTTTGGCAAAAACACGTGGTCTATTATGAGTTGTTAAAACCTGGGGAAACGGTTAATACTAAACGTTACAATTGACCGATTTGAACCATTCGCTGCTTGAAAAAAGGCCAGAATACCGAAAGAGGCAACACAAAGCCATTTTTCTTCATGACAATGCTGCATCACAAACGGCAAAACCGGTTCGCGACACATTGGAAGCCTCAGCTGGGAAGTTCTACCCCATGCGGCTTACTCACCAGACTTGGTTCCTTCCAATTACCACTTGTTTACATCGATAGGTCACGCACTTGCTGAGCAGCGCTTTGGATCGTACGAAGATGGCTCGATGAATGGTTCGCAGCAAAAGGGGAAGATTTTTACTGGCGTGGTATTCACAAATTGCCCGAAAGATGGGAAAAATGTGTAACAAGCGATGGAGCATAGTTTGAATAAATCACTTTTTATCATTCTTCCGAATTAAACATGTTTTTTTAGAAAAAAAATCCGCATTTTATTCTTGTACACCTGGTACATACAACGGGAGACCATTTATCTTGTAATTTTGGAAATTGAATGGATTCATACTGAAGTCGTCGTTAAACGCTTTGTTATCAACAAAACCGATAATTATACGCTTCGGCAATTGACCTAGTGTGATATTATCGATCATCTCTCCATAAACAACGGAGTGTATTAAAACGGCCTTTATCTCGACCCTCGGAAGAGGATATTTTGCTGTATATTTTGCCTGAGTTCTAGCATGCGAGAGCAGCACACCAGGAGCTATTTTTGTTCTACGAACGATAAGCAATGCCTCGAGAATCTTCAAGCCGCATTGACCATTCTATGTATCGCCTACAAGACAAAATGTATCTCTAGACCGCACCAGTCGTTGTCGCATCTCGACACCGTTTAATAGGAATCGCTCCTGATTGAATATATCGCAATGCAGATAGCCGAGCAAGTTAACAGTTTTTCCGATATTTAAGAATTGTTTTCCCTTTACAAGACCCGCATTTCTCGATGTTATATCATCCATTTTTCTGGGGGTATCATCGTACCAGAGAACGCTCATGAGATGTGAATTTTTGGCAGCTGGACCGTAATTCAAAAGTGTTTCTATACCAGGTGTATGCATAAGTTTTTTCCGGTTTTTTGGTAAAAAAAAACACGTAATTTTCAAGGGAAATTAATTTTTGTTTTATTCAAAATATTGGCCATCGGCTTCTACGCATTTCGCCCATCTTTCAGGTAACTTATGAATACCATGCCAGAAAAACTGCTTGTCTTTTGCGGCAAACCATTCGTCGAACCATTTTCCAACTTCCTCGAAATTGCTGAAGTGCTGCTCTGGGAGCGCGTGCCCCATTGATGCGAAGAGGTGATAGTCAGATGGCGCCAGGTCTGGCGAATACGGCGGGTGCGGAAGGATGTCCCATCCAAGCGATTTCAAGGTGTCTTTCACTGCTTTTGTTGTGTGAGACGGCGCATTGTCGTGTAACAAAATCACTTTGCCATGTCTTCTGGCCCATTCCGGTCGTCTTTCGATTAATGCGTGCTTTAAATTAATAATTTGTTGGCAATAGCGTTGTGTATTAACGGTTTCGCCGGGCTTCAAGAGTTCATAATACACAATACCGCTCTGGTCCCACCAGACACAGAGCATGGTCTTCTTGCCGAAGCGATTTGGCCTTGGTGTTGAAGGACCGGCTTCGCCAGGTGGAAGCCACGATTTTTTCCGCTTCGGGTTTTCAAAATAAATCCATTTTTCGTTACCCGTCACAATTCGATGCAAAAATGATTTCCTTTCGTGGCGTTGAAGCAGCACTTCACAAGTGACTTTGCGATTTTCTATTTGACGTTCATTCAAATCGTGTGGGACCCATTTACCGAGTTTATTGTTCTTCCCCATTACTCGTAAACGTCTGCTGATTGTTTCTTGTGACACATGTAATGCTTCTGCTAATTGCCGTTGAGTTTCAGTTGGGTCATCATCCAATAACTCCTGCAATTGCTCGTCTTCGCATTTTTGTGGTCTACCGGAGCGCTCACTGTCTTTCACATTGAAATCACCACTTTTAAATTGTCGAAACCATGTCTCACATGTTCTAATCGATGGAGCGTGTTCACCATATGTTTCTACTAGCAAACGTTGACTTTCAGCAGCCTTTTTCTTTTGATTAAATAAGAAAAGGAATGCGTGCCGCAAATGTTTTTTTTCAGGCACAAAACTCGACATAATCACTGAACGATAAAACAAAGACGCTAGTTTTTGGCGGACTCAACTTGTGTGTGTTTGTAGGTTAATGTCAGACAAAGAAAATGACGTATGTGTCAAATTAATACGCTGCGTACTTTTCGCTGGCACCATCTCTTAGTTAAACCGGATAAAACTTATGCATACACCTGGTATACGCTCGATTAGCGTAGGCATTATTTGTAGGTGAAACTAGTTTTTGATTCTGGTATACATCCACCCGATTAAACATAGAATGAAAGACTTTGTTTACGTTAAGATGTTACGTTCACTGTCAGACTAAGCATACTAAGGGCGAAATCGATATACACCCTGCCCAGGAATAACAAATGCTATAGATGAATCATCTGATAGCGAAGAAATTGGCTTACAATAGACCCATTGGAGGCTCCGATAGTTGTTTGCGTCGGTGGGAGTAAAAATAATTTAAGTTTCGATTTAAGCCACTCGAACGAGTGCGCATGTAGAAAAACCATCTTGTTTCAGCTATCCAAAAATATCTGTAACCGTTCGCTGACGGGTCTTCTTTACGCTTTCCTTTTTACGGGAGATACGTCGTGGCTTACGTTCGTTCCGTGAATAAGCAGTTCGCGAAATTTTGCGCTTTTTATAACCGGACCCCCATGAGTGTCAATTTTTTTAGAGGCCTTGCGTTTGACCTTACTGTCGGTTTCTCGCGAATAGCATCTTGCACAGCTATATTTCTATCGAGGATATCACCGGCTACGTCTACATCACCACGCAATGTCTCTCTTCCAATTGCTGTAGCACCCTTCTTTAAAAGTGGCAATACTCGACGAAACAGGCCCCCGAGAAAGCTACCTATAACTTGTCTTCTTTGATTAGACGTACCGATGTGAACATGCCTAATACCGCCGTACCCGCGACGACCTCATCCGTGCTGCACACCATCAATATCATCCATAGTGGCGTAATCAATCGTGGGACCTTTTGAAATATAGTTTCACAGTCAACGTTCCCTGTTCGAATGGTATAGGATTTAAAAACTCGTCTCTTATATCGATCTCGATAGTGTGTAAATTGTTGTGCAAGACGCTCTTTTAGAAGGTATAAATAAGTTACCTCATGTGGCCGGTCATCTACGCTTTAAATCGCTTCCGAGCGGTCAGGTCGAAGTGGCGCGCGTATGCGACGATCTACGATGCCACGACTTTCGCGTATCAACTGCTATCGCAAGGTTCACGGAGAAACGATCGACAATATCGTACTAGGTCAATTGCCGATGCGTATAATTATCGGATTTGTCGATAACAAAACATTTAACGACGACTTTAGTATGGATCCAATTTTCAAAATAACAAGATAAATTATCACTCGTTGTAGGTAGACGGTGCTTAAATACCTTCTAAACCGTTACAACCGGATTTCACGAAAAATCATATGTATGTGAATGCTTTTCAAACATTGTTTTCGGGGACTGGAATACATTTCGTGAAGGATAGTAATTCCATCGATCGCGATAATTATCGCGATGAATACTGTCTGTTTGCTTTTGATTTCACATCCTTTCTTTTGGCGAACAGCAATATACATTGAAATTTAATAAATCACGGCAGTGTGAGAATAAAGGTACGATTTGGGGATGCGCTTGCTTCATCGGTAAATTGTATTGTCTACGATAATCGAAAAAATGTGCTGATGTCGGAATAAAATTGTCTCGTGTTAAGCGGCGTAGAAGCGTCTTTGTAAGTAACTAATCAGTCGAACTTGAGTATCTGCACAGATTAGACGTAAAAATGGATATCGTCGTGGATATACAAGGAAACCGTGGTAAAGACTAGAAATTTATTTCGAAAGAAATTGCCGTGGTAGCAGTGGATAGACCGTACTCTGCTCATTGGATCGTCGCACACCGTGTCACTTTGCCGAATTACCGCAGAATTCGAGAAGCCAGAATAATTTTCTCTCGAAATATTTTCACGGTCTTGAATAGTACGAGGGCGATATGAGCTGTAAATAAGCATACGCTGACTGGCGTGAAATTTTGAGAAAATCAAGACGTATCTATACACGCGGTCACGAGAAGGCTATAGTCATGAAATTTCCAACCTGAAGGATGAGGAGGGCGCACCATCGTACACATTTATGCCGAAATCTTTCCGAAAATGCTTCAGACACGCTGTGATAAACGATACAGCGTCTTCGCACCGCGGATTCATCATGTCGCGATATAATAATTTCATTAGCGATAATGTAATGAAAAACGATACAATAGTACGTGGATATTACAATGCTTTTACGTCTTGACGATCGGTCAGTGATAAAAATAAATTTATCAGTGGAGGAATCTCCGAGCCAAGGTTACCGTGTTTGGAGGGATGTTGCATGCGACGGTAAATGTGTGTAAAGTGATTCAAATAAAATATTGATGGATTAATTAAAAACAAATACCTAATCTTACCGTGTTTTTTATTTTTATAGTGTGATAATTAGAAGTCTCTCGGTGCCGGATCATATTTTACGCCTTTTACTGCAGAGCAAGCGTTTCGTAAAGAACACAGTGCAAAGCGACACACACGTGCAAAACCGCTGTCGATGCATTCAAAGCGCTGGGCACCTAGTTATGATTCAGAGGAGGTTGTTATCTTTAAGCCCATGACACCCGCTAGCAGCATCCTAAGCATTCAGTCTGTCTTTGGCATCCTGCGCGCAAACATTAAAAAGTAATGTGTATTCGCGATACAGCAAGGAGGTTTTAAGCGACGTATATCGGTGACGAGTAATTTTGGTGGAGAGCGTAATGAGACGTGCGTGCATGCGTGCGTCCATGTGTGTGTGTGTATGTTTATGAGAGTGCGTGAGTGCATTTGAGAGAGACAGGAGTTTAAAATCGCCGCGGAAGGGAGGTGGAAGCCAACAACAGCTGAGGTGGTGAGTTCATGATTTTATTAATTTTTTCAAGTATGCGGACGCGTTTGCTCCATCCTGCTCTTATCTCTACTCTTCCTTGTTCACCACAGTACCGACACATTGCTACTTTACCATCTCCATGTTGCCGGCATTGTTTAAGCAGAGTAGGTAGCACGGCGGTAGACAAGTGGGGTGGTGGGGGTAGCCGTATGGTAGGGAAAGGACTAGGATGGAGCAAAATCGTCCAAATACTACTAACATCAATACACAATCACACAACATATACACAACAGCCCTTGACGAGCCGTATGTCAGTCCCACAGAAATATTCGCGTCGTGCTACTGCTTTGTTCGTTTTAATAAAATACACCCTTAATTTTTATATCCAGTAGATCTCTTTCTGTCATTTCTCAATCCTACCGCACTTCATCACAGTATTTTTGAGTTACCTCTCTCTATAGTCTAAATTTCGTAAATTCTCAGCTATAGAGCTATAACTTTCTACGAGAATGGGCTAGGCGAAAAGATCATTTGGTATTAAGTTTGGCCCGAATCGATCAAGACATTTAGATTTTATGGAATAGAGTTTTTGAATTGCAAAAATTGAAAAGAATTTTTTTAAAATTATTTCCCCTCGACCTTTCGTAAATATTGATCTATTGAATCGAAACATGATATACAATTTGTCTAGGGAACAAGAATGCACGGGCTTGATTTTGGTGAGAATCGATCTAGGAATTTACATTTTATGGAACTTAAAATTTTACTAAATTTTCAATTCTATTGAAAGCTTTAACACTACTTCCTCTTTGAGGAAACCGGAATTACTCGTAGATAATCATTACTCGTAGAGGAGAATCTGTGGGTGAGCGATAATCACAAGAAAACAAATTGTGCAAATTGTAAATTTATACGCTTTTTAACCTTTTTTAAATATTTTCATTGAGATTAATCAAAGTATGAAAATTCTTCAGTAGAATACAGATCTCGCTACTTATACCATATATTGGGTCTGGGAAAAAGTCTGTGGCGTTTTTCCCGATAGATGGCATCAATTGCAAATAAGTCAAGAAACACAGATCGCAGCGACACCACTAAACGCTCGTTGGAAAGGTGGCACTTCGAGCGTTACATTGAGTGTATAAACATCGAAATTGGTGCAGTGGTTGGAAAGTTGTTTGCGTTTGAAAATGAAGAAAAGTAATGAAAAATTGTGCTATATCTTGCAACAAATTATTACGACAAAGGGAAGAACGCTGCGCAGGCTTGTGAAAAAATTTGTGCTGTATACGGTGAAGGTACTTGTTCAGTTTTCGCACCTACCAAGCACACACTCAACTCATGCACACGCTACACTCACAATCATCTGACGCCTCGCGTCATATGGTATAGCTCGCAGGTATGCTATATCGATTTATCGACCGCGCACTCAAGCACATTGTCCATGAGCTCACATCCTCGATCGAAGCTCCCTCAAGCGGCCAACGCTGCTAGCGTGGCCCCAGCGGCAAGACCACTCACAAGGCTCATTTCCATCGCTGGCGGCGAATCACAACTCAACCAAGCTGTGACGCACGTCCGCCCTCTTGATACTCTGCCTCGTGGTCGACGGATGTGGCCATTCTCCTCACTCGAGTCGTTCGCGCTACACGTTCCCGCGTAAACTCACAGAGATATTCTTTTGTTTCACTCACTTTGGTGTGCATTCAGTATTATAGTGTATTACATTCTTGGTCAAATCACCCGTGTTTCAACTCAGTGTCAGTGTGAATCACAGTAAATCAACAGGACTATTGCAACATTCATATAAACGTCAACGGCGTGGTTCGTCGTTGGCAGCAGAGACGCCATTCTGCCTCGCATCGCTCGTTGGCGTTAGATCACTCACCAGCCTGCCGTGTGGCTTCACTAGAGCTCTACAATCGACCATATCACCAGGATCAACCACACGGGATCAACAAGTCAACTCAGAGGCCTGGGAACCCACTCACCGCCAGTACATCAACACACAGGCCAGACAAATCACAGTATATATTTGTTGTATTCACCAGGTTTTTTTTTTATGCAATCACTGTTACTTAATTAAAATAAACATTAAATTTATTATTGTTTTTTATGCAATCACTGTTACTTAATTAAAATAAACATTAAATTTATTATTGTAAATTACTGAGTGCATTTAATTATTTATACTTGTCACCAGGATCCTTAATCTTACTATTCGCATCTGTCACTCGACATGCTACGTGTGAATGCATCGACTTGCTACCTGTCGACAGATTAAAAATATTTCAAACTCAGTCTCAATCATTTGCATACATGGTTTAGACTTTCGAGCTAATTCCAACTCACTCACACTCATTATCATACATTTTTTGGTCCTTCGAGCCGGATCCTGGTCAAGTATAAATTTATGCTTCGATACTCACATAAATCACCAATCAGCACATGTAATACACTACAGATTGCGCAACTCAGCGTGCATCGATACAAGACAATGCTCAACAATAATAAGATACTCACCCAAGTGCGCTAATCATTTATTGTAAACTATTCACTAGGCTTAACCAGTTCAAATCATGGCTGACGATAAGAAAGCGCTGTCAGACCAAAGCAAATCCTCGCAGGAAGGCGACTCATATGATGGTAATGTGGAAGTGACCGATGGTGCAACAGACGTTATCGATACACTCAATGTACCACCCACGGTACAGAGACCACGCACTAGATCGCCATCACCAAGCACCAATCAAGCTAACCTCATGGACTATAAGGTCGCATCACAGCATGCGAGGATAGCAATGATCAACCAGCTGCATGATCACCTCCAAAACTCACCAGGCTGCGTTTTCGAAGAACTCAACGGCCATTTAGAGATTTTAAATCGCACTTGCGAGTGTTTTTGTAATGAACATAATCAAATGGAAGAAACATGTAAACGTGCTTTCCTCACTCACCCTTATGTTACAGATAAGGTGTACGAATCCGGCTTTGACAGTTATTTCAAGGCACTCACAATCATCCTGCGAGAGAAGGCAATCGCAAAAACTCAAGAGACCACATCAAACAGAGCTGATCAACAGAGTCAATCAAGTCAGCACAGATCAACATTGCCAAAAATGAAGTTGCCGGAATTTGACGGCGATTTTACAAAGTGACCGGCATTTAGAGACTTGTTTGCCTCGATGGTGGTCGACAATGAACAAATCAGTGATGTAGAAAAACTTCACTATTTAAAAATCAGCCTCAAAGGATCTGCCGCTCAACTGATCTCTAATGTGCCGATCAACAATGATTCATTCAACTCATCGAGGCAAATAATCAAAGATTTAACAACAAGGAAAGACTCATCCTGTCTTATGTTGAGAAAAGAAATAATCAACGCACTAAATGTCCTTAGAGTTGACACCGAATCATGGAACTACGTACTAATATTCGTAGTAGCTCAGCGCCTCGACACGTCCATGCGTGAAGCATGGGAATACAAGAGAAGCGCGCACAAACAACCAACATCATTCCAAGACTTGATGAGATTCATCTAATCTAGAGCGAGAGCTCTAGAAGTAATTCCGATCAACCCAGATCAATCAGCTGACAGGACCAGCACCACATCATCAAGACAACCATCACGTTCAACAGCTCAGCCAGCAAGGACCTCTCACCATGCGTCCACTCAACCGAGGCCACATCAATATCCGTGCGACCACTGTGGTGGTTCGCATTATATTGTGAGCTGCGCAAGTTTAGAGAACTGCAACCTGCAGATCGCCACAAAGTTACGACTGAACATCGACTGTGTTTCAATTGTTTTGGTCATCACAACCTCCACTCGTGCCAATCAACCATCAACTGTAAAACATGCGGTGCAAAACACCACACGATGATTCATTTGCCATCCACGATAAGAACACGTCATCAAGAACACGACATCACAGTCAAATCAACCAGGCACGCCAGCTATACCTGCCACAGCTCATCCAAGCACCAGCTCACGTCAATGAGAAATTGACGTGACATTTTGCCAACTCATCAACTCACACGGTAGAACAGCAGTTCTACTAGCAACGTGTCAAGCATTACTCATCACATCTTTCGGCACTCACCAAGTCAGATTATTCATTGATCCAGGATCAGAGCTCACCTTCAGCTCAGAACACCTCGTATCAGATCATGGGCTTACTCGTCAACACTCATCAATTCCAGTCATTGGCATTGGAAACACGAGATCAACGCAAACAAGAGGTACCACCACATTAACATTACGATCAATTCATTCATCACAAGGTGTTACCATCGCAGCTCACATACTCACTAAGTTGACGAGTACATTGCCTTTAGTACACACACAACCACAGGAGTGGCCACACATCACATCACTGCAATTGGCAGACCCTGACTTCTTAACACCACGACCAGTAGATATCAACATCGGGGCTGATTCGTATGGACTAATCATCCAGCTTGGCATCAAGAAACACTCAGACGTCTTACCGATTGCGCAATCAACAATTTTTGCGTGGATTATTCTTGGTCCAGTCCCAGAGAATTATTCAGCACCAAGCAACTCATACCACATAGAAGTAGAATCATCAAACAAGGAAATTCAAGATATTCTCGCGCAGTTCTGGGTTCAAGAAGAAACACCATCGACAACAGATCACAAGCTCACCCCAGACGAAGAAGCGTGTGAAAAGCATTTTTAAACGACTCACACCCGAGACGAAGAAGGACGATACATCGTGCGAATCCCGCTCAAATCATCACCATCGAGTCTAGGAGACTCAAAACTCACTGCTCAACGATGTCTACAACGACTCATGAAGAAACTCTCAACAAATAACTCATACACCAATTTATACAACTTATTCATGAAAGAGTATGAAGAGTGTGGTCACATGATACGTGTACCATCCTACCATCAGTCAACTTAAATGAGCGAATCTGTCCATGACTATTGTGAAACCGAGACGACCTTGGCACATGATGCTGTAGCATCAGGAGGGTTGAGGGTCTCGGAAGATCGATTGTCAGAACAAACTCATGCTCATCCTCCATATTATCTTCCTCATCACGGTGTACTGACAGAAGATCGAATCACTACAAAGTTGAGAGTTGTCTTCAACGGATCTAGTCCAACGACGTCGCAAGTATCACTCAACGACATCCAGCATGTTGGAGCAAAATGTCAACGTGACATCTCAGACGTGCTCATATAGATCCGACAGCACAAACTCATCTTTTCAACAGACATCACAAAGATGTACAGACAAATCAAAGTCCATTCGGACGATTGGGATTTGCAACGAATCATGTGGCGAGATGACTAACTCAACATGGTGCCGTATCACCTAACAACAGTGACGTATGGAACTCGCTCAGCACCATTCTTAGCAATCAGATCATTGCTTCAACTAGTTGAAGACGAAGGTCATCGCTTCCCGCTGGCAATCGGACCACTCATGAAAAGCAGATATGTTGACGACATACTACTGTGTTCAAAAAGTAAGGTGAATTTTTTATTTAAACTTCCCGCGTTAACCGAATCGGACATAATGAATTTTTTTCAAGTTGGTAGGACTGTTAGTGACATCTGTGATAAATTACATGTCAATATCATCATTAGTTTTTAGTTTACGCTTGGTTTTGTGGACAATGAAAAGTGAATTTGGCGATTTTTACGATGTCGAATTTTGTTGAGCAACGAAGTGCTATTAAATTTTGCTTGCGGAATGAAATTTCCGCCGCTGAAACGTATCGAATGTTACAAAAGGCCTTCGGTGACGAGACTATGTCACAGAAAAATGTTTACAAGTGGTACAAAAACTTTAAAGAAGGCAGAGAACGTGTTGATGATTTGGAACGCTCTGGACGACCATCGACGTCAATTGATGAGCAACACATCAAGAAAATCAAGGAATTGGTGCTCGAAAATCGTCGATTAACAATTCGAGACCTTGCCGACATGCTTGCAATATCAATTGGATCAGTGCAAGCAATTTTGAAGGATCATTTGTGCCTCAGAAGAGTCAAATCGCGTTTGGTGCCAAAATTTCTCAATTTTTTCGAAAAAGAGCGTCGCGTTCAAGCATGTGAATCAATGATTTCTGACTATCAGGACGTCTACAAACAAATTATTACGGGCGATGAGACTTGGATTTATGTCTATGATCCGGAAACAACCGATCAATCGAGCGAATATCGTGCCAAAGGTGAACCGAGACCGAAAAATACATGCCAAAGTCGCTCAAAAATCAAGGTCATGTTGACAGTTTTCTTCGATTATCGTGGTGTGGTGCATTACGAATTCCTTCCCACTGGCCAAACTGTCAACAAGGAATATTATTTAAGTGTTATGCGTCGTTTGCGTGAAGCTATTCGCAAGAAAAGGCCAGAATTATGGAAAGACAACACTTGGATTTTGCACCACGATAATGCACCGTCGCACACAGCACTGGTTCTTCGTGAGTTTTTCGCCAAAAACTCCAGTTACGTCGCTCCACAACCACCGTATTCGCCTGATTTAGCACCGTGTGACTTCTGGCTGTTCCCAAAGGTCAAGAGAACACTCCGGGGAAATCGTTTTGAGTCGATTGAAGAGATCAAACGTGAATCGCTACGCGCATTGAAGGCTATACCTGAGGACGACTTTTTAGCATGCTTCAAAGATTGGAAAAAACGTTGGCATAAGTGTATTGTAGCTAGGGGGGATTATTTTGAGGGGGACGAAATCGATTTGGAAGAATAAATAAAATATTTTAATTTTAAAACAAAATTCACTTTACTTTTTGAACACAGTAGTATTTGGAGGAGCTGATCAACTTGACACACTCATCGAAATGTCAAATCAAGTCACCCAGCTCTGCATGGCGGGCGGGTTGCCTCTAGCGAAAGGGCACAGCAACACCGAGCAATTCATCGAGCATATCGATCACCACTCACCATCAAACTCACACTCATTCGAAGGTAGCAGCACCAAGTTACTCGGCCTGTCATGGATACCTCGTGAAGACGTATTCAAGTTCCACGCAAAGCCTCCATGCTCAAGTTCCAAGCTCACAAAGAGAATCATCTTGTCTGAAACAGCACAACTCTACGATCCACTCGGGTTTCTCTCACCATTCATCGTCAAGGCCAAATCATTATTACAAGAATTATGGCTGGAGAAACTCGGTTGGGACGATGAAGTTTCAGATCAGATACACACCAAGTGGACATTGCTCAGACAAGAGCTCACTCAAGTCGATCGAATCTCAATTCCACGATGGATTCAACTCACAAGCTCAACACTTGTGGAGTTGCACGGATTCTCCGACGCATCTCAAATAGCAATGGCGGCTGCTATCTATATCAAAACAACAACTCCAGGGGAAGAAACCAAGGTTACACTCATCTGCGCGAAATCAAAAGTAACATCACTCAAGCAACTCTCCACCCCTCGACTCGAGCTCACAGCAGCACTGATCTTAGCAAAGCTCATGAAGTATGTGCAAACAACCTTGGAACTCACCAACACTCAAACGTTCCTGTGGACTGATTCCTCAGTAACGGTCACCTGGATTAATTAACTCACACCCATCACGGTGGAAGGACTTTGTCAGGAACCGCGTGTCAGCAATTCAAAAACTAACTCCAAACAGCGTATGGAGATTCGTTCCTGGCAAAGACAATCCAGCCGATTGTGCTTCAAGGGGCATCAGCATCTCCCAGCTCCAGAAGCATCTCCTGTGGTGGACAGGACCACAGTGGCTCACAGGCGATCAATATTCATGGCCAACTCAACACTACCAACAAGACTCACACTCATCAGGAAGAGCGACCGGGGCTCGCACTCACAGTGGCAACAACTCAAGCCGTATATCATTGGGAGATGATATACAGACACTCTTCTCTCACTAGACTACTCAGAGTAACCGCAATATGCTTTCGAGTAAGTCAACTCATCAAGAAATTGCCAAACTCAACATTCTTTAACCCTCTCTCGCCACAAGATATTGAGAGAGCAAGAATATTTTGGATCAAAGCAACTCAAGCAGCATATTTCTCAACAGAGCTCAAATTGATCACCATAGCTCAACTACCAACAGCTCATCCCTTCAATCGCCTGACTGCCTATATCGACACTCAAGGCATCATTCGGATTGGAGGAAGATTGACCAACTCACAATTGGAACTTGAGGCAATTCACCCAGCAATACTCCCACGACATTCTCACTTCACCACACTCATCATAGCAGATGCACATCACAAAACCATGCATGGAGACACTCAACTCACCCTGAACTACACAAGGCAATCGTACTGGATTATTGGTGGTAGAGCTCCTGTACGGTCGCATATACTCAGCTGCATGAAATGTGCTCGACAACGTGGCGTCAGAGCCCAACAACTCATGGGTCAATTACCAACCAATAGAGTCACACCAGCACGACCATTCTTCTACTCAGGTGTGGACTACGCTGGTCCGCTGACCATCAAAACCTGGAAAGGTAGAGGCGCCAAACAACATAAAGGATGGCTGTGCATTTTCGTGTGCTTCGTCACCTCGGCCTTGCATCTGGAGGCCGTGAGTGACTACTCAACTGACTCATTCGTCGCTGCATTCAGACGGTTCACTGGACGCAGAGGCATCTGCAACACTCTCTATAGTGATTGCGGCACAAACTTCATAAGAGCAGATGCCACACTCACCAAACTCTTCACTCAAGGTACAACAGAATCACTCTCACTGCATTGCTCACTCACCAGCGACGGAACTACGTGGAAGTTCAACCCACCAGCAGCTCCACATATGGGAGGAAAATGGGAAGCAGCAGTCAAATCAGTAAAATATCACCTGAACCGAACAGTAGGAGAAATCGCACTCACGTTCGAGGAATTAACCACGTTGATAATCCAGATCGAAGCAACGCTCAACTCACGACCATTGGAACCACTCACAGAAGACCCTGAAGATACTTCAGCACTCACACCAGCTCACTTTCTCATAGGAGAGCCGCTCACAGCCATACCAGAGCCATCACTCACAGATCTGAACGTTAGTAGACTATCACGATGGCAACTAATACAACAAAGGCTTCAATATTTTTGGTCCAAATGGTCAACTCAATATCTCCAGCGCCAACTTTCTACATCAAAATAGCATCATCCATCGAACACCATCAAGGTCGGTTCATTAGTACTGATCACTGATGAGAGGTCTCCACCATCAAAATGGCCTCTCGCCAGAGTCACTCAACTCCATCCAAGAAAGGATGGATTGACCAGGGTAGTGTCACTCAAAACTGCAACAACAACACTCGTCCGACCAATCACCAAGCTCGCCATCTTACCAGCGCAAACTGAATGAAGAGCAGCTCACACTCAATCATCAACACCGTTGCTGATGGCGGGCGGAATGTTCAGTTTTCGCACCTACCAAGCACACACTTAACTCATGCACACGCTACACTCACAATCATCTGACGCCTCGCGTCATATGGTATAGCTCGCAGGTATGCTATATCGATTTATCGACCGCGCACTCAAGCACATTGTCCATTAGCTCACATGCTCGATTGAAGCTCACTCAAGCGGCCAACGCTGCTAGCGTGGCCCCAGCGGCAAGACCACTCACAAGGCTCACTTTCCATCGCTGGCGGCGAATCACAACTCAACCAAGCTGTGACGCACGTCCGCCCTCTTGATACTCTGCCTCGTGGTCGACGGATGTGGCCATTCTTCTCACTCGAGTCGTTCGCGCTACACGTTCCCGCGTAAACTCACAGAGATATTCTTTTGTTTCACTCACTTTGGTGTGCATTCAGTATTATAGTGTATTACATTCTTGGTCAAATCACCCGTGTTTCAACTCAGTGTCAGCGTGAATCACAGTAAACCAACAGGACTATTGCAATATTCATATAAACGTCAACGGCGTGGTTCGTCGTTGGCAGCAGAGACGCCATTCTGCCTCGCATCGCTCGTTGGCGTTAGATCACTCACCAGCCTGCCGTGTGGCTTCACTAGAGCTCTACAATCGACCATATCACCAGGATCAACCACACGGGATCAACAAGTCAACTTAGAGGCCTGAGAACCCACTCACCGCCAGTACATCAACACACAGGCCAGACAAATCACAGTATATATTTGTTGTATTCACCAGGTTTTTTTTTATGCAATCACTGTTACTTAATTAAAATAAACATTAAATTTATTATTGTAAATTACTGAGTGCATTTAATTATTTATACTTGTCACCAGGATCCTTAATCTTACTATTCGCATCTGTCACTCGACATGCTACGTGTGAATGCATCGACTTGCTACCTGTCGACAGATTAAAAATATTTCAAACTCAGTCTCAATCATTTGCATACATGGTTTGGACTTTCGAGCTAATTCCAACTCACTCACATTCATTATCGTACAGTACTTTATCAAAATCTGCTGCGCAGAAATGGTTCGCTCGCTTTCGTTCTGGTAATTTTGATGTGAAAGATAAGTCACGCTCTGGTCGTCCAATCACTGAAAAAGCTGATGAAAGTCTTGAAAAAGTCCAGCAAGATAAGCATATCAGCAGTGTCGATATTGGTATGGAGCTAGGCATTGACCACAAAACTGTTTTCAACCATTTACACAAAGCTGGCTACAAAAAGAAGCTTGATGTATGGGTTCCTCATGAGTGGAGCGGGAAAAACATGATAGACCGAATTACCATCTGCGATGCGCTGCTGAAACGCAATGAAATCGAGCCATTTCTGAAACGTGTCATAACCGGTGATGAAAAATGGATCACGTACGACAATCGGAAGCGTCAAAGATCGTAGACAAGGGATGGTGAACTGTCACAAGCATTCGCGAAGCCAGGATTGACGGCGAAAAAGGTGATGCTGTGTGTGTGGTGGGACTGGAAGGGAATCGTCGACCATGAGCTACTTCCAGTTGGTCGGACGATTGATTCTCAACTCTACTGTGGACAACTAGAGAGATTACGCCAAGCAATTGAAAGAAAACGGCCCGAATTGATTGATAGGAAAGGTGCTGTCTTCCATCATGACAACTCCCGACCTCACACTTCTTTGATGACCCGTCAAAAATTGCGAGAGCTCGGTTGGGAAGTTTTGATGCATCCACTGAATACTCCAAACATAGCACCCTCTGACTATCACTTATTCCGATCTCTGCAGAACTCTTTCAATGGAATTAAGCTGCTTTCAAAAGAAGCCTGTGAAAATCACTTGATTCAATTTTTCAACCAGAAACCATAAAAGCTCTTCACCGATGGCATCATGGCTCTACCCGAAAAACGGCGAAACATTGTCGATAATAATGGAGCATATTTGGTTTAAATAAATTCATTTTCACACTATAAGAAAACCAGTTGAATTTAACTAAAAAAAACGCCACGAACTTTTTTTCAGATCCAATATTGTGACAGGAAGGCAAGGAATTCTCCTCTTTGACGTCGTTTGCTTGAACGAGCTCCTCGAGCGCTTCCGAAAATCTTAGAAAATAAGATGATATAAGGTCTTGACAAATACAATCGTCAATAGTATGAGAAAGCGCACGCGCCGAAAATCAATTCTCGGTCGCCAACGCGAGCCGTGAAAAGAAGGGAGGGCCTCGCGTAGAGGGCCTTAACAGTAGAGATGACTCGATCTAACACTCACTCGTCGATATCGCCCGGCACGAGTCGGCGTTCGAGGGTCTCAACCGTTTACATATTGTCAAAGTTCGAATAATTGTGAATTACCATTGTCAAACATACCATATTATATTGTCAGAAGTATTGGCAGTCAATTGTTGGAGGGGGACCACGTGTGTGAACCATAAGACTCAAGTAAGAATAAAATTTACTATTTGCATCATCCATCTCTCTAAATTGGACTGTTTCTACCTGCTCAACCCTGGCCGTCCAATAACCCCACGCCAAGGAGGGTCTCAAGATTCTAGATAGATTTAATAGTTAGAATAAACTAATTGGCGCCCAATAAAATTACTTAATGATTAACGAGAGCCCTGACAGCTTCTGGCCAAGGCCGCGTCAGGTGAAGGATTTTGCTTTGTATTAACTCGAAAAAGAATCCTGTCTCAATATATATTTAATTTTCAAGATTGAATTTTGTTTCTTGATATTCGCTAACCTGCCCTGGTCTGTCGCGTGTGTCTCACGTACATTGAATACCAAAACTGAAACATACTAAGAAGTAAGGTTTCCGAGTTTGAGTTGCCTTAGGAATATAAATACCTTAAAACTAGAATTATTGGGAAAGGAGTGATTAGGTCCTTGAATTACTTGTTATGTTAAAATATTATATAAATACGGGGTGTATAAAAATTATGTCACCACTTCGCCAGGTGATTAATCTACTGAATAATTCACTGATTAATTTACTGAAAAATTCACTCATTAATTTACTGAATAATTCACTGATTAATCTACTGATGAAACTACTGAGAAATCTAAGATCTAAATGTACTAATTAATCTACTGATTAAGAACAAAAGTCAGAAAGGAACCATGAGTCGCAAACGAGCCCATCATCCAGATAATAATAAAATATCAAAAATTCGGAAATATGAATTTCTCCTGAGCGTGGATAGGAGAAACCCGATAATAGCGACTTGAACACCAAACGAAAGCCCTCGGGGTGAAACCGGGGTTTTAACCGGTGAATTCTATTATTCGATGAAAGAGAAATTCGAGAAAGAGGTGGACGGATAGGCATATGCTAAATGACAATAGCTCGCGCGGCCACTGTTGGCACACCTTCAAGAGTCGCGCGCGGGCGCGCGCAAGTGTGTGTGTCAATTACACAGCCACGTTCGCAGCCTTTACTCAACATTTTTCCGAAATCTGGCTAGGCATTGTCGGTTTCGTATCAACTGGGCCATTCCAACATCTATCCGGCGTTTCAAATTCGCTGATGTTTTGAGTGCTCTGCCAGATCTGTAGACAATGGCTTTTAGCGCACCCTACAAGAAAAAATCCGTACAAAGCCTAGCCTATAAAGAAAAAAAGGATTGAGGTCAGGTGGCCACGACCTAAAAAACGTGGTGGCCTAAATATGGCGCAGGCCTACGGCTTATTCATCCCATTCCCAACGCTTCGTGAAGAAAGACACAAACTTGAGACCTAAAATGTGGTGGCGCGCCATCGTGCATAATGAAAAGACATTGGCGATTCTGCCGGGGAACAATTTCTCGTAAGCGATGGATTAGATCGCGCTGCGGAAAGGCCAGATAATTCCGACTATTTAGCCGCAACGAGAAATAAACTGGACCAATGATGTTGTCACCAACGATACCTGCTCAAACATTGTCAGCAAATCAACCCCGTTGTATCATCGCATGAGGGTTCCTGTCAACCCAGATGCATATGTTTTGCCTATTTACAATGCCAGTGCTCGAGCAGCTCGCCTTGTCGGTAAACGAGACGCGCTAAAGAAATCAGGGGTTTCTTCTTAATTTCCAAAGCATCCAGCGCCAGAAATTTAGGCGAGCTCGATTGTCCCCGGGGTGCTGTGCTTGAACATATTGCACACGATAAGGTTGCAGGCCCTCATCGCGAATTATGCGACGCACTGTCATGTACGCTATACCAACGCGGGCGGCTATTCGTCGTAAGCCCATGACGGGAAAGATCCGCACAAGAGCAATAACACGCTTCTCGATCCTCCAATGAACACGCGGATGTCCTGCTCTCCGATGCCCTGCGCCTTGTATGGCAAAGCTTTCCTGGTCATTAAAGCGCTCGATTCAATGACCATCAAGATGTTGAAATTCACGCCGATCTGAAATTGCACCGGTCCGTCGTGGTCCTCCATGGTAATGCCGAAGTAGCCACTCTCGATCAATTTCGCGGGCTCGAACATAATTTTCAAAAGCCTGGTCAATAGCACGAAGCATAAGGCGTTGGTTTCGTCCGATTCGCAAGCGACCACGATGGTGACGTCGGGGATGGTCCATGGTCCACACGACCAGACGATCAAACGACAAGACAGTTAGGCACGACTAAACAGTCAGACACAATCCGACATAGAGATACGACCAAACCATCAGACGCGACCAGACAGTCAGACATGACCAGACAGACAAACAAGCACGCACTGCTGTACGCGCGCACACACACACACGGCTTTTGAAGATATGACAATAGTGGCCACAAAAGCTTATGTAATTTACCATGTGCCTATCCGTCCACCAACTCGTGGTCAGCGTCGGACAACGGTGAATTTTTTTTTTTGAATAATATAATTCACCGGCTAAGAGAGATAACACTAAGAGGCTTTCTTTTGTTGTTCTACTCGCTATTATTGAGTTTCTCCTATCCACAGTCACGAGAAAATCATATTTCCGAATTTTTAATATTTCATTATTTTTTTCTGAGTGATGGGTTCATTTGTGACCTTGTTCCCTTTCTCACTTTTGCTCCTCTTAAGTAGTAGAATTTTTTGAGCCTGTAGAAAAGTTGACCTTGAATTTCTGGGTCAAGGTCAATTTTGTGAGTCCATGGGGGGTGATCTTCGCCGAACGTGACTAGGAGAATCACCTGGCAAGATGGTGACATATCATTTTTTACACCCTGTACGTGAAAAATTGTACTCACTTGGACTGCGGAACATTGTGTTTCTTCTGAAGATCGAGCCGAAATCTGTCCCCAACATGACTGTATATTGTAACTGCGGTATTGACAGCTGTCTCGCGAACTTTCTCGTTTGGATCCGAGAGAAGTTTAACGATGCTGGGTATTACGCCCGAGAGCGCCATTTCATCAGCCCCGTGTCTGAACGAAACAATTAAGAAACAAATTGAAAGCAAAAGCATTTCAGTGAGAATTTCAAACAGGCAAGATAAAAATTATTTCATGAATTGCAAACAGGTTGAATAAAAAATGATTTAAGGAATTTTAAGAGATACTGGAATAGATAGCTTTTTTACCGACTTTGGTTGGTAAAAACAGGCGATTTTATAATCTACGGATATGATTCGCATTATGCAGGAATGTCGATCCGGTTCAATTTCCGTTGAAAACCTGCGAAAAATCGGTCAGACTACGTGAACGCAATACACACTTTACATAGATCTCTTATGATTACGCATAATTGTGATTACGACTTTCAGTCGATACTAAAATGTTCGGTGAACCTAAAAGAATCGACATTCAATCCGATTTGATATATCGTGAGTTCTAGAAAGCTCTATATCCTACGAAACAAATGCTGTTGACATTTTGATCGGCTGTATTAAATTTTTTAAGGGTCAATAATTTACGATTATTTTTATTTTTTGCACGTTTCAACCATAATTCTTAATATAAATAAAGTATTACAGTCCTGTATTAAACCTTTGCGGTCGCTGTCCCCGTAGCGGGGACATTTTTAACCTGCTGGTACTCCCAAAAGCGATATTCTGCCGATCGCAAAGGGTTAAAGTCGGTAAAAAAATCTACTCCAGCATCCCCTTAAACAGATTGACGCGCAAAACAAATTGAAGAAGAATTTTTTTGAAAATTTCTATTTTCGATGTAAACATGGTATTCGTTTTTCCAAAATAAAATGTGCTTACTCGTTAAGCGTTGTCGTGAGCAACACGAGGGCCTCCTCGCGGAGTTTCGCATTTTTGTGACTGAACGCCGGATGGATACGATCGAGCAACTGTTGCGGCAACATACTACCCTTTTCCATCACTTTTAGCAACACCAGACGAGCTTTCTCTCGTGTCGTGTCTTTGCTATCGCCTGTTTGCATAGAAAACAATGTATATATAAGAATACTTATCTCTACCTTACAATAATTTTTTTTAACTTTCGTAATTTTAATTAATACAAATTTGTGAATATTCAATTACTCACTAACAAAGAAGTAGTTATTAATTATTTATGGCTGTAACTAATTATAATTAATGTTGATTACTTTGATTAATGTCATACCTAGCCTGTCTATAGTAGCCTGAATAATCGTAGAAATGTAGGGTCTGAAGTCATGACCCATTCTATCAGCGAGATAAGTGAGTACATCAAGACCATTTTGCACGACCTGTAATTTAAAAATCAGCATCAGAATGGATTTTTATCGTAATAGCAGGAATCAAATGAGGGCTCTGTGTTAACTTGGTTAATTGTCATTCGGCTCTGATTGTTTTTTCGTTGGGTGCTAGAACAAACTAAGGCGTGAACCTTATTTCATTCAATTTTTCCGGTCTCTACTTTGATACTTGTCTCAAGGTAGTACTCACACAATCCAGTAATACAATTATAAAGCAAGGGTGATTGCGGGCGTAGAGTAATACTCGTGCAATATGTATCTCAAAACCGTCTAAATCGTGCGATTTTTTGTAAAAAATCAAATCGATATAATATTTATTTCAAGATTTTCAGTTGAAAATTTCAGTGCTTTTCTCGGAAGCACTTCAATCGCATGATACTTCTGTACAGGGACGAGTCGATGTATCTTTTGTTTCGAGTTGGTAACATGAAAATCCCGTTTCTTTGACAAGAGGGTAAGTTTTGAAATCACAGAGGTAAAAGAATCAAGTTTTATAACGCATATATTGTAACTTTACCGGGTCACTTTACAACTCACAATCAGAAAAAATGGAATTCATGAGGAACCATCCGAAAAAAATGCAGGCCGTATGGGCCAAGATTCGAACCCAGCACCTTCCGATTGCCGGTCGACTGCTCTAATCACTGAGCTACGCCAGACCGCTTACCACACTTAAGGAGGCATCTGCGGGTAATGCTAGTCAACTGACGCACTATTGTGGACAATTTCCGACACATAAGAAAAAATTCCTTGGTATTTTCCTAGGGAAAGGGCCCAAATAATAAAACTAAGAAGCCTATCGGTTTATTGTTTTTAATAAACACAAAGTATTAACAAGAAGGATAGTTTGGTGTCCCCCTCCGATTTTGATGAAACTCACGTATGTTGTAGAGCATCGAAAACTAAAAGACACGTATTTTTTTTATCGGCAGAAAAACATTTCTAAGGGGTGAAATCGCCCTTCAAAGTTAGGCATGTCGAGGAGTGATTATGCAGTTTCACCCAGAAGGCGTCAACTGATTTTATAGAACAAAAACCAAAATACTCCTCATTGAAGACAATAAAAATTCCACGTGAAGTTGAAGAAAAAAATTCATTTGCAGGGATGAAACTGCGTAATCATCCCTAACTTTGAAGGGCGATTTCATCACTTAGAAATGTTTTTCCGCCGATAAAAAAAATACGTGTCTTTTAGTTTTCAATACTCTTCAACATACGTGAGTTTCATCAAAATCGGAGGGGGACACCAAACTATCCTTCTTTGTCAGTCACCCAATCTATATAGTTCGACTTATTTTGTTTCATCCGCTCATGCGCATGCTCACTGGGTCTGTGCGAGTAACCAATATCATGCATTACGTTCGTCCGCTTCGTTACGCATGGAACGAGACCTCGCCGCGGCCATATTGTTCGACTCGACTACCGCCAAGCACACGTGAACGTAAGAGAACTTTGCGTCTCGATTTCTATCGTATTCAAATGTCCACTCGAATCAAAGTTCAACTCAAATTAGTGCATTTCATTGGGATTAGATCATCAGTGCAATTTAATAATACTTTCGGTGTCTCAAATCTGAGAGAAGCGAACTAATCGTCGCGGCCATCACTCTCGTAATTGCTCATTCGTGGTTGCATCTCACTGAAGCACTCATTACAATTGTTTTCTCTGAATTAGTTTTTCTAGTCATCACCTCTCTCTCTCTCTCTCCGCGCGCGCGTGTGCGTGCGTGTGTGTGTGTGTGTAGTACAGTACAGTATAATGCACTGTACATTAGCGTATAGTCATATACGAGGTCTGTTCAAAAAGTATCGCGAATTTTGTGTTTTTTTAAAAAGTATTTATTTATTCATTAATATCTATTTTGTCCCCTTCAAAGTAATTCCCCTCGGATATAATACATTTATGCCAACGTTTTTCCCAATCCTCGAAGCACTTAAAAAAATCATTTTTTGTGATCTTGTTCAGCTCCTCCTTCGATGCCGTCTTTATCGCTTCAATCGTGGCGTAGCGTCGTCCTTCCATGGGCCTCTTCAGTTTTGGGAACAGGAAAAAGTCACAGGGGGCCAAGTCTGGGGAATACGATGGCTGCGGCATTGTTAGAGTGTTTTTTTGGCCAAAAATTCGCAAAATTCGCGAAATTCGCAATTGAGCAATTTTGGCACGAATTTCGCGGCGATTCGTCTCATGCCCAAATCATTGGTAAAAATCGAATAGCACGAGCCAATCGATATGTTTAGGTCCTCAGCAACTTCTCTAACGTTGATTCGACGATTGGCCAATATTATTTTCTTCACTTCATCAATGTTTTCGTCTGTTGTTGATGTGCTCGGGCGTCCAGCACGCTTTTCGTTGTTCGCATCTTCTCGGCCCTCTGAGAACATTTTGTACCACCGATAAACGTTGCTTTGGTCCAAGGTAGCTTCACCATATGCCACAGTCAACATTCGGAATGCGTTCGCGCACTTAATTTTGTTTTTCACACAAAATTTGATACAGATTCTTTGATCCATTTTTTGGAATAAGCAAAAATCGAAGACAAGCCAAAACACGTCCAACCAAAATAGCTGTCAACAATTAATTAAACATTCAAAATGGCCGACTTTGTCAGCATAAGTGAGGGACATGAGTACCAACCTAACGCCACAAAAAAATCGAAAATCGAATATACGTAGCCCGCGGAAATTCAAAATTCGCGATACTTTTTGAACAGACCTCGTACACAGTCGAAGTGACGGGTCACTTCAATATTCAGTATTTTTTTTGTGTATTATTATTTGTTATTACCACATGTAGCAAGTGCGTTGTGAAGCGTTGTTTAATGAATAATTTGTATAAAAAATTCATGCACAATTGAGTTCACTAGTGTCACCAATTATACACATCCTTCATATTAGGTTTCATATTGGATGCAACTGACGTAAATAGTGTAGTTACTTTGAATTTACTTGCGCGAGAATTATAAGCTATATATAAGCTCTTGAATGGGCGGGAATTACAAATTTTAGACTAAACCTCGATTTGTAGACCCACCACGGTAAGTCGAGAGCTACCGTTACTCGAGGAAGAGCAGCACAACTCTTAGAGGGCGTCACCTGATATAAGAAGGAAATTTAAAGACGAGACGTTAGATCGCGGTAGTAGCTTTGAAAAATCGATGTCATCAATAGGATACAGGCAATGGGCGAATGGAATTTCAGCAACTATACCAGGTGTATGCATAAGTTTTTTCCGGTTTAACTAAGAGATGGCGCCAGCGAAAAGTACGGAGCGTATTAATTTGACGCATACGTCATTTTGTTCGTCTGGCATTAACCTACAAACACACACAAGTTGAGTCCGCCAAAAACTAGCGTCTTTGTTTTATCGTTCAGTGATCATGTCGAGTTTTGTGCCTGAAAAAGAATATTTGCGGCACGCATTGCTTTTCTTATTTAATCAAAAGAAAAAGGCTGCTGAAAGTCAACGTTTGCTGGTAGAAACATATGGTGAACACGCTCCATCGATTAGAACATGTGAGACATGGTTTCGACAATTTAAAAGTGGTGATTTCAATGTGAAAGACAGTGAGCGCTCTGGTAGACCACAAAAATGCGAAGACGAGCAATTGCAGGAGTTATTGGATGATGACCCAACTCAAACTCAACGGCAATTAGCAGAAGCATTACATGTGTCACAAGAAACAATCAGCAGACGTTTACGAGTAATGGGGAAGATCAATAAACTCGGTAAATGGGTCCCTCGGTAAATGGGTGGATTTTGTTACACGACAATGCGCCGTCTCACACAACAAAAGCAGTGAAAGACACCTTGAAATCGCTTGGATGGGACATCCTTCCGCACCCGCCGTATTCGCCAGACCTGGCGCCATCTGACTATCACCTCTTCGCATCAATGGGGCACGCGCTCCCAGAGCAGCACTTCAGCAATTTCGAGGAAGTTGGAAAATGGCTCGACGAATGGTTTGCCGCAAAAGACAAGCAGTTTTTCTGGCATGGTATTCATAAGTTACCTGAAAGATGGGGGAAATGTGTAGAAGCCGATGGCCAATATTTTGAATGAAACAAAAATTAATTTCCCTTGAAAATTACGTGTTTTTTTTTTACCAAAAAACCGGAAAAAACTTATGCATACACCAGGTAGTTATACTCTAAAATACAGACCTGACGTCGAAGAAGAGAGGAGATGTCAGTATAAAACGGCACAAAATGCGACAGTCGAGAACATTTTATCCACAAATACCCGTCGATGCCGTGCTGATTACAAAGGAAGGGAGACCAGCTGAGCCGTCGCTACCGAGCAACGTATTTGCTAGAAAAGGTGCCAAGCCGTGACGTCAACATCACATCTAACGTCCAACAGCCGAGCTATGTTCAATCTGACGGTGGGTCAGCTAAGCGTAACGTACCAGGCGGCCTGAACCAGTTGACCGCCTACTCATCATCACGGATTTCGCTCAAATTTATAGCATAAGGCTTGGCTAGCAATGAAAGTACCCAAAGTGGGAACTCCAGATGGCCAAGCGTTTAGAAAATAACATTTTTGACGCGGATCTGTCACCGTACAAGCCATTTATGTTAGTATATTTGCCAAGCATCGGTTGGCGTAGTGGTAAGAGCTCGGACTCGTAATACGATGGTCGCAGGTTCGACTCCCCGTGCGGAGACTTTCTTTTTCTAGCTCTTTCCCAATTTTTATAATATTCATGTCGCAATTAAGCGAAGTGATAAATAATTTATTTAATTTATTTATTTATACATACAAGGCATATATATAGGACGTCATTTTTTGATAAGCGCATAATCGTGAAAAATTTGGAGTTGCGAACTTTCTAGACTTATTCAAACAGGAATACTCGTTTCACAATAAGATTTATTTTAAACTGAAGGTCGCTCCCGGCGGCCGTACACGAAGTACAGTCTCGGTCGGAGATCAACAGTCGCCGTCGGCCAGGCTACCAAATACAGTCATCGACATCACTACCACGAGTGCATCATCATTTCTACACCCATGTCTCCACGGGAACCATCCACCACAACTCGTTCGCCGTCACTCTGACACCCGGTCCTTTTTAAGACCTCTTCAACGTAAGGCCATCGAACAGCCCAGCACCGCCGCGGACGTGTCTCGCCGCCACCTGAGAAGGAGCGTCACCCACGCTCCCTTTGTCGCCTGGCCGCATCACGCCGCGGTCGACAGGTTTTGGCATTAGGGGTGGAGCGGAGAAATGATTATTGGAGCATTTAAATAACCGATAAGTCAATATTTGACATGAGAAAAGGGTCTATCAAATTAATATCTTTTTTCATCAATAAATCCTGTTGTCATTGATAAATTGCATGAAAGATTTAACAGACAGTTGCAGGACTGGTATGACGCTGAAGCTATCGAACCGATCGAGCGTACGGGCGGACGCAATTTGGATAAGACCGTACCACTACCGCGATGCCCGTAACTGACGCTTGCGTGCCTGCTGTTGGGGTGCACTGGCGCATAGTCGATTAATTATTCACTGCGCTATTACATGTCCATGTTCTACATTATTCTCATTGTTTATATGGTGACAAAATGGAGCGTGAATCAGTGGAGTTTCTCCCGGGGCCTAAATCTGAGACTCGGAATCTAAACAACGCGATTAGCTGAGAGAGCGATACGATGCAATGCGTGCGCTCTGACTGCATTTATTGAATTGTTGACTTGTGTTACAAGGATCGACAGTATGCAAATTTAAATGAATTTATTGAATTGTTCACTTGCGTTACAAGGATCGATATTATGCAAATGTGAGTGAACTTATTATATTGTTAATTTAAAAACACGGATCGATGATTACGAAAGACTAATCATATATTTACTTGTGTCACTCTTACTGTTCTTTAAAGGAATCCAGGAATTGTTAGGCTGATCGGTTATTATGTCGCATGAATAAAGGTATTATGTGTAAGGTATCATTCTTTTATATCTCTATATCTAAAATGTAATTTTTGGATAATAATAAATTAATTTTACCAATTCAAATTTAAAAAAAAATGTAATAAAAAAACAAACGGAAATTTTTTACAATTGAGAAAATTATTACATTTCCAAATATTAAAACATATTTTTTCATAATACCTGCATCGAAATGCCGCGGTTAACTATTAGCGGATGCCTAAATTGCGAATGCATTTAATAAATTTCAGCGGGCAGAAACAGTTGTGTTTCAAGCAATGTTTCTGCTCGCTGTATGTCAAATTCAATGCTTATTTCAGCCCTATAACTTTGTCATTTGTTTGTTAGTTACTTCAGTTTACTTATTTTATTTTCATAAGTGACAGCTCTAATAGTGCAATCAATTTCAATAAAAATGAGTTTCAATAATAAAGAAAACGATTATGAAAATGACGATGATACGATCTAAGGTACACCACAACATCTCTTAGAAAAAGCAAAAGCTATTACACGCGATTTGGTACCAAATAAATCAAAACCCCAGTATCTAAATTGCTACGAGACATTTGTCACTTGGAAAACAACCGAAGGGAATGCAAATCACAATTTACGCATACGCCAAAAGTTCTCCACACCATTGGCCTTAAATTAACTTGTTTCTGACTGGCTGCTGACACTGAAACTTGAAGTTTCGATCACGTAGTCATGAAAAAATAGTGTGTGACACAGGATAAAAAACGATTTCAGACTAGGATGACATCACCCGAAGTTGAAATCGTCTTGTTTCACCCCTTATCACACAATATCCTATCTACTGCTACGGTGCCAGGAGCCTATAAATGGTTTCCTTTCTATGAAATGTGACATCAGTCGGTAACGAAAAACTCCGTAAAGTTCCATAATTCCGTTACTTTCTCCATAAAAGTTGACATATTTGGAGAGCCCATGAACAGCCTATAAACATAGGACTCAACTCTTTTTTTATATAGAAAAAAAAATGTCCTGGTTTGCTGGCAAACTAACACCCCCACATTTGACTCCTTTGACGGCAGGGAAAATTTGACTCTTCATGCCACTGCGGACAAGAACAAAAATGGTCATGAATTTTTTAGTCTACGGGTATTTAGAGTTTTTTTAAGTCGCAGAATGCGAATTCAAGGTAAAAATTACGAAATACGCAATGGCGGATACAAGCTGGCAGTCAAAAATAAAAATTTATGTGATTTGGATTTTGGGGGTTTTTGAGGTCGCTGATTACGAATGTCAACTCAGAATTTAAAAAGTCAAAATGGCGGATCCAATATGGCAGACTAAACCACAAAAAGTCAATTTATATGAATGAAACTCGGTGCTCCGGAATTTTTTATGGCAGTAAAAGGTCGCAATTTCGAATTATGGAATTCGTGACTTGAATTCGTATTCAGCGACCCAAAAAACCCTGAGGTATCTTACCTTAGGTGGAATTGGAAAAGATCTAAACTTTCAAATTATTTACGAGCGCCATGTTGGGTCCGGTATCTTGAATATTGTAACTTTGAGTTGAAATTCGTATTCAGCGATTCAAAGTACCAAGTGTTACGAATTTTTATGCGAATCCGTTTATCCAATCGCGGATAAACGATATGACGTCAATGCTCACAGGGACATGACAAATTTTGACTCCTCATGGCGTCAGTACCGACAAAAGGATTAAGTTTCGAATTTTTCGATTAGCAGCGAAATCGGGCGAGCACCTAATTTTTACCTAATAAAAAAGCCATAGTAATTTTAGACTAGCAATCGTGTAAATCAACATCACAGAGTTAACAAATTGGCGTTCTTTTCGGAGTAATAACTTTAACTGTACACATACCGCAACTTTCATTATCAGCAAAATTTTCGGTGTCTGTTTCTATAGGGAGGTCAAAAATATCACCAAGCGACTACAAAGAAATTCTTATTTGATTGAAACCGGACGAGAGATTGCATCTCGTGAAGATGCGATCAAAATCCATTCGATTTCTCATTATCAATTATATGCGTGAATAGTTTCAGAGATGTTGAAATACGCAAAGTTTACATTGAAGTTGTCAGATGAGAGAGACGGTTGTATGTAAATGAGATTTGATTCCCTGCAGAGCAAATAAAAAGCCCGTGTGCATTCAAGAAGGCTGCGCTTGATAGATGCAGTGTATGTGGTTCTAATTTATGTTATATTTGTTCGTATAACGAATATCACCCAGCAAAAGACCCTGATTAATGCAGGCAGGAATACAGTATTTTATAATTATTTGTTGTATGGGAAGTAATATTGACTATTGAATATACTATAAACAGTTGCAAAATTTAAAACGAAACCAGATATTAAAAACAGATATCTAAACAGATATTTGTCAGAATAAAAAAAAAAGATTGAACAGTAGTGACGGGGGTAAATCTCAAGCCAGCAACCAGGCGGTTACGAGGCGTTAGCCACTGCGCCATCGACGACTTGTACTCATGGTAATAACGCATTGGCATAAGTCCAACTCGACAAACTTCTTTCTCGACAACGGCAGAGAGGTGCGATTTACTGCTTATAAAGTACATTGTTCTTGCGGACTATTATAACTGTTTGCAATTTCAAAAGTATCGGTATTCTGAAGGTCTAATCCGCCTCCCCCCCCTTGTAAGCTGAAACTTCGCATGAAAATTAAGCAGAGTGTGAGTTAAGCAGAGTTTAAGTAAAAATTTACTTAGTTTTATTATTAAATTAAGTGTTAAGTATTTAATTGTTCAAAGTCGACAAAGTAGTTCAGATCATATAGGATCTTGCAATTACACCATTTTTTGAAATTGTTATAACTCCAGAACGATTATAGGAAATGACTGTAAATTTGACATAAAACTTAAACAGAATATTCCGATGTTTGGTACCAAGCTAAGTATTCCTTTACAAATAAAGAAATATTTAAGGACGATCGATATTGAATTTGAGCCAAATCTATAAAGAAGTTCAGATTTTATAGGAATTTGAACTTGCGGGAAAATAAATCCATCGTTCGAATTTTTAAAAACATAATTCAATTCAATTGAACATTTATACAGAAGTAAGGTAACATTCAGCAGTGTTCGTTATTGAGTTTAGGAAAGTTCGGTGTAACAGTAGACGTTCGGATTTTGCTATATTTTTTAATTAAAAAATTTGAAACTGTCCTTACCATGATAACCTTTAAGAAACCGACTGTAAAACTTCCTACAGTCACATTTATAACTCTGCCATTAACTTTTCTGCCACAAAACATCTCTGCTACCATTTAATTCCGGCAAACATCTTGCTACCCTTTCACTTGGTGGAAAGCGGCAAACCTCGAAGAGGTGAGAGATGTGGTGGTGATATTCACCACCCCGAGTTTGGTAGTGGCGTCGATAGTATATCGGAGGTTTTAGGAAGATACAGGAGCAAGGAGTATTTGAACGAGTAGAAGAAGGTGGGATGGAGTAGAGAGGTCGCTACTCAGGGTTGGGAGCGGGCCGACAGCAACTACGAAGAGTAGGGTGGAGCAGGAATGCCGCTGCCCAGGGATGGGAGGGAGCCAGCAGCTACCACGTTGACGTAGTTGATGAGGAGGGTGAGAGCTTTAGGAAAGAGGTAGGTGGGTTACGGTAAATGAGGTAGTCGGTTATCAGTGTGAGTACGAAGTTGGTTTAATCCTCTGAACCGACTGATTTTCAGTCGCGTCTGAGCACTTTATATTTACAGCAGGAGTCCATAGAGCTTATGAGAAACAGGTAGCCATCTCGCGGCGGACTCATAGTAATATGGGATACATAGGTAGGCCGAGGGAAGCTCGGAGTAGAGGATGTTGAGTATGGGGAATATCGATCGCATTATATAGGCATACGAATGGGATGTGTCGACTGACGTTTGGCGTGTATTTATCGGTGAATCTGGAAGTGTGTATCTGTTGGTGTTGTGAGTCTGTAGAAAGGCATATATCGTTCGCGTTACATGGGTAGACTTTGAAAAAAATCAGTGGTGCCTTAGGTGAACTCTCGAATTTGTTGTCAAGCTTTATCTTCAATATTAATTTTAGCTGTCCTTGGATCCTTCTTTCAAAACACTCTACAATCATTGAATTTATGTTGTCATTCACAAAATACGGAATAATTTTTGTTGTACACTGAACTATATTGCATCAGTAAGTATGGCACAATGTATACAAAAGATTGAAACATTTCTCACCATCAACGACTTTTAGAATATCTATAATATATAATTAGCAGCTTGTCACACCACTTAATTATAACATAATAATTGTATTTCTGAAACAATAGTTTTGCGAATTTATTTTTAATTGTATGGTATTATGAACAAAAGGAAATAATTTTATTTATGTAATGTATTTATCCATAGTATTTTGTTAGAATAATATTTTTTATTGTTTTTTATTTCAGTTGTAAAATTTTGCAACATGTCCCCCCACTGTTGCGGCAGCGGTAAATGAATTATTGCAATTTGAATATGAAGGTAACTAAAATGAAATCAGAAGTTATCTCAACTTTTTTAGATTTATTTTCGTATGAAAACTGTTTAAAGCTAAAGTCCTGTTTATTATAGTTTTTCAGTCATGAGTATTGAACATTAAACATTTTTAAAAATAAAGGTAGTAAGTTACATACGTTTGGCACTAGAGGTTCTGTTGATCTGAATTGTTAATCCACAGAACTTCGATTACCAGATCCTTTTTACGGCTAAGGTCGGATTGTCATGTCCTTTTTACGGTAGGAATATGTAACTTTTTGACTTTTCGACGTAATCAAAACAATATAACTGCCCCGTTCGTTGGATAGGGAGAGGGGGAGAGACAGGGACTGAAGCTCCTTATTGGCCTGAAAAGTGGTTTCAATATTTTGATATATATTGTAACGGTATTTTTTTTATATCGTTATCAATTATTTTTATTTTTCGTGGAACTCCGGGCTCAAACACAGGATTAATTAATGTTAGACTTCGAGGTGAGTGAGAGTACGGTTTATTAACAAAAAGAACAATTTCATAAAAATGTCAATATTCCGTTTCGGGCCGCTGATACCCCGTACAATGCATTTAACTTCGGTAATTTCGATGATTATTTTACAATTCTTATATTATTTTACGTTTACACGGATTCCTGGTATCCCAGACTTGAATATTTGTTGTGATTTTCTTTGTTGGCATTGACGCAGTGACTCTAACACTCACATACAGCTTAACGCGTTGAACTCGCTCCTCGAAGCGATATCTCACTTATTCTTATAGCACTCTCTCTCTCTCTCTCACCCATTACACCTCCTCGCTGTCTCTTTTCCACTTGCGCGCCTGTACAACTCTTGTTTATATGCCAGTTTAAAAGCCACACAACCTAATTTTAATTTTCTTAAACACTACTTGCTTAATTCTCTTTGATCAATTTCCTGCACAATATTCTATTCACTTATCCTATTCGTCTTAAACATATCTACTCCTAAATCGATCTCACTTTAAACCTATCCACTAATTATCCTTCTTTAGTTTATTTAAATGACTCGCCTGTCCAATTCTCCTTCTCCAGTCTTTGTTAACACTGACTCAATTTCTTTTCCTAATTCCGGAACCACGGATTTTAATGAAATGTAATTTTACTTGATTTCCGAACTTTTCACTTTCAATGATAATTACTTCATTGGTAACTGCGGAGACTTGTAAAAAAATGTATCAGTTCGGAGAAGACTTGTACTAAGACATTTGGGCTATCAGCGCATAGAGAGCTCCTCCTTGCGCGCAGGCTCTTTTATAGCCTTCCCCTCGCCCCGTTCTGCTCAACGTCATCATAATTTAAAAATCTAACGCATCTTTAGATTCTTGCGGTTTGCCGCTGCTGCGCTCACCGCCTTCCCCTCGCCGCCGAGCAAGGCCGGCTGGTCGCTGACCTGCTGTTTACGTCAGCGAGGGAATTCCGAAGCGGCGGCAGCTCTAGTTTTTATGCTAGGTGCGATGGCCTCTTGCCCACAAACCTCGGTGCTTTTGTATCTATTCTAATTTCGCAGGTGTTTCTGCGTATCCCTCGGCTCTTATAGCCGTTTGAAAATAATAAAAGAATCCGCTCGATTGTGACTATGTTACAATATCGAGCTTCGATTGTCATTTCCCTTTTACGGTAGGATATTTATTACTTTTTTATTATTATTATTGCAGACTTACTATCAAATGACAACAAACAAAAGTTGAAAAATGCATCACCGCCAAAAATTGCAACTTTTACTGCAGCGGGTCATCACGCAACGAATAACAACCTTCAGTCGAGGTTGGAACAAAGTGATATCAATTAGGTTGCAATATAAATAAGGAAATTACCAAGGTGGGCGATGGATAAAGAGAATAAGAAGATGTGAACGAAAGGAAAACGAACGAAGTAGACAAGAATATGATAAAACGAAAAAGGTCACTACAGTGTACTACTTGAAGATATACCGATCCACCAACTATCGGGTCTGGGAAAAAGTTCGTGGCGTTTTTTCCGATAGATGGCATCAATTGCAAATAAGTCAGGAAATACAGATCGCAGCCACACCACTAAACGCTCGTTGAAAAAGTGACACTTCGAGCGTTACTTTGAGTGTATAAACATCGAAATTGGTGCACTGTTTGGAAAGTTCTTTGTGATTGAAAATAGAGAAAAATAATGAAAACTTGCGCTATATTTTGCAATATTATTACGACAAAGGGAAAAACGCTGCGCAGGCTTGTGAAAAAATTTGTGCTGTGTACGGTGCAGGTACTTTATCAAAATCTGCTGCGCGGAAATGGTTCGCTCGCTTTCGTTCTGGTAATTTTGATGTGAAAGATAAGTCACGCTCTGGTCGTCCAATCACTGAAAAAGCTGATGAAATTCTTGAAAAAGTCCAGGAAGATAAGCATATCAGCAGTGTCGATATTGTTATGGAGCTAGGCATTGACCACAAAACTGTTTTGAACCATTTACACAAAGCTGGCTACAAAAAGAAGCTTGATGTATGGGTTCCTCATGAGTTGAGCGCGAAAAACATGATAGACCGAATTAACATCTGCGATGCGCTGCTGAAACGCAGTGAAATCGAGCCATTTCTGAAAAGTGTCATAACCGGTGATGAAAAATGGATCACGTACGACAATCGGAAGCGTCAAAGATCGTGGACAAGGGATGGTGAGCCATCACAAGCGTTCGCGAAGCCAAGATTGACGGCGAAAAAGGTGATGCTGTGTGTGGTGGGACTGGAAGGGAATCGTCCACCATGAGCTACTTCCAATTGGTCAGACGATTGATTCTCAACTCTACTGTGGACAACTAGAGAGATTACACCAAGCAATTGAAAGAAAACGGCCCGAATTGATTAATAGGAAAGGTGTTGTCTTCCATCATGACAACGCTCGACTAGACACTTCTTTGATGAACCGTCAAAAATTGCGAGAGCTTGGTTGGGAAGTTTTGATGCATCCACCGTATACTCCAGACATAGCACCCTCTGACTATCACTTATTCCGATCTCTGTAGAACTCTCTCAATGGAATTAAGCTGCTTTCAAAAGAAGCCTGTGAAAATCACTTGATTCAGTTTTTCAACCAGAAACCACAGAAGTTCTTCTCCGATGGCATCGTGGCTCTACCCGAAAAATGGCGAAACATTGTCGATAATAATGGAGCATATTTGGTGTAAATAAATTCATTTGCACACTATAAGAAAACCAGTTGAATTGTACTAAAAAAACGCCACGAACTTTTTCCCAGACCCAATATAACAACGTGGTAGACGTTATATCCTCGACACTTATCGAATGCACCGTCTAATAATACACCACCATTAAAATTAATGCCACTGATGTCCCTTAAGGTATGTATCCCGCAAATGTAATTTCTTAGGAAATTCCTGAAACTTTGTCGAGATATAGACGAAATAATTGTTGATCGATTTCTATAGTTTTAAATTGATCGTCCGTTTCGTTTATCAGATAATGACAATTAAACAACACAACTTTTACACGTGCTCCCTATACCTTACACATAAAAGTGTGACATTTTTCACACTTCCATCAATACGACTCTTACAATTTGCTTGAAAAACTGCAGTTGTTTAGAATCATATGTTAGGAATGTTATTTTAAAAGAAGATAATTATCGTGCGTTTCGTTTAAAACATTTAGCTTCCTAATAATGTAATTTTTATCCAATCAGCTATGAGGTGGGGATAAGTACTACCAATCTGGCAACAGTCTACAGTAGTCACGATGCGGAACGCGCTAATACTTTGAAATGTTATCGCCATATTTGCATAGTTGCCATTTTGTCGGACTGTTTTACATATGTGTCGGTCTGTAGTCGTGCACACGACGCTGCGATATGTGAGGACCCGAAGCGTACACACTCAGTTAAAAGATTTCTCACCCAAAACTCACGGTATAACTAGTTATGCGCTTTGTCCACCAGGGTCGTCATTTTTGGATAGGACTGCTATGGAATACCTTAAGGCAATGTGGCATACATTCCCCCTCATGTATCTCGGGTCCAGACGGTATAACAAACTGTTTACCCATTTTTTCAAGGATGCCGGAGGTTCCTGAGCAAAAGCAAATTAGGTTAATGTTCGTAACGAATGAACAAAGAAATGTCTAATTTCTTTTTATTCAAAAACCCCCGGCATCGTTGAAAAAATAGGTAAACAGTATTTGATATCGACTGCAGTATGTCACATAACCTTAACCCGCGCAATTCGCCTATTACGTCAATGGTAATTTTTGTGGGGACTACAGAAAGGTTGTTGTTGTTGTTGTTATTGTTCTACTTGAAAGTTTTATTAGCTGGCATCCGACTGACCCTGTATCGCGATCCCTCCAACCCGGAGCAGTCAAATCAGCTCGGAATCAGGTCTATTAAGCTAGCACCCCCACGATATCCAGAATGATTTTTAAATATCTCGAAATCATGGACTCTTTATACAGTCTTGAATTCCACTAAAATTCATTTTTGGACTCATCCCTGTTCGGAAAGAATCGAAATTCAAGTGTGGGAGTGTAAGATTACTAGCAAACCAGCGCCAATTTTTTTTCTAATGTTTATAACTTTTATTGTCGTCCTGTATTTATAGGCTATTTTAGGCTCTCCAAATATGTCACCCCCATCTCAATCGAACCAACCGTTAACATTCTAGATACATTTTTTTTTTATCAAAAATTCATTTGCAATCGATTTGTGGAATAAAGGATGAAAATAGAAAAAAAGTTATGAGACAATATTGAAAGCCTATAAACAGTCTATAATTGTCCTGTTAAGATTTTTGAAAAAATAAAATAAAATAATAATAATAATTAACTTTTAGTTTTTTGATTTTTCAAAAATGTTTAGAATGTTAAGTATTAGTCCGATCGGGATGCGGGTGACATATTTGGAGAGCCCATAAAAAGCCTATAAACATATGAGTATCTCTGGCAATCGCTTGTAGGCCTTGATTCTCGTGGGACCTAAAACCCATTACCTTTTACGTTGCCTGTAGAGGTAGGCCCCAACTCCTGCCTTTTCATGCTCGTACACGCAGGAGCGAATTCGAACTTAGCATTACCTCTGTAAAGCTAGCGGTCCACAAATCGAAAAAAAAAGATTTTTACCTACCAACCTCAGGTGCTAATTAGATGCGAAACCGAAAAATTAGGTGCTAGTCCGGATTCGCGGCAAAACTAAAAATTCTAATCGACCGCTAGTTTAAAATAAAGTTTTATACAGGCAGGAGCTGAGGCCTTCCTCTACAGGACAGCGTACAAGGTAATCGGTCCGTTAACTTTATATAAAGCTACCGGTCCATTAAAGAAATATTATATGTATTCAAAAAATACTTTAAAAAATTAAATGCCTACCAGATTTAAGTGCTAATTAAGTGCTTTCAGATGATACGAGGAACGACCGAATTTTTCCACCCCTTAGGCCCGCAATACATCCCCTAGCTACAGAAAATGTTAAAACTCGATAGTTACGGTACTTTGGGATGTTCTTGTGCGAGCAGATTGAATCCGTCAGATACTTTCAATACTTTCATTATAAAACATGAGCGTTTCACTCCCATGATTACAAAAATCGCCCCTTTGTCAGAAAAACGGAATGTTTACGATATAGACTATAGAGCACTTAAATCGTGCAATGCTTTTCTCGGAAGCACCTTAATCGTACAATACTTCTGCACAGACAAGTTGGTATGGTTTTTATTTCCAGTTTATAACGTGAACATTCCGTTCGTCCAACAAGAGGTTGAGTTCTGTAATCGCGTGGCTGAAACACTCAAGTTTGTAACAGTAATAGGTAATATGAATGGTAATAGACCAGTTGCAAATCGAACTCAACTAAATGGACAAATATCTAGTGTGAAGAATATGTCTTGCGAAGGCGCCACCTAAGTACAATTGAATATGTCGAATTTGTCACAATATCGCTTCTTTCGGTGATATGGGGTGTGACGAAGTCACTACCCTAGGAAGATAAAAGAAAATAAAACACAAATAGATACAGGGTGCGCCATCTCAATTTGGTCGATGGAAGTATTGAATAACTTAGAGAATTTTCAACAGATTTCACAAAGTCGTATTTTTTTATTAAATTTGATTCATTACAATTTATTTTGATTAGTTTCCAAAAACCACATCGATCAAATGTCCGCCTTTATTACTGAGACAAAAATGAGCTCTTTTTTCGGCATTTTCCATTGTATTTGCCAGCGTCTCGGGCGATATCGCTGCGATTTCGGCTCGAATGTTGTTTTTTAGCTCCTCTATGGTCTTCGGCTTGTTGGCATAGACTTTACTTTTCAAAAATCCCCACAAGAAGAAGTCCGGTGCAGTCAAATCCGGCGATCTTGGTGGCCAGTCAATATCACCTTTCTTTGATATCACACGTCCTGGGAACTTCCGACGCAAATAGTCCATTGTTGAGCGCGCAGTGTGACATGTCGCACCATCTTGTTGGAACCAAAATTCCTTAAGACCTTTTTCACGCATTTGTGGTAAAACAAAGTGGGCCAACATCCACCGATATCGATCCCCATTGACAGTTTCACCAGCTCTGAAGAAAAATGGTCCAATGGTGGTTTTTGAGCAAACACCGGCCCAAACTGTCACTTTCTCATCGTGCAATGGAGTTTCGTGAATAATATGAGGATTATCGGTGCCCCACATGCGACAGTTTTGTTTGTTGACAGCGCCAGAGAGGGTGAAATGAGCCTCGTCGGTCATCAGAATTCGCTCCCAAAAATCCGATTATTTTCAATGTAAAGCGAAACTATTTCGGCGCGTTCTTTCGGCGTATAGCGATACATGGTTGAAATTGTACTGAAATAACCTATACGAAACGTGTTGTACGACGCTGGTCGGTTAAAATCTGTCAGAGTTATTCAATACTTCCATCGACCAGATTGAGATGGCGCACCCTGTACAATCTATATGAATATCTATGTGATGAGTATGATTATCAAATGAAATTAATTATTCCCTTGGTAGTATGAGGTACGTAAGTACTTAACTGAATTAACAAATAACTGAATTGTGATTTACATTCGAAATATAATCAGTGGCATCAGTTGTAGAATTTTAATGAGTGTTATAGATATAAGAAGTAATTGGCTTATGAGGCCGCGTCGATATTTTTGAATTGCTTTCCTTCGTGCCAAAAAAAACCACACTTAACCCATATATGATTCAAAAGAGGTCAGAATATTATAAGAAAGATTTATTACACAAAATAATACTTCAAATAATACAAATCTAAGAAATCCTCGAAATAGACAACATAAATATTTCAAGTTTTATAATGCATATATATCGAAAGTACCTGACTGATTCGATGTGCTCCCAGAAGAACGTCTTAAAGTAACATAACGGTGAAAGTTTAAGTTTTTCTGTTAGGGAATGTTTTTCCGGCGTAAGGGGTGGAAAAGTTCGGTCGCTTCTAGTATTATCTGAAAGCACTTAATTAGCACTTAAATCGTATGCATTAAATACTTTTTGAATATACATTTGCTTTATATAAAGCTATTATTATATAAAGCTTTATATAACGCTAGCGATCCATTGCAATTTTTCGATTTGTCGCGAAGCCAGACGAGCACCTAATTTTTCACTTTAACCTCTAATTAGCACCTAACGTTGGTAGGTACCACATTTTTTTTTACTTGTGGACCCCTAGATATATAGGGGTCGTCACATGCTATACCGAGAACCAATCGGTCGTTCGAACATTCTACACCAAAAAGACAACTTTCACTCGTTGGTCCCGGGAGGTACACACGAGAACCGGAAGGTCTAGGACGTACAAACCCTTCGAAAATCTTTGTCAATCCTGTGCAAGTTAGTCATAGTATCCGTAGTTATAGTAGCCGTCGTAGTCGTCGTAGTCGTAGTCATCGTCGTCGTCGTTGATGTTATTTTTGTTATTGAGATATTTAAAAAAGAAGTAAATGGCAAAAATATAAATCAGAATGGTCAGACTCTTAACACGTTTCTTAGTTTTAAAATCTCTTTCAAAATGAATAATCTGTCCACCGATCTTTGCAGTATTTAGATCGTAAAATGGATTATTAGAAGACAATTAAGAGATCTCGTACCATTTGACTGGTCAAATGACAAGAACTGACAAAAGACCAATCTTCGAACGTGTCACAAGACGACGTTATAACTTTGTGGCAGAAATACGAGGTGACAAAGTACCCGACATTGGAAATGTGATAGGCGTGAAAGTTTCCTAAGTCCGTTAAGAGCGGAAAATGTAATGCCGGCTGTTAAAAAATGTGCTAGTAAATAACAGTTCCAGTACTGGAAGTTTTATTCACAAGCTGTATCAATCATTTTATGTCCATTTGTGTTGGATATTTTAGGGTACGGTACGAACAAATTGGACGTATTTCTTAATTTAATGGTACAGAGTATTGGAAATTTATTCTACCCTGTAACGGTATTTTTTCGTTAACATTAATTTTTATCTTCCGAGGAAAAGAATTCGGGCTCGAATACAGGGATAATTAATTCAGACTTCTGAGTAGGTAAGAGTAGGGTTTATTTAGCAAGTTTATCAGGAAAATGTTGGTGTTCGGTTTATTGGCACCGTTTGCCAGTACAATTAATTTCCAATACGCTGATATATGCGGTCGTTCCACGACCTTCTTTATCTCTCGTGATGGTGGACCGTCCACCCTGCCACTCTTACGTCCGGTGGCGAACTCGAGAACTAGACGGAAATCGGGTGCCTCCGTCTTATTTGTTATCCTCACGGGCAGCTGAACGAGCCTTCTGCTACGCCTTGGAGACTTGTTGCTGGCTCGACTGTCAGCTGTCATGCATGCTGGATCCACGCTCGCGTCAACTCGGTTTCGAGAAAAGTAGAAATTGTTGTGTTTCCACACAGTTTTTCGTGCGCGTTCCTATTTAAAAGTGTCTGTGACGTCTTCGTTGACTGTTTGTGCGTCTTCTGGTGGTGGTGGGTCCTCGGATACCCGAGTTATGTTTTTTCTATGAGGCGATCTGATCACGGTTGATAATGTTTAATAGGTCCTCTTTTATTTATTTGTTGCCCAGGTGGATTTTCGTTGATTGTTTGGTGATAATTTGACACCACTCGCCTCCGTGAACTCCTTCAATCGGATCTTTCTGACTTGGGTGAGTAATTGATGTTTCTTTCTTTATCATTTCTTGTTGCGCTGCTCTGTCTCAGCATGCGAGATACCGCTGCGTTTTTCTGTCAGACTTTTCCTCTACCGGCGACCCACTATCCTCTGATTCTCCTAATTCCTTGTTCTTTAGTGTTATTGGTTCGAAATTTTCCAGTTTTCCTTTCCTGTTCGTCCACCTCTCGAAGTTTACTCTAAAAGTATATCTCTCTTGTGCGTCGCGAATTTCTATTTGTAAAGGGTGTCCCAGCAAGAGCGCCGGATTTAAATTTGCCACCATTTTGTTAATACGAGTTGTACGGTGATTTTGTTTTGACATTTGTCACGTACAGACCACGCGATTTAAGAATATGGAGAAGTATTCAAACCAACAACGTTTAATTATTGTAAAAACACATTACAAAAATGGTGAAAGTTTTGCGAAAAAGTTCGCCAATTACGTCAAGTTTTTGATCGCAATAATGCGCCAAATGAATCGACAGTGAGGCGTTCAATAACAAAATTTGAGACCAAATTTACGCTGATGGATCAGAAGATCATCGTTCGTCGTCGTCCTTGTCGGTCACTCGAAAATATAGCCACAGTAACGGAATCTGTGGCCGAGAATCCAGGAACTTCCATTCGACATCGTGGTGAACAATTAAACATTTCCAGTAGCACTATGCAACGAATTTTGGTAAAAGATCTGCATTTGCACGCGTACAACGTTCAATTGGTGCAAGAAATCAAGCCAAGGGACCATGCGCAGCGCCGTGAATTTGCTGATTGGGTGTTGGAACATCATCAAATTAATGCGGATTTTTCGAAGTGAATCATTTTTTCAGATGAGGTACATTTTCAACTCGACGGATACGTAAATAAGCAAAACTGTCGGAATTGGGGTGCTGAAAATCCTCGTGTGATACTCAAACAACCAATGCATCCACCGCGAGTAACTGATTGGTGTGCATTTTGGGCTAGCGGAGTAATTGGGCCGTATTTCTTTGAAAATGCGGCTGGAAATGTGCTAACTGTTAATGGAGTGCGGTATCGCGAAATGTTAACGAAGTTTTTGTGGCCCGAATTGGATGTAATTGATGTGGAGGACATGTTTTTCCAATAAGACGGTGCGACCTGCCACACAGCAGGTGAAACAATGGTGTTACTGCAGACTAAGTTTCCAGGCCGTGTCATTTCTCGATTTGGCGATCAACATTGGCCACCAAGATCGTGCGATCTAACACCGATGGACTTTTTTCTTTGGGGCTATGTGAAGGAAAAAGTGTATACGAATAAGCCTGAAACAGTTGAACATCGTAAGAGGAAATACGGCGCGTTATTGGTGAAATACAGCCACATTTATGCGAAAACGTTATTCAAAATTTCAACAAAAGAATAACCCTGTGCCAGAGGTTTCGTGGTGGTCATTTGCTTGATGTTGTATTTCACGGTTAATCGGAACTATTTTTCTTTATGTTGAAATAAAAATGTTTGCTTAATTCTGTTATGCCGGTACCGGGTAATTAGATTATTCGGTATTCGGTATAATATTAAAAAGTTATTATTTTTCGGGATCGTTTGCCGATAAGGAGATGGATCTCGAGTTATCGATGAAAACACGAATTTATGTAAAAGGAAGTATTTATTATAGGCAACGGTGACTTTCCGTTGTCTATTTGGAAGCAAAGTAAGAAAGTACAATAATGCGTTGTTTCGAGAATTTTACGAGGAACCAACCGTTCTCTGCTAAGTCGAAATTAATTCTGTCTTTTCGTAAAGCAGTTGCTAACTGTCTTCACGAAAATCCCTTAGTTGGCAGCTTTAGCTTTAGCCTATCGTAGATCGCCTCGCGAGTCGCTTCATGCTGCGTCGGCGTCTACTTCGCATCCCGTCTTGTATGACAGCTATCTTTCAGAATTCCATCTCTAACTGTGTCCGCTAAGGAATATTCCTGAGAATACGTTAGAGGAATATTCCGCGACACAACATCCCTCCCCCCTTAAGAGGAAAAATTTTCAAAAAAAATTTTTTCTTCAGTTGGTTTCCCGTACCTTACAATTTTAATACAATTTTACGATTTGATATATGATATATAATATGTGTGTAAAATGTTTCATTTTTGTTTGCTAGCTTCTTTCAAGTCGAGCAAGTCGTTCTCGATTGGGGGGACGATTGCATAACCTGGCCAGCTCGGTTCGAAGTCGTTCCTCTGGCTGTTGTCGTCCGAGAGGCTCGAGGTTGATAGTTACCTCGGCGGTTGCCGGGGTTATTGCTTCTCTAGTGCTCGGTGGTGTTCTGTTTCTTTTGTACGTGTAACATTTAAGCAGAACGTAGCCAACCAAGACGATCGGCGCTATGGCGCCCAAGGAGTAGAAACTCAGGTTGTGGATGTGTTGCATCCCGTCTCCGGCAGTATGGAGGTTGTCCATGATTTGGTCGGCTCGAGCTCCGAGCTTCCGAAGCTCTTCGGGGTCTCGCAGCACGCTCTGTAGTGGGATGGTCCTCTCGGTCTGCGGCGGGGGTGCCCGAGCTTCGATCTCCGTTAATGTCAAGTTAAACGACGGGAGGTAGTTTTCCTGTATGATCTGCGATGTTCGCCCGATGGTTTTGATGCTGAAATCTCGGGCGGTTACTATACATACGCCTACCAAAGCCAGTATTCCCGAATTATTCAATATTTCGTGCTGAGTGGGATTTTTCCCACAATTTATCCCTATGGGGACCGGGGTTGGCGCGACGTATAACCATCGTCCTTGCTGTTGCATTGGAACGATTAAGGGATGTGTGATTTCGACAACCCTTTTCGCGCAATTTTTTCCGTTACCGGTGTCCATTTTCGCATAGATTAGGACTTCGCAGGGCGCGTCGCGTGTGACCGGCATAGTAGGGTGTGTTGGTGGGCAAATGTACGATTTGCCCAGTACCTTGCAAATTTTTATGTCATCGTATGTCATCCTTAGGTACTTGCGATTCTCTATATCTATTACCAAGTGGGACTCGGTCGCTTCTATGTAGTAGTGCCTGCCATTGTCCGCTCGCGTGGGTATGGGGTATACTTTTTGCATACTATATCGTTGCTGCCCGATCAGCGGTATGTCCAGCACGAGTACCACTGCGTTGCCTTCGCTGTAAGCCCTGGTATCGGCCAGTCGCATAAGTGTTGACACTTGGTCAGGTGCTATTGCGACCGGGAAACTACTGCCCGACGGTAGGTGTGGTAGTGCCTCTACGAGGTGCCTAGCGAGTGTGCGTGGCGGCAGGGACGTTGCTCGGGCCTTACCGCTAGCTATATCGTCCACCAGCCACACTAGCTCCTGTACGTCGCCGAGTAATGCTTCGACCGCAATACTTATCGCGTTGAGCGTCTCGTCCAAGTGTTGGCGTCTCTCTATGTAGTATACTTCGCTGTTAAGCGTGCGGTTGATATGCTGCATCAGGAACAGCAGGGTCTGTTCGTTAGCCTGTATGTGTTGCGCGCTTTCATTAAATAAGCAGAGCGTGGTTTTTATGACTTGTATTTGATTTTTTAATCCTTCCTTCAGGGTCTGGTGGGACGCCTCCAGGCGCGTTATCTCTTCGTGTAGTTCCTTTGCGTCGGTGGCATCCATGTTTCCCGTGATGGCTTTGATTATGCTTCCGAGGCCATCTACCAATCCTCGGCGCTCTCTGACGGGGCGCGTCCCGAGGAGGTCGAATATGGTCAGTATTCCTGTCTCTATTCTTTTCTTCATTCTCGGAACCGAGTCGCTTATGACGGGGCATATATCGTTGGCGCGAGTTTCGCTTTCGCACAGCTCCGTCAGACGTTGTAGGCTTTCGCTTATCTCCCCCTCTCGGTGCAGTAGTGCAGCGAGGTCCAGCCTGATTATCAGTCGCCACGTCGATTGAATTATTGTAAGGCTCCCTATGTTCTCGTAGTAGATGCCCGGAGTGCTGGCAAAAGTGCTGACGAGGTAGTCGGCTGTACGCGGTGTGGCTGTGGTTTGTCCATACCTTGCTGCGATTAATCTGCAATCAGACGAGGGGAGGAAAGCGTGAGTTCTCCCTCTTTCGTTGCAGTCTCGCGAGTTTCGCTCGAGGGCTTTTTGGCTCATTCTTGTTCTCACAACCCGACTGGAACGATGTCAACCATTCTTGTCCGCGTTTCCAGGGCCTCGCCCTACGGGGCAGTCCTCTGTAAGGGGGACGACGTAACTCCCGCGGTAATGGAGCTAATTGTAAGTACTCTCCTTACCTTGCTTGGAATTTTTAATGTTTCCATAAAATTCTTATTTATTTTAATTTTCATTTTTATTTTCAGAGCTGCCTGGTCGTGGTACCAGGGCCTAGTCGGCGCTGGCTGTCCGACGAGTTCCGGGAGCGAGCGGCTACTCGCCGTCGCCGCCAGGACAACCGCCGAGCGGTGTATTGTCTGTGGGGCCTGGGGCCGTGGCTCGGAGACGAAGAGCCCTACCACGATTTCGTCGGGCTGCGCCGGCTCTTCGCTGAGGAGCCGCTTCATACTTGTCCCACTTGCGGAACCATCTTTGTTTAATAATAGTCATAATTCTTTCGGAAATTTATGTTTTTATGTTAATTAAAAATTTTCGAATTTACCTCGAGTCGTTAATGGAGTTCCTACCTTGCGCTCCGTGGAACTCCCTACCCTCATTTATTTAGTTTTTATTTAGTTTTTAATGATCAATAAATAGTTTCAGGCGGTTGGCGTGGACCGCCTGAATTTTCCGTCCCTTCTGGACGACGTAATTGACGGGAGGCCTCGCTTCCACTATCTCGTGGGGTCCCGTCCACTTCGGGGTCAGCTTGGCCGTCCGCCCCCTGCGCACCGTCTCGTCACGGAGGAGTACGCGTTCGCCGACGCGGTACTCCTGCACCTGTGCGCCTTGGTCGTATATAGTCTTCGACCGTCGTTTCGCGCCTTCCAGGTTCTCTCGTGCTACAGTCCATGCGGCGCGTAATCGTTCGCGTAACTCTTGGACGTAGTCGTCGTATGCATAGGTGCGGCGGGGCTCCTGCTTCACGGCGGTCGGTAACTCCGCTTCGCGTCCGTACACCAAAACATGGGGTGACAATCCGGTCCCTGTATGTGGAGTGGTGTTGTACGTGAACATCGCGTATGGCAGCCACTCGTCCCAATTTCCTTGGTCCTCGTTTATGAAATTTTTCAGGTATTCAGCGAGGGTGCGATGCGATCTTTCTAGCGCGCCGTTTGACTCTGGGTGGTATGCAGTCGTTTGTATCTTCTTGATTCGGAGCAGTCGACACATCTCTCTGAAGGTCGAGCTGAGGAAATTCGTGCCTTGATCCGATAATATTATTTCCGGTGTCCCGTGCCGGCAAATCAATTCTTCTACGAGCGCTTTTGCTACTGTCGGAGCCTCTTGGTTCGGTAGTGGAATTGCTGCGCTGTATTTGGTAAGTGCGTCTTGGATAGTAAGTATATATTTTTTCCCGTTGACGCTTTCCGGTAACGGTCCTACGATGTCGACCGCAACTTTTTCGAACGACCTCGATGGGGTGTCTGTTACCACCATTGGTACTCGTTCCCTTTTCCCGATTTTATTTTTCTGGCAGGATTCGCAGGATGTTATGTATTTTTCTAAGTCCCTTCTTATGCCGGGCCAGTCGTACTTGGTCCGGATCCGATGCAGCGTACGCCTGATACCCTGATGCCCTCCTAAGGGGGTGTCGTGGTATTCTTTTATGATTTTCAGGCGGTCTTCGAAGGAGGGAGCGGCTACGCCACTGCGGCAGTCGCTGCGCTCTTTCATAACGCTGTCTTTTTCTGTGCTGCTGGAAGTTCGCGGGCTACGGGCCCCTCCGTGCCGCGCTTCCTCAGCAGGCCTTTGCGGTGCTCTGTCCGCAATTTCTTCGCTCGGTGTGCCCACCGGTGGCTCCGCCGTTGGGTCGCTCTCTCTCTCTCGAGCGGCCTTGCAACGTTCGCCTTTCGCGGCCTTCCGCGCTTCGCGGGTCCGCCATACTGTGCTGGGCCCGCTCTGTCCTTGTCAGCGGTGCTCGCAGTCTTACCAGTGGCCTGCGTATGTAGCTTGCGTGGTCTACTCCTTCCCCGTCCGCACGGCTTTTCGGCGGGGCTGTGGGGTTCAGTAGAGTGTTCTGCAGGCACGCTACAAATCTCTCTGTCCTCTTCTGGCGCATTGGCCAGAGCGGCCTCTCTCTCTGCCGCGTTGCTAGGCTGGCCCGGGGTATTCTCGGCTCTCCGCTTTGTGCGGCTGTCCGTACCCGGGCGCTTGCTGTCCTCGTCTCGCTCACGGGCGAGCTTGACCTCTCGCTCCAGCGAGCTACCATGGCTATACGGGGTATCTTCGGCTGTCCGCTTTGTGCGGTCTTCCGTTGTGCCTACTTGCCCCGTCGTGCTGTCCTCTTCCGACTCACAGACTTCGTTCCTAGCTCTCGCTTGGGTCCTCGTAGTAGCGAATATACGACTTAACGCATCGGCGTTTGTATTACGCTTTCCGGCCTTATATTCAACGTTAAATTCGTGTTCGGCCAATTTAATTTTCCAACGCATTAATCTCGAACCTGGGTCCTTTACTCCGAACAGCCAGGTGAGCGGTTGGTGGTCCGTCACTACCGTGAAACGTGTACCATAAATATATGGTCGAAATTGAGCGAGAGCCCAAACTATGGCGAGTAGCTCTTTTTCCGTGGTTGTATAATTGAGCTCGGCCTTTGACATGGTGCGGCTCGCGTAACATATGGGCAAATCGTCCCCGATCTTGCCTTGCGATAAGATTGCGCCGAGCGCCCTGTCTGAGGCATCTGTCGTTACAACAAACGGCTTCGTGAAGTCTGGATACTGCAGTATCGGTGCTGTGGTAAGGGCTGTCTTCAGTTCTTCGAAGGCAGCGTCTCTTACTGCGGTCCACTCGAATTCGACCCCTTTCTGGGTTAATTCTGTGAGTGGCTTCGCGGTTCTCGAGAAGTCCTTGATGAATTTTCGATAGTAGCCAGCTAGTCCGAGGAAAGATTGTACTCCTTTTATATTTCTCGGTACTGGGAATTCCCTTACTGCTTCCAGTTTCTGCGGATCAGCACGTACGCCCTCTTTGGATATGATGTGGCCGAGGTACTGCGTTTCCTTGCGCAGGAACTGGCACTTGCTCGGTTGCACTGCTAATCTGGCTTCTCTTAGCCGCTGCAGTACCTCTCGTAACCTGTCATTGTGCTCCTTGAAGGTTTTGCCGTGAATTACTATGTCGTCTAAGTACACATAGCATTTGACGCCCTGTAGTCCTGCCAGCGCGGAGTTCATCAACCTCTGGAAGGTCGGTGGGGCGTTTTTGAGTCCGAAAGGCATTCGGTTATACTCGAAATGGCCCTGTGGTGTGGAAAATGCGGTCTTTTCCTTGTCTTGCTTTGCCATCGAAATTTGATGAAATCCAGAGGCGAGATCCAAGGTCGTATAGTATCGGGCCCTTCCCAACTGGTCCAATATCTCGGTGATATTAGGCAGTGGGTACGAGTCTCCGATGGTGGCTTCGTTCAGCTTCCGAAAATCCACTACTACGCGCATTTTTTTCTCTCCGGCTGCGTCAGGTTTCTTCGCTACAACCAGCAGCGGGGCGTTCCATTGACTCCGGCTAGGTTGGACAATGCCTTCCTCAAGCATTTCGCGGGTCTGCCTCTCCACTTCTCTCTTGTGGGTCTCGGGCAGCCTGTATGGGTGCACCTTGATGGGCTGCACCCCTTCCTTAAGGGGTATCACATGTTCTACCATAGGCGTGCATGGCAGCCTGTCCCCCGGGAGGTGGAACACATCTTCGTATTCTTTCGTGATCTCATCGAGCGCTTCGCGCTCTTCCTTATTGAGATTTCGTGCGTCTAGCTCTTGAGCTAGTCGCGCGAGGCGGTCGGCCCCTCGCTCCGCGCTGACGGTGCATACTTCGGGCGTCGCGGCCTCGGGACCGTGACCCACTGCCGTTATCTCTAGAGGCTCGAGTTCCACCACCGGGCGTTGTACCTCAACAGCCTTCTCTGTGGTGTTTATTAGACTTACTGCACAGCTGCTACCGTGCGGTGGCGTGATGCAGGCTCCCATTATTACTCCTTTTCCGAGTTCCATTTTAGAGAGCAGTCCGATAAATTTGCTCTTGGTCGCGGCATAAGCGACGGTCTCGCTGCGTGGCGGCAGCGTCATCTTCACCGAACCATCTAAAAGCGGCATGCAATGTCCGTATAGTTTAATCATTTCGCCGTGCAAGATATCTGCTTTATGATGTTTAATGAAGTCCATACCAAGCAGTCCGTTGACCTTCAACGGCACGGTGCTCGGAACGATGTAAAACCAATGCTCTACATTTAGAGCCGGCGTCTCGAGCGTGATGTTCGCCATTCCTAGAGGAGTAAATTTTTCTCCCGCCACCCCTTGTAATTCCACTTTGCAGTCTTTCACCATAGTCTCGGGTTTGAGACAGTCTTCTTTAATGATGCTGCATTGGGCTCCGGTGTCTGCCTTGAGGGTGAGTACCCCAGACACGGCCAGCGATGCAATAATATCGAAATCACTGGCGGTGGCACTCGACGCCGGCAACGTTACTTGTAGCAGTTGTAGCTTGCTTGCGGGCTTTTCCTGGGCTGTTAGTGTGTTCAGCCTCATCGTTGCCAGCGGGCGGGTGTCCGTGTTATTCCGACCGGTACCCGTCGTTACTGTCGTTTTTTTTTCCTTATCTTCCGAGTCCTTTTGACGTTGGGGCTGCTGTGTCGTCCGAGCGGGTTCGCTCTGGTTTAGCGATAACCTCTTTCTACAGTCCCTCCACACGTGGCCCTTCTTCTGGCAGTAGTTGCACACGATGTCGACGTTGTGTATGGACTTATTTTCACTGGGCATTGGCAGGCTCACTCTTCCCGATCTCCGGGTGCAGTCTCGTGCCAAGTGTCCGGCGTTCCCGCAGGTGAAACAATTTTCGTTCTGCCGGGATGGTGCGCCCTGGGACCTTCTGGGGTGGCTCGACGCTCCCCCTAGCCCTCCCTTAGGCTGCACCATGTTGGTTATCTCTATGGCCCCGGCCACGGAGTCATGCAACGTTTGGTAATTTCGAGCACGTACCAGCACTTGCACCTGGCCGTGCAGGCCGTTTTCGAAGTTGGCCTGTGCGCTTCGTCGTGTGACGCTCTCGACGGTAATCTTTTGATCCTCGGTTTGCAACGGCTCGCAGAGTATTTCGGCGATGTCTACCGTGATCCGCTTCGTCCGTGCCGCGTAGGCGGCGATGTCCTCGTTCTGTCCCTGCCGGAGGGAGCTGAACTCCATTTGCAGCGCGGCCAGGGACTTCCGTTGTCCGTACAACGCTTCCAACTCGCTCCTGAGTTGCGCCATGGTGCTGATGGTTTTGTGCTGCAGTTGTCTTGCTGCTGCACCCTCTAGCTTACTCATAACGATCAACTCGAGGAGAGTGTCATGCTCCTCCTCTGCTACCCTGCGGAATATCGTCTCGCAGGACTTTAGGAAGAGAGGCAATGCCTTTGAATCTTTGCCGTCGAATGTTTTTACCATTTTTATTCCGAGACTGAGGCTGAGCATGTTTGAGGGCCTCTGCGTCTCCTCGAATCGCGCGCGTCTCGGGGGCAGCGCGGGGGGCGGGATGTCCTCCATCCCAGCTCCTCCTAGCCGTCGCTGGAGCTCGGCAATTTGCTCCCGTAAGGAGTGGATTAGTTCGTATTCGTCTGCACCTACCTCGTTGAGCGTGCTCGCCAAGTTTCGTCTTGCTGACGGTGTTTCAACCCCCTGTAGCTCGCGATCGAGTTCGCGTCGACTTTGCTCGTGCTCGCGCTGCAGCCTTTCGCACTGCCGTCGAGCTCTTACCAAGTCACGGTGGCTCCGGTCGATCGCCTCTAAACGATCTTGTACTCTCGAAGTCACCGATCGTGCCGTTGTACCGGTGGCTGACGGGAAACCTACGCGATCTATCGTTTGCAAGCTTCCGAGTTCCCGCTCATCCATGTCCTCATCTAGGTATTCAGGCGTTCATTCGCCAGTAGCCATATTGAACACGTCGTCGCTACCTATGCTATTGTTATCTCGAAATGCCGTGCCCCTGAGAGGGTTTACGCCGAACTCGGCGTCCAGTCGGCCCGCGACGGCTTCTTGCCTATCGGTGGGGATTCGTCCCGGCGGCGAGAGCTCTGTTAGCGCCCTGCGCGCTTCGTATACTATTTCCCCTACGGCGGCAGCTAATCCAGCTGTGGAGCTTGCTCCTTCGCCGGGAGTCGCAGTTCCTAATGAATTAACTCTACGTTTCGGTTTCGCTCCCCTAAATATCGGCATGTTGCTAGTTTCGCGGTGGACAAACTCTAAAATATGCTCGCGAAATTTCAAGAGGTATTTTCTCCAAATTTTCTAAAAATTTTTCCCGTCTGGCTTCAGTTTATTGGCTATGTATGAGTATAAAGTAACCGCCACTTACAGAAAGATGATCTGGTAGACGGTCCTTTCCATTGCGATGTCCTCGGGTGCTGTTCCTTCGGTGCTGTAGACCCGTTGTCTCTTAGCTTTCCTCGAAGGTTGGTCCAGTTGTCCTCCCTGGTACCGTTGACCCGTATCTCCGTTGGTTCCTGGGTTCGTCCTTGGTGCGTCGCCAACGATTGCGCGACGGCTTCTTTTCGAGTAGCTGCTATGCGTACTCGGTTGCACACTTTGTGCGGTTTTCCGCGACTTGACGTGACACCGTCAATCGGGACTTTAAACGGTTGACCAATACGTCACCCCGCACCGACGTTCACTTCACGCTTCGCGTTAGATTAGTCGGGTTTTCACGAGCTACACTGGTGTCCTTGCACGCGTCGTAGTCGTCACTTCAGAGTATTCTCAACTTTGTCCAAAACACTTTTGTCCTAATAAATCGCGAATCACTTAACTTCGGCATATCCCACCGCTGCCACCAAATGTTATGCCGGTACCGGGTAATTAGATTATTCGGTATTCGGTATAATATTAAAAAGTTATTATTTTTCGGGATCGTTTGCCGATAAGGAGATGGATCTCGAGTTATCGATGAAAACACGAATTTATGTAAAAGGAAGTATTTATTATAGGCAACGGTGACTTTCCGTTGTCTATTTAGAAGCAAAGTAAGAAAGTACAATAATGCGTTGTTTCGAGATCTTCACGAGGAACCAACCGTTCTCTGCTAAGTCGAAATTAATTCTGTCTTTTCGTAAAGCAGTTGCTAACTGTCTTCACGAAAATCCCTTAGTTGGCAGCTTTAGCTTTAGCCTATCGTAGATCGCCTCGCGAGTCGCTTCATGCTGCGTCGGCGTCTACTTCGCATCCCGTCTTGTATGACAGCTATCTTTCAGAATTCCATCTCTAACTGTGTCCGCTAAGGAATATTCCTGAGAATACGTTAGAGGAATATTCCGCGACACAACAATTCGAAAATAAATGTGTTTTTTCTTTAAAATTGATTCCGGCGCTCCTGTTTGGACACCCTTTATATTATATGGTCTATTGTATCCTAATTATTTCTGTAATTATTCTTGAATATCGCAGATCTCCTTCCCTCTCTATTCTGCAATAGGCTACTGTGTCCTGACAGATTTTGGATATGCACCTCCTCCGAGCTAGTAGATGATCGTAAGCATTGACCACTACGACGAGTCTATAATTACCTTATTAATTCTCTATTATTCTACTTAAGGGATCATCTCAGTGTGACCGCCCGAAAAATCACTGATTTTCGCGATTTTTTTTTTCATGGTTAGGATATCCTAACCGGTCTGGGTTTTTTTAATAAATTAAAGCAGCGATGAAGAATACAAAATGATTTTTGTTGCAGTGATTTTTTAGTTTTTTATTATTGTTATTAATTATCAAAAATGTTGTAAAAAAAAAGAGTCCTAATCGGTGTCCACTTTTCCGGGCTCAATTTTGATCTGAAACAAAAATTTCAAAAAGATTATTAATCTGTAGGAAAGCCGCTATCGTCCTATGGAGGCTTTTTTTTAAAAATTTTTTTGACCAAATGGCGGCGATTTGAACAAAAAGTAGTGAATTTGGCCTTTTTTTTCGACAGTTTTTCGAGAAAAAAAATAGGAAGTTTAAAAAAAAAAAAAAAGCTTCCATAGGACGATAGAGAATGACAAGAAGAATGTTCTGTAAAACTTTGAAATCGATAGCTTGAAAACTCTTCTCTCGGCAGCGGACACCGTTTTGAAAAACACCATTCCGAGAAAAACGCGCTTAAACTTTGAGATCAGGAATTTTCAGATAAATCATTCACTTATGATCAATCGGCGATGCCAGGTCCATACAATATCCCTTCGGCTTCTTCGAACTCCTCATTTTCGGCGGACATTTCTTGTCGACGAGCTGTTCTTGCCTCTTTACTGTCCAAAGAGCTTCGCCGTTCCGCGGTTGCGATGCGCTCTGCCTTGTACTTCGCAGCGAAGTCAGCCGCTATCGGTCCTATGGTGCAACCCATTGCCTCCATGATTTTAAGAATAGCATCGTATCCTTCATTAAAGGTGCAAGCTGCACAATATGTAGCAATTTCCACAGTTTGTTTTCCGCAGAAAATGTGTTTCGGAACGAGTTGCCACACGCAATGATTGAAACTTTCATTGTTATTCTGCGTGTTGGCGCCCGTACATTTTTCCAACAAATCGTCTGTAGTTAAATCTTCGTAAATCGGCTTCAGAACTTCTTGAACATCACCATCGAGCGCTGGTGGATGAGAATATTTTTCTTGAAATCCACTGGCCTCAGCTTTGCGCCATTCGCACCACGAATCTCCTCCCGAAAGACAATACTGATGCTGGGGATTTGCATCGGTTGAACTTTTGTGGTAAAAAGTCGCCCATATTGCTTTCCTCATATTTTCAACGGAATCGGAGTTTCGACGAACTGCTAAACCATAATACTCCGAAAGATTTGTCAACAATTTCAGTGTCAATTGCGCTTTTTTTCGGTTCGTCAGCAGATTTTCGTGTTGGAGTTTTGGCTTTTGAAGCACGCGAACGAGTTCCTTTTTTTTTGGGCTCACTCTCAATTTGTTTGTCTTCAATTTGTTTTAATTTATTTAAAGAACTGAATACCGATAGAAGGTCACGCGCAGGTAGGAGCACAACAAAAGGAATAACGGTTGAACGACCGGACGGACGCGGCAGATGTGACGCTATGTTCCCTTTCTCTAAGAAATGCTGTAGTGACGAAAATAATTCGAATTTCGATTTAAAAATTTGACAGCATGTTTGTAACCGTGTATACTATCCGATAATATAATAAAAAAAAACGATTTTTTGAAAATTTCACACTGAAATGATCCCTTAAGCTGTAATTAGTCTACTCAATTGTCCCTTAAAGGGTTTTTTCCAGTCCTCTTAGACTGTATCTAGGACGCTGCCAGATATTTCCTGTTTCCTCGTCGGATTCTCAATTTCCTAATTCTTTCCCAAGTCTAATTCGTACTTACTTTATAGTGCTTAATTTTTCTTAATGTATTCGCTAGCTTAAACTCGACTAGCTAATTGGTTTGATTGATTTGAGAAATTCGCTTTTCAATTCAAACCCACTCTTTCTTAACTCGTATCGTTTCTTTTGACTTCCTTTGCTATCTTCGGATCGGGTTGCCTTTGGAAGACAGGTCAGATCTATTGCGGATACTGGTTTTCACCGGAGAGAGAGTCCTCCTCTCTTGCACGGCCTCTTATACCCGTTCCCTTCTTCATACCCCTCACCCTGATATTTATTTTCAAGCTTGAATTTGTATGATTCTAACGTTGCTTTTTACTTTTCTAGATTGTCGTTATTGCGCCACCCGCCTTCCACTCGCCGCCAAGCGAGGTCAGCTGGCCGCTGACCCGCTCTTTGTGACAGCGAGGGAATTCCGATGTGATGGCGTCATGTGTTTTTGCGGGGCTTCAATGCTCGGTTTAATGCAGGGCTCGGTTCAATGCCCAGGTGGATCCGCATTCCACTGCAGGCCGATCTATCCGACTTCAAATAATAACTCTATGATAATGATGGATAGGGAGTGTGACTCTGTCACAGCGCACGCAATATTTTGTAGGTCTGTTAAGCTAGCAAACCGTATATTAGTAAACGGTATTTAGAACACGCTGTAATCAGGTGCGAACTAGATGCTCCTCTAGTCTCATGAAGAAATGAAAATTTGTATAGCTTCATGTCAAGGTCGCAGTCCCATAGCTAAATAAAAGTAAAACAAAAATATATATTACATATTATAATTGAATGCTCTTCTAATTTCGCGAAAAAAGTAAATTCTTATAACAACTGCTAGCTCGACGTCAAGCTGGAAAGTAAAAGAATGTAAGAGCGCTAGTAGGTAACATACCAACTATGATCACCGTTCGATATATGTCGATCATAGGATCGCGCCACGCGTCTACGTGAAACGAAAGAGTCGCTCTAGCGCACACTCGAAGACCTATCGCGCTTCGAGGTATCAAGTGCGGTTTGCCTCCCCCCAATCGTTCGCGCATTCACTTCGAGGTAACACGTTATAATTATAATAGTAATTGAAGTGACCAAACTATAACTCTCGATTAAATCGTGGCCATCAACCAGCAAACGTGGTCAAGTATATTTCACCACGCGAATAATTTCTAAAGTGTTTCACCAGGTATATATCGTTGCATATATTTTTACATTTCGTGCCTAATTTTCGCTAAAATATCGAAGTGTAGATTTGTAATATTTGCACCACGTCTGTACAGGACGGTTAGGTATTTATGCGGAGCTATGAGTCAAAGTTCGTGACTTAGCTTTCGCATACCGGCACATTGTCAAAGTCATTTAGCCTCATTTTCTCTGGCTAAGCTAATTTTGGACGCATACGAGGATGCAATCTCACATATAATCCATTCCCAAATTCTGAATTCTTGGAATTTCCATCTATTACTCCAATTTTGGAGAATTCAAATTCCGGCAACCGTCATAAGGAGATGGCGCTTCGTTCGTGACGTCACGAGCCGCTGCTGCATCTTGGCGCCGTAGCGTTTCACAACGGCTCATAAGTCTACCTCACGCGGGACGACAAGCGGTCGTACGCGGGCTTCGTCATACGTACACCTAATAAGATACGTTTATTGTGTATTTGTACGCTCGTTGTGAATAAGAGTAAGTGTGTACCATATTCGAAGGTCATTTTGTGGATTGTTCAGAATACCGACCTCTTCGCTTCTCGCAGAGATTGTGTCGTATGCAGTTCATATAGTTCTTTGATTCTTGCTTGTTAAATTCATTCGTGTAAAACGCAAGAGTGCCAATTTTGCAAAATATTGTGTCTAACTACGATGAATGTCAGCGGGTGAAGCGCAATGAAATTTATGTTGCGAACGTTTGTTTTGAGGTTAGCTAGAACACCTACGAATCCCGACATGTCACTAATGTTACTCCAATCGAGATCCGCAGGAAAACGTGGTTGCGACCTTTTCGTTAATGCCGAATAATCTTTGTGATATGTGATTAATGAGCAATCATGCATATGATTTGTCGGCTACAGCCCAATGTAAAAATGTCATGCTCGCACTTTCTGATTCATACTGGATATTGAAATTCTTTGTCGATGGTCATAACGTCATATGCGATTATATGTGTCGTCTCGTTTGAGGCACTTCTTTTGTCTTGTGTCATATATTCATTGCACGGTGCTCATCTACTCAGTGATCGCTACATGACACCTATTCTGTATTAATTGAATCCATTTAATTGCTCGTGGAATTTCTATGGAAGATCAAATATTCTTCACATGAATAATATATGTAATTGGAATCGAGGTTCTTAACATTGAATTTAATATAATATCTGTACAATGAATCTGATATTACAATTGAATATTATCTATGAAATTTAATTCGAGATTATTCCCATGGAATGAAATATAATGTATGTATTGTGACGGGGTATTTGAGCAACCCGTCTCAAAGTCGAACCGAGCGGGGCTGACCGCGGTGCACCTGCTCCTTCGGCCGAGTCTCCCTGAGGCGATCCAACAGGGTAAAAATATAGCGTGCGAAGCGAATAATATTCATTTCGTGTTTCTTTTGTTTTCTTTTTTTTTTACCTAATCCTCGCGAGCGGGCGACGGCCCAAGCACATAATTATCAGCAGCAACAGGAAGGTCAGCTGCGGGAGTTTGAAGGACGCTATGATAACAGCGAGAAGAGCGATCTCGAGTCCCCGTCATCGTCATGCGAACTAACCGTAGCCACGACTATGACGTTAGAGCTCTCGTCGAGAGCGCTACTCGGAGACCATCCCCGCAGCATCTCATGGGGACCGGAAGATGCAGCGATCTCGGGCGGCCTGTGAATTTTCGCTGCGCTGCGAAGTCTCTGTTTTTCTATTATCGTTTGCTTCTAATTGCTAATTCGTGCGAGGCATCGAAGCTCTCGCTAAAGCCGTTGCTGGCTCGGATAACAACCCCAGTCGCAAGTACCGTTACGATACTTTCAATTTTATTGGTGGCTACGATTTGGGAGGAGGGCGTTTATCGGCTCAAACAACGAGAGCCAACGTATGATCGAGGACTCTCGCGCCGTATTTTGTACAACGAGGACGTGTATACCGGGAGCGCTGCCGTGTCTGGTCGACGAGAACCGACGCCTAGAACCCGACGGGGGTAGGTCCCGCCGCGATTCTGGACCGCTGCGAGATTATTACTCGAGAGGATCCTGATACTGCAACCTTCCGGTAAGGCCGTCGTTCGTCTCCGGTTTGAGTGTGGGAGTTAGTTCTAGTAATTTTGTTGAGAAAACCCGAGCGATATTATCGTGACGGCACGCTGTCGTGCCGGAAATCTAACGTCTTTTATTATAGCGGTCGAACAGCTACCGCCCGGTATTTCGAATTTGCAACTCGCTTCCCGAGAGTTAAGGGATCGCCAAAGGGGTTCCATTTCGTTGTTATTGTTCTGCAGAGTTCCATTTTGTTGTTATTGTTCGGCAGAGTTCACGTATGGAACATGAGTGTGTGTATGACATAGAGAGCGAAAATCGAGATATTACTTGTTATTTATCTGAATGTTTCTGGATTATTTATTCGATTTTATTGATTCCGTTTGATTTAATTCGATTTATTTACTCTACTTTACTTGTTTGGATTTATTTATGCGGTTCGATTTAATCTGAATTATTTAGTCTATGGTATTCATTCTGTTTTATTTAAGTCCGCTGTAATTATTCTGTTTCCTCTATTCCGGTTTAATTATTCTGTTTAATTTATTTTGTGCTAACTACTTCGATTTATTTATTCTGTTTTGTTTTATTAGTTTTATTTATCGTAGACGCTTCTAGTCTGTTTGATTTATTTAATTATTTCTTCGAGACATATATTCTGTGTTTTCTAATTCATTTCGTTTACTCGTTTATTCAGTGTGAGTTATTTAATTATTTATTTTTATTTATTTATTTATTTTGTGTTATTAAATTGATTTCGGTTAAATGTTGTCCGAGAAGCTTATTAAACCTTTTGAAGAAAATCGAATTGAAGGGAATCCAGCACGTTACCATTTGTCACTTTCCGACCGTGCTTCCAAGAGTGCCACTTTGGCTCTCGGCTAATCATATTGTTCAATCTACTGCAATAAATTGTTATTATATTTTCGATTCCCTAACTGTCGTGTCGAGATTTTATTTCCGTGCGAACCACCACTAACTGATCCATCCCCTCTACCAATTGCCAAGGCAGCGAAGCCGAGCCGGCCCCGTGTATTCCGCGTGCGAATTAAATTTGTCTCGGGAAATAATTTATTTCTGGTGACTGGCGCCCAGCACGCGGGATCACGAGCTTTTGTGACCATCCGTGGGAGCTGGAGGCGGAAAAGGTGGAAAAGTGGTTACAAAATTTGTGGATCTAAAAGAAAAAAGAAATAATAAGCGCATTGTGAATTCAATTATACGGATCGTATCTCCACAAGATTCGGATCCACAATGTAGAAGTTTGTACTTGGGTTTGACTCATATACGATTATTTGAATATATAAAACATTTATATACGAATGAAAAACAATAAACTTATTACAAGAGAACATAATTTGGCTTAACAAATATATGCCCTTTTAAGAACCGGGTAAGTTTTTGTGGTCACAGGGACCAGCATCAAAATCAGGCGTGGTATATATCAGCATCAACTAGGAAGCAACTCATCATAAATAATTTTTTTATAACTTATTTCTCTAAGCACTTCGCTAGCTCCATGTCATGGTAGCGATTCCAGATGAATGTTTATTCTGACGCAAGGTGAAATAAACACATGGATAACCGGTTCGACAACGGGATAACTACATTCGTTCAATCTGATCTTTATCGAAGAGTATTTTTTTGACGAGGTTGTGTCTTTCAGCTATGGGGGTGGTGTATCGAAATTACACAACATGTATTTCACAAGTACTTGAATTACCCGATATTTTAGTCCGACGTCAAAGGTATCTCAATTTTGCCGAGTGTCCTTTAAATAAAAGTTAGCAGATAAACGACAGTTTTTTTTTTGTCACTTGGGTAGAGTATCAAAAAGTCTCAATTTTGTTGTGACATAAGTATGTAATAAACATTTATTTAACCACAGGAGCACGCGCATGAAGCTAACGGTACTGGTAACAGTTATCCACATATAAATAATTCCACTATTTAAGAGGATGAAAGTATTCCAAAATTCAAATGCCATGGTAAACTGCTGCTCTCTATTACAGCTAATTACATTCTACATACTTTGTTGTAGTCTAAGAATGCAACAAATAACGCTTTCCGCCAATAGTCCATACTGCAAATTACAGAATGTACTCTGCTAACGCTTGTTCATTGAGCCTTTGTTATGAATATGCAATGTTATAGTGTACAAGCCACTAGTATGGAGCATTTCAGCAATTGGTTAGTAAATCCTACGCTATGTACATGTTATATTATATTCACAATAATTTCTTTTGCAACCAAAGTGATCATGTGCTAAAGTATTAACAGATATTTTCCATTTCATTATTCCAGAATATAGTCTAAAAAGCCTTGGGATCTCAATTAAATGTAAATGCTAGTTAATTCATTAATTACTAATACAATTTGAATCGCTGTGTCTACGCAAACGGAAACGGCGCCGAGGACGGCAGCCATGTAGCGAACCGGCTGCGCTTTCAGCTGCGATGACGGGAGCCGGGAACGGCTGCACTGAAAGCAGTAGTGTGGCTAGAACGGAAAGTACATTGTACGTGAGTAGAAGAGGCCTTTTACAGAAAGACAGAGCGTGGCTCACCCTGCCTCTTGGCACCAGGGCGTGTCTAGGCAGCCCCGCCCCTCCCCCACCGATGCTGCATTCTTATTGGTGGGTCCTTTAGTGCAAAGGGGGCATGTCTGCTCTCACCACCACAATTTTTTATTGGTCCCCCACAACCCCTTCCCACATTCCTGATTAGTCCCCCAACAACCCCTACCTCCCAGACCACGTATCCCAGTATTCTGATTGGTGTTTGTTCCCCCGCGCCGTCTGGCAGATTTTGGCCTATACTAAATTACCGATGCGCCATCTACTATTGGTAATCATGTTACCGACAGTCAGTAAAATAGATCGAATGTTGGCAGACGGATAAATCAATTGTCAACTGTAGGTACGTAACCGATTATCGTTAGAGCAGATTTGGGACTAACGGAAGACAAGTAGATTGGGTCTTACGGTAAATAATATTGTGTACCCATCCACCGGTTAAACATGCCCCGTCGTCGATAACGGAGCCTTCTCTATAGGTTTTTTTAAAAATATTTTTTTGGAATAAAAAGCTTTTTAAGCGAACATAAATTTATTTTTGAAAACTTTACAACTGTTCATAATATTAATGGTAAGTGAAAACGATCGTTATTTTTCAGGTCCATAAAAAACTGTTCTATTTTGACATTTTCTTATAAGAAACTGCAGTTACGGCGAAACTGTTAATATGTGTTTTCATACCCGATTTGTCGTAATGTAATAGTGCTCCGCTTTCGTGAGATTCCAGGGATCCTTGCAGCAGTCGATCACAAGTATACTGGCAATTCATTGTGGTTGGAAAGAGAGCCAAAGATGCTTTCACCCGGTTGTTTCCTTTTTAACTGACCTTTTTGCAGCTGTTACGATTATATATACCATACATCTGGCGTCTCTTTGATACCTGTCCTAGCTGAATATGAAAATGTGTGTGACATGGGGGGGGGGAAACTTTCGAATAATGTTAAGACAGAAAATACAAGGCTTCGAATTTATTCATAGTAATTCCAAATCATTCTGTACACGGTTGTATATATGTGTTTTTATTATTTTACAAAATTAAGGGGTGTTTTTTTAATTGATTTGAATTTTTTATTAAGTAATGTATTACTAAACGACGGCATTTCTGATTTTATAAGTTGACTAGTATCGTACCCGGCTTCGCCCAGGTTTATTTTTAGTATCGTTACCTTAAATAAAACCAAATGCTATGATTTTCAAATAGAATTTGTATTTATTGAACGTTGAAACGTTATCATTAAAGTATAGTTTACCAAAGTCAATCCTTCAACACCTGTATATAAACAATATTTTTTGTTGACTTATTTTCATCATCCAGCACATATAAGTTTTTAGGTGTCTCCGCCCGTGACATTGCTACGTATAATTGTCCATGACTGAAGCATTCATCCCTTAAATCAATTCCTACCACATTAAGTGACTGCCCTTGGGACTTCTTTATCGTTATAGCGAACGCAAGACGAATCGGGAACTGAAGGCGTTTGAATTGAAAAGGTAGATCATTGGGAATAATTGGAATATGGGAATGAACACATTTTCCTTTTTAAATTGTCCAAACAAAATTGTTGCCTCAATTATATAAGTGTGCATCGCCTTCACAACCAAACGCATTCCATTGCATAGTTTTGGAGGATCCAAATTCCTTAACAACATAATAGGGCTTCCAATCTTGAGTGTGATTTTATGTTGTGGTATGCCACTTGGATTGAGCGTATTTAATAACTCAACTGGATAACTGGTGGCCTCTTCTTCGTCTACCATCTTGTCAATTGAAAAAATTGACTTCGATTCAACTGGAATCATTTCTTGAATGGTGAAATTGATTTCGTCGACATTAGCATTAATTGGTGCAAGTATTGCTCATTCTCGAAGCCAACCGTGATCTACAATGTGTTGTGTTAGATTTCAATACACGTGGTCAATCAGAATTTTAATGTTTTGACATGTGTTGCAAAAATCTTTATTCAATTTGACTTTCCAGTTTCCACATCAAATTCTTCTTTTCCGTTGCCAACACTCAGCAGATTCCTGGAAAATTGCTGTGAGTCGAATCCATTTGATTGTTTTACCCGCATGTTTGTTTGGAGCTTTATGTTTTTTACAAATCTCCACAGTTGCGATGATTTGATACAGGCTTTTATCTCGTCGTACATGTTACCTCTAGGAATGACTGGCAGTGTTTGACGAAAATCTCCAGCAAGGATAACTAACAATCCACCCATAATGTTATTATTTTCGCGAATGTCTTGCAGTGATCGATTTAAAGCTTCCAACCCATGTTTATGCATCATTGCTACTTCATCCCATAAAATCGCCTTACATTCTTTTAATACCTCCGCTTTTCCAGTTTCTTTCTTAATTCCGCATACTGGCGTCTCGTTGTGTATGAGGTCAATTGGAAGCGGTAGTGTAGCATGAGCTGTCCGACCGCCGACCATCAGGGTAGAAGCGATGCCTGAAGAGGCCATTGCGAGTGCAATTTTCTTTTCTTCTCTGATTCTAGCAAGTATTAAGTTGATAAGGAAAGTTTTGCCAGTTCCGCCAGGTGCATCTATCAAAATTATGCCACCTTTTTGTCAACCAAACGCTGAAAGATTTCATTATAAATTTCTCGTTGCTCTGCATTCATAAGTGGTTCATTTATTTCGACGTATCTGTTCATTTTGTCAGTGTCATATGAAAGCTCACGCAACATCTCTCTATTCAAGCTGTCTGTTGTTTTACGTGATGGGCTTGGAATTCCAAATGCTGTTAAAAGTTTTCCTGACATGTCAATAACTTTGTCTTCGATCATTATCAGTGCTTCGTTGTAGATTTCATCTGTGAAATCTAAGTTCAGATCGGGATTTTCTCGTTGCAGACGTCCCAGAATATCTTCAGACATGCAGTCCTTGTATTTTTCCCACAGAGCTTTTGGATTGGACACCTCGCAGCATGAGAGTAAGATAGCAAAAAGAGTTCGAATTTTTTAAGGTGAATCTGATTCTTTCGCTTCGTTCATTGACTCATTCCACTGGTTGTCATTCTCTAAGAGCCCCATAGCCAAACATGCAGCGTGATATGTCTCACATAAATCTCCATTTACGGCCCGTAAATCATTAAAACTTGTAGGTCCCTTGATCTTATGAAGAAGCATTCGTATGTAGTAACATTCTAAGTTCCTCCAATGGACTGTATAGACGCGACCAAGTGCGTCACCAGAACGGACGCCGCCATGTCCTTCTACAATTGAGCCTTGTTTGCGACGATTGAAGACTTTCTTCGATTTGTCCCACGTAAAATATTGCGGCACTTCAAAATATAGCAATGTCTTTGCAAAGTCGTCTCTTTTGCACAGTTCAAAGAATTCTGTTAAAGTAGATTTTGGTGGATTTGCTAGGCGGTCATCTAGATTGTTTTCATTAAAGTAAACTCTCTGGCCATTCTCCAAATGTACATCAAGCTTCATTACTACATATATACCGGCCTGCTTGATATTCAGCAATTTCATCCACATCATTGTCACGGGATTCAGCGGCAAATACACCTTGATCAGAGCCCTTGTGTACATATTTGAGAATGTACTTGATCGATTTCACTGAGTTGCGACACTCAACGTTAATATGGGCATCAAACATCTTCAAAAGTAATGGACTGTAGGGGACAATCCATCTATTGTCAAGCTCAACTTCTTGAGTTTCACACCCTGACCTTGATTTAACGTATGCTGTAAATCCACCATCTTCAGGCTTACGGCGACGGTAGAGCGGATAACCATCAGTCGCTGCTTGCGTTTCACTTATCAGTGGTCGCGGAAACATCTTTGTGCACTTTCCATCCTTCATGCATGGTGACTTTGGATTCAACGAACCGCACGGACCGTGCACCATGTTTTTCATAACGATATCGTGTAGGTTTTTATCGGTAAGTGGGTTTAGGATTTCAGCTGAGATAAGTTGATCGATTTCATTTGGATTTAATTCTTTCAATAACCATATTAAAATATGAGCGTGTGGCAGACCTCTCTTTTACCATTTAATTGAATAAAGCCAGTACTTGACGGTTCCGAAGACTTCACCTTTAATAAGTGTATCTACAAATTTAATTACCTTTTGTCAGAAAATTCTTGCAACCAAATCGTGACGGTCCGTTCTTAATTGGCTGTTAATTAATTTTTCCTGCATTTCCTGGCAATTCGGATTGAATGTGTAAGTAATGAAAAGAGAGAGGCTTACCTCCAAGTCGAACGTATGTAATTAGGTCTTGGGCATATTCGTACATATTTCGTGGTCCCCCAGTGTATGTTGCAGGAAGTATCACCAGCTTTCCGTCATTTGTAGCAACTCCATCATTTGCTACTGCATCCTTTAAGTGAATATACTCATCGACACGAAGTTTCTTTTGGTTGAGGCGAATGTAGAGCACCCGTTCATGTTCCATTTTCGCATACATATCCACCAGATACTGATGAAGTAGTTGCCGGTAGAGTAGAAGATGATTTATTTGATTTTGCCTCACCATTAAACGGTAAGAGTAGTAAGACATGGCTGATATAGTTTTGCTGACAGTATTATTTGTTCTGGGAATAACTTGGCTAATGTTTATTGCATAACCGTCTTCTCCTCTTGGAAACATGAGCGGATATTGCAGTGCGTTATAAGATATGTGCGTTTCGCTGATTCTCTTAAGCTCATTGCTTCTCATCTTCAAGACAATATCTCTGTTATCGAAGTCATTTCCAGCAATGATAATGGCAACTTCATTAACTGTTGGTTCATTGAACACTCTGGCATGTCCTGCGTGTGGTTTTTTATCAGCTTTGATCACTATTTTCATGTCATCTAGTATATTTTCGTCTAATGCAGTTTTGAATGTCCTCATGTAGTGATTGTGTTCATGTAACATCTTCTGAAGTGATATGATTAATTTTTTATCGCTCCCAGGTATGATGGAGCAACGACGTTGAGCTTCTGCTTCTTCATCACCCAAAAAGTAAATCTGTAGGAATTTCGCATCTTCGTGAGGCAGCGGAAGAAGTGAACCGCCTTTGTGATACACTTGGCCTTGTATGGAGAAAGTTGGCATGAACCCTTTGTTTTTATTCATTGGCACGGATGTACCAAAAGAAGTCATTTGAAAGCTTGAATTATATTTCCGTATAAGATTGAGAAACTCCTTTGATTTTTGATGATCACCATTCATCAGACTGTTTAATGGCTCTGGTAACTTGTAGTTGGGCAACTTGACTTTTCCGTTAGAACAACATAAACCGGGTGTTTCTCCTTTAAATTTGAGTGCTCCACAGAAATTACACTTATTGTCCATATTACCAATAAGAACTTGCGGAAAATTCATGTATTCCAATGACGGATCATAATTAAATGCTTCTTCTCTCAGGTAAAGCCAGTTGTTAGCTCTCAATTTTCTTTGTCGCTCTCTTTTCATTTGTAGGCGGACATGAGTTACATCAGGTGTTTCGATTTGTCGTGACTTGATGATCCTTTGTCTATTTGCTTCAAGACGGTCGGACTTTTCTTCAATAGTTTCGTTTTGAAATGAGGTTTGTTTTCTACGTCTGTCTGCTTCAAGCTCTTTTTCTTTCAGAGCTTCTGAAGCATTTTCGCATGATACTTTTTCTTTTTCGTATCAATACGGGTTGGATTAAACACGGCCCGTCGCTTTCTGGGCATTTTTCGTTTTTTCTTATTTTATTTTTAATGACTTAACTGTTTACTGCTTCACTAAAATATGAATTGCATTTGAAAATTCATGTCAAACAAAAACAAAATTTCCGTTCACCGTATCATAGTAACCTTTTCTTTTGTTAAAAAGCGCAAGCTATATCTACTACGAAGAATAACTTTGCTTTTTTAAAAATTAAAATTAAACGTCAAAATTCAATAATACTCTTAGAAAATTCAAATGTCCGTAACTCCTTAAAGACTCAACTTGAAGAGCTGAAAATAGTTGCGTTGACCTAGAAATCAGGAGACCTTTCCAAAATGTCCAAGATCACCTTCCTAGCACGTTCTGTCTAGGAGTTAAAGGGACGGAAATTCATACTTTAAGAATTATAGTATACATTTATTGAGTTACAAGTAATTGTTTGTGAGTTTTTATAATTCAAACTTACCCCTTTCACTTTGCAAACATTATCCACCAGCGTTTAAGCGTTCGGAGGCACCGATATCAATTCGATGGTCATGTCACCGAGGAGATTACCTACCGGGGGCTCCTAAGCATCATCACCAGTACTCACGTAAATAACGGAGTCCGGGTCGTAGTACAAAACCCGTCTGTCCAATAGCTTAAGACAACAAATTTGCCTTATATCAAAATACGCATCAAGAGCTACCCAGAGTAACGAGCCTAAACTATACCAAACACATACAATCATAGGGATCCGTACTACACACTACCCACACTATGAAGACCAGTGATGCGAGAAAAGGGACACGTTAATTATCATAACCGAAGACAAGAAATTAACGGGACAAATGGGTACAGGAGATGGGCTACAGGAGGACTATCAAATATTGTTATACCCTTCTATACCGGCAGAGCTTGGAAGAAGAGCGGGGAATTCGGTATAAAAGTGCACGATATACGACAATCGGAGAGCACTTGCTCACAGATTCTCACCAACGTCCAGGACCAGCTAGCAAATCGGAGGAAGACCAGCTAACCAGCGAAAAGAGGACCAGCTAATCAGCCAAAACAGGACCAGCTAACCAGCCAAAGGATGACTACCTAGCCAACCAAAGGAGGAGCATACGAACAGCACCACTCTGAGGACCAGGCCTTGAGGCTTGATGCCTCTGAGGCCGCTAAGACGAATATCTCTTAAGTCCAACCACTGAGCTACCAGTCATTCAAGCGGCCCAGCATCCGAGTCAACGAGAACTTACATCGAAAAGAGACCAATGTGGTATGGATAAAGATCTATCAAATCCATGGGACTGAAAAAACACCCTGAAATTTAGCTAGGGACGCCCCTGTCGTCGTTCCGATGCGCCGATACACCGAAGATGCATCTCGCCGACGCCTCCACCGCAGCGGCGGCGAGGCCGACGAGTAGATAGCGTAGCCAGGAGAGCTCAAGCGAAAGCTCCGTTCCCACCACAGGTCCACAAGATATAGGATAGGCTGGATCCAAAGGCGAAGAATAATAACAGACCTCGCTAACATAGGTAAATTATCGATGGCAAGCCCGGTAGGATAACACTCTCTCTTGCCTTGCGTAGAAACTATACTGTCATACCATTAGAAAAAATATTTCATCAATTTAATATGAAATCTCTTTGTTTCGCGGACACGATTATATAGGCGTGCGTGAGCCCGGGTCGAGTTTTTTGTAAGTTGCATAATCACTCAGAAATATTAAAAAGGAGTCCAATTAAATATTATTAATAATATTCTATATTCTTATCTGTATAATTTATTACATTTGTCAAACAAACCTTACTTTTACCCAATACTGAAGCCTGTATAAATTTCCTCCCTGCTCGAGTCCGAACTAAAACCCTTTCAGGGTAATGATAACGTTAAATACCGTTACAAACTCGAGGTAGCTATAAAGTTTCAGACGGGCCAAGGCCGTTGTAAATACAGCGATAATCACACTAGTTAAGGGGCTAGGGACAATAGCCTCGTCGCGAGATACCCAGTTTGAATATAGCAAATCGTCGTTAACTGGTAGCAGGCGTTGAATTTCTTTCTCATTGTAGTACAAATACAACAATATCTTCTCGCGAGTTTGAATTATTTTCGTGCGCGTGAGGTTATCCCCCGCTGACCGAAATGACCCCAGAACGAATTTAAGCAAAGCTTAGCAACTGAGCGTAAGCCCTGATTACGCGTAATGGTGCTAGCGTTCAGCCGGATACCTTCCACGCGTTCGTAATAATATATGTATTCTTCGCGAGACGCGTCGTCGATACAGTGCTCGGGCCACCCGCTTGCCTCCTGTTTAATCTTCAAAAATGTATTTACATAAGCGGCGAACAGGCCACCCTCGCATGTATCGGAATTGTGCATTGTTGTTTTGTACGCCTAAATCATCGAAATTCAAAAGATTTTATAGCCTATATCTATTGCCTTCCGCACCTCATCCGACACCCAGGTACCGGTGAAAGCCCTGTCATCAGGGTTCTCATGAATGCACGAGTCTTGAACCATAGACTCTGTACACTTACGGCACAGGGCAAACAGCAGTCTCTCGTGCATTCGAACAGGTAGCACGGGGTGAAGGTAGAGGTGGCGCGTTGGCAATACGGTATACTCGACCAAACCGTTGACCGTTACACCGAGAGCATCGAGTGAACCCCCCAACAAATCGTCGCACTCGGTACCGTATGTATTTTCAGATGCCCCACAGAGTAGCAGCACGATATCTACTAAACAAGCTTGCAGAGCAGAACCTTGTAAATTCTTTCCTCATTATTTTACACTGCCAATTTTAAAGGAGATAACATGGTTGTAGACGAATAAATGAAATTCTTTCCCAAAAACAAAAATTTCCGTTATTTTTAACCCACATCGTAGTCCGACTTCTAATATAAATGATCAATTTAATGAAATCTATAGGATTACAAGTCAAGAGTAACATGTCATTAATGAATTTCAAGTCTTTACTTCAAAACTGTGAATGTCAAATTTGAATGCTATGTTTACGAGCATGTATAGAATGCCGATTTTTTATGAGTCGAGAAAAAGTTAATAAATCTACCAGACCAGGTTTACGATACCAATCTGTGATAATGCTATCATTTTCTCTAAGTAACAACAAATCCAGGAATGGTATTTTATTATGTTTCTCTTTCTCAATAATAAATTGGAGTTTGGGATGCTGAGTATTAAAAATTGTTGAAGTTCGTCGAATTTGATTAAAGAGCAAAGAGATAATCACGTCGTATACGTGTATTTTGAAAAAAATTGGAGTTTAATGGAGTTTGGACAAGCAACATTCTTCTCAATTAGCCATAACTATGTGATACAATATTGGAGTTAATGGAAAGCCCAGAAATTTGTTTGTAAATTTTATTATCAAAAGTAAAATAAGTAAAAGACATAATTATCTCAGTTACTTTTTTAATTCGACGCTAACAGGGTTCTCTCTAAACAAATACCTTCTTTTTCCAGACGGTTTAAAACTAATTGTAAAGAAACATTTGTTCAAAGAGAAACTACATTGAACGAAACTAAAATGTATTAAGCAGGTAAAGTGAAGTGCGTAAACAATGATTTCAGAGAAGAACTGTCATTCACATTAGAAATAAGACTCTTAATACGCTTCGTCAATATTTTATGAATAAAGATATCTTAGTATCAACTATGATTTTACTAGTGTCTTTTTTGTGTTAGTGCAATGTATGTTATTTCAAATATTAGTTAGTGAGCTTCTCGCATTATTTAATTCACTCTTGGTTTCTTTTGTGTATAAGGAAGAGTGAAAAATTTCGGTGCCAACGCTAGGAAGATTTCTATGTGGGTGGAATACCTATACTAGATAGCTTGATCAATCAGTAATTTATTTGACTATTGTTATAGTTATGAGTTCTCTTTATGTTTAAAATCATCGTGAATGGGTTAATTGAATCATTACTTGCTGTTATGTTGGTGTTGCGATAAATTAGGCTACTATTATTACATATATTCGTACTATAATTATTTCTATTATTTTTGTTGTTATTTCTAATATTATTTGCATTCGAGTGTTGAGTGTACCCGTCAGATGTATGATAATTATTTCTATTATTATCATTTCGTGATAATTTATATTGTATGTCACTGTTATTATTCCGCATTGTCGAGTAAATGATATCTCTGTGAGAACAAGAGAGAGCAAATAATATCGACGACCGAAAATAAAGTTGTGCATATGAAAATTTTTATTGCAACAAGTTTTTGGTAATCGTTGCAGTTTTTTTATAACTATTACGTACTTCGAAATATAACATGGTTAACCTTACTTTTTTAATTATTAAATTCTGAATTTCTGCGACGATTCCCGACCACTTGTCTTCTACTAAGATCGAAATTTGGTAAATCGCAACAGAGCCACGGTGGCGTAGTTGGTAACATACCGGGCTAGAATTCTGGAGTTCCCGGTTCGATCCCGGGCTGTGGTGATATTTTTTCACGATTTCTTTAGAAATTAAAAACCGTCAATTGTGGTTGCTTCATTAATTCTTAACGAATGAGTGAGGCAATCACAGATGACAAAAATTAGGGATTCGATTGTTTGAGATCTTTCGACCAAAAAAGATCGATAACGCAGGAATCTAGGTAACGCTGACTCAGACCCCGAGTTGCGATTTACCAAATTTCCATCGTAGTAGAAGACAAGTGGTCGGAAATTGTCGCAGAAATTCAGAATTTAATAATAACATATGCAGGACCAATGATTGATTAATAGTTACTTTTTTAATGTTGAAAAATTCTTTGTGAATACACGTTGGAGTTTTTAAGCGTTGTTATGCCAGTACCGAGTAATTGGATTATTCGGTAGTCGGTATAATATTAAAAGTTATTATTTTTTGGGATCGTTTGCCGATAAGGAGATGGATCTCGAGTAAAAGATGGAAACGCGAATTTATATAAAAGGAAGTATTTATTATAAGCAACGGTAACTTTCCGTTGCCTATTTATATATCAAAGTAAGAAGTACAATAATGCGTTGTTTCGAGCATTAAACGAGAGACCAACCGTTCTCTGTTAAGTCGAAATTAATTCTCCTCTTTTCTGAAGCAGTTAGCAACTGCGTTTGCTAAAATCCCTTAGTTGGCAGCTTTAGCTTTAGCCTATCGTAGATCGCCTCGCGAGTCGCTTCATGCTGCGTCGGCGTCTACTTCGCATCCCGTCTTGTATGACAGCTATCTTTCAGAATTCCATCTCTAACTGTGTCCGCTAAGGAATATTCCTGAGAATACGTTAGAGGAATATTCCGCGACACAACAGCGTCATTAATGTTTTTTGTTAATTCTATGATCGATACATTTTTTTCTAAAGATGATGTCATAAAAATCTACATACTAACTAATATTTGAAATAAATTACATTGCACTAACACAAAAAAGACACTAGTAAAGTCATACTTTATACTAAGATATCTTTATGTTCACAACGTGATATAAAAATCACCGGAGATGACAAAGTGAATAGCACTAACGTTCTCAAATCTATTGATTACATACAAAAATCCCTTGCACTCTTAAATAATGAAAATTATTTACAAGTTTATGGTGAATGATACAACAAAAATTGTATACAAATTAGTTACTATAGACGTCTAGATATCTGAAAACGAGCAAAAATCATTAATGAAACTAACTATCATTACTTAAGACCTGATAATACAAATTTAGCTAGAATATACAGGGTGCGCCATCTATTATGTCGTTATGTAAACATTAAATAACTTTGACATTTATCAACCGATTGACTTGAGTAGACATGTTTTTGAAACGTCAATTCAGTACAATTTTAACCATGAATCTCTTCACACCGAAACAACGGGCCGAAATAGTGACGTACATTGAAAATAGTCGTTCAGTTGTGTTAACTAAAGGTGCATATCGTCGAAAATATCGTGGCCAACAAGCACCGTCTGACAACACTATTCGTCGGGTGGTGTCGAATTTTGTTGAGCACGGGACAGTGGGAGATCGTCCACATGCCATTCATCAACGCCCAAGACGTTCCAATGAACTGGTTGAAGCGGTAAGAGTGTTGCCGAGAACCCACCTGTGCCGTATCGTCACCGCGCTCAGCATTTTGGCGTCAGTGGAACCACTTTGCGGCGCATTTTTAAGGATGATTTCCTTTAGTTTCCGTATAAAGTGCAATTGACTCAAAGAATATTGCCAACAGACCGTCCACGTCGCTTGGAATACGGCCAAACAGTCGCTCGAATGGTTGACACTGAACCTGATTTTCGGAATTAAATTTTGATGACCGACGAGGCCAATTTTACAGTCTCTGGCGTCGTTAACAAGCAAAATTGCCGCATATGGGGAACGGAGAATCCACACGAGATCCATGAAACACCATTGCATGACCAAAAAGTAACTGTTTGGGCCGGCGTTTGCGCAAAAACCATCATTGGTCCATTTTTCTTCAGAGAAGGCGAAACATTCGATGGGAATCGATATCGGTGGATGTTGGCTCATTATGTCTGCCCACAAATGTGTGAAAAAGGTTTGCACGGTTACTGGTTTCAACAAGACGGTGCGCCATGCCACACTGCAAATCAAACAATGCAGTTTCTGCAACGAAAATTCCCTGGACGTGTGATGTCAAAAAATGGCGACATGGACTGACCACCCAGATCTCCAGATTTGACCCCTCCGAACTTCTTTTTGTGGGGTTATTTGAAAAGCAAAGTGTACGCCATCAAGCCTCAGACCATTGACGTACTCAAGGCAAACGTTCGTGCCGAAATCATCGCTATACCGCCCGAGATGCTCGGAAAAGTGATGGAAAACGCAGCAAAAAGGGCACATTTTGCTTTGGCTAATAAAGGTGGCCATTTGATTGATGTTGTGTTCAAAAACTAGTCCAAATAAATTGTAAAGGATCAAATTAAATAAAAATACCTCATATATGGAAATCGGTTGTTTTTGTTTAAAGTTATTCAATGTTTACATACCGACATAAAATATGGCTCACCCTGTACACTTTAGCAAAAATATACAAACTAAACATCCCAACAAGGCCAATAGCTTCGTCTATCAATTGTCCCGCAAACAAAATGAGTTGGTTTTATTCATAAAATATTGACGAAGCGTATTAAGAGTCGCATGACCACACAGATTTGTAGATTTGCACACACATTCTGTGGGTCTATAGTTTATTGCGGTGGCGACCTTTGTTAATCACAAAAAAAAAATTGCAAAGTTTAGGACAGATATGGGTCTGCAGCTCTTTTTAGCGTATCTGGCAGACAAAGATTCAGGATCGTGGAACTTAGCAGTACTTTCACTTGCATCACCACAGGGTTTGGTATATTTATACACACATTCTGTAGATCCAGACGAATGCAACGGTATATACTTTATTCCGGTGAAGGCCTTTGATAATAACAAAAAAAAATTGCAAAGTTTAGGAAAGATATGGGTCTGCAGCTCTTTTTTGCGTATCTGGCAGACAAAGATTCAGGATCGTGGAACTTAGCAGTACTTCCACTTGCATCACGACACAGTCTTGTAGATTTACACATACATACTGTGGGTCAAAACGAATACAACGGTATATGGTTTAATCCGATGACGGCCTTTATGAATAACGAAAAAAAAATTGCAAAGTTTAGGAAAGATATACGCCTGCAACTCTTTTTAGAGTGTCTGGCAGACAAATATTCAGGATCGCGGAACTCGGCAGTACTTCCACACGTATGACGACACAGATTTGTAGATTTACACACACATTCTGTGTAGAATTCCTGATGGTGTTGTTGAATTGAACCGGTAAGATATCGAAAAGGAATGAGTTTTCACTCAAGGAAGGTGTGAAAAAACCAGACCAAAAGATGTAGGTAGAGAAAGTGGTTTATACTACCGTCCACTAGTAAACTACAAAAAATATATATAAAACATTGCACAAATAAATTTAGAGTGAATTTGGGTAAGAAGCACATACAATTATATTAATTGTGTGCTGAAATTTGTGAGATGAACGTGGTGCAGCCCGCGCTGGAGAGCACATCACGAGATGAGACTTATGAGGATACACAATTGAGATTTCCCTACCTCACCGTTATTGAATTTATGTAAACTGTGACGATGCACTCTTACCGTATATTTTGAGTCCAGTTGAGCACTTCTGGGTTGAGTAGATCCTGAGAAATCGGTGAAAATTGTCCGAGGTGAGAGCAGTGCGTTAGAGCTGTCCAAGCGGTTTCCACGAGAAGTGTCGAAATCTTCAAGATGGCTGAGTAGTACGAAAGCGTCGTTGTGAGACGCTGTAGTCAAGCGAGAAAGACAGCCTCTCGCTTGAGTAACATGCCTGCGAGGCACTGCCTCGGCTATCTTCGCGATAACCGAGCACACCCACCACCCAGCAGCAACAGGTCGACGCACGGTGAATATCGATCGCCGCGTCTGTAGTGAGAAACCACGTAAGTGCAATTTTTGTTTCTCATCTATATTTCAGAGTATCTGCTGTCTTTGAAAACCCTGAATTATTCTGGATTGAAAAATCTGAATTTGCCAGGGAATTCTAGTGTTGCATTTCGTGACACACTGTAATTTATCTACTAGTTTTATCAAACAAATCGCTTACTCGAGTTACTTAAGTGACATCTCTTCGAATATTTCAAGACTTTTCGACATGGTTGTCCAGTACGTATGACAGTACGCGCTTCATCGGATGGAAAAGCCTTGGAGTTGAAAAGATTTTGTTGAGTAGTATGTGTACACCTTTGCTCCATCCCACTCCTTCCCCCTCCGCGCTACCCACTCTGCTTAACCGGTGTCGGTAACGTGGAGATGGTAAAGAGAGGTGGTGTGGGTACTTTGGTGAACAAGGGAAAGTAGAGATACGAGCAGGATGGAGAAAAGGTATACACATACTTGGAATAAAATTTGGCTCTCCGAGGTGTCACAATATTTCCTTCAGCAAGCACACACACACATACACACACGCGCGCGCGTGCCCTGTATTAGCCGCACCAATGGAGCGTGGGCACCGATTTCGATCTCCGTCCTCGTCGATTGCATGATCGAATACTACGCACTTCACGAGCAACACCGGTAACGTACTAATCGGCGGCTCGGGGTGAAGTAACTGCGGCCAGTCGACGTATATCGATTCCTCGAAATCGACCAGCAGCACCTTGCAACACCTGTTATTATCCACGTCGATAATTTCCGCGTGCACAGCCCTTTGAATACGTATAACCACACAAGCCACCCCAACGCAGAAGTCATCAAACATAAACGCCCCCTCTCAAAAAACTCCTTAATAACCTGTCCAAATTATCTTCCACATTGGGGAATGCCGCGCACATTAGCTCCGTCCGCAGGAACACAGTATTGTCATTCGCACTACAGATCGCCCGACACTCGAAAGCTTCGGCTAGCTCACCGTCTAGATATGGCGGATACATTTTCTTCTACTCTCGATGTGCACTGCTAAAGGCAGACTGAGTGCCCTGCATGCTGCTGGCGGGTATCATAGGGGCTTAAAGATAACAACCCCCTCTGAATCATAGCTAGATGTGCAGCGCTTTGAATGCAACGATAGGGGTTTTGCACGTGCGTATCGTTCAGCGTTGTGTTTCTCGCGAAACTCTTGCTCTGTAGTAAAAGGCGCAGAATAAGATACCGCACAGAGACTGACGTCAATTATAGTATAATTATATGAAAATTATTGTAATAATTTATATATAATTATAAAATAAGAGACACGGTATGACGAGATATTTGTTTTTAATTAAACGATATTTTATTTAAATCACTTTGAATGATACTGTCCGATCGTCGAGAGGTGAAAGCATTGTAATATTCACATCCGATACTATCGTTTCCATTACATTATCGCTAAAGAAATTATTAAATCGCGACATGGTGAATCCGCACAAAATAAGATGCAGGAATACAATACAAAATTGTCCACATACATCCGACGTATAACTCTGTAGCTGCTTGAGGCCAAACCCATAGAACTTGCAGTTTCGTCGTAGCCGTGCGAGATATTCCGGTATAATCAGTGGTAACCCGTAGCTATCAAAGTACATTCTTTTTCCATGATCGTTAACGTACATGGAAATCCAGTGCTCTCCAGGTCCGTCGAGAATATCCGTGTTAACTTCGAGTCCGGCCGGTAACGACCATACACGAGGAATTCTGTCAGCTGGGTATACTCCAACGGTTGAAAGTGATAGATACTGCAGATTCTCATAGATTTGTCTAGTGTTCTTGCTGAACACATAGTCAATAAATAAATGATGACCTATACGCTTTGATAGACGTATACCAGGTGTACAAGTATGAAATGCGGATTTCAGACAACAGATGGCGCACGAAGGCAGTTTGTGCTATAAAGATTTGACACTGCGCCATTTTGTTGTGTCATCAACAAGTGTCAGACGGGCCTGAGTGATAAATTGGAAAAGTGTATGCATAGTATTGTGTTGTTGTGTTCAACAAGTCGAATTTTATACCGAACAAAGAGCATTCGCGGACAGCATTAATTTTTTGTTTTCATTTGAAGAAAACTCCTGCTGAATCATACCGATTACTTCGAGAAGCTTATGGTGAATATGCTCCATCGAAAGATACGTGTGAACGGTGGTTTTGGCGTTCCTAAAGTGGTGACTTCGATGTTGCAGACAAGGAACGTGGAAAGCCGCCAAAAAAATATGAAGACGTGGAATTGCAAGCATTGTTAGACGAAGGTGATTCGCAAACACAAATTGGGCGTTAGTCAACAAGCAGTTTCAAATCGGCTACGAGAGATGGGGAAGATTCAGAAGACCGGTAGATGGGTACCACATTAGTTGAATAACAGGCAAATGGAAAAGCACAATAACACATGTGATATTTTGCTCGCTCGGTACAAAAGGAAGTCGTTTTTGCATCGTATAGTTACAGGGGATGAAAAGTGGATTTATTTTGAGAATCCCAAGCGTAAAAAATCGTGGGTAGACACAGGCGCACCAACCACATCGACCACAAGAGCGCATCGCTTTGGCAGAAAGACGATGCTCTGTGTTTGGTGGGACCAGAGGCGTGGTCTATTACGAGCTGTTGAAACATAGGGAAACGGTCAATACTAAACATTACCAACAACAATTGACCGATTTGAACCGTTCGCTGCTTGAAAAAAGGTCAGAATACCGAAAGAGGCTACACAAAGTTATTTTTCTTCATGACAATGCTCCACCACATACCGCAAAACCGGTTCGCGACAAGTTGAATGCACTGAGCTGGGAAGTTCTACACCATGCGGCTCCTTCCGATTACCACTTATTTGCAACGATGGGTCACGCACTTGCTGAGCAGCGCTTTGGTACGTACGAAGACGTGAAAAAATAACTCGATGAAGGGTTCGCAGCAAAAGGGGAAGATTTTAACTGGCGTGGTATTCACAAATTGCCTGAAATATGGGAAAAATGTATAACAAGAGATGGAGCATACTTTGAATAAAGCACTTTTTAACATTCTTCCGAATTTAAGATGTTTTTTTAAAAAAAAAAATCCGCATTTCATACTTGTACACCTGGTATATGCAAAGTTTTTTTCACAGCATCGTCGATCATGTCACGACTACATGGTGAAGATTTCTCCTCTTTCTTATTCTCTTCCTCTTCGTCTGCGGACCAAACATCCATGTACGATACTCCTTTAAACAGGTGCTCGTAAAGCCAATTTTTTATTTGGAAAGCCTGGCGCGTGGCACAGTGTAAAGACGCTGTATCGTTTATCATAGCATCACCTCATCCTCCAGGTTGGAAATTTTACGACTCGTGATATCGCAAAGAAATATAGCCATTTCGTCAGCGCGTGTATAGATGCAACTTGATTTTCGCGAAATTTCACGCAAGTTAGCGTATACTTGTTTGCAGCTCACATCGCCCTCGTACCATTCAAGACCGTGAAAAAATTTTGCAAGAAAATTATTGTGGCTTCTCGAATTCTGTGGTTGTTCGGCAAAGTGGCATGGTGGTGCGACGATTCAGTGAGTAGAGTACGGTCTATTCACTGTTACCGGGGCAATTTCATTTGGAATAAATTCCGAGTTTTTTTTTACGACGAATTCCCTGTATATCTACGACGATATCCATTTTCACGTCTAACCGGTGCAGTTGCTCAAGTTCGACTGATGTTCTACTCACAAAGACGCTTCTACGCCTCTTAACACGAGGCAATTTTATACCGACATCAAAACATTTTTTGCTTATCAGGTAAAATCCACGACTACGTGGCGAGAGGTATCGATTTCAAGGACCTTTACTGTTGAATCAAGGACAATTTACTGTTGAATCAAGCGTATCCTGAATCGTACCTCTGTTCTCACACTACCGTGCTTTACTAAATTACAATGTAAATTGTTGTTTGCCGAAAGATCAGGAGTCAAATCAAAAGCAAACAGACAGTATCCATAGCGATAATTACCGCGATCTATCGAATTACCATCGTTCAAGAAATGTATTCCAGTTCGGGAAAACAACGTTTAAAAAGTATCCAGATACAGATAATTTTTCGTGAAATCAGGTTGTAGCGGTTTGGAAGGTATTTGAGCATCAACTATATAAAGGGTGGTTAAATTGTAAGGGCCGATGTTGAATGTGAACCACACCTAAACGTCAAGTTTTTTTCTGCATTTCATTTGACATTTCTCAATTTCAGACTAACTCAATTTGAACCATGGAAAGATACACAATCGAGCAACGCGTTAAAGTTATTCAGGCTTATTATGAGAATGGTCGTTCAAATCAAAATGTATATCGTGCACTTCGTGATTTTTTCGGTCAATTTAATCGTCCAAATGTGCGTACAATCGGAAAAATCGTGCAAAAATTTGTGCAAACCGGGTCTGTAGGAGATATTAAAACACCAGTGCATGCTCGTACAGCTCGTACTGCAGAAAATATTGCTGCTATTCGCGATAGTGTGGCTGAAGAGCCGTCCACCTCAACTCGTCGTCGTGCCCAACAATTGCACCTCTCACGCTCGTCGTTGATGAACATTATGCATAAAGACTTGCATTTACACGCTTATAAGGTGCAATTGACTCAAGAACTAAAGCCTCTTGACCATTCCAAACGTCGTCAATGGTCAGAATGGTGGCAAGAAATGGCAACAGTGGATGATCAATTTTCGAAGAAAATCATCTTCAGTGATGAGGCACATTTTCACCTCAGTGGATTCGTCAATAAGCAGAATTGCCGCATTTGGGCGAATCATAATCCAAGAGTGATTGTCGAAAAACCAATGCACCCACAAAGAGTGACTGTTTGGTGCGGTTTATGGGCTGGCGGCATCATCGGGCCGTATTTTTTCCAAAATGAGGCCGGTCAGGCAGTTACTGTGAATGGTGTTCGCTATCGTGAGATGATAACGAACTTTTTATGGCCCGAATTGGAAGATATGGATGTGGGCGATATGTGGTTTCAACAGGACGGTGCCACTTGCCACACAGCTAACGAAACAATGGCTCTTTTGCGCGACAAATTCAATGGCCGTGTTATCTCACGTGGTGGCGATGTCAATTGGCCGCCAAGATCATGTGATTTGATACCGTTGGACTTCTTTCTTTGGGGTTATTTGAAAGAAAAGGTGTACGTCGATAAGCTAGCAACAATTCAAGAGCTAAAGGATGAGATAATTCGGCACATTAACGGCATAGAACCTCAATTATGCCTAAGCGTCATCGAAAATTTGGACCATCGGATGGAGGTGTGCCGCCGAGGTCGCGGCGGCCATTTGGCCGATATTTTGTTCCATACATAATTGAACCATACCATATTATCATAATAAAAAGAATTGACAATAATTTCCTAAATAATTTGTTTTATTCAAAATCAACATCGGCCCTTAAAATTTAACCACCCTTTACAACGAGAGATAAGTTATCTTGTAATTTTGGAAATTGAATAGATTTATACTGAAGTCGCCGTTAAACGCTTTGTTATCGAAAAAAACCGATAGTTATACGCTTCGGCAAATGACCTAGCACAATATTATCGATCGTCTCTCGATGAACACCGGAGTGTATTGAAACAGCCTTTACCTCGACTCTCGTAACAGGATATTTAGCCGTAGATTTTGCCAGAGTTCTAGAATGCGAGAGCAGCACACCAGGAGCTATTTTTGTTCCACGAACGAGAAGCGATGTTCCGAGAATCTTTAAACCGCATTGACCATTCTTTGTATCGCCCACAAGACAAAATGAATCTCTAAACCGCACCGGTCATTGTCGCATCTCGACACGGTTTAATAGGAACTGCTCCTGATTGAATACATCGCAAAGCAGATGACCGAGCAAGTCCACAGTTTTTCCGACATTTAAAAATTGTTTTCTCTTTACAATACCCACATTTCCCGATGTCATATCATCCATTTTTCCAAGGGTATCATCGTACCAGAGAACGCTCTTGAGATGCGAATTTTTGGCAGCTGGACCGTAATTCAAAAGTGTTCCTATGTACGCTCAATAAGAGTAGGCATTATTTAGAGGCGAAACTAGTTTTTGATTCAGGTATACATCCACCTTATTAAACATAGAATGCAAGGGATTATTTACAGGGCCGGCACTTACTTTCGGCGCTGCACCCGTGGCAATTTCCGTAAAAGGAGATGCTATTTTCACTCTCAGATTAAGAATAGTATGCGCGAGATCGATATACTCATCACCCTGTTCAGGAATAACAAATTCAAGAGGTGAATCATCTGTTAGCGAAGAAATTTTTTTATAATACACCCAATTGGAGCCTTCGATAGTAGTTTGCATCAGTTGAAGTGAAAATATTTCAAGTTCCGATTTAAGACACTCGCACGAGTGCGCATGTAGAAAAGCCATGTTGTTTCAGCTATCCAAAAATATCTGCAACTGTTCGTTGACGAGTCTTCTTCTTATTGTTTTTATTATTCTTCTTTATTACTTTTCTTTTTATTACACTTTTCTTTTTACGGTAGATACGTCGTGGTTTACGTTCGTTCGATGAATGAGCAGTTCGCGAAATTTTGCGCTTTTTATAACCTGATCCCCGCTTGAGTATCAATTTTTTCAGAGGCCTCGCATTTGATATTACTGCTGGATTCTCGGGCTCTCTCGCGAATAGCATCTTTCACAGCTATCTACGATATTTCGTGGTATCGTAGATCGTTGCATACGCGCGCCACTTCGACATGACCGCTTGGAAGCCATTGAAAGCGCAGAACTGGCTACGTGAGGAAACTTATTTATACTCTCCAGAAGAGCGTCTATAGAGAGATATACACCAGATAGAACTTGGACTCTATCTATGCGTCTCCGTGTTAAAAGATTTAAACCCGATAAATCATAATCACCACCCTCAAATATACCAGATTTCCAACAGTAGGAACATGTAAAGGAGTCATCGGATAAGCAATGTCCACACGAGAAACACACCATTCTCCGTGCAAACGTCTCTTGCGCGGTAATTTTGTAATAAATTTCGCCGTTGTATTATCCGGAAAATACTGCATACTACTGTTGCTCGGTAGTATCACAAAGAAAGAGCTATCCTTGGAGCTCATATTTATCAGGGACGGTCATTCCGAGCGTCCTTCCTCTTTGTCCTCTTCTTCTCTTACGTCCTCTCAGGTGACGGAAGCACGCATACTCGCGATAATTCCGCCTCGTAGAAAATACCGTCCATAGTCTCATTATTCAGATAGTGCAAAATATACACGAATGGTTCTCGATTCACTGATATACGTTAAATATTGAATAACTCGTTACTCCAACCACGCTCATATCCTTTCACGATTGCTGCGTTAGCTGTATTGATACGTACCAAGTTACCGACGCTGTATTTAGGCTTTTTAGTTTTCGTGACGTTACGCTCGTAACGCCGTGCTAAGTTCTCTCGGGCTATAGAAGCATTTTCTAGAGTCACCTCTCTCGAAGGAATACGCGTTCCACTGTGTTTAGTGTGATTATAAGCATATAAACATTTTTGTAAAACACCAATGTAACGCTTATTTTGCGTGTATGTAAAGTAACGCAAAACATTTTTTCGCGCTACTCTTCGATCCACCAGGGCCAAATTTTTTGCTCGAGAATAGGACGCAGGATGAGTGGTGTCATAATAGATTTTTTGAAGAATTTTCATAATTTTAACGATGACCAGTCAAATGGATTTTTTTTCTTTTTCTTTTCTAACGGTGCGCGAGACCGATATTCCACTTGCGCGATGTTTTGCAATTGTTCGTCCTCTTCTTCATCCCCCTCCTCCCCTTCGTTGATGTCGTTTTCAGCCGTGAGCATTAAATCTCTGTTTGAGTGTGCGGTCTCGGCCTCGTTGTTGTTGCTCTTGTTGCTGCTGTTGCTGCTGCTACTATCGCTTTCGCGTGGTAAAATAAAACGCCGCTGCGGTGTCGAGGATGATGTAGGTGTAGGCTCGTGTAGTAACTCGGGATTGCCGATAAATTCGCGTGGCATCTGTATCGCTCGCAGGAGTTTGGCAAAGTGAGATCGTCCGATGGGTTTCTCGCGTTTTCTAGCTCGCATAGCATCGTTAACAAGATCAATGTTATTGGAATTTGAAATTCTTCTACCATCTATGGAAACAACACCATTACGATCCCATGTCATTTTTTTATCAACGGCGCTGCGATGCAAATTGCGAAGCAACGATATTGCTTTAGATAAAAATTTTTTTGGTACGCTATCGATAATAAGTGTGTCATTGAGTCGAGATTTAACTTTGTTCATTAAAACGTCGTCGGATTTATTCTCGTGACTATCGAGTATTGCTATTTTTCGTTTTGATGAAATATTCGGTACTGCATTATCGTACTCGACCATATGAAGATAACGCTGTAAAACCTGCTGGTACGCTATCCATTTCTCTCTCTCGCTCTTATACGAGTGAGAGTTTAAAATTTCACTCAGCTCAGAGTCGAGGCGCGATAATAGCGTACCGGTAGTCTGTACAGAGGGCAATGGGTCTGCACTAGTAGTAGCAGTAGTAGTAGCAGCAGTAGTGGCGAGTCCAGCGAGACGATGTATGTTATCACGAGGTATAAGTACCATCTTTCTGGCATATTCCATGGCTCGTGTAGGCCAAGACAGGCATAAGAAGCAACCTGAGAAATCCGACACAGTGCTCGACGATGATCTTCCTCTTACCGCTCCAATTTCCCCATTTGGCGGCTAGCCGTCGAGGAATTGTCGCGTGCCTCCGAAGATGATTCTTTAGCACGTTGTTCAGACTCACGTTTCCCTGTAAAACGTTTAGAGCACAGTCGCATATAGAGCGTACGAGCGCTAAATCTGCTTTGCGCAAAATTACACGTCGTTGCTCTTGCTTCAGATAACACAGCGCTTGCAATATAATTATTTGCTTTTTATCGAGAGGTCAAAGCAACGATATTACAAGCGCATTACTGGTAAGTCGCGCGTCGCATCACGAACCTTTATTGCTTTTTGAGGCACGTAAACGTAATGTTATTGGTCATCGGGAAATATATAGGCGCGAAATCGACAATTATCAGGCGTCGTTTGTTTCAATCCGAATAATAGATAGCCGTGCGGTGCAGCTGTTGCATCGACATATAACTCCTGCAAAAATATCGGATTCTCGTGACAAACCTAGCGTGCTAGATGTTAAATTTGCGCACGATCTCGCGGATTTTTTAAGACAACGATATAATTAGCGTTAAAGGAGAAGTCGCGCTGCCCGTGACCCTGATGGAAGCGATTTTGCGTGATGAAGATGACACTACGGTTTTTATGATGGCTACCCTTGGTGTAAAGATCGACCACGGTATTGTTCGATATCTCGCGCATTAGATCGTCAATGACTACAAGTTTAGACCTCGTATCATTCGAGTATAGGCAGTCCAGGTACTCTAAATACCCGGACTGCCACTCTGAGTAATAAAAAAGTATACGCGATGAGAGTCTATCAAAATCAATCAGTTGACTCTTCAATAAGGTTAAATACCGCAGCGGCGGCAGAGCCCCCCGGAATCAGATGTTTTCGCGAGTTTTGCGACCTGATTTTTTTTACGTATTGTACATAGTAAATACGATACATGAAATTAGTTAAAAAGTTTATTTTAAAATACCGCGAATTCACCCATAAGACATAAAACTGCATACTTTTTTCGTTATACTAATTAGCGTATTTCACAATAGCCATACGGTACATTGAAATACTTCCCCCGCCGCTTTCGCTTCGTGTTAACAGGTTCGCATGATTTCGTTACTTTACGCGTTACTACCTGATAAAATTCCGTGCGTCGAATAGCGTCGAATTTAAAAATAATAGATACGCTCCTAGCTCCTGTCACGGAGGAGTGTATTGTGTTATAATTTATGTGACGGCTATTCGCAAAGTTCAGTGTGATACCCTTTACCTTACATTTTTCGATAGTTGTACCGTCGGGTTAACGAACAAAGTATGCGTAAAATGTTGGTACTCTCGAAACGAACGAACTTATATAACTACTTGGCCCGTAGTCGCTTAATTCATCCGTGACATCTCCCAGAAAATACCGATTGGTGGCTCATACTCGTTGCTACCGGAGCGACTCACGTGAATACAAGGGTACGTATCGCAGCCCATTACGACAACAACCCGAGCCCCTCAATATAACTGTATAGTTTTAGGCGAGCCTGTGCCGTCGTGTATGCTGCAATCACGGTGTGCGATGTCGGGGATGGTTGGATAGCATCGCGGTTGCTTACACAGTTCACATACATGATCTTGTGATTAACCGGTAGCATTTCCGTGACCTCAATCTCCGGACTCGTTAGTAAATTCATAGGCTCAGAGCGCGTGAAAACGATAACGGTTTTCGTCAGACTCTCGCGTTCACGAAACTTTCCCCAGAAGATTTCCCCAGGGATTTGACTGCAGAGCACTTCGCTCGAGATATATACCCTCAGACTCCACGTACAGCGCTATGAAACGGTATATTGCTTTCTCGTCATCGTTACACTATGCAGGCGGTTCACGTGCCTCCTGTTTCATTTTTAGGAATGTATCGATGTACTCGGCAAAATGACCGCCACGTCGTGTTCTCAAGTCATACTGCCCAACATCGTATTGCCAAATTTCATCGATACGCGTCACCTTATATCCGAGCAAGACAGCTTTTCTCAGCTCGTCTATGGCCCATGTGCCGTTAAACGCTCGCTCCGTCGTGTCATTGTGTGTGCAGCCCGCGGATGTGTCCATTTCTGTACAACATGCTCTACCCAGGGGGAACAGTAGTTTCCTATGCATGCGATCAAGAAGTGCGGGCAGATACAAATCGCGCGGTGCTACTACTGGTATACTTCAGGAGACCCTCGACGACGCTTAGATCGTTTTTAAGTCCCACGAGTTCTCGACACTCGTCACCTACGTACAATTTCGGATGTCCAACGGGACATTTTCGATTCATACACACCCATGGATACAGCGAGCACACATCCACATAGCGTATCTGCTCCCCATTTGCGGCGTCGTACAGAATCATAATATTTTCCGTTCGACTGCCAAAGAATGTATCGCGTGGTTCGAGAGGCGTCTGCTTGACAATGGTGTGTTTTTTCACGTATAACGACATTTCCTGGTTATTCTCGAGTAATCTGTCAAAATCGCATTACCATATCTAGCATAAAGTGTACCCTTTCGATCTGATTCGCCCGGAAATAACAACGGTACGCACGTATCACTCATCCATTGTATCACCGAATTTCTTTCTAGCATATCTAATCACGCGATAACATCGCGGATATCCATGCCACAAGCAGCCGAGAAATTGAAGAACGTGATGGACCACTGCCTCAACGTAGTATACGTCGACCACCGGTAGGCCGGTCGGAGAGCAATACTCTCTCGTGCGTCCAGCATGAGCGATAACGCAGTTGTGTTCACGCTCGAGCCATACGAGCCATATGACGGCCTTACACGTCTGCTTATCGCCCCAGCGGTACTTACCTGGTGGCAACACCACAATGCGATCCTTCTGTTGAAAATTCTTTCGAAATACTCTCATACATGCTGATGCTATCGTGCAATCTTCTGTAAAGGGGCACACGCTTCCGCAACGTATAAGTATCTCTCAAAAAGCTAGACATGCACGTCTCAAAGCCGTAACATCTGTACCACAATTTTGCACAAATTCCGTCGCAAAATCAAATTTATAATTGACGCGACTCGATTCTTTCTCACACCATTTTAAAAATCGCTCGCGATCCGCTGAGAACGTGGTATCGGGTGAGTAAAAATGCATAGCCGGCAGAGGACCTAAGTAATTCTGATATTCCGGTGTGTTGAATAAATGAGGAAATGTACCTTTTGCCACCTTATCAGCGAAACCAAAGGCCTTAGGTAAAGCGCTAAGAGCCATGGGTAAATAGTTTAGACTACAGAAAAAAACGACATCGACAATTTTCATCGAGACAATCTTCGTATCATTCATAACCAGAGAGGGCAGCTGTGTTTTTTGCACTTCGATTAAATACCGTAGAATAAATTGCGAGTCGAAACCTCTCGCATTATGAGCAATACAGATGGTCTTTTTTAATTTTTGCGACAATGTCAATTTCACGAGCTCCCCAACAGGATCATCGATAAACAGGAATTCACGTTTACCACATTCAGCACAATCAGCCGCTATATCTGTGATATTAAGCCAAGTCATACATACACATTGTGAAACACATAAAGTCGGCTCGTGAATTCGTGTCGATTTATCATCATGCAATTGCTCGTGTTGTTGCGTCTCAAAATCATAAAATAAAAATCTCGTGGAAGACTTGTCTTTTTTCTTCTCCTTTTGCGCCTCTGGTTTCTTAAGAGGTGCTATAAAACACAAATGCGTAGTCGGTCGCGTTTGTTTGCATGTAATACAAAACGATATACCACATACATGCATCTTTTTATCTGTGGTTTTAATCATACGCGAGCAGCCTCTACAGATTTTCAATGCGTTAGACGCTGTACCGTCTATATTTACGAGACGTGACACCCGCGGAGCCCCCACCCTTGTGATGAGCGAGGCAAAAAGCACCAAAGAACGAACGATTACAGTCTGCGCAATACTCAGGCCGAGAGTCTATATTGCCGTTGCAATAAGTGGATTTACATCGAGCACATTGATAGCTACATCGATGCTCGAGTACTCGAATATACTTGGAATTACATTGTGTGCAGAACCCTCGACTACCTAGCGCACCGGCGAGATTTAATATCGGTTGATAGTGATGAGAACGCTCGTAATAGAGAATAAAGAGTGTATGATTAATTTAACCTGTTGCGGTGAGTACGTATTTTCGCCCATCGTACAGAGCCGGAACGCGTTTTCCGAAGGTGAGAAATTTATAAACAACAATCGCTATATCCTCGTGAACCAAGTACTCCTGAAAGAGCTGAATTTCGCGTGCACCACACCCTCTAGACGGTGTCGTTACCCCTGCATTACGCGTGAGCTCTATCGCTGCTGTATATTGCGCTCTTAGAAGCCCGTTCCGAATTTGACACCATCTTCTGTGTAGCTCGCGCGTACGAATTTAACCGCGTTCGGCATGCGTTCGGGCTGTGACAAGGAATCGTTGTAGACACAAATGATCGCTATTACTTATGCGTAAAATTGACTTTTTTGCTATAGACTCGCGTGTAAGCATGGTGCCCACACCGGCGCTTACAACGCCTCGTACTATACACGACGTCATTCTACAAGTACCAACGTCTATTTGAAATTCGCGCGCGCTCGGAGGTACACTATTAATTAGTATCATATATCGTCAGGAACGATGTGACAAGGTGGTCGAAATGATAGCCATACAGGTCCTTGCGCGAAAGACGGCCCGCTCAGAGTCATACCCGCATAATCATGTTCCTCGCACGATTCTGTAAGACGAGTGAAAACATCTCGTACACCGCCCTCGAACACAGTCAGATGATCAATACCGTCCGGTGGCTGACGAAAATAAAAAACTGTCTCTCGCCCCTGTATCCTAAAGCGTGGAAAATATCGGCTCTGCTTATTGTCGATACCGAAGCGTTCACCAGGAGGCAAAATATCACTTCCCCGTATAACAGTCCTTTGACCGCCAGTCTGTTTACCTGCAAGCATAATTAAACCATTTATTAGAATTTTTTTATTTTATTTCATTTTATTTTTTGTTTGTCGCCAGCTAGATAGTACGTATATAAATTGTGTAACGTAAGAATTACGAACTTATTTTTGCTTCTAGTCCTCGAATCCCTCGACTGCATCCGGAAACCGCCAACGCATTTCGTAAAACAACTAGATTGTCGACGGTCTCGGCTCAATGAATCGTGCAAAGCGAAAAACATTTGGATCCGGCTTGTACCCTGTTTTTACATATTTACTGTTATTATCCTCGTAATTTTTTTATTTTTGCCAGCGTAATTGTATTATTAAAAGATGACCTGAACCTACCGGGTCTTCCTACACCTCCTCGTCATTCTCCTCACTCTCCACCCGTTCTTCTTCTTCTTCTTCTTCTTCTTCTTCTTCTTCCTCGTCGTCTGTATTGCCATTGGTATCATCGCTCAAACTGTATTGTCGCGATGGATCTGCGACGGTTCCATCTGGTTTTTTCGCCGGACCGTTTGTTGGTTTATATCCGCAGAACGGCTGGGTAAACTTTATCCAACAATTCCCTGCGGCGCTGTCACCATCGTTATCCCTGCTATGATCATCTGAATCAGTTCTACCCTCCTCATTGAAATCATAGAAGTCGAATCCCATTTCTTCTTCTTCATACCGTCGAACTATATAAAAATCTTGTGAAATAAATGAAATAAAATTAAAATAAATAACGCAGTATATTACTTACGTCTTTCACTGAGCATGGACTGCAAAGCAGGCTCATTCAATCACCCGCGTCGACGAATAACACGCACCACCGAATCAATAATTATTTAATTATCAAATAGTCAAATATTATGCGCGTCAACTAAATCGCGCTGATGACACTCGCACAGCATACCGCGAATCTTACGAACAACCGCTTTCTACCGCGGCCTACGCTTCAGTATAAACTCTATCAATTTTCTTATCAATGAGCGTTTAACCACTCTGACCATGATTGTGCTGTCAGAGTAGTAGTAACCACAGTAAATCAGACAATTAACTAGAGATTTTTCAAAAAGGCACATTTTTATACATTCCTTTAATACGCTCTTTCTCTCTTTCTCTGTTTGCACATACTGCAGCGATGTAATGAATACGACTAACCAAGAAGATGGCCGCACACGGTCACTTTACAGAAGCAAGATCCATGAAAATATTTAGCGATGGTGATGTAAATGTAACTCCGTCATGTACTAAGTTATCGAGTTTCACCTGCGAATGTCATATTGTTTTTATCTAATCTCAAGGCACTCGGCAATGAGGAAAATCATCAAATTTCGTCGACGAGTATTATTTAGTTTTCATGCCACATCTTGTCTGTATGTCAAGGTGTGAGTATGCACATACGTGTGCGAGAGTATGCAAGTGATTTGAAATATATTTGCTACTCCTGTTACTAGGCTGTTAAGGAGCATGTGACAAATATCAAAGGATATTGGTGAGTTATTTTTAGTTGTATGATTTACAGTATCAAAAGAAGCGGCAATGTAATTAGACGGTGGGGGTAATCTGTATAAAACGGAGTATGAACACCGCCGACGATTCATTCGAAAAGTTACAGTCCACGAGGAAGCAATAAAAATGGCAAATAACGGTGCTACGTCTCACACGTTATCGCCATATATAGCGAACACCGTTATGTACGGTTCAAGTAAATCATTCGGTAAAATAATCGTCGCCGGTCTCGCGTTGAACTCTGCGCATCTTACACAAGTGGTGAAACTATTGTCGAATACTTTCATCGGAATTACACTCAGTGCGGACGAGTGGCGAGTGTTTAAAAGTGATTTTTCTCGCGTACAACGATATTTCGAAGCTCATGGGGATGATGCCGAGAAAATGTGTAATACGCGCATAGAGCACACAACGCATTACTCACTTCTAACCTCGTATTAACAGCACAGAGTTGTCTCCTTTGGTAAAATTAGCGGTAGTGCTAATGAGGAAAACGAGAATAAAGGGGAATCTGGAGAATCGAAACGGAAACGCTTCCGAAAATACTGTCCAAACATCGTTCTACAGCGGCCTACATTTGATATGCTCGTCAAAATAAGTGGAAAAATTTATATTCATATGCAGGCGGTAGAGAACGAAAGTGAAACGATTCAGCGGTGTATGAACGAGGTGGTATGGTATGTCCGTGAAAAGATAGGTGTCAGTGAAATGCCTCGTGCAACAGCGTATGAGATAATCGGTTCCAAGGAATTCGTTCAAGAAGCACTCGAGCACATCATGACCTTGCTAGCGCCGAAGGATACGGAGTTTATGAAAATTATTTTGTCCGAAATAATTGTGCTGTTCCGTGGTCATATCGCTGATTATGCATCGGGTGTTGCGCTGCGAACGCCACAATTCTCCGTGGGTGCAGCTATTTGTGATAAAGACACAGTTATAAATAATTGTATATAGTGTACATTTCGCTCGAAATATTATAAAGTATACGCAGAAGACAGTCCTAAATCGAAGCATCAGCAAAGGTCAGCGACAAAAAGAAGATGGAGCTCTCGTCTTTGTTTTAACAACACAGCAGATCACGGAATACGTGACTTGACAAGTAAAAAATAATTAAGAAATCGTAATTTAAAAGCATGTAATATTTATTTATAATTATAAAGAATAATTTCTTGCAGAACAAGCAGCCCCTGAATATAAATCGACACGGAGGGCCCGTTATTCGTGTTATGGAGAACGAGAGGAGGATACATACTATATACAGCTAGATCTAGCTTCGGGAAAGAAAAGTGTCACTCGCCATCCTCATTCGCAGTTGACGTCGGTGGTAGCGGGTCATCAACGCTGCCAATTTTGTATAATGAGTCGAGGCATATCAGGTAAGACAATACCGATTGTACTGTGCACGTTGTTTTTATTGACGAGTGCGATCAATTGAATACTTGTTTCATTCTTTTTTTCAGAAGTACACTGTGATGACAACGCCCACAGCGAAAAATAATTGAAAAGTAATATTACGAGTGATAATAAATTAATTCCGTATAGCGATAAAAATAAAATAAACGGTGGAGGAGTAAAGTGCTTTCCATATCATTTTTATTAATTTTTAAGAAAATACCTGATTTTACTGTGTCTCTTATTTTTAAAGCGTAATAATTAGAGAATTATAATTAAAGTTTCTCTCTCTCTCTCTCTCTCTCTCTCTCTCTCTGTCTCTCTCCCTCCCTCTCTCTGGAATCATACTCTACACCTTTTACTGCAGAGCAAGCGTTTCACGAGGAACACAGCGCAAGGCGTTGATACACAGCGATACATGCTTGAAAAACCGCTTTCGTGGCATTCAAAGCGTTGGACACCTAGTTATGATTCACAGGAGGTTATTATCTTTATTCCCGTGTTACTGTCTAGCAGTATCTCGAGCATTCAGTCTGTTTTTGGCATCCCATACGCAAATAATAAAAAGCAATATGTATCCGCGATACGACAAGGAGATCTTAAGCGACATGTTTTCGTGTCGGATAATTTCAGTCGAAAACGCGATGAGCACGTTCCTGCGTACCCAGGAAATGTGAGATGCGTACGGCGAACTGGATGAGATTTTACGCAGCGTGTATTTAGTGAAGCGTCGAGGGAACCCGAGACTTTGATGAGTACTGCGAGGTGTTAGGCGATTTCGGCGAGACCATTTACATCGACTGGTCTCACCTATTTCATCCGGAGCCTCTAGCGAGTATGCTGCCAGCTCTTGTTATGGAGTGTTCAATATACGAGCTCGAGCGCGTCGATGTTGCAGGCATTGACCAACTCATCGAAGAAGCGTGCAGTAGCGATGCCTTGATCGCTGTCCTGTCGACCCCTTGCCGGTGATAACGCTCCGCAGGTTCGCTTAATGAACGGGGAGCGCGCGGATGTGGCAGCGGGTATCGATGCCGTGGACGAGGACTTTGACGAGGTGACCCTCTCGGACACGGATGTAGCAAGAAATTAGACACAGTGCTCTGCGTGTGTATGCGTGCGTGCGTGCGTGCGTGCGTGCGTGCGTGCGTGCGTGCGTGCGTGCATGAGACAGTGAGTACATTCGAAAGACAGGAATGTAAAATCGCCGCGGAAGGAGGGCGGATGCCGACAACAGCTGGGGTTGTGAGTACATAATTTTATTTATTTTTCCAAGTATGTGGACGCGTTTGCTCGATACTGCTTCTAACTCTACTCTCCCTTATGCACCAGAGTACCCACGCCACCTCACTTTACCATCTTCACGTTTCCACGGCGGTGGAAAAGTGGGTGGTGGGAGTAGCCGCTTGGTTGGGAAGGAGTGGGATGGAGCAAACGTGTACACATACTACTGTGCTGCACTCACAATCATGAAGTTTCTAAAGTAAGGTCGGAACATAACGCAGACTGTGCAAAAGCAAAAAAAATAAGCAAAATTTAATCTGAAACACAGTGTGCCCAACGTCGGCAAACATTCTATTTCGTGATTACATATAACTTCTACATAGTGGTTGGTCCTATATTCGTAGTGATTATCAATTTTTAGTTCACCTGAAATAAATAGAATTACATTATAGTATTTTTACAATTAAATCACATTCTTCTTCCTACTAGGTATTTTTTTTGTTTTCAGTGACTTAATTTTGTTTGTAGGTGTTTGTAGTACCATTTTTTTCGTTTGAAGTAACTTTTTTTTGTTTATAAAAAATAATTAATGCAAAAAAATGTTTATAACTTTTTTTCTTTCCAACTACAAACGATTCTGTATACGAATGAACTGCAAAATTTGAGTGCCGACAAAGTTAGTAGCAGAGATTTTTCAAAGTCCTATAACTTTTTTGGAGGTACTATAGACGAAAAAATTGTTACTACAATCAGCCACAAATGAAACTTTATAAGAATTTAAAAAAAAATTCGATTTTCCAAAATCAGGTGCCAAATTCACACAGCCTCAACATAGCTTTGAAAAATATACTCAACCTTGACTTTATTTCATTGCAAGAGCAAAAACCAACAAGCTTTATTAAACTGCCCTTCAAAGAAAAACAAAGGATTGTAATAAAAAAGATTATGGATGAAAAAATCATCAACAAAGCATTGAAGAATGAGTTGATTGAAGCAAGTGGTATAAAAATCCAAGTCGACAACATTTCAAACTGTATTTTAGATGACTGTGTTAACGTTAACATAGTTTATCAATATTTTACTGCCGATGCATGGCGTAATATACAAGGATTGATTGAACAAAAAACGTAATAAAATAATGTGGCTGTGTGAAAGCTGCAATAGATCCCTAAAAGAAGTCAATCGGGTGTGATTCCTGTCTCAAGTGGTACCATTTAAAATGTGCCTGTTTATCAAGAAAACTAAAGGCCCGTAACTGGTTTTACAGAAATTGTTACAAACCAGATAGCAACAATAATCCATAGGTGTCTAATTAAAATAGGGGGAATTCTGTTTCAAACAGAACCAGACCAGTTTCATACCAAAGTCCATGCTAGTACATATTTTTTGCAAGAATTATATTAGTTGACAAGTATTTATATTCATGTTCCTAAGTAGTAAGGAATTGTTTCCATTTGAAACAGAACCAGACTTGTCTCGTAAATGTAACTTTATATTCGAATATGTGTATATATATCATATCGTTGAATAAACCAAGTATAAGAAAAGGATTCTCATCTCTGCGCAGTATGCATATGTAGACACCATGAATTTTCATACTCTTAGGTTCGGGTAGATTATAGTTCATCTTAAATTATTATATTGATTCTTATATATATATATATTCAGATATGTATCTGAATTTATATTTCATACCACATACATGTTACTCAAGCTAAAAGAAAAATCTGTTAACAAGCAGTAAAGTTATTTTTCTCTTACCCTAGGGTTGCCATTATTGAGCCAAGGAATAATTTGGTCAATGAACATTCCGATGTCCTGGCACTCCATGCTCTTGGAAGGATCGCCTAGATAATTGAGCAACATATTTCCAACGTTCATCTTCTTCTTTATGTCTGTGGTGGAAAGCACAGCCATGAAGCTGTCCATGTCTCGAGGATTTAGCGCCATATCTCAGCTTGCTAATCCCAGTCCGTAGCAACTATTAATTCCGTTCTCTTTTAGATCTGCAGCACAGCAGCGGTGACCTGCCTTTAGTCTCTCAGACTCATTGTCCACTACTTATCTGTTTACACTTAACAAAACGTTTCCCCTTAAGTAAAATAACGATTTAGAACTCTCGTTGTCACATAACTTAAAGGACTCGGAGTGTTGAATCTTTCTACCACTTGGCTCTCCACAAGGATTCTTGATATCAAAACATTGACCCAAGGATAACAGTTTATGCAATTCTTGGTAAAAATCTAAAAAGTTTGACTTGATTTCGGCAAAAATTTTGTGAGTTTCAAATGAGAAAATATAACGATAGAAAAAGTTTCACGAGGATTCATGAAAAAACGCCCAAATACAACAACTTCCCAGTTGTACTAAGTTACACAAATATTAAAGAAAAAGAAAAAAAACATTATAATAACAACACTAAATCCACCGATTGGAACGATTGTAAATTTTAACAATGATGGTAAGTGACAAGAATGTATTAATTCGTGTGATTCTTATTAGCGACAGTAAAAAACGTCAATTTGCAGCTTGAGACAAGTTACGCGAATTTTTGATAGAGCTGATAACCCGCGACGCGCACTCTTTTCACTCGTTCATGGAATTTAATCACTTGTAAAAAATATTTTTTCGTCAAATCGATACATGAATAATGTCGAATAATCAGGTAGAAACGAGACGAGCAGGACAGAAAAATTATTGTTACCACGGGCGTCGTACGAACGGTCTTCTATGTACCTATCGCCATTTTGTTTCACTGCGATGGCTCTGCTTACAACTGAACGATGCGCAATGCGTGATAATTGTCTGAATGCGCATACTCGCCACTCTAGCGCACGGCGATGCATCCTCCCCCGCCCGTCAAGTCGAAAGGCAGCGGAGCGACGAAAGAACGAAGTATTTGCATTACGAATAAAAACGCATCAAAGCGTAGGCTTAGGGTGCCTCCCTATGCCGCGAATCTTACGCACACCTGCATACGCGTAAGATAATATTAACCAATCGGAGCACCTCATCTAGGGTTTCAAGTAAACCTACATAGAGTTAGCCGGACAATTTTTTATTTTTGACTTTGTTTATATCAAATCGCTTGGTGGTCCATTGATGGTCATTGGTGGCCTCATGAGAACATGTGGTGGTCAATCGTTCTTTTTTAATCAATTAATCAAATTTCAGTGTGAAGGTAGCCGATTTTTTTCTTTTTTCAAATTCGGTTCGAAGGATATCGATCGATACGTAATTGATTGGTGGTGACGAAGATCGCTATTAGATCATTTGATGGTCACTGTATTCCGAAAAAAAAATGTTTAACTAATTTGCGGTCTGAGTGAGTAGGATACAGAAAAATACTTAGCTGTGATTTGCCGAGAAATATACCTAGAGACAATTCCTCACGTTTTGCTTGATATCATTTTTAAATGTCATCCGGCTGTGCTCTACGAGGTATTAATCGAAGCAGAAAGGTGTGCTACTATTTGGTAGACTAATTTCAACATTTGGTGATCCCTGAGCGCACGCGACATAAAAACACAGCACGTGTTTAGTGCAACTAGCAGCGGATGCTGTGATATAAGACTGAGAAATAGATCTAGTAACAATGACTCACATTTTGCTTGATAAAATTTGTGAGTAGTATGTGGACGCCTTTCCTCCATCCCACTCCTCTATACCATGCGGCTATCTCGACCGGCCCACTTTTCCACCGCCGTGCTACCGACTCTGCTTAACCAGTGTCGGTAACGTGGAGATGGTAAATTAAGGTGGTGTGAGTACTCTAGTGAAGAAGGAAGAGTAGAGATAGCAGCAGGATAGAGCAAACGCGTCCCCATACTTGGAAAAATGAATAAAATTATGTACTCACTACCCCAGCTTTTGTCGGCTTCCGCCCTCCTTCCACGGTGATTTTACATTCCTGACTTCGGCTTCGTTCACCGGCTATCTCACTCATTTGACTCCAGCGCTCAACGTCGATTTCGTATCTCGCAGCCATGTTGGAAAAATTAGACACTTTTTCGTGACAACCATTGGACAGCGCACGCATCCTCGGGACTCTCGCAACTTTCATCTCTTTTCACCGGACCTTCTCAACATCTGTGCTCACCAGGACTCAAAATTAACGGTAAGCGTTCATTGGCATAATTTTGCATAATTCACTGTCGGTGATGAGTAAGGTATTAATCGGTGTATCCTCATAAAGGTCTCACCCTGTAGCGTGCTCTGCAGCATGGGCTGCACCAGTTTTTCACATCATTTGTTGGGCACTCAATTAATATTTATAATTGCGTGTGTTCTTACTAATTCACTGTGTTTTCCCCCAACTGAGCTTGCTGGGAAAGCACTGTGAATTTATTCCTCTCATTTTTGTGCATTCTCAATCTATTTCTGTAACGTGCTACGCAGTGCTGACTGCGTCACGCTTCTCATATCTCGCTCACAGCACTTAAGCAATCAAATTGCAAGTGCTATCACTTATTCACTGTAACTTCTCTCAGATAAACCTGCTGAGAGTTTACTGTGAATAATTGACACATTCTACGCACTCATGTCTCTCATTCCGTGGCGTGCTCTGCAGCGCTGACTGTATCACGTTCACGACACAAGGCATATCCAGTACACAATTAATATAATTGTGCTGCTCATCTATGTGTCTGGTTTATTTTCCACCCTGTCCTGAGTGAGGTTTCATTATTTTCAATATCTTCACAGATTAATTCGACCACGTCTGGACGGATTCTCAACACAGAGAGAAACGAGAAGAAAAGATTTTTGCCGCTTGGGCACGTGACAGCATTCATGCCAACCGCTCTCTTTTGACCAACAACGCCCCGTCGGCAACTAACCGAACGCCTGGTCTATAATAAGGGTAATCCCGCGTTGAATCGGAGATCCATAAATGGCAGTCGATAACCGGGTCTACGTAGTAGATTCCAAGCTTTTAAAATTTGCCGTTTGACCGGTGGCGCAGAATAAATCCATCTTTAAAAGATTAACTTTCCTTGGAGACGGAGGGATAATAAAAAATATAGCGATACAGAAAAAGAAGATTGGATATTACTTATATTCATAATCATTAACCCTTTTCTTTGGTTTTCAACAACTACGCGACTCACAGATGGAATTACCGGGCTCACGCACGCCTTTATAATCGTGTCCGCAATGTAATAAGATTTAAATAAGTAAAATGATACAATCTCTCAAATGGTTATGAATCGACTTATATGTGGGTATGATACCATCCCTGTTCTTGAAAAATGTGATTATTACTGATGGTAACAAGTAGTATTGTGTTACCGGCCCGGTTCTCTGGATAACTTATCATAGTATGCTCGTTCGCGCCCTCAGTCGTCTATATCACTTACCAATAACTATACGATGCGCAACCGTGGGTCTATTATCACTCTTCGATCTTTCTATCGCTGATCCATCGTGTTCTCTACCTACGTCACGAGGCCCTGTGATGGGGATGGAGCTCTCGCTTGAGCTCCCCTAGCTACTCTTACTGCTCGTTAGTCCGATCGCCACTGCGGTAGGGATGGGCGATCTTCTAAATTAAATCGATGTTTCAAAAATATTGAGCTGTAAAGTTGGCATACTTTAATATGCCTAATATACTTTAATAAGCAGTGCGTTGGCACTCTACGAATGTGTTCATAGAGCTTCGTGAAGCGTCGGCTGCCTTCGGCTCCATTACCGAGCAAAGCATGATCCGTCGCTATCAGCAAGCTTTACTTCTCTCTGGTGTCTCATGCTTGCGAGAAGCATGCGATTCATTCGCGATAGTCACCAGTGTAGTCATTAAACTCTTCAGTCTGTACAATATTTAGTATTACTCAATATATTTTTCACTTCTCGTTATCTCAACCTATTCATATTCAGTCCTCCTCATTATCCCAGTATACGCGATATTCCACGGAATGTATTAATAAAAAATCGATCTTAAAAAAAGGTATCGATCTTCGAAATCGATTATTTTCTTTATAACATCGACGAATCGCTTAATCGAAAAAAGCGGGTATAATACTACGGGTGCACTGTCATCGACTATGTTTTCACCGAGCGGGGCTCTGCGTGAGTGCGAGAGAAAGGTCCACTTGTATCTCCCTCTCGCACTCACACCGAACCCCAAATTGACCCTATCGGTATGGGTGGAAACATAGTGTATGACTTGTACGATTACGGTAATAGGAAAAAGGGTGGCTCGCGATAAGGAACGCACTTTTGCTGGAGACGAAAGGGAGCCAATTTTTCGTACAAAGATTGGAGATAAACAAAGTTGCGAAAAAAGCGTAGAATTTATTTATTTATGCTTTATTATCATAAAAACGCTCCATCGTCATCATTTATGGGTTCAATGCTGTTTTATGTTCTGTCCAAAGTTTGTGTACCTGAAAAAAATAATTAACTGTTATCGAAGCATGAGTATTTATACCAATACTAAAAATGGAAGATTTTTTAATACAAGATCTTTCAATGCGAAATTTATATTGCCATTGACAACAAAATGAGGAATGAGATGAAAATAAATAAAAACGAAAATGAATGAGAGGTTCCGGGTATAACAAAATAATCATTTTTTGCTGTAACACGTCTGTATACTTTATCACATTTTTTTTCTAGGAATATATTAACATATAGTGTATTACAAAAGAGGAACTAACGTACGTAGTTGCAGGCTGCAATTACGTAAATATAGGAATATATAATGTATCAGGAAAGAGGAACTAAGACGGTCCGAAACTCCAATCTTCACGTGTGAGCGAGCTGAGAAACAGCAAATTTCTCGCGCACGAGCCGGGCGTAATTATATAGATTTTTTTATTTTCACTTCAAATAAGGTGTTCACTTGAGCTGCTGTCCTGCCGGGTTACCGAATGCCAGATGCCGGCCGGTCCACCAGAATTTCAACTTACGATACGCAATATGACACAATACGTGGTCTCTTACGTGAAAACGACAATATGGCGTTACCGATGTCACCGAAAAAAAATCAAAAATCGATTAATCGACTGACTAAAACATCGAAGAAATATAATCGATTAATCGAGCCAAAATATCGGCTGCTTCGATTAATCGAAAAACATCGCACATCTGTTACGTCATGTGAGGTTCTCTTTCTCCTTCTTGTCTTGTAGATACAAGCTAGCTGCGACGAGCAAACAAGGCAGTCAGAGTAATTATAATAGATACTCGCATAGTTCTAGCGTCCTCTACACCTACCCTTTTTCGCGAATTCCCTTATTACAATGCTCGGCATCGAAGACAAATAGAGATAGAATAACGTACAATCCAAAAGGAAAACCTGTTAATGGATTAGTCATAAGGTTGAACTAGGAACTCGCGTCTCTTGGAAGGGGAACCACCCCTTGTGAGGGCACATAAGAACTCGCGCCTCTTAGAAGGGGAACCTCCTTCCACGAGGGCACATAAGCTGAGTCATGTTACCATAAGGGGATTCGAAGCCTAGCATAGCGTCACACCCTAATTCACGAGTTTTCCAAATCAATATCACCACTAAAATCCAGGATATATAAGGAAGAGTTTCCACAACGAAGCTGCTCAGTTTTCCATCACTATTGCCCGCGGTCGCGTCGCGTAACGTATTAGCGCGAATAAACGATTCTATGCGATTTAACCGCAACAGGCCAAGGTGCCTCTCCTACGATACCGTTCTGAATATTGTATATCTCTAACTTGTGTTTTGTGGATTGCGTACGGTGTAATTGTCTGGCAATATATAAACTAACGTGTGCCGCGAATGAGCCATTCTTCGGAACTGTAATAGGCCAAGTTGCCTTTTCTTTTGACATTGTGTAATACTTTGTGTATATTTAATTTGTGTTTCGTGGATTGCGTACGATACGCTTTGGAATAAACATTACAATCAACTAATCAATTACGATCAGCAAATATTTCTCCTTCCATCACCAACAAAGAAGTACGAGTCAAAGAGAACCACCTGCAACGGAGATCGGGAACGCGACAAGGAAGAAGAACTACTACAAAGAGGACAAGTGTCAACAATACACCTTCGAGCCCAACTCTATCCGAAGCTCACCAGGTAAAATTCTCCTATTTCTAATTGAAAAAGGCGAGGTATCCGTCCCCGCTGTAAATGGCTGCCAAGCCTTGACGCACAAGCGAGACCGACCGTGTTCGCCAGACCCTAAATCTTGGGCCCGACGTAACACCTCCCTACACTGCGGTGTAGGCGTCAGCGAGATGCATTCTTGGTGCATCGGTGCATCGAAATGAATGTAGGGGCGTCCCTAGCTCTTGTTTATGGGTTTTTTAGTGTCCCCTATGCTATTTCGGAAAATCCTTTTAGATTTATTTCTCCTACCCCCTTCGTATCCGTACAACGGTGGGTATATTCAGATTTGCTGCCGCACTGCTGATTTGAATATTCCGATAGCTCAGCCGCTAGAGCTCTGATGTCAATATAAACGTCACACCTCGGTCCCTTTATATCAATGATTATCCTTGGTGGTACTGGCTATTTAATCCTCCTTCTGGTTATCCGGGCTTCGGCATCGGCGGTATCTGCGAACAAAATGATTGTCACATTTCGTACCCTTTTATACTGGCATCCCCGCTCTTCTTCCATGACCTGCCTGTATCAAAGGGTATTACTATATTTGGCGACCATTCTGTCTCCCATCTCCTGTAGCCCATTGATGTCACTTATTTCTCACAGCTACTATCGTGATATAACATTTACATCTTCGAATTCCTTTCCTACGTTATTTGGTCCTCTAGCGGTTCGTGTAACGGTAGTTAGTTTCTCAATTTTCTGTTCTTCGTAGTATGGGTAACGCGTGGTACGGGTACCTAGATGTGTACGTATTGCGCGTATCTCAGTTTGTTGGTTTTCGTAACGTGTGTATGGTGCGAACTCGCAATATATAAAAACTGCTATCGTTAATTAATAAAATTGTAATGATATACGATAGAACATTTTTTTTTACTGAAGCAAATACCGCATAGGAAGTAAAGACTAAATTTCGTGTCAATAAAAAAAATGTGATATCAATAAATAAAATAAAATAAAATAAATTTTGATTAAATAAAAACTAATAAATTTCCGCGAAACCTCGATAGTCTAGCCCTATGTTGGATACCAAACTTGTAACGTAAATACTCGTATATATATATTGAAACGTTTCGCGATTTTATATCACTCTTAATTTTCGCTCCGAAATGCGTTTGTCCGGCGGCGGCGTAAAATCGCGTAGTTTTATAATTTTATTTCGAGCGATATCATCCTAGATCGTTTGGAGAGTAGAGCTTGCTCGAAACCAGTTCGTGCTCTGGGCTGGATGGGATGAGAAGTGTCTGTGGTTTTTGTGGATTTGCAATCAATCTATTAGGTTGTCATTAGTATCTTTATTGTTGCTGTTTGTGAGACCTCAGTTTAGGTTTTTGTTGCGTCGCATATGTCCGTGAAGGACATGCGGTTTGTTACCCTTTCATCATTGGTCTTTTTATTGATTGGGTAATTTCTTTCCTTTTTTATGGTGCTGAAGGCACTTGATTGTTTGATAAATATCTGATTGATTGTTAGTTCAGACAGAGGTAGGAAGGACGTTCGTAGGATGATCTGGTCGTTCGTACGGATTTTAATATTCGCCTACGTGAGTTTTTCTTAAATCTACGTATGCGGAATTGCTTCCCGTATTTTTGGGATCTGACTCTATAATTCGTAAAGAGATGAGATATCGCCTTTACGGAGCTTAACACTCAATTTATCTGTTTGTCGGTTATCGCGTTTGCTAATACGCGTTTTTCTTTAAATCTACGTAAATGGAATAATTTCCAGTTTCTTCGGGTTTTGACTCTATAATTCGTAAAGAGATGAGATTTCACTTGTACGGAGCTTAACACTCAATTTATTTGTTTTAAGGGTTGTCGCGTTTGCTAATACGCGATTTTTCTAATACTATGTAAATGGAATAATAAATTTCCAGTTCCTTTTGGGTCTTGACTCTATAATTCGTAAAGTGATGAGATATCACTTGTACGGAGCTTAACTCTCAATTTATCTATTTCGGGGTTGTCGAATATTGTGTAATTTTGATTTTAAGTATTTCTTGAATTGCTTTAGGATATCGTTGGCCGAATCCCGATGGCCATTAGCGCTTTGCGTGTCTCTATTCAGATGTTGCAAGGTGTGGCCTAGTTGCTGGGCTTAGTCTTCATACGGGGCGTTCCTTGGTACCTTCGTTAGATGTACCGGTCCGCCTTGTTTTTAATCATCGGACGTCTAGCTGGTGTTATGCTATTTGGGATGTTATTGTTTTGGACTGCCCGTTCGCGAGATCTGCCTTTTGAGGCTCCGCCCTGCTAATGGTCGCGCGGAGAGTTTATAGTAGGAACGCGAGTGTCGTGTGGTGTGGTGGTGTGTATGATTTTACCTACCTATCTTTACTCGTCTTTGTTATTGTGTCGGTCCCTAGCTATAGCTCTCTGTTCGCAAAAGACACCGGGTTCGCAGCTATGACCAACTAGCTCTTCCTGTACCCCGGATACTGGAGCCTTTAGTCGCACTTAATTAAGCCACCTTATTGCGCCTTTAAGGGCTTTACACTTTGGTTTTTTAATTAGTACGATTGGCCTAGGTATCCGTTCGTAGCAGGTGGTAGTTGGTGCTGGCCCTGACGTGGTCCCACCACGCAGTACACCCTACGAGTCGATTGCGCGCGGTGCAACAAGTCGGGATGCCACTCCCGTAACCTGGAGACACACGTGCTTCTTCACTCTGCAGAAGACATGTAGCCACGGCGCTATGCGTGGGGACACGTTAATGCAGAGTGCCCTAACGTTGCGATTGAGGGCGGCCAAGGCGCAATGCAAGGGAACCCTTTCCTCGCAGAGTATCCTAATTAATTCGTTCACTCAACTGACGGCCAGGACGCAATGCCAGGGAATCAGTTGAGCAAAAGAATACTATTTGCTATCAAGATATTTCCCAAACTGTTAGTTTCATCGGTATAGTTTCGTTCGGTCAAACGACGGCCAAGCGCAATGCAGGGGAATCGATTGATCGAAAGAACACTGTTTTCGTTACATTCTGAATTTAATATGAATTTATGATGGCTGTCGGGCAGCGCTTCGTCTTGAAGAACAGATTTTCAACAAGAGCCTCGAGGCTTGTCCGGTCGTGGTTTATATAGTTTAGTGAATAGACCCCGAGGGGGTGTTTTTGGGTATGTCACGTGATGTTTGTCGCCCTTCAATCACTAGGTGAGGGAGGTGCGGGGTGATGTATCGGTGTACCGTTATTTCTATATTTAGCCGGGCTTTGTCTTTTCTGAGTTTGAACCGCGGTTCTAGCGAGGTTGAATTTTGTTGGTCTGTGTTAAATTTCCACCCGCAGGAGGTTCAAACTTTTCCTGAGAGTTTTTTATTGTTTGATTAATGTTTTTACTAATTATTTTTGTGTGTGGTTTTACTTATTCTTTGTGTGTATCTCCTAGTCTATCTTCTGTTTCGATTCGCGCTAGGATTGTTTAATTATTGTCAATTTGGTGTTTTACAACATGTTTTCTAGATGTTTTCCTAGATTTTCGTGCTGTTTTTACTTTTGAGTGGCTTGTCCGGTTAGGGCCAGCCCTAGTCTTGTTTTGTTAATTGTTTTTTGTAATATTTCGGTTCGTTTTATGTCTTTATTTCGTTATTAATATTGGGTCCTCGAGTGGGGGTATGTGGTGAGGTTTCATGTGGAATCCCTTTGTCGTTTACTCTTGAGAATTTGTGGAATTTCGAGAGTTCCACTAATTCTTTTGTTATTTCGCCGTATCGTGGCGTTCTCTGCGCATCGTGTCGGTGTGGTATGGTTGGCTTAAAAGGGTGAAGCTGAGTATGCCTTCTTAGCACGGTAAGGCGTTTGTAGTTACGCGTTGTTCCGCCTGCTTCCTAGTGGGGCGGGGGTACTACGCTGGGGTCCGGTCTGTATTTGTTCTTGCGAGCTGTATTTGTTTTGATAGTAGTTTCTTTCACTTTAGGTGGGGCCTGTGTCTGACGCCATGCTGTTTTAGGGTAGGTGCTTGCGGTTGACCGTGTGTACCTACTTTTATGTTATGTTGCCTTAGTCCAGCCGATGTTTGTCTGTTCTGTGTTTGCTTCTTTTGTTAATGTCTCTGTCTGTCTTATTAGTTTTGATCTTTGTACGTTGGTGTAGGCTGGATGTGTGGGTGCTATTAAGGTTTTATTATAGTAGCGGAGCGCCGTAATGGCGTTCCGTTACAATATATATATATATATTATAATAATATATATTATTATTTATTACATTAATTTCTTTATTTACATGATTGAGTTGATAGCAGCATCGGGTACATGACTTTTGGTCGTTCCGTCGTCATTGGCCATGCCTGTGTGTGTGGGATTTGCATAGGATAGGCCGTATCGCGAGCTATTTATTTTTCGAGAGACCTTATTTTATTTCATCGGATTTCATGCTATTTTACGCTGAGGAGATTTTGGACTTAAAGGCATTAATTTATCATTGGTCAAGTCATATTTGGGTATCGTATGTGAGAGTGAGAACAAAAACAAATGCCACGATTTCTACTGATAAAATAATTAAATTAATTAAATTGATTGTGAAAACCGAGAGATATTTTACGTGACATTTCTTTTTTGTTTTTTCACGTAATATTTTGCAAAGCAAGCAGTAATGTTATTTAAATAAATAATTCGCCACTTTGGCGTATTTGTGAGTCCAGTATTTATAGTGTGAATTGAATTTATTTATTGAAATCTCGAAAACCATCCACTTTCCACTTTCCGAACCACCCACTCTAACTCGAATAGCTGCAGTTGGCCTGGGCTTAGTCCCGTCTGTGAACAGGGTCAGTGAACACGACACTTGACGGGCTCCAGTTCTCCCTCCTTCAACGGGTCGGTCGAGCTATCTGCAGCCAGGTTGCTCGCGGGTCACGATGAAGAATGACTCGACGCAAACGGGTCACATGGTTGGGGTGAAGACCACTCGATTGAATTACGGCAGGCTAGAAAGTAAAGTTCCTCCAATGGGAGGATATAGTAATTGCCGAGGATCTGTCGGGGATGATGGGGCCTTACCAGTGGTCCCAAGCCCCATCGTCCCTCTAGCTGCTACGAAAACGAAGTCCAAGTCGACCCGTTTCCGATACAAGCTAACAAGGTATATAAAAGGATAGCGCCATGCGAGCTCCTTACGGTAATTACCAACGACTTCGGCCTTACCTTGGAGTCGCCACTGCCGACAGCAAGCATCAACGAGCCGCTAATATTAGAGACAGAAGAGCCTCGAATATGAGAAGCCATCGAAACACGAAGCGGAATGCGGTGCTGACGGCGCCTGAGCCCTGGTATCATCGAGGACGGCGAGAATGTAAAAAAAATGTCACCTACGCCGAATCCAAGTGAGAAAAATAGCATCTATAATCCCATCCCTATTTTGTATGACGTATAATACATACGGAGTGAGTATGTGTTTGTGTGTGTACAGTTGCATTTTGTTGTTATTTTCTATATTTGTTGCACCGTCTTCGTTCTTCAATCCTGTGAGAACGTATGCGTGTGCCTTTGTAAATGTACGTGCCTCTATGTAGGCGAGTATGACGCATATATGAGCAGATGGCGCTACAATAATGTCGTCGGGGTAGATAACACCCCTAGGAGAATGGTGTTACGTTCCCAGCTCTTGGAAAATTTCCGAGAGCTGTGGTCGGCACGTACTGCACAAGTAAATGCCGCTCTCGCTTCCTCGACTTACGTGCAGCGTAATCGTCGTTTTTCTTGTCTGTCACACGGCACGGGAGTCATTTAAGACTGTCGCGCCGCGGGTTCTGCACAGAAAACAGCTCGCCGAAAAACAAATTCTTCCGTCTTTGCTTCGCCTGATAATGAAAACATCGTTACTAGGCAGAAGTAAAGAGGAGACACTCTGGACTTTGTACAGGAATAAAGTGCTGAGTCCAAAATAAACTGCCCTCTTCTTGTCCTAGCCGGGCATCGCAAATCCCCGCACAGCAGTTTTCTCTCAAATTGAAGCTCCGCGTAAAGCTACGCGTAGGTCCGTTGCAATAACACCCAATAAATCTCCGGTATAAAGTTTTTGTAATATTATTATAGAGACAATTATTATATTATATCGTGTATTGCGGTAAACTCAAATATATATAAAAACAATATATCGAGTAATGTAAGTAAAAATACATATACAGACAATTTCATAGATCATTCAGCTTAAGTATCAGTGTGACACCAAAAGGATAAATTAAATATATACCAGCAAAGTTTGTAAGTATGTGTGTGCGAGTAAACGTGTGAATGATTTTTCTTTAAATAAATAGACAACATTGTTCCTTTCGATTCATAAACACTGCGTGATCATTTTTACTTCTCCAATAATAAATAAATATAATAATACAATAAAAATAATAATAAGCCCTGCGCTTCACGCCGGGATTTGTTTGACTCCACGTTACCAAGCCTTCAGCTAGGGACATAACACTACTTTTGTTTTTGAGCAGACCAGTGATGTCACTTTTCCTATAGACGGTGAGCTGACAGTGATGTGAATCACTGCAGTCATGGCTAACAGAGATGCATCAAAGAAGCCGTGTAGTTCCACTGTTGAGTTGCTCTATGTGTCGAACCAACAACAAATTGAGAGTCTGTCCAGACTTGTGAGATCTTCTCTGATGATGAGCCACTATGATGAAATCTGGGATTGCAGTGCAGCATATGACAACCGGCGAGATGAACCCAAGTGGATCGGATGTCTACGCCACTTCAGAAAAGATGGTATGTTTGCAGAGCTTTTTTAGTATTGAGCTCAATCTCGATGTGAAGAAGTACTTGTCGTGATGAAGCCATTATAACCCTAGTATTTTGGTTGTGCAATCGTTGATGAGATTGCAGAGCCTGATGTGTCATATGATGAGATGCTAGCTGGTACATCAGGATGGGTTGAGTGCCACTTAACAAGCGGAAATCTGCCCGCCATGTACAGATGACCCTTGAGTTGATGACCAATTTTCATGAGCTTAAGCACTGTGTTAGTCTTACCAAATACGGCATCCACATACCTGCCATGAGGAATAGATGTGACGGCAAGTGGGAAACGATGACCAAGAATAAGCCATCCGAATATTGAGTATAAGAATAAGCTTAGCATAAAGTATGTGGAAGCAAGCCGCGTATGTGAGAAAATTTCCGGTCATCAATGCCGAAGATTGAGATCGATGAGCGCTGTCGCTGAATATCCAGTTGATCAAGTAGTTTCTCAGTCCCCGAAGTGAGTTCAGATCCTAGATCTAACAGATGAACTTGATGAACTGCTACCGATGATTTGTGGGAAAGCTGTAGCTAACAGTGTTGAGTGTGATGGTTTGAGATGGACCGATGAGTTAACGATTGCACGGACCCTTCAATGAGATGGCTGTTCACTTGATGAGTTCTGTGTAATTTGAGTTGCTGAGGCAGAAGCTGATGTTTCAGATGTTGCAAGTTGTTGGATAATCAGCTGGCGCACGGCGATCGATATTCGCCGTGCGTCGACCTGTTGCTGTGCTCGAGCACACGGAGTTCGGTTGAGCCGAAGATAGCCGAGGCGGGGCTTCGCAAAGCCGAGGCTGTGCCTCGTTGGCAGGCCGCGTCGAGCGAGAGGATGTCTCTCTCGCTTGACTTCGGTTTTGCTCACCGGCTATCTCGCTCAACTGACTTCAGCGCCCAACGACGCTTTCATATCCCGCAGCCATGTTGGATATTTTGACACTTACGTGAAAATCCGCACGGAACAGCGCACGCACTTTTCAAGGCTCGGACAATTTCACTCTTCTCAACCGGATTATCTCACCTTCGTTTGCTCAACAGGACTCAAAATCAGGTACGAGTACGTTGCTATAATTTACCGCAAATTCAGTGGTAACGAGGAGTTGCATGCTCATCGGTACATCAACATTTTTGGCCTCACTTTCTGGCGGCATTGCAGCACATGTCAAGCCACGGTTTTCTCACCATAATTTGCCGGTATAATTAGTATAATTATGCAGGTGTACTATATTCACTGTACTTTTCGCCAGAATATCTGCTGGAAGAGTACAGCGGCTATACACTGCTCATTTTGTGCATCCTCATCATGTGTTGTATTGTGCTACACAGTGCTGCCTGCGTAGCTTGTCTCATACGTATAGAGCACTCAAGCAATTTCAATTGCAAGTGCTCTCATTTGTTCACTGCAACCTCTCTGCATTAAGCTGCAGAGAGCTTGCTATGAATTATAATACCACCTTACGCACTCATACATCTCACTGTGTAGCATGCTCCGCAGCACTGGCTGCGGTGCGTACACCGCTCTCAGTACTCACAGCACACAATTAATATAATTGTGTGCTGATTCTCAGCTCATACAATCAAGTCTAGTTCAATTAATCAAATTCAGTTTTCTAATTCTCAAATTTTTGGTGTATTTATTTTCATTATTTTGTATTTTTCTAAATTCAGTATACTTGGTGTTTCATCTCATATTTAAAATAACTGGTTGAAAATGTATTATTACAGTGTGTGTGCGGAAAGTAATAAACCACTTTCTCCAAATTCCATCTACTAGTCTGGTTTTATTTCCACCCTGTTGTGAGTGAAGTCTCATATTTTTCCAATATATTCGCAGGTTCAAGATCTGTCAAACAACACCATCGGACGGATTTCTCAAACACAAGTGGTTATGCTTGGTGAAGCATTGCGTGGTATGATCACAGTATATTTGGCATATTGATTACCTCTACTATGCTGCGACGTTCTGCTACTGAGTGATCTTGAAAATGTGGGCACATCATAATGACATGATGATTCGACAAGCAGTAATCGCACGGATTAGATGGTGCTGGTAGCACTGGTGCACTGTGTTGAGCTGATGTTTGGTGAAGAGTCGACATTAGCTGAGCTGGTCCCTTCGATTAGCTGGTGCAACTACTGTAACGGTATTAAGCGTTAACATTACCCTAAAAGGGCTTGTTCGGACTCGAGCAGGAAGGAAAGTAATTTTAGGCTTTTTTAGTAGGTAACAGTAGGGTTTATCCAAAGAAACAGATAAAAATTGTGTGATACATCAGAAAAATAAATAGAAAATTGAATTATCTAACCCTTTTCTCTCGATATTTTGGCTACCTCGCGCCTTACATTCAATTATTCCCGGGCACTCGAGTGCAATTATAATCGTGTCCGTGGGTATATTTAAAGAATTTATGAGAATAGAGATGTAACATTCAACAATATGCACTATGGCTCGAAAAGAGAAGTTGATAAATAATATGTTCCTAATGTGAAGCTATTCTTTAGAATTGAATTTACGACAGAAAGATCAACGCTGCTTGATAATTTTTATCTATTCGTCGCGTTCTCTAGGTAAAAGGCTTAGCATGCGCACCGTCGGTAACTAACCGGCCGTTGCTTGATTTTACCGCTGAGTTGTTCAATTTCTAACGCTACAGGCCCGTTGGTGGGAGGCTGGTATTTTTTAAGGTCGACTCACGCGTCCACCTGACCGCCGCTATGATCGGGCGTCAGTGGGATGCATTCGAGGTGCATGCGCAGCGACTTGATATCCCAGGGCCGTACCCTGTGTGTTTATCGCCTTTTTATATTTTTCTTTTAATCTACGTTTATATCCCTACTGAATTTCCTGCGCTAATATTATTTATAGGCCTTTGCCATACTGATCGTTATATCCTGTATTTTAATGAGTCGCGATTATTATCTTTAGTTCTTGAGAGCCTAGTCTGTGTATTTGGCTGTCCTCGGCTGCCAGAGTGAGAGAAAGAGAGACAGAGATAGACCGCTCTGTTGTTGTTTGGGTCAGCGGTGCGTTGGCCTCGAACGCAGCACCGGCTCAGCTGCTTCCCGTCAAAGATGTATGTCAGGTACCACAGCTGGGCTCTCTTGGTACCAGTGCGGCTGCGCCTAGCGAGGGTTGGCTGCTCTTCCTTCCTGGACTTCTGCGTTGGCGGGACCTGCGAACAAGACTGTTCCCCGAATGCCGAAATTCTGGTCTTTTTATACCAGAATCCCCTCCAGCTGGCCCATGCTTTTGGAATAACTATAGTTGGTGGCGGTCCTCTAGCCCATCTTCCTGTAGCCCACTGGTAGCCTTGGTATTTTTTTAAATCGGTCGTTGGTTTTCAATTTTCTACCGGTGCTTTTCGAACGAGTAACGGGACTTTGTCTTTGACGTACCGGTCTAATGGTGTGAGTGACGCTCGGTAGCAGTCCTTTGTTGTGTGCGTACCGAGAGTCGTGAGTTGCCGAGTATAGGCCAGTCTACTTAGTGTATGTAACCGCGCGGTAGCGATGCCCAGCTGTGTTCACCGCGCGTTATAAGGTAGCCAGTACGTCTCATTACGCAGGTAGTGTGATTTTTCTATGTTGATGAGCCGAGTACTGTCCAAAACAGCGAGCAAAACAAATCATGGAAGAGAGATCTAAGTACTCTCTTTCGAATTTAGACAGTTTAATGTCCGTTAACCTTGACTGGAACCGATTTCCCGAACTAGGAGTTACTTAAACAGTGTGAGTGCTCCTCGGTTGAGCTGATCAAGTACAAGCCTTGAGTTCCAAGTGAACTGAACTTCTTTATTTAGTGTGAGCTCTGTTGATAGTCGAGCAGGTGAGTCGGTTCAATTGCTTTATCGACCACTAGTCGTGTGAGGTGGAAGGGCTGGCACCTGCAGCGAGGCTGTAGAACCGCGATCCGTTCTGTCATCGACTTGGCCTAACTTGTCATTATCCGCCGTAGTGCACTGCAGCTACTGCTGTATCAACTCAACATTCCTCAAAACAGTGAATAGATTTGAGCTTTGGTTCCAGTGAACACCTGACACCATAGTAACCAAGAAGGAAAATTTTCACTAGGTTCACGTATTAGACGCTAAGCAAAGGTTCGCGTAACCACGAAGCACTTACGAACTGTACGCAAATCCTGTAATTAATCCATGAGCGAATCAGTACAAAAGTTGGCGCTTAACATTCAGAAATAGGATCGCCTGCAATCGAGGAAGGAAAAGGAAACGAGTAAAAGTGTTCGGAAAAAGACTCTCGCGAAACACGTGCAAAGTGCTAGAAAAGCCGGTAGTGAAGCGTGAACTGGACTTCCGAGAATCGACGCGTAGCGCGAGACGAACAATAGCACGAGCTGGACTTCAAGTGAAGCGACGCGAGACGACGCGTAGACAATTTAACAGATCGAGACGCGGTAATCCACTATTGTGCAAGTGAAGTGACGCATATGAGGAAGCGCGAGACGCCGCGCAGAACGGTTGAACCGAGTGAAGTCACGGCGAACCGCCATTGTGTGCATTTTTCAATGCGAGACGCCACATTCGGTGAAAAATAATTTTTCTTTTGGAAATAAAAACGAGTGGATTTGTTCGCGAGACGCCGCGAATAAAACTCATTAATTGTCGAACGCAAGTGACGCGAGACGCCACGCATGGAGTGTACGTAAATATTTTTTTCTTGACGTGAGACGCTGCGTCTGATGAAAAAATAACGTGGGGATCCCCCCTTAAAGAGCACAAAGGTACCGAATAGTTTCTCCGAAAACAGAACAAACTACGTCGAATGAGACACCAGCGACGAGGACGACTGCGGCACGTGTCCGTGGGGCCTACAGCTACATCAGCCAAGGAGGGCTGCGATATATACCGACAGTCGGTAAAATACCGACCGGGAGACATTGTATTCGTGCGAACACCAGCGCCAGCAACCGGCCAGTCCACAATACGTGTACCGAAGTGGAAAGGACCCATGGCCATAGTATGCGACGTACACAAGGACGCGTACCAAGTGACAGATCTGTGCCATGAACCAGAGAGCAGCATTTCGCTACAACCGCACACGCTGGTCAGCTGCGCCAGTGGAAACCACACCTTGACCAGGAAGTCGAGTGCGAGGACGCCGATACAAACGAGCAACGAACGTTTTCGAAGCGCGGAGAGTCGGCCAGCCTCGCTTTCCTGCAGAGGAAGCGTTTTTGAGACATGTTACAGTTTCCTCTGTTTCTCGTTTCGTCTTACGTTTAGTATTTAGCTGTAAAATAGGACAAGAGGCAGAACGGCTAGCAATACCACGCGCTGTATCTGCGGGACCCAGCGCAGTTGCCCCCGTCCCTACGCCAAGAGCGGGCGAAACCACTCGTAAAGCCAAACACCTTACGGTGCAAAGATGAGCACAGTCGGCCCTATCCCCCAAAAGGCCATACTACTCAGACGGCAACACGCCAAGAACGCCGCATTACGGGGAAAAGACGAAAGAATTAGTGGAACCCTCGAGGTTACACATATCCTCGAGGCAAAACAACAGGGTACCTTCACATGAAGCGTCACTACATACCCCTACTCACGGATAAACATTAACATTAAGAAAAACACATAAATCAAGCCGATCTCTCACCAAATTTAATGAATAAATAAATATCAAGGCATCCCCTAAACCGAAGAACAAACGAAAAAAAGAATAACACAAAAATCAGCGAGGAGCACACAAAAAACTCCCAGAGAAAGGCAATTTTGGCAAAAATGAATCAAATTTGGCAAATATTAATTAATAAATAAGACAAACTAAGACACACGGGGTAGACAAAGACCAACATGTGACAAAAATATCAGAAAACCATGACTAAACCACAAAAAACACCAAAAGGAAGTTTGAATCTCCAGCAGGTAGGAATTTAACATTAACCAACAGAATTCAACCTCGCTGGAACCTCGTTCCAAACCCTAGAAAGTCAAATAACCGGCTAAATATAGAAATTCAAGACATAACGGAACACCCACACGCTACCCCGCACCTCCTTCTCCCAGAGAAATAAGTGCGACAAACATCACGTGACCTACCACAAAACACCCCCCGGGGCCCATCCACTAAACTATATAAACCGCGACAGGACAAGCCTCCAGGCTCTTGTTGGAAATCATTATTCAAGACGAAGTGCTGCTCGACAGCCTACCTAGCTTCAAATATCACTTATAAATTTAACATGTAAAGAAACGAGTGTTCTTTCGAACAATCGATTCCCCTGCATTGCGCTTGGTCGTCGTTAGACCGAACGAACCGATAACGATAGAAACTAACAGTTTGGGAATTACCATGGTAGAAACCAGTGTTCTTTTTCTCAACTGATTCCCCTGCATTGCGCTTGGCCGTCAGTTGAGCGAACGAACTAATTAGGATACTCTGTGAGGAGTAAGGCTCCCCTGCATTGCGCTTGGCCGCCCCTACTTACAGCATCAGGGCACTCTTCCTTAACGTATCCCCACACATAGCGCCGTGGCTACATGTCTTTTAGAGAGTGAAAAAGCACGTGTGTCACCAGGTCAAGGGAGTGGCATCCCGACTTGCTGCACCACGCGCACAGGACTCGTAAGGCGTACCTGCGTGGGTGGGACAACGTCAGGGCCAGCGGCCAACTGCCCCCGGTCACGTACGGATACCTTGGCAGGTCACGTCAATTGGGAAACCGAGTCGTAAGCCCCTTAAACGGCATGATAAGGCACCTTAAATCGACGCGAATAAATGCCTCAGTATCCGGGGTACAGGACGAACTAGTTGGTGATCGCTGCGAACCCGATGTCTTGCGCGAACAGTGAGCTATAGCTAGGGACCCAAACAATAACAAAGACGAGTAAGGTAGGTAGGTAAATTAACACTCCCTATCTGACAGTATAAATGCCCGCGATCCCACTCTAAACTTACCGCGTAAACACCAGCAGGGCGGAGCCTCAAAAGGCGAACCACGCGAACGGTTACTCCTAACAATAAAACATCAAAATAGCATGTCACCAGCTAAACGTCCTATGATTATACAAGGCCGACCGGTATATCTAACGAACATACCAAGGAACGACCCGTATGAGGACAAGCGCAGGCAGTAACAACCTACCAGGCCCCACCCTCGCAGAATCGCATAGACACACGCGCAGTCACACAATACACCAATCGAATGTAGAGCTCCACACAGACAATATCCTGTCAACACACAAATAATAAATCAGGAACTGAAATTTACTGAAAAATCGTGCCGCAGAGATAAATATGAGAAAATCGCGAAAAAAACGCGATCAACCCAGTTAGATAAATTGAGTGTAAAGCTCCGTATGCGCGATATCTCATCGCCATACGAATAATAGAGTCACAAATCGAAATACCGGAAATAAATCCGCATATGTAATTTAAGAAAACCGCATAACAGCAAGACGCGATAACCCCAAATAGGAAAATTGAGTGTTAAGCTCCGTATATGCAATATCTTAATGCCGTAAGAATAATGGCGTCAAAACCCAAAATACCAGCAACAATTCCGCATATGTAATTTAACGATAAATCGCGAGCGCGATAAACCCGATAGATAAATTGAGTATCAAGATCCGCATGCACGAGACCTCATCATCATACGAATAATCGAGTCGAAACCCGAAAATACTGGAATCTGTAATTGTAAGCCAAGTATAGTGTAAAACAGGACGGGACTGGACATTAAAATCCAGACGAACGATACTAGATCGTCGTACTAGACCACAAATTTCCATTCCATTCCCCTCACAAACATTACGAAACAATCAGTGCCTTAAGCACAAACAAAATAGAGAATCACCCAACAAATACAAAGACCAATGATGAAAGGGTAACGAATCGCATGTCCACCACGTACATATGTAAATCAATAAACCCAGACTCTCAGCAAAAACCCAGACTCTCAACAAAAACAATACAAAATAGTAGAATCAAGCACTCACTCTTATAAAACAATAAAAAATAGTGGAATTAATCACACACTCCTATAGAACAATAGACACAACTCCTTCCATCCAGCCCAGAGCACGAACCTATTTCGAGCTACCAATCCTCTCCCGGTGGTCTAGGAGAAACTGCGCTCGAAATAAAATTAAAACTACGCGATTTCGCCGCGACCGCTTAGCCGACGCACATAAACCTCGCACGAAGGAGGGATAAAATAGAGTGCATCAGGTATTAAAAATCGCGAAACGTTTCAATATGATGGTATTTTTACTATAGATTCCAATACTTTACGAGAGACTTATTAATATAATCTCAAGAGGAAAAGGAAATTAATCCTGATACACTGATCTTTCTTCTATTACCCGATTATAACTGGTAAGCTCATTAATTCAATGTGGATTGTACTCGTTTTCGAGTAACAGCTCTGGGTAGTTTCCATATGGAAGCATAATTCTTCTCTTTGCTGCTGATATTTTATCTAAAGTATTCGTGTGAACACTTTAATGGTCATAAATCTTTCGTTTAAATCAATAGTTCTTCCACTTTTGTTAATTGTTTCGCTCAAATAATAATTGTTCATGATTTCATCATCTTTGTAAAGAGAGAGAGAGAAAGAGAGAAGATCTCAGGCAAGAGCGAGAAGAAAGGGTGCAGTCGCCCGGTCACGTGATAGCGTTTCCTCCAACCGCTCCCCTATGACCAACAACGCCCGGGCGGCGACTAGCCGAACCCCTGGTCTAGGATTGAGGGTAAGGCTGCGCTGAATCATAGATCCATAAATGGCAGTCGATAACCGGGTCTACGCAGTAAATCCCATGCTTTGAAAGTCTGCCGTTTGACCGGGAGCGTTCAAAAATTCCAGCTTTACAAGATTAATTTTCCCGGGAGACGGTTGGTAGAGCCGCATCTGCACCCTGCTCCGATCTCTGTCGTTAAAATCGCTCTCCTCTTCTCTTAAGAAATTCGAAAATAAAAGAAAAATGTGAAAAGTTACTTTCACCGCAGCGAAACTAAAACAGAAGAATTTTAACGTAATCGAAATAAAAATATATAAATGGGACGTTACGTCAGGACGTAACACCTCCCCCCTTAAAACGATTATTAGGAGAAGCCTAATAAACGAATCCGAGGGTGAAGCTAACAATTTTCAAATTATGCTTGTCGTACTATTCTTTTTCTTTTAACGACTTGTCTCTTACAAGGTCTTGGAATCTATATTTACTTAATTATTTCGTTGCTTCATATTTTCCGACAATTGTTGTTACGTTATTGTATTTATGTATACGTCCCTTTATTTTTGGGCATTTGTATTTCTCTCTTTTCCTCTTCCTAATATTTTCTTCCCTTGTTTATTTTGTTTATTCACTTCTTGATTTTACTTTTGTATTTTCTTTTCTTTGAGATTTTTAACTTTTTTTTTTATTGCAACCGTACAATAAGCTAAGCGAATTTTTTTTTCTTAAGTGTTACTTATGATTAAATAACGGTGAATATCGAACGTGACTTCCTAGTTTCAGTGTATGTGTTCTTAATTCTACTTCTTCTTATAATTCGTAATCTTTATGTAAATATTTGCTTCGTTAGAATATTTGCTCTCTCTTTTTTTTTGTAACTCAAATATTATTCATGTCCAATGACATGGTTAAAATATCCTTTTTTCTCTTCTCCTTATACCACACATAGGAGTGGTTAGCTTGATTTGAATAATAGCAACTGACGTATGTAAGAATATGTAGGTATGCATTTTCTCATACGGACTTGGTGTTGATTCAATGGCTCGTGAACGCTGATTTTTGAAGTTCATGAAATTCTTGGAGTTCTTGGAGTTCTTAGCATTTTGAAGTTCTTGGCGTTCTAAGCGTTTTGAAGTTCTTGGCGTTCTAAGCGTTTTGAAGTTCTTGGCTTTCGTGAAGTTCTTGGAATATTGTCCATATGATGCTAGACGTTCGTGAAGTTCTTGAAATTTTGTCCATATGATGCTGGACGTTCGCGTGGATGCTCGTATTGTCTCTCCTTCATGATGGTTGGCTCCATATGATTTGGTATAAGGATTCGTCGATCGTCTAGTATAAAAACGAATGCTTCCTTTTACTCTGAGGAGATGTAGGTGTTTTGTTGAAATATCCAGTGCGGTACGGTGGCCCTCGGAATGAGTGACTTGTAAACTCTTGTGTGTGAAATTCTCATTCCATTCTACTCGTATATCTCTGATAATTGTTAATTTTTTGTATCGGGTACCATTTGAGTACAAAGGTCACCAGCGTGTGCTATCATCGTGATTCGTTGGGCTGCTAGCCACAAATAGCCAAATATTTGTATGAAAAATTACCTGTTTTCCGCCTCTTACTGAAAATAGAACATATACGGTTCGTGTTTGTTTCGTGTATAATGACGATGATGAGAATATTTGCGTAGTAACTCTGTGTGTTTAAGTCGTGTATTATTCTGATGAATTGATATGTATTTATAATTCGAATTTGTGTATGTTTAGAAAGGTATTGAATCTACATTCTTCGGACGATGAATGTTGCATTATTCTAGAATAGCGCGAGATTAGTATTGGAATTTTCAAATAAGCGTATTCCTTCTACCTGAGTGCATTAATTCAACTTAATTCGTACCGATATGATGATATTTTACTGTAAAAATTCAATTCTTAACGACCAATGTAGAGTTTGGCATTATTTAATGTAAACAATCGATTTTACTTTTTATGAAATAATTAATAATAAATTGAAAAAAAAAGAAAAATATTACGAAATGCGCCCAACGTGGGGCAGGAGAGTGAGTAAAAGTTAGTGGTGTAGCGGATATTATCAAATTGAGATTAAAGTAAAGAAGTGAATCATAACACACATTCTTCAAGCCGTTGCTGTAGTTTGTTCAAACACATGCAGACTCGTGCTGGTGCGAGAAGCGAAACCGAAACAGTCCATAGTCTAGCTGTTGACGATAAAATTGTTGCGATGCCTATTAATCCGATTACCCCTTTTACTGCAGATTTGCCTGCGAATGCGAATGCTGATTCAGAGCAGCTTCGTATAGAGCGAGAGAGGATGAATAGACAACGTACTGAGTGTGATAGACTGCGATTGAGAATGATTGATGAAATGGGCGACATGCGTGCCTCGCAAGAAAGGATGGAGAGAGAGATCGTACGATTGCAAGCTGAAACCGAGCAGCTACGTCATATCTCCCATGTAAGCGACGAAGGACGCAGAAATTCAGGTATGTTGTAATGTGGCAGAATATTCGGGTTACGTCCTCTTCGCTCGACGGCTGCCAACACGATCTCACAGGGCTATAGAGAATAATTGCCGTACTTTATTTAATTATTTTTACTTTTTTTTCCTTGTTTTTTATTTTATATTTCGATTTGTACGACCGGGTGGACGGAGAGAGAGTACGAGGAGAAGAGCACCACTTCCAACGATTGCAGGTTTCGGGATCCGGCATTTTACATGGACAGACATTTCACACCTTTCTCTGTCAGGATATGCCGCTTTCCCGCTCGACGTGCCTTTCCAAACGATACGCTACTTTCTATCTCCAGCTATCATCTACTTGCGGCAATCTATCTATCTCGTAGGGTTCATCTGCTGGACTGGGCTACGCACCGTTTTTATCTGTCGCTAATTTATACAACGTCCAGCTGAGGCGCTAGACGCGGTCACCGAGCGTCACCGGTTCCCGCAATTAACCGAGTTCGGCTCGTTAGGAGGGGATCATAGTTCACGGGCACGCGTACCAGCAGGGCCTCAGGGCTTTTTCCCGGTGATCGTTGAGCGAGCAGAACGTAGCGTGCGCTCTTTGTTTGTCCCGCTCTACGGTTGGCTATCGAGAGTATCGGCTCTACCTTTGACGGTTTTCTAACGGAATTTATTGGCGAATCGTTATTGTACCGGAGCGTTCCTGTTGAACGACCAGGCTGTGGAAAAGCAACAGAGAGGCGGACAGAGATGATTTCTTTTTCTTGGAAATTATCGAGGACTTTTGAAGAACATCGCTGCAGCATCGTCCCGGTGAGCTCTCTTTCTTTTCCCGGTCTTTCAGTCTTATTTTATTGTTTGAGGACGGACAAGTCCATTCGAGCCTGGTCATACCTGTGATTTCTGTACACCGCGCACAGAGTATAAATTTGTATCGGGACAGGCTGCATTTGTAGGCGTTGCTGTGCAGCGGAATATTCCACTTCGTATTTCGTATATTCGGGAATATTCCATAGCAAAGAAACATTGGAATTCGTTCAAGACAGGAAACGAAGTCCAATGTCCGATCGTACGATCGACACCAAGAACACCAACGCAGCATGAGGCTACTTGCTTGGCGATCGACGATAGGCTAACGCAAAAATTGCGAATTAAGGGATTTTCGTAAACACAGTTAGCAACTGCTTTACGAAAATCAGTTATAAATTAGACTCAAGAGAGAACGGGTTGGTTCCTCGTCAAATACTCGAAATAACGTATTATTGTACGATCTTACATTGACTTTTAAATAGACAACGGAAAGTTACCGTTGCCTATAATAAATACTTCCTTTAATATAAATTCGCGTTTTCATCAATTACTCGAGATCCATCTCCTAATCGGCAAACGATCCCAACAAATAATAACTTTTTAAATATTATACCAAATACCGAATAATCTAATTACGCAGTACCGGCATAACAGCGTGTAATATCGAGATCGTTTCGCGGTTACAGCCGGGAAGAAGTCACTGCGTTTTTTTTACCGTTCTGTAGTCGTTTGCTGTAAGACCGCGCGCGCGTTTGTACATTATCCCGTGGTATGTTTGTGTGAGAGGGATTTGAATGTTGTAGGCCGTATCGCGGATTTTACAGAATAATTTACGCTTATTGACTTACGTTATTCCCTTTATTTTATTTTATTTGATTTATTTCTCTGTTATATATTTTTCTGACTATATTGGACTTTATTTTCTTTTTGAAAGACGATGCAGTGCGCGCTCGGCCGTCGTCCCATATTCTGTACTTGATCGTGAGGGATTAGTACGGCTCGAGGCGTATTTTTGCTGGGAGAAATCGTTTGTTATTTTTGTTACTTTTCCTTTGAATAAGCTGGGGACGATTATCATTTTTGGTTGACGTTAATTATTTTAATGTTATTATTATTTTGACGTCTGTTATTTAATTATGGTTTTTTTCGTTTTTATTTTATATAATTAATACTCGTTATCAATTACTGCGTCTCGGATTTATTCTCGGCTTCACCTTCATGCGATTTGCGGGTTCGAAGTGTCGTAACCCAATACTCTTGTGGCTTACTGTGGATGCCGTTGTGCGATACGAGCATCGATCAATAAATAGTCGGCTTGGTAAAGAAAATCGCGTTTTTTGGACAAAAATCTTTTTATTTCTCAACATAATCTCCTTTTAGCTCGATACACTTATTCCAACGATTTTCCAATTTTTTTATGCTTTCCGAATAATACGATTCCGGAAGGTCCTCAAAATAGGTCTCTGTTTCGGCGATGAGGTCATCTCTGGAACCAAATCTCTTTCCGCTAAGCCATTTTTTCAGGTTTGGAAACAGAAAGTAGTCGGAGGGGGCCAAATCTGGAGAATACGGTGGATGCGAAAGCAATTCGTATTTAAATTCATGAATTTTGGCCATCAGCTACACGTTCTATTTTATGGTCGACAGTGAGCAAACGCGGCACCTATCTTTCGGATAACTTTTTCATACCCAACTGATCACTCAGGATTGAAATCACTGAGCCATATGATATGCCTGTGGCCTTAGCAATCTCACGCACTCTTAGTCTCCGATCATTTAACACCATATCGTGGACTTTTTCAATTGTTTCTGGTATCAGGACCTCATTTGGACGACCTGAACGTTTATCATCAACAATGCTCGTACGACCGCGTTTAAATTCAGCTGTCCAATATTTAATGTTTGATAACGAAGGTGCAAGGTCTATATAAACTTCGTCTAGCTCCGCTTTGATTTCATTGTTCGTTTTCTTTTTCAAAAACAAAAATCGAATCCCTGCACGATACTCAATTTTTTTCATTTTTGTAAAAACACAAAAGTTGTTTGTCTTTCGACGCTGTCAAACGCAAACTAAACATCGCAGCGAGTTGAAACCTTGACAACAGTCATGTGAAGGATGGCACCTCTAAACGTAGGCCAATAATCCAAGAGACGCGAACGTGAGAGAAAGAGAGAATATAAATGAGTAATGGATATTTATTTATACACAGTTTAGATGGTTAATATGACACAGGTAAGTAATTAATAAATCGTTATACAACTCCGAACAGTAATGTAAATATCGACGCGTATCAACCGGCGTCCGTAGTTAGTAAATCGTTATACAACTCGGAACAGTAATGTAATTATCGACGCGTATCAACCGGCGTCCGTAATTAGTAAATCGTTATACAACTCGGAACAGTAATGTAATTCTCGACGCGTATCAACGGCGTCCGTTGACTCTAGCTCGCCGCGTAGTTAGTACACTGGAACTCTTTGTCTTCGGATGTTACAATAGCGCACCTCGAGGGTCAAGTCTACGCTTGCACTCCTCATTGCTAACTGCCTCCTCGGGGTACCTCGGCTGCCTCGCCGGCTCGCGTCGCGCGGGCTGACGCATGCGCCCGTCGCTCGCGGACCACGTGACTGGATGCCGTGGTTCACGACAGAAGATTCGAACCAGTGACAGCTTCGCGTACGTGACCTTCCGATGTCCCATGGTTATAGTTGTTGGATGTATGTAGGATTAGTTCGGTGTAGGCCGTATCGCGAGCGGAATTTCGAGGCGACTTGTTAGTTTACTTTGCCTGGCCGTGTTTTAGTCGTTTCCTGCGACCGTTTGAAATTTGAGTCGGGTGTGGTGGCTAATTGAGCATAGATAGCGTATGAGAGAGTGAGAGTCGAGGCGAATGTCGGGATAATATCTACTGCCAGAATAATCAAGTTGATGAACTGTTAAAGAGTTAATTTTACGGGATATTTTTGTTATCTTTGACTTTGTTCTTTCTGTTGAAAAATCAATGGTCATTTTAATTAAATAAACGATCTGCCGAGTGGCATTTGTAAATCCCGTACCCGCGTTGCTGTCGGTGTTATTTATTTATTTTACCTCTTGACTTTGTTTTTAATTTTTATTTATTAACTTTATTTTATTGTTTGCTTGGTGTTATTTATTGATTTTATTTTCTATTTGACTCATTTTATTTATTGAGTTTTGGCTTTATTTTCTTAACCTATTTTATTTATGGATTTCATGGACTTATAACCACCTGGACAGTCCGAACCACCCACTCTGCCTAGAACAACTGAAGCTAGCCTGGGCTGAGACTGGTCGAACATCTTGTTATTTTTCCTTCCGGCGCGTAAGCGCCTGGCGCCCAGCTCAAAAGAGTGAAATAAAAGGAAGGAAAAATAGCTCGGACCAGCTATAGGTAACGTGGGACGTTAAGGTGAAAATGTACGTTACAATGTTAAACGGGCTTGTTCACGGAATCCAATCTAAGAATTTGAGTATTAAACCACCTAAGTTTGGTCATGATGTATCGGCTAACCCTAATGAGTTTGTGGAACAACTAGAAAAGTTTTTTTGGTTAAGAAAACCCAAGAGGACTGTAAATTAGGTACTAGAAAATCTTTTGGAGGGTAGAGCTCGTGATTGGTACAAAATACAAAGGAGAGCTTATGCAGATTTTGATAATATCAAACGAGCTTTTCCCATAGAATTTTACTGGATACCTACTCAGGTTAGGCTAAAGGCACAGTGGTCTGCTCGGAGGCATATTCCTTCGGATGGTTCCACGCAGGCATATTGTTTAAAGGGAGCCAATGCGGCTCAATATTTCACTCAAAAATGAGACGAATATGAAATAAATTATAGTGTAGTACAGCAGCACCGGCAGTTGACTATGCCGATATAAACGTAGTAGCGCGTGCATTAGCACTGATGATGCATATAGCTTTGTTAATGTGTGAAGGATGAATTTGAAGGAATCGGAATACTCGTAGAATTAACACGTGTATTTATTAACTTTACAATAATGGCGTCTCGCCGACAACTCTTTGTTTTATTATCTCTCTAATATACAGCCGCCTGTGTTGGCATATACTGGGCCAATACGTAGCCGTGAGCACGCTTACACGTAGCTGCCCTGATGCTCCTGAACACTCCCGAGAGTGTTCACACCATTCACACCAGCAGCATGCACAACGCAAAGGCCCGTTCACATTGGACAAGGGATGCGCGATAAACTTACATTAACAAGCAGAGCTCGATGCATCAAACGATGAGTATCGTATTCGTGACATACGTCATAATAATAATCATTGCAACTCAAATAGTAATTCTTCATCTAATACCAGTGGGAGTAGTGGGGGATTGCGATATGCGACCAGTACACCCAACCCACAGCATCATAATACTAACCGGAATAACTTCCAGGCTGCTTCATATCGTGCTCGGGGGATGGACGTTGACGTCGCTCCTTGGTATCCTTTACCGAATATCGCGGTGCCGCCGCCTGGTTATGTCACCCCGGGATCTATTAATAATTCGCAGGAAGGCGTTGGCATTTTACCATCACCAGGTTCGAATCCAGAATCTTTAAACTAACGAGCGGTGCCATGTATCGAGTGTCTAACATGCACCGATATCCTTTTGATTTATTTGAGGACCTCACATCGTCAATATCCAAGAAGTCGAATCAGAATACGGATAGAGGAAAGGCTTTCAAGCATTCACTTGTCCACACGCAGTTTTATTTTTTATTAACATACCGGTTTCCACACTTTGGGGTACGAGAAGTCAGGTGACCTGCATCTCAGAAAATTTCTGCGCTTAATTGGGAAATTTAACGCCTTTTATTGAGCTCCCTGTCGCGAATATCTTAGGTGCGAAACTAAGTTCCCACTGTTTTTTTTTTTTTATGAAAATGCAACTTTATTGTAAAATGTTTACAAATGAATCATTCAAAATATTGCCCATCGCTAGCGACAACTTTTTCCGATCTTTCTGGCAGAGTTCGAATACCGTCACGGTAGAGGTGTTCGTCTTTTGAGGCTATCCACGAATCAAGCCATTTTGAGATGTCTTCATATGAGCTGAACTGCTGATTAGCCAGACCATGTGCCATCGAACGGAACAAGTAATAATCGGACGGCGCAATATCTGGGGAATATGGCGGGTGGGGTAGGACTTCCCATTTGAGCACTTCTAAGTAGGTTTTAACGGGTATGGCAACGTGAGGCCGAGCGTTGTCATGCTGTAGAATCACTTTTTCGTGCCTCTGCTCGTATTGTGGCCGCTTTTCGCGCAGTGCTCGGCTCAATCGCATCAATTGAGTTTGTTGAGATTGACAAATCTATTTTAGTTATAAGATTAAAGTTTAGTTCGCAGGCATGCCCGCTAGGGTTTGTGCGCTTGGATCGCGCGGTGGGGATCGGGAAGGCAGTCCTTCGTAGGCCTTGGCTGAAGGAGGAGTCCGAGACTTTGTCGTTGTTTAGATCGTTGGATATGATCATAATAAATTATTCTTCGTTCTTTCTATAACACGTGTGTTCAACCATTAATTTAACCCTCGTATTTTGTCAGAGTTCAATACCGTTCCCCAGTGATGGTTTCGTTCAGTTTCAAGGGCTCATAATAAATAACACCGCCCTGGTCCCACCAAATACACAGCAAAATCTTCGCAGCGTGAATATTCGGCCGAGCCGACGACGTAGAAGCATGACCGGGCAGTCCCCATGATTTTGTTCTCTTTGGGTTGCTGTAATGAATCCATTTTTCATCACCCGTAACGATGCGATGAAGAAAACCCTTCTTTTTTGCCGCTGGAGCAGTTGTTCACAGGCGAAAAAACGACGCTCAATGTCTCTTGGCTTCAAATCATTAAGAATCCAAGTTCCTTGCTGTTGACTCATTCCCAACGCATGCAATCGCTTGGAAATTGCTTGGCAAGTAACTTCTAATGCTGAAGCAACCTCTTTTTGCGTTTGGCACGGATCCTCATTGAGCAATGCCTCCAATTGAGCGTCTTCCAAGGTTTTTGGCCGTCCTTCACGCGAACGGTCGTCAACATCAAAATCACCGTCTTTGAAGCGACAGAACCAATCACGGCATGTTGTTTCACTTAGAGCAGCATCTCCGTAAACTTTTTGGAGTTCTCGATGCGCTGTTTTCTTCGAATGAAAGAAGAAAAGCAACACTTCCCGCAAATGACGATTATTTGGCACAAAATCAGACATTTTCACACAAACAAAAGTATATGACGCAAAAAAAAATCACTAATGTGTCAAAGCGGTTTGTTTACCATATGTCTAAGCTTGGTTCATGACGTTTTGGTTATGTCCTAATCGACCAGCACTTACTACTGGAGCCATCTCTTGAAAAACAGCGGGAACTTAGTTGCGCATTTAATAGTAGTCCTCACGGCCATTCGAGAGAAACCGACTCCCATCAGAAAACAAGTTTTACTTGACGTAAGGGTACGTAATCAAAAATTACCAACCGCTTTCTTGGTGATACCCCACTTGACGAGTAACGTCATACTTGGTAGCGACTGGATGTTGCGCGTGGGGCAGTCATCGACTTTTCCTGTCAAACACTAACGGTTAATGGGGAAACCATGCCTGACGATCTGGTTTCTTTTGGAAGGAAGCATATGAAACGCTTACAAGTGGCACAAGAGGATGATTTCACGTTTATTCAAATAATCCGGGTGGAAGACACGAAGGAAAGTGTAACCTTCGAAAAATCCAGCGAAAGGAATTCTTGGCAAGGTTCATTTTGCAATGGAATAGTTGATCACCATACGGAAACCCAGATGCCTTCGATCGACTCAACCTTTTCGGAAGAAAAAGATGAAACGTGCGGTGACATAGCACCACGTCCCACAAGCATGGAATGGCTAATCTTTATAACGGAACCTCTTCGAAAAAGACGGGTACCTCGTCAAGTGATTCCAGTCTTGGACATAAATCAAAGGTGTCGCCAACAAATGTCCTCGTAGAGGAATCCACAGTGGAATCTTTATTCGAGGAGATGAACCTGCCTGATGTCGTTGCTCGTAAAAGCGTCGACAATGATTTGATAGTTGATGTATGCACACTATTCCAGTTGCCTGCAGATATTTAACAGCGTGTATGTGCTGACTTTGCGTCAAACAACATTGAAGGATCACTGTCGCAATGCGAAATTCGTTTGGACAATCCCGAGTACCGTGATGACACATGGATTGACAAGGCTACGAGGGTTTTGAATCTCCAGGACGAGCAGGACTTCGAATTGGACTCTATCCAGATGGAGAGGACGACAATTTTATAAGGATATTGTCATGTCCTTATAGTAGTAGTCGCAGGGAGAAGTAGCAACCAAAATCCGCGCTCTCTGTTTGGTTTCTATTTTCTCATTTTCTTTATTAGACTTTACGTACTTAACCTATTTTACAGTTTCTCTGACATGTGCTCCGCACGGCCCGAGCAGTTCGCCTACCTCCCACAGGCGTGCCAACCCTGTATATCGTAACCGCGTTATTCCATCGATATACATGGTCGATATATGTAGTCGATACACTACATTTCCTCCCCCTTTTATTTAACATTATCCTTTTTGGATGCCCCGGTTTACTGATACTCCAAACGGTCCGGCGGTTTCCTACATCGCTGAGGACGCTGGCGCGACGGCGTGATGGCAGGCCTTGGAGACGGCTCTGTCTCCGACAAGTCTGGCGTGTCCATAGCCATTTCAAATTCTTCTGATTCCCCCGTACTCTCCGGAGACGCCGAGATTGACCCTCGTTCCAACTTTACGCTTCTTTTGGGTGAGGGTTCGTTATTCTGAGATGCTTCTTCCGGCCTCGCGAGCCGAAGTGGCATGGCGCCATAGATTTGATCCACATGACGTTTATAGGACTGCTCTCCGACGCGAACCAAATAAGTGACTGGGCCTAGGACCTTGACAATTTCTCCCAACGACCATTTTGCTTCCTGCTTTGCATACGTACGGACACATACCTCCTCTCCTTCTTCAAACTTGCGACTTTTTACGCGTGTGTTATAGCTCCTTTCTTGTCTGGCCTGCGCTGCCCCAACCGTACTCTGGACGTCTGGCTTTACTAAATCCAACAAGCTATGTGGTCTCCGTCTCAAAAGTAGCTCGGCGGGCGAAACTCCCGTCGTCGAGTGCGGAGTGCATCGATAATTAAACAAAAACCGCTGCACACGAAAAGTTAATTCGCCTTCCGAATTATGTACTGACTTCTTGAACGTTTGCACAAAACGTTCGGCTTCGCCATTAGTCCGCGGGTGATACGCCGAGCTTGTCGTATGTCTAATCCCGTTATTTTTACAAAATCGTTTGAACTCGGAAGACACAAATTGCCTACCATTATCGGACACTATTTGTTTCGGGATGCCGAATCTTACAAAGTTATCTCTCAATTTTTCGATCACTTTTTTGCTTGTAGTGTCCGCTTGCATGTCGTATACTTCCGGCCACTTCGTGTGTGCATCCATGACAATCAGAAACATCCTGTTTTGTAACGGTCCCGCGAGATCAATGTGGAGTCTCTGCCATGGCCTTTCTGGAAACTTTCAAGGATGCAGGGGAGCACTCGGAGGATCCGCTCGCCTTGAACAACAACTGGCATAACTATTCGCGAGGTCTCCGATCGCTTTGTCTACATTCGGCCACCATAGGAACTGCCGCGCTAATGCCTTCATCTTCACTATCCCTGCGTGCGTCTCATGAAGACTGTTGAATAATTTCTGCTGGAGTGCCCGCGGAATGACCACCCGAGTTCCCCAGGTAACTACTCCTTGATGCATAGTTAGTTCTTCTCGCCTCCTGAAGTAGTCCTGCAATTCTGAATCTTCTTTATCGATCGCGCTCGGCCAATTTCCATTGATGAAAAATGATACCTTCGAGAGTACCTTGTCTCTGGCCGTGGCCGCGCGTATCTCCCTATACGTTACTGGCAATGCGTCTATCTTTTCGATAGCAATTAAATTCACTTCTCTGGCATCCTCTTCTTCTTCTCTCGACGCGTTCTTGTCCGGCAGTCTTGATAATGCGTCTGCGTTGCCATGATCATGCGTTGACCTGTACTCAATATCATACTTAAACTGTGACAGGTGTACGCTCCAACGATGAAGTCGCGCTGCTGCATATGGTTGCAGTGATGACTTAGTTCCAAAAATTGCTAGAAGCGACTTGTGGTCGGTTATCAGGGTGAACCGACGGCCACAGAGGTACCGATAAAACTTCTTCAAGGCGCATATGATAGACAGTCCCTCCTTTTCCATCTGTGAGTAATTTCTCTCCGTCGTCGAAAGCACTCGCGACGCGAATGCTACAGGTTTCTCCATTACTTTTCCTCCTTCTCGTACTCGGTGAAAAAGTACACTGCCGACTCCCAGTGATAAGGCATCGCAGCTCACTCCCAGAGTTGTAGGGCTGGATCATAATTCATCAGAATCGGAGCATTCGCGAGAGTGCTCTTAACTTGACGAAATGCTGCTTCGCATTTCTTGGTCCACTGCCACTGTACCTCGTTCCGGGTAAGTCTGTGAAGAGGCTCACAGCAGCTTGAAAAGTTCGGTATAAATTTATTATAAAAATTTACTAATCCCAGGAACGATCTTAATTCGGTGACATTTTGTGGGCATTGTATAACTTCTATCGCTGTCACCTTATTTGGATCAGTGTGAATTCCTTGCTTTGAAAGAATATATCCCAAGAAATCTACATGTGGTTTACATAACTCACATTTTTCTTTTGACAGGTAAAAATTATATGCCCGCATACGTTTGAAAAATTTTCTCAAATTCTGCAAATGTTCTATTTCGCTCCTATCTCCTGAAAGCGTGTCATCAATGTAGATGCCGGTACGCGGTATACCTTGCAACATCTTGTCCGCAAACTCTTGGAAGATAGCCGGTGAAGATGAAATGCCTTGAGGATGGACATTATAGCGGTATAGTCCTCGGTGCGTGTTTACCACCAGGAATTTCTTGCACTCCTCTTCCACTTCCATTTGATGATAAGCGTTGCTACCATCCAGCTTAGAGAAGACCACGCTACCGCTTACTGTATGGAATATTTGGTCCGGCGTTGCCAACGGGTATTGAGTGATGTGGAGTTGGGAGTTCACCGTATTTTTGAAATTTCCAGTGATCCTTACCCGCCCATTAGGTTTCGGTACTACGACCAACGGTGATGCCCAATCACTGTGATCCACTTTTTCAATAACTCCTTCTTCCTCCATAAGATCCAATTCACGATCTACTTTTTCTTGTATTGCGTACGGAATAGGGCGAGGCTTCATGAACTTCGGCTTTGCCTCATCTTTCAGAACGATTTTAGCTTTAAATTTCCTAATGTGTCCCTTTGGTTGGCTGAATATATTTGAAAATTCTTGCAGAACATCTGGTAAAGTGAGTTGTTTCTCGATACTGTTGCATTGAGCAGCTATGTCTGCCCAATTTACTTTAACCTTACGCAGCAAATCGCGTCCGAACAATGAAGAACCATGTGTTACTGAAAAGATATGCTTCATGGTTTCATTTTCATATGTTAGGTTACATTTCAATTCCCCTACGGCGTGAAAGATTTGGTTGGTATATGTTCTAAACTGTAATGGTGATTTGGATAACACCGGTTTACCAAGTTCCTCCCAGAACTTTCTCGAAATCATGCTGCATTCACAACCGGTGTCAATCTCTATCTGGTGAGGAATTGATTGATTTTCATTGATCTTTAGTGTGATCCAAATTTTTCTTTTTTCAATTCTATTTGATGTGAAAACCTCTGCTGTTCGAATCTCCACCGTATTGCTTTGACCAGCCTGAGGTTTCTTTGATTTGTGAATTTGCTGTTTTTGTGGATTGCTTCGGCACTTGAAAGCTAAGGGACCTATCTTACCGCAAGCGTAACACTTAGACTCCTTATGATGACAGTCCTTTGAGTTGGTGTGATTCGTAGAGCCGCAATTTGGGCACTCTTTGCCAAATTTATGATTAGAAAAAGATCTTCCTTTTCCTTTTTGCTGATTTTTCTTGTATTGTTGAGGTTGTTGTCCCGGCGTATTCCATGTCACCTCGTTAACCTCTTCTTTCTGTTGAGAATTTGATCCTCCTCGAACAAGCGATAAACTTTGCTCCGATAGCTCTTGTGCTGTGGCTAAAGTGATGACTTCCTTTAACATAATCTCATCCGGTTTAGCGAAGAGTTGTTTCTGTGCTACTTCGCTGCGTAAACCGAATATGAACTGGTCTCTGAAACGTGTATTAAGATCAATGTCGAACTTACAGTTTGTAGCTAGCCGACGAAGTTCTGCCAAAAATTGCGCAACAGATTCCCCTTGGTTCTGTTTTCTACTCATAAAACGATACCTCTCCGCCAGTGCCTTTGGTGCTGGTTTATAGTGTGTTTGGAGAACTGCTAGTAATTCGTTCAGTGTCTTATCCTCTGGTAGATCTGGGGATAGCAAGGACGATAGAGTTCCTACAACTGATAAACCAAGTGTGGACAATAAGATTGACACACATCTTCTTGACTTGTGCCTTTTTGCGGCATCCGACCCATCCTCTGGCTTCGGTGTCACGTATTCCATGTTGTTAGCCAGCAGGAATGCCTTGAAAGTGCGAATCCATATCTCGATGTCATCTATGTTTGCATCAAACGGCTTTAAGTTACCCACCGTCGTCATCGTGAACATCTAACCTCTATTCACGAGCGTAAAATTTTCTCTAATTTTACGCCGAAATTCACCGATTTTCCTCGTCATCAATTTGTCGTGTCCTTATAGTAGTAGTCGCAGGGAGGAGTAGCAACCAAAATCCGCGCTCTCTGTTTGGTTTCTATTTTCTCATTTTCTTTATTAGACTCTACGTACTTAACCTATTTTACAGTTTCTCTGACATGTGCTCCGCACGGCCCGAGCAGCTCGCCTACCTCCCACAGGCGTGCCAACCCCGTATATCGTAACCGCGTTATTTCATCGATATACGTGGTCGACATATGTAGTCGATACACTACAGATATGAACACTATCCTGGTTGGATTGTCGAACTGTGATGGAGGTTAACGCGAAGCAGTGGGTCACTTGTTAATAAAATACAGGAAACTGTACTCATATAAAACCCAGAGTGCCTATGCTTATGAGCATCGCATACGTCTAAGGGATCCAAACGTTATTGTACGTCGCTCGTATCCCGTACCGCTGACCATCAGAGAGGCTGTAGGAGAGGAGATTAAGAACATGCTACTTACAGGAATTATAGAACGGCCTGAAAGCCAATATTGCAACCCTTTACGCATCGTGAAGAAAAAGGACGGACGTATACGCGTGTGTCTGGATGCCCGCTTTATTGATAATGCTATTGAGTCCGACAACGAGTCGCCCCCCATCATAGGCGAAATCCTTCAAAAATATCACGGCACTCAATGTACGTCGACTACCGATTTAGCGTATGGCTACTGGCAGATTCCTTTGAAAATCAGTTCGAGACTGTATACCGCTTTTTTGTACGGATCCCAACTACATTAATTCTGCTGAATTCATTTTGGGCTGAAGACCGCCGGAAGTGGGTTTATACGCGCACTTATCTCGCCTTAGACCCGAATTTTGATACCTTTTTAACATGTTATGTGGATGATCTATTGATCACCTCATAATCCTTTAAACAACATTTAAAACACCTTGATTTACTATTTGGCAAATTGCACTAAGGCATGTCATCTCGAAGGTACCTTTTCGACTCCAAACAGATGCTTCTGGCAAAGGGATTAGTGGAATTCTCTATCAAACAGACCATGAAGGAAGTCACCACGTGATATCTTTAGTGAGCTGCTGCCTCAACAGTGCGGAAATCAATTACAATACCACCGAAAAAGAGCTTCTCGCGATAATTTACGCGATCAGCAAATGCCGTGTCTACCTAGCAAGAACAACGTTTAGCTTCTTTGGAGCATCTACTTGCAACAATGTACGATGCTCGTCCAAGAGTGCACTGGACGAGAAAACTTGATTGCTGATTTCTTCAGTCGAAATCCAGAAGAAAAATTCGAACCTGAAGGTAATTTCCACCGACTAGTCATAGCCTCGTTCGTTACTGACCTCCTATGGGTGGTCGATCCCTATCCGAAATCGGTTAATATTCTCAGCAAGTTAGCCCATCGGTATGACGTTTTAACAAAGGATATTCGCAATGATCTTCAAGAAATTCGAGAACAGCAATACGAGGATCCTCAGCTTGCACGCATCATGGCAAACTCGGATGAGGGCCGAGCGAACATGCACTACTGCCTGCATTATGGAATCCGTTTTTTGCGCCGCTCACAATGCAACGCGCTAGCAAATTGTGGTAGCAGCAGCTTTGACCAATCGCTTATTTACCTTTACCCATGACAAGCTCAGTCATCTGGGTGTATCCAGAACCTTAACGTACCTTCAGCTGCACTTCTTCTGGCCACGTATGCATAAAGATGTAAAGAAGTATATTATGCGTTGCAATCTTTGTCAGCGGGTGAAATGTTTAAATCAATCGATGAAAGGACAATATCAAATGATTTCTGCAACTAAACCTACGGAACTGGTCAATGTGGATTTTTATGGACCCTTACCACGTTCCCATGGGGAAGTCGAGTATATTTTCGTAGTCCTCGAGGCCCACTCTAAATTCGTAAAGTTATACCCCATTAAGAGAGCAACCACACGAATTGCACTCAATAAAATCATCGAACATTATATTCCTAAGATGGGAAAACCATCCACGATATTATCGGATAATGGTACACAATTTACCTCGCCGTTATAGAACTCGGGCGCATGTTCCGCAACTTGTGCTCAGACGTTCATACGAGGTGGGTGCAACACACACCACACATAGAATCGCTACTCAACGTTACCATCCATGCAAGCACTGGATGCGAAAATCGACGAGCTGCTATCGTTTCCCCCGGCTATCGATTTAACACAAAATGAAAAATTCGCCTTAGCCCAATCCAGGATGAAAATGCATTTCGAATACCGAAAACGTCAACAGAAAAAATCTGATATATACCACTCGAGTTAGGGGATTTGGTGTTGTTAAGAGTGCCATATCCATCCAAAGCATATGACCGTCTTAGTGCAAAGTTTTTCCATTTGTCCAAGGCCCATACAAAATAGGCAAAGTCATTGGAAACAATGGTTTTCTCCTTGTTAATCCTTCTGATCCAACAGTAATTAAAAACGTGTACAATAGGTGCAGTTTAAAGAAGTATATAACCACCGCTTAACCTACTGTGTTAATTTGTGCTTTCTTTTCAGCATTAAGCTTAGTCAACGTAATTGTATTATTTAGCTCACAAAGTCCTGTCATTATGTTAAGGGCCTTCATCGCTAAATAAGGGGTATAATTGTAATATGACGTTACCACCTCGCGTGTACGACCGGTAACTGACCGTTCGGGGATTGAATTCACGAAATTTGATAAATACATATCGATAATGCTAACTCGCCTGAGGGAGTCACATATGTGCGAGCTCTAGCAGGTAAGTGTCCGTGCTAATTACGAGATAAGCTAGCGCCATGCTACGTGAGACTCACCCCAGTAACTCAAGTATTTTCTCGCGATTAACATGTTAGTCCGTCTTTCACAATATATTTACTAAAAGAGTGCATTAAAAATTTTGGTAATTAGGGCTAAAAGATAAACTAAATGTGCCGAAAAATATAGTGGGTGTGATGGGAAATGAAAAGGGTGGCTGGGCCAAATTTCGGAACACTACAATACGTGATAAAATGCATCACGTTGGAGTAGAGATCGAATTAAATAATTCAAATTTTGGACGAATGAAATAATTCAAATTCAGAGACAATTTGAATATTCCGCGGGACAACCACTGATCATTGGCCATGGATACGTACCGGGCTATTCAATAAATACTAGCGACAAATAGTTAACAGCGTACTGACACCGCTCGAGCGCACCCCCGATGTCTGCCTCCATCATCGAGGCATCGTCGAATGTAAACAACGTGCTACCAAGATAAGTTGACACTTTAGAGCGATATTGTTATATCGCGCGATCGTATTACTCTATGTTCCTGTCTCACATTATATTATGCTCTATCTAATCTCTGATAATTTGTGCGAATATCTACTAGAATTATTTCGATTGTTGGAAGCAAAGCTTGTGCGAATATCTACTAGAATTATTTCGATTGTTGGAAGCAAAGCTTGTGTGAAATTCTCATTACATTCTATATCTCTGATTATTGTTCATTTTATGTATCGGGTACCATTTGAGTACAAAGGTCACCAGCGTGTGCTATTATCGTGATTCGTTGGGCTGCTAGCCACAAATAGCCAAAGATTTGTATGTCAAATTGCCTGTTTTCCGCCTCTTACTGAAAATAGAACATATACGGTTCGTGTTTGTTTCGTGTATAATGATGATGATGAGAATATTTGCGTAGTAACTCTGTGTGTTTAAGTCGTGTATTATTCTCATGAATTGATATGTATTGTTATGCCGGTACCGCGTAATTGGATTATTCGGTATTTGGTATAATATTAAAAAGTTATTATTTTCGGGATCGTTTGCCGATAAGGAGATGAATCTCGAGTTATTGATGAAAACACGAATTTGTATAAAAGGAAGTATTTATTATAGGCAACGGTAACTTTCCGTTGTCTATTTAAAAGTCAAAGTAAGAAAGTACAATAAAAAGTTATTTCGAGTCTTTACGAGGAACCAACCCGTTCTCTGTTAAGTCTAAATTAATTCTGTCTTTTCGTAAAGCAGTTGCTAACTGTCTTCACGAAAATCCCTTAGTTTGCGTTTTTAGTGTTAGCCTATCGCCGAACGCCAAGCGAGTCGCCTCATGCTGCGTCGGCGTTCCTGGTGTCGATCGTACGATCGGGCATTGGACTTCGTTTCCTGTCTTGAACGAATTCCAATGTTGCTTTGCTATGGAATATTCCCGAATATATGAAATACGGAGTGGAATATTCCGCGGCACAACATCCCTCCCCCCTTAAAAGGAAAAATTTTTTCTCTAAAAAATTTTTTCTTCGATTGGTTTCCCGTATTTCCTCTTACAATTTGTTACGGTTTGATATTATGACAATAAAATTTTTCATTTTTTTATTTGTAACGATGAAGTTTTTCCTCTTGCTTCTTATCGTCTTTCGTGCCGAGCAAGTCGTTCTCGGTTGGCGGGACGAGTGCATACTCTGGCCAGCTCGGATCGCAGTTGCTCCTCTGGCTGTTGTCGTCCGAGCGGCTCGAGGTTGATGTTTACCTCGGCTGCTGCCGGGGTCGTTGCCTCGCTTGTCCTTGTTGGTGTTCGATTTCGTTGGTACCTATAACATTTAAACAGAACGTAGCCAACCAAGGCTATTGGTGCTACTGAACCCAGTGAGTAGACACTCAGATTATGGATGTGTTGCATCCCGTCTCCGTCTGTATTGAGGTTGTCCATGATTTGGTCGGCTCGAGCTCCGAGCTTTTGAAGCTCTTCTGGGTCTCGCAGCATGCTCTGCAGTGGAATTGTCCTCTCGGTCTGCGTAGGGGGCGCCTGGGCTTCAATTTTCGTTAACGTTAAATTGAACGACGGGAGGTAGTTTTTTCGGATGATCTGCGATGTACGCCCGATGGTTTTGATGCTGAAATCTTGGGCAGTTACTATACATACGCCTACCAAAGCCAGTATTCCCGTATTATTTAACATTTTAAGCCGAGTGGGATTTTTCCCACAATTTTTCTAGGGTTGGCGCGACGTATAGCCATCACCCTTGCTGTTGCATTAAGACGATGAGGGGATGGGTTAGTTGGATAACCCTTTTCGCGCATTTCTCGTCGTTATCTGTGTCCATTTTTGCTGTAGGCCTTTCTGTGCTCTATTCAGCGTTGGGACTAGATTGTCTACGCGTGCCTTCTTCCTCACTCTGAGGCTTATTAACATGTGTATATCAACCGAATAGAGTGTGCACGTTATTCTTTTTACACTCCACGCTGAACACTATCCTGTGTCAGTAGTAATATGCTATACATTTTTCGTGGTGCTTTTCTGGCACGGTCACAGTATTCCGTCCCCTCTGGATTGCGTAATGAAATTGCATTTTTTTTTCGTTCAATATATTTTTCCAATATGTATACACTCTTTTTCCTGTTGATAAAATTAGGTCTCCTAAGACCTCTTATACTTTATTGGAGCTCCCTACCCTGCGTCCTGAGGGGCTCCTTCTCACATTTATTTTCTAGCTAATATTTAGTTTTAACTAGCTATAAGTATTAGAATTCCTTAATTACTGAACTATTAGTGCTCAATAAAGAGCTTCAGGCGGTTTGCGTGCACCGCCTGGATTTTACGTCCCTTCCGGACCACGTAGTTGACGGGGGGCCTCTTCTCTACTATTTCGTGAGGACCCGTTCACTTCGGAGTCAGCTTCGCTGACCGCCCCCTTCGCACCGTCTCGTCACGGAGGAGTACGCGTTCGCCGACGCGGTACTCCTGCACCTGTGCGCCATGGTCGTATGTAGTCTTCGACCGTCTTTTCGCGCCTTCCAGGTTGTCTCGTGCTACAGTCCATGCGGCGCGTAATCGCTCGCGTAACTCGTGGACGTAGTCATCGTAGGCATAAGTGCTGCGTGGTTCTTGTTTCACGGCGGTCGGCAATTCGGCCTCGCGTCCGTACACCAACACGTGAGGCGACAGTCCGGTCCCTGTATGTGGAGTGGTATTGTACGTGAACATCGCATACGGCAGCCACTCGTCCCAATTTCCTTGATCCTCATCTATGAAATTTTTTAGGTACTCAGCGAGGGTGCGATGCGATCTTTCTAATGCGCCATTTGATTCCGGATGGTAGGCTTTCGTTTGTATTTTCTTGATTCGCAGCAGTCGACACATTTCCTTGAAGGTCGAGCTGAGGAAGTTCGTACCCTGATCTGATAATATTATTTCCGGTGTCCCGTGTCGGCAGATCAATTCTTCAACGAGCGCTCTAGCGACTGTCGAAGCCTCTTGGTTCGGCACTCTTGATATTGCCGCACTGTATTTGGTAAGCGAGTCTTGGAACGTGAGTATGTATCTTTTCCCGGAAGTGCTTTCTGGTAGCGGTCCGACGATGTCGACCGCGACTTTTTCAAATGACCTCGATGGGGTATTCGTTACCACCATCGGCACTCGTTCCTTTTTTCTGATTTTATTCTTTTGACAGGATTCACATGACGATATATAATTTTCTAAATCTCTTCTCAGGCCGGGCCAGTTGTATTTGGTCCGAATCCGATGTAACGTACGCCGTATACCCTGATGCCCTCCTATGGGGGTGTCGTGGTATTCTCTAATTATTTTCTGGCGGTCATCGGCAGAAGGAGTGGCTACGCCACTGCGGCAGTCGCTATACTCTTTTATAACGCTGTCTTCGTCCAGGCTGCTGGAAGCTCGTGGGCTACGGGCCCCGCCGTGCCTCGCTTCCTCAGCAGGACTTTGCGGTGCTCTGTCCGCAGTTTCGTCGCTCGGTGTACCCACCGTTAGCTCCGCCGTTGGGTCGCTCTCTGTCTCGAGCGGCCTTGCTACGTTTGCTTTTCGTGGCCTTCCGCGCTTCGCGGGTCCGCCATGCTGTGCTGGGCCCGCTCCGTCCTTGTCAGCGGTGCTCGCAGTCTTACCAGTAGCTTGCGTTGCTTGCTTGCGTGGTCTGCCCCTTCCCCGACCGCACGGCTTTTTGGCGGGGCTGTGGGGTTCAGTAGAGCGATCTGCATGCACGCTGCGGATCTCTCTATCTTCTTCTGGCGCATTGGCCAGCGCGGCCTCTCTCTCTGCCGCGTTGCTGGGCTGCTCCGGGGTATTCTCGGCTCTCCGCTTTGTGCGGCTGTCCGTACCCGGGCGCTTGCTGTCCTCGTCTCTCTCGCGGGCGAGCTCGACCTCTCGCTCCAGCGAGCTACCATGGCTATACGGGGTATCTTTGGCCGTCCGCTTTGTGCGGTCTTTCGTTGTGCCTACTTGCCCCGTCGTGCTGTCCTCTTTCGACACACGGACTTCGCTCCTCGCTCTTGCTTGGGCCCTCGTAGTAAGGCATATTCTACTTACCACATCTGCATTCGTATTGCGCTTTCCTGCCTTGTACTCTACGTTGAACTCATGTTCCGCCAATTTAATTTTCCAACGCATCAATCTCGAACCTGGGTCCTTTACTCTGAACAGCCAGGTGAGCGGTTGATGGTCCGTCACTACTGTGAAAAGGGTACCATAAATATATGGCCGGAATTGAGCTAGGGCCCATACTATTGCGAGTAATTCTTTTTCTGTAGTCATATAATTCAGTTCGGCCTTCGACATGGTACGGCTAGCGTAGCATATCGGTAAATCATCTCCGATTTTGCCTTGCGAGAGGATAGCGCCGAGTGCTCTGTCTGAGGCGTTCGTTGTTACGACGAATGGCTTCGTGAAGTCGGGGTACTGCAGTATCGGCGCCGTGGTAAGTGCCGTCTTTAATTCCTCGAATGCGGCATCCTTTACGGTGATCCACTCGAATTTAACCCCTTTCTGGGTTAATTCCGTGAGCGGCTTGGCGGTTTTCGAAAAATCTCTGATGAATTTCCGGTAGTAACCGGCTAGTCCGAGGAAGGATTGAACTCCTTTTACATCTCTCGGCACCGGGAATTCCTTTACCGCTTCTAGTTTTTGGGGATCCGCTCGCACTCCCTTTTCAGAAATTATGTGGCCGAGGTACTGCGTTTCCTTTCGCAGGAATTGGCACTTGCTGGGTTGCACGGCCAGCTTTGTCTCTCTCAGCCGCTGTAGCACTTCCCGCAGTCGGTCGTTATGCTCCTTGAAGGTCTTTCCATGTATCACGATGTCATCGAGGTACACGTAGCACTTGACTCTTTGTAGTCCGGCCAGCGCCGAGTTCATCAGTCTCTGGAAGGTCGGTGGTGCGTTTTTGAGTCCGAAAGGCATTCGGTTATACTCGAAATGGCCCTGCGGAGTGGAAAATGCGGTTTTTTCCTTGTCTTGCTGTGCCATCGGAATTTAGTGAAATCCCGAGGTGAGGTCAAGGGTCGTGTAGTATCGGGCTCGTCCCAGCTGGTCCAATATCTCCGTGATGTTGGGCAGTGAGTATGAATCCCCGATGGTGGCTTCGTTTAACTTTCGAAAATCCACTACTACGCGCATTTTTCTCACTCCGGCCGCGTCAGGTTTCTTCGCTACAACCAACAGCGGCGCGTTCCATTGACTCCGGCTGGGTTGGACAATGCCTTCCGCAAGCATTTCGCTGGTCTGCCTCTCAACTTCTTTCTTGTGGGTTTCGGGCAGCCTGTATGGGTGCACCTTAATGGGCTGCACCCCATCCTTAAGAGGTATCACATGTTCTACCATAGGCGTGCATGGCAGCCTGTCCCCTGGTAGGTGGAACACATCTTCGTATTCCCTCGTAATCTCATCGAGCGCTTCGCGCTCTTCCTTATTGAGATTTTGCGTGTCTAGCTCTTGAGCTAGTCGCGCGAGGCGGTCTGCCCCTCGCTCTGTGCTAACGGTGCATACTTCGATCTTCGCGGCTTCGAGACCGTAACCCACTGCCGTTATCTCTAGCGGCTCGAGTTCCACCACGGGGCGTTGTACCTCAACAGGCTGCTCGGTGGTGTTTATAAGGCTTACTGCACAGCTACTATCATGCGGCGGCGTGATGCAGGCTCCCATAATCACTCCGTTTCCAAGTTCCCTTTTTAAGAGTAGCCCAACGAATTTGCTAGTTGTTGCGGCATAGGTTACGGTCGCGCTGCGTGGCGGCAGCGATACCTTCGTCGTGCCGTTCAGCAGCGGCATGCAATGCCCGTACAGTTTCAGTGTCTCTCCGTGCAGGATATCGGCCTTGTGATACTTGATAAAATCCATACCTAGTAGTCCATTGACCCCTAGCGGCACGTTATTCGGGACTATGTAGAACCAGTGTTCCACGTTTAGCGCCGGTGTCTCCAACACAATTTTTGCTATGCCAAGGGGGGTGAATATTTCGCCTGCCACACCCTGTAACTCGACGGAGCATCTGCTCACCATGGTCTCGGACTTGAGGCATCCCTCTTTCAGTATACTGCACTGGGCCCCGGTGTCCGCTTTAAGGGTGAGTACACCGGTCACAGCCAACGGTGCGATGATGTAAAAGTCGCTGGCCGTTGCGCAGGACGCCGGCAGCATTACTTGCAGTAACTGTTGCGTTATTTTCCTCTTTCTGCACGCAGGTTTCTGCTGGGCCGTGAGCGTGTTTATTCTCATCGTTCCCAGTGGGCTGGCATCGGTCTCTGATCGACTCGTTCCGGCATTGACTGTAGATTTTTCACTCTGGCCACCGGAGTTCCTTGGGCGTCGATTCTGCTGTGGCGTCTGCGCTGGCTCGTTCTTATTTTGTGACAATCTTTTCCTACAGTCCCTCCACACGTGGCCCTTCTTCTGGCAGTAGTTGCACACGATGTCTACGTTGTGTATTGACTTGTTTTCACTGGGCATTGGCAGGCTCACTCTTCCCGATCTCCGGGTGCAGTCTCGTGCCATATGTCCGGCTTTCCCGCAGGTGAAACAATTTTCGCTCTGCCGGGATGGTGCGCCCTGGGACCTTCTGGGGTGGCTCGACGCTCCACCTGCCCCTCCCTTTGGCTGCACCATGTTGGTGATCTCGATGGCTCCCGTTACCGACTCGTGGAGAGTGGCGTAGTTACGAGATCTCACCAGAATTTGGACCTGCCCATGCAGTCGATTTTCAAAGTTGGCTTGGGCGCTCTTCCGGGTTATTTTCTCGATGATGCGCATTTCCGTCATCGTAGTGGCTTCCTCGCAAAGCTTTTCTATTATATCGACGGTGATACGCTCGGTTCTGGCGGCGTATACCGCGACGTCCTCTCCTTGGCCCTGCCGGAGGGAGTTGAAATCTACTTATAACGCAGGCAACGACTTCCGCTTCCCGTACAGGGCCTCCAGCTCGGTTTTAAGCTGTGCTACCGAGTGGATGAGTTTGTGCTTCATTTCTCTGGACGCTCTACCCTCGAGCTTGCTGCTGAGCACTAGCTCTAACAGGATGTCTTGATCCCGGGGCGCTACTCGCTTGAAAACAGTCTCGCAGGATCGTAAGAAGGCGTCGAGTTCGTCGGCGTTGCTCCCGTCGGAATGCTTAATGGTTTTTAGTGCAAGTCCAAGATCGAGTGTCCTACTCGGTATTTCCGACCCCCACTATTGTTCCCTTTGGAACACGGGATCCGCAGGGGGATTATTCGATTCCTCAAATCGGGTTTGCCTCGATCGCGGACGTGGTGTCGGACGTTCTTCCAACCCTGTATTTTCCAGCCTCCGCGATAGTTCAGCGTTTTGCTCTCGTAGGGACCGGATGAGTTCGAACTCGTCCGCACCTACCTCGGTGAGCGTGTCCGCCAAGTTCCGTCTTGCCGACGGTGTTTCTGCCTCCCTGAGTTCGCGACCGAGTTCGCGTTAGCCTCGATCGTGCTCGCGCTGCAGCCTTTCATACTGTCGTCGGACTCTTCTTAATTCGCGTTCGCTTTGGTCGACCGCTTCCAACCGATCGCGTACTCTTGCTGGTACCGACCGGGCTGTCGTACCGGTAGCTGCTGAAAAACTACGCGATCTATTGTTCGCATATTTTCTATTTCCCGTTCACCCATGTCCTCGGTGATGTGCTCGGGCGTTTGCTCGCCAGTGGCCATATTAAACAAGTCGTCGCTAGCGTCGCTGTCGAAATCCCCGAATGACGCACCCCTACGTGGGTTTACGCCAAACTGGGCCGTCAGTTGGTCCGCAAGGGCCCCTTGTCTGGTCGAAGGGATTCGCCCCGACGGCGAGAGCCCAAATAGCGCCCTGCGCGCTTCGTAAACGACGTCCCCTACGGCCGCGGCTAATCCGGCTGTGGGGTCTACCTCTGCGCTGGGCAACGTCGTCTCTAGCGAGTTGCCCCTATTTCTTGGTCAGGCTCCTCTAGGCTCTGACATATTCGCTAATTTCGCGGCGAGCTCTACTTAAAAATATTCCCACAAAATCTCAAGAGAAATATATATCTAGTGGAATATTTTTCCAAATATCGACTCTACGCTGGCTTTGGCAAATATTTTTTTTTTCTTTTTTTCAAGGCAATATGTAATAGTAATGTAACCGCCACTTACAGAAAGATGATCTGGTAGGCGGTCCTTTCCATGGTGTTGTTCTCGGGTGCAGTTCCTCCGGTGCTGTAGACCTGTTGTCTCGTAGCTTCCCTCGAAGGCTGGTCCAGTTATCCTCCCTGGTACCGTTGACCCGTCTCTTGGTGGTTCCTGGGCTCGTCTTCTGTACGTCGGCAATGACTGCGCGACGACTTCGTCTCGAGTAGCTGTTTCGCGTACTCGGTTGCACACTTTGTGCGGTTCTCCGCGACTTGACGTGACACCGTCAATCGGGACTTTAAACGGTTGACCGATACGTCACCCCGCACCGACGTTCACTTCACGGCTTCACGTTAGATTAGTCGGGTTTTCACGAACTACACTGGTGTCCTTGCACGCGTTGTAGTCGTCACGTTAGTGTCGCTCTTAACTTTGTCCAAAACACTTTTGTCCTAATAAATCGCGAATCACTTAACTTCGGCAGATCCCACCGCTGCCACCAAATGTTATACCGGTACCGCGTAATTGGATTATTCGGTATTCGGTATAATATTAAAAAGTTATTATTTTCGGGATCGTTTGCCGATAAGGAGATGAATCTCGAGTTATTGATGAAAACACGAATTTATATAAAAGGAAGTATTTATTATAGGCAACGGTAACTTTCCGTTGTCTATTTAAAAGTCAAAGTAAGAAAGTACAATAAAAAGTTATTTCGAGTCTTTACGAGGAACCAACCCGTTCTCTGTTGAGTCTAAATTAATTCTGTCTTTTCGTAGAGCAGTTGCTAACTGTCTTCACGAAAATCCCTTAGTTTGCGTTTTTAGTGTTAGCCTATCGTCGAACGCCAAGCGAGCCGCCTCATGCTGCGTCGGCGTTCCTGGTGTCGATCGTACGATCGGGCATTGGACTTCGTTTTCTGTCTTGAACGAATTCCAATGTTGCTATGGAATATTCCCGAATATATGAAATACGGAGTGGAATATTCCGCGGCACAACAGTATTTATGATTCGAATTTGTGTATGTTTAGAAAGGTATTAAATCTACATTCTTCGGACGATGAATGTTGCATTATTCTAGAATAACGGGAGATTAGTATTGGAATTTTCAAATAAGCGTATTCCTTCTACCTGAGTGCATTAATTCAACTTAATTCGTATCGATATGATGATATTTTGCTGTGAAAATTCAATTCTAAATGACCAATGTAGAGTCTGGAATTATTTAATGTAAACCATCGATTGAACTTTCTATTAAATAGTTAATAATGAATTTTAAAAAAAAGAAAAATATTATAAGGCCAAGACATTAAACTTCTTATATTGCGGTGGACTTTTGGGAATAACAAGTTTTTCTATCATCGATGAATATTGTTCGGATTGAAATCACTTTCGCTTGTAAACTTGCGACTAGTTATCTGTTTCTCTGTTATTGTATTGAGGATAAACTCTCACTTTGTATCTCCTTGAGACAGAGTCAAAGTTATGATGTGCCCGTTGAGAGTATCATTTATATATATTTTTAGTCAGGGATTTACAAGATTATATTTTGTATGTGGCCAAATGGCAAAGATATATTGTTAAATAACAAGTGCATGGCGCACAAACGATATAAAAGTTGCTGGGATGCAACCCTGAATTCTTTATTTTGGTGTATGTTTTTGTACTATTTTTGCGTATGTATTGTATCTTAGAAATAAGACTGTCCTGTTATAATTTGTCGACGCCACATATTATATGGCCAATGATTTATAATTTTGGAGTGACGGATGGACTGAGCACAGAATTTAATTATCATATCGGTTTTTTATCAGGTATATGTTGGATTTAATATCTCCTACGACAGAACTCAGCCAGTAGTTAAAGATCTTTCGCTGACCTACGTAATAAATGATTTTGTTCTTTGAACTACCATATCGGTTAGTATTTCTTGCGTCTAGCCTTTCGTTCTCTTGAAGAACGTCTAGTGAAGAATCAAAAAATATTTTTATCGTTTTCCCCTATTATTCAAAAGAAAAGACGCGGGAGAAAATAAAAACGTTACACTATGCTATCGACTATGTTTCACAGATTCATTTTTCGAGATTATAAACAATAGTTCCCGTACACAGTTTAGGTAGTTTTTCGTTTCTAAATCACAATCGGAATATTGTACCGTGTGAACGTTTCGTACTTGTTTTCCGATGTTGTGCCGCGGAATATTCGTACTTCGTATATTCGGGAATATTCCATAGCAAAGTAACATTGGAATTCGTTCAAGACAGGAAACGAAGTCCAATGCCTGATCGTACGATCGACACCAGGAACGCCGACGCAGCATGAGGCGACTCGCTTGGCGTTCGACGATACGCTAACACTAAAAACGCACATAAGGGATTTTCGTGAAGACAGTTAGCAACTGCTTTACGAAAAGGGAGAATTAATTTCGACTTAATGGAGAACGGTTGGTTCCTCGTGAAATTCTCAGAACAACGCGTAATTGTACTTTCTTACTTTGACATTTAAATAGACAACGGAAAGTTACCGTTGCCTATAATAAATACTTCCTTTTACATAAATTCGTGTTTCCATCGATAACTCGAGATCCATCTCCTTATCGGCAAACGATCCCAAAAATAATAACTTTTTAATATTATACCGAATACCGAATAATCTAATTACCCGGTTCCGGCTTAACACCGATGACCCACGGCATTTTGTTATTTTGTGTCTGTCGAGAATTCAGTATGGTGGAGAGAAAGTGGACTATAATATCTAGAAGGTTGAATTAAAAGCAGTACACATATGTAATTTAATAGTGGTATTTATTGCTCCACCTGTACAGTAACGTGGAGAAATTATAGTACAAAAAACACATAAAAATACATTAAAAAATAGAGGAAAATGAGCGTAAAAAAGAGAGAATAAGATGAGATGTTTGTTACCACACACGATCATATTAATCGGTGTAAGCGATGAGATGTGCTGTCGCGAACGGGCCACGCGGTGAAGCTGAAGCCGGGTGCACGACATGAGGCAATATGTTGATGTACTGCTGGGCCGACGTCAATACATCAATGCTGATATGCAGGATGAATTTCATGGTGACTGTAGGTCGGCAGAGTGGAACGATGAGAACTTTAATTATGCCAGAACACTTAGAAAACCACGCGCGGTTCTTGAGATGCCATCTGAGCAGAGCAAGAGTAAGATGCAAGATGTCTGCCTTCTTCGAAGCAGCCGTTGCCTCCACGACGTTGTCGAAGTGCGCGTGCGCGCTGCGACCTGTTGCTTGTCACGCTGACCCAGTGATGCCAGGCGACCCCTATTTCGCTGCTCGTGCTAGGCGCCTCAGGGGAAGGCTTGCGCTGCTCATAACAAATCTCGTCTCGATTACGCTTTACGCTATCTCACCCCACCCACTTCACAACAGCCACTGCACGAGCTTTTATGAAATGAGTTAGGGAAGATATAAATATTATAGAAATAAATACATAATTAAATTAAAGAAATATCTAAAACGCTCACTACATTTGCAGCCGTCAGCAAATGAATAGTGCATTACAATATCCAATACCAAATTGTAGTCCTTTACACGAAAGGTTCATTACAATTTGTCGAATAAAAAGAAATTGTAATGCTCTACTCACGTCCCAGGTTCTACCACGTGGAGGTCGCTGCATAAGTAATCACCCGTAGGGCCGTTGCTGTGTTTGTATAGCTAACCAAATACGGACACAGAAAAGACCCCTCTCCATCCCTCCAACAATTAAACCTCTTATTTCTTCATTAAAATAAGAGCAACAAATGAAATATGATTTGGCAAGAACAGTATTTTCGTTTCAAATAAATAATAAATAATGTTTTCAATTAAAAAAATGAATAAATTTCTTTTTTTGTCTAAGGTTAATGAAATGCGCTATGAAATAATTTAATAAGAGCCAAGTTACAAATTTGGAAAAAATAAAATGCTATATATAATCAACGGTATTATATCATATCTTTCTAAATTAATAAATATCAGGGGTACAAATTGAAAATGCGGGTTTGATAACAGATGGCGTTACTAACGCTATACGCATCAGGCAGTACTGTGACTATGTTCATGTCAAAGCTACGTCTTATAGCTTTAATTTTCAGTATGTGTCAATTTGTCGCAGTGTCAAATTCATAGTTTTTTTGAGCTCTCAATATGTCGAGTTTCGTGCCAACAAAACAGCATTTGCGGGAAGTTTTAATTTACTTCTTTAATTTGAAGAAAAGTGCTGCTGAAGCACATCGATTGGTCTCCGAGGCTTATCCGAGTCATGTTCCATCGGTTTCAACGTGCGAGAGATGGTTTGTGCGGTTTAGAAGTGGTGATTTTGACGTTGAGGACAAAGAGCGGCCGGGCCAAGTAAAAAAGTTTGAGAATGCTGAATTGGAGGCAATACTCAATGAAGACTCGTGTCAAACTCAACAAGAGCTCGCAGATTCATTGGGAGTGACACAACAAGCCATTTCCCATCGTATAAAAGCCCTCGGAATGATCCAAAAGCAAGGACATTGGGTGCCGTATGAGCTGAAGCCGAGAGACGTCGAGCGCCGTTTTTTTGCATGCGAACTGCTGCTCGAACGGCAAAAACGGAAGGGTTTTTTGCATCGCATTGTCACTGGTGATGAAAAGTGGATCCATTACGATAACCCGAAGCGCAAAAAATCATATGGTTACCCCGGCCATGCATCATCATCGACGGCCAAACCAAATATTCACGGCGCCAAGCTCATGCTCTGTATTTGGTGGGACCAGCTGGGTGTGGTGTATTATGAGCTATTGAAATCGAACGAAACCATCACAGGAGCACTATACCGAACTCAATTGATGCGTTTGAGCCGCGCACTCAAAGAAAAACGGCCACAATACGAGCAAAGACACGACAAAGTAATTTTGCAACATGACAACGCTCGGCCACATGTTGCAGCGCCGGTCAAAACATACCTACAAACGCTGAAATGGGAAGTCTTACCCCACCCGCCGTATAGCCCAGATATTGCTCCTTCCGATTACCACCTTTTCCGATCGATGACACATGGCCTAGCTGACCAGCGCTTCCATTCTTACGAAGAAGCCCAAAAATGGGTCGATGACTGGATAGCAGCCAAGCCGGCCGAATTTTTTCGCGACGGTATCCGTAAATTGCCAGAAAGATGGGAAAAAGTTGTGGCTAGCGATAGACAATACTTTGAATAATTCATTTGTTACCATTTTTTCAGAATAAACGTTCAAAAATAGAAAAAAATCCCGCATTTTCAATTTGTACTCCTGATAGCTTTTATTCCATTTTAGTGCTCTATAAAGAGCTTCAGGCGGTTTGCATGCACTGCCTGAGTTTTTTGTCCCTTTCGGATGACGTAATTGACGGGGGGCTCTTTTCTACTATTTCGTGAGGTCCCGTCCACTTCGGGGTCAGCTTGGCTGACCGCCCCCTGCGCACCGTCTCTTTGCGGAGGAGTACGCGTTCGCCGACGCGGTTCTCCTGCACCTGTGCGCCTTGGTCGTATGTAGTCTTCGACCGTCTTTTCGCGCCTTCCAGGTTGTCTCGTGCTACAGTCCATGCGGCGCGTAGTCGTTCGCGTAACTCTTGGACGTAGTCGTCGTACGCATAGGTGCGGCGGGGCTCCTGCTTCACGGCGGTCGGTGACTCCGCTTCGCGTCCGTATACCAATACATGGGGTGACAATCCGGTCCCCGTATGTGGAGTGGTGTTGTACGTGAACATCGCGTACGGCAGCCACTCGTCCCAATTACCTTGATCCTCATTTATGAAATTTTTCAGATATTCAGCGAGGGTGCGATGCGATCTTTCTAGCGCGCCATTTGATTCCGGATGGTAGGCCGTCGTTTGTATCTTCTTGATTCGGAGCAGTCGACATATCTCTTTGAAGGTCGAGCTGAGGAAGTTCGTGCCTTGATCCGATAATATTATTTCCGGTGTCCCGTGCCGGCAAATCAATTCTTCTACGAGCGCCTTTGCTACTGTCGAAGCCTCTTGGTTTGGCAGTGGAATCGCTGCGCTGTATTTGGTAAGTGCGTCTTGAATCGTAAGTATATATTTTTTTCCGTTGACGCTTTCCGGTAGCGGTCCTACGATGTCGACCGCAACTTTTTCAAACGACCTCGATGGGGTGTCAGTTACCACCATCGGTACTCGTTCCCTTTTCCCGATTTTATTTTTCTGGCAGGATTCGCAGGATGTTATATATTTTTCCAAATCCCTTCTTATGCCGGGCCAGTCGTACTTGGTCCGGATCCGATGCAGCGTACGCCTGATACCCTGATGCCCTCCTATGGGGGTGTCGTGGTATTCTTTTATGATTTTCATGCGATCTTCGAGGAAGGGAATGGCTACGCCACTGCGGCAGTCGCTGCGCTCTTTCGTAACACTGTCTCCGTCTGTGCTGCCGGAGGTTCGCGGGCCCCCGCCTTGCCTCGCTTCCTCAGCAGGCTTATGCGGTGCTCGGCCCGCAGTTTCTGCACTCAGTGTGCCCACCGGTGGCTCCGCTGTTGGGTCGCTCTCTCTCTCGAGCGGCCTTGCAACGTTTGCCTTTCGCGGCCTTCCGCGCTTCGCGGGTCCGCCATGCTGTGCTGGGCCCGCTCCATCCTTGTTAGCGGTGCTCGCAGTCTTACCAGTGGCTTGCGTTGCTTGCTTGCGTGGTCTGCCCCTTCCCCGACCGCACGGCTTTTCGGCGGGGCTGTGGGGTTCAGTAGAGCGTTCTGCAGGCACGCTGCGAATCTCTCTATCCTCTTCTGGCGCATTGGCCAGCGCGGCATCTCTCTCTGCCGCGTTGCTAGGCTGGCCCGGGGTATTCTCGGCTCTCCGCTTTGTGCGGCTGTCCGTACCCGGGCGTTTGCTGTCCTCGTCTCGCTCGCGGGCGAGCTTGACCTCTCGCTCCAGCGAGCTACCATGGCTATACGGGGTATCTTCGGCTGTCCGCTTTGTGCGGTCTTTCGTTGTGCCTACTTGCCCCGTCGTGCTGTCCTCTTTCGACACATGGACTTCGTTCTTCGCACTCGCTTGGGCCCTCGTAGTAAGGCATATTCGACTTAGCGCATCTCCATTCGTATTGCGCTTTCCTGCCTTGTACTCTACGTTAAACTCATGTTCCGCCAATTTAATTTTCCAACGCATCAATCTCGAACCTGGGTCCTTTACTCCGAATAGCCGGGTGAGCGGTTGGTGGTCCGTCACTACTGTGAAACGGGTACCTTAAATATATGGCCCGCATTGAGCTAGGGCCCATATTATAGCGAGTAGCTCTTACTCCGTGTGTTACTATGTCGACGAGTTATAGTGGTTGCCTTAGGTATCCTCGACTCTCCGCTTTGTGCGGCTGTTCGTATATCCGATTGCGCTATCATTCTCTTTTTTGTGGGACTGTCTTTCCTGTCCCACTTGGGCTCGTGTGGTCGCATATGCGACTCAGAGCGTCTGCATGAGTATTAATTTTTCCGGCTTTATGCATTTTACTGGACCCATGCCCCGATTTTACGGTCTTCCCAGGCAAGGGTTGCGATCCTAGGTCCTTCGATCCGACCTTAAAGGGTGCGCGATCTTGCACCTCATGCGTGCGCTGTCGCTTGTTCCCTCGTAGTTGGAATACACCGTTGTATTCGCACACTATTCCTGCGCGAGCTGCTTGCTTTTCACTGCTGGGGGGCACCAAGTCGGGCTTCCGTTGGCGCTGCGCAAACCGTTTGGCCTTCTTCCCCGTGCTCTCTGAGCTAACGCGTAGTGCCTTGACCTGGCGGCTACGTACGGTCTTCGCTATCTCCGACGGCTCGCATGTCACCGTCGGCACTGTTGCACCTCCCCTGTTGCACTTCCCCGTCGTGTTTAGGAACATTTAAACTCACTCTTTTGGTTCTTGACGGTGTGACACGGGGTCTCTCTATGATGCCTCGGCCTATCCTACTCCTTGTAGGTAGTCTGACAAATTTATTTTTCTTGGCGGCATCCATGTTAGACCCGTTTCCGGAAGGAAGATTTATCGTTGTAAGCAGGCCTATGTATTTGCACGTGGCGGCAGTTCTACTGCGTGGTAACGAATATATCCTCGTCGCGCCGTCCCTTAGCGGCATGCAGTGTCCATACAACTTGAGCATCTCGCCATGCAGGATGTCCGCTTTATGCTGCTTGATAAAGTCCATGCCAAGTAATCCGTTGACCTTCAACGGCACATTGTTCGGAACGATGTAGAACCAATGCTCTACATTTAGAGCCGGTGTCTCGATTACAATTTTAGCTATCCCGAGGGGGGTGAATTTTCCGCCCGCTACCCCCTGCAGTTCTACAGTGCAGTCGCTCACCATGGTCTCTGGTTTGAGACAGCCTTCCTTGATTGTGCTGCACTGCGCTCTGGTGTCCGCTTTGAGGGTGAGTACCCCGGTCGTGGCCAACGGTGCATCGATATCGAAGTCGCTGGCGGTGGCACTCGACGCCGGCAGCGTTACTTGTAGAAGCTGCAGCGTTGTTTTCTTCTGCTTGCACGCAGGTCTCTGCTGGACAGTTAGCGTATTCAGTCTCAGTGCGCCCAGCGCGTTCACGCCTGCAGTGGGTGGATCTGGCCCCGCAGTTACCGTATTTTTTGCATCTTTGTAGCCTGCGTTTCTTGGCTGTCGGGGCGGCTGCGTTGGCTCGCTTTTATTCTGCGACAGTCTCTTCCGGCAGTCCTTCCACATGTGGCCTTTCTTCTGGCAGTAATTGCAGGTTATTTCCACATTGTGGATTGACTTGTTTTCACTGGGTACTGGTAGGCTTACTCGTTCCGATCTGCGGGTGCAGTCTTGAGCCATGTGTCCAGTGTTTCCACAGGTGAAACAATTTTCGCTCTGCCGGGATGATGCGCCTTGGGACCTTCTGGGGTGGCTTAATACTCCACCTACCCCTCCCTTTGGCTGCACCATATTCGTGATCTCGATGGCTCCTGTAACGGACTCGTGGAGGGTGGCGCAATTACGAGATCTCGCCAGAATTTGGACCTGCCCATGCAGTCCATTTTCGAAGTTGGCCTGGGCGCTCTTCCGTGTTATTTTTTCGACGATGCGCATCTCCAACATCGAGGTGGCTTCCTCGCAGAGTTTTTCTATTATATCGACGGTGATACGCTCAGTCCTGGCGGCGTATACCGCGATGTCCTCACCCTGGCCCTGCCGGAGGGAGTTGAACTCTACTTGTAACGCAGGCAACGACTTCCGCTTCCCGTACAGGGCCTCCAGCTCGGTTTTAAGCTGCGCTACCGAGAGGATGCTTTTATGCTTTATCTCTCTGGACGCCCTTCCCTCGAGCTTGCTGTTGAGCACCAGTTCCAACAGGATGTCTTGATCCTGGGGCGCTACTCTCTTGAAAACTGTCTCGCATGATCGCAAGAAGGCATCTAGTTCGTCAGCGTTGCTGCCGTCGAAGCGCTTTATATTTTTCAAGGCCAGCCCCAGGTCGAGTGTCCGACTCGTTGTTTTTGACACCCTCCGTTGTTCCCTTTGGAACACGGGATCCGCAGGGGGATAATCCGATTCCTCAAATCGGGTTTGCCTCGACCGCGGACGTGGTATCGGACGTTCTTCCAACCCTGTATTTCCCAGCCTCCGCGATAGTTCGGCGTTTTGCTCTCGTAGGGACCGGATGAGTTCGTACTCGTCCGCACCTACCTCGTTGAGCGTGTCCGCCAAGTTTCGTCTCGCCGACGGTGTTTCGGCCTCCCTGAGTTCGCGATCGAGTTCGCGTTGGCCTCGATCGTGCTCGCGTTGCAGCCTTTCGTACTGGCGTCGCGCTCTGTCCAGTTCGCGTTGGCTTCGGTCGACCGCTTCCAACCGATCGCGTACTCTCGCTGGTACCAACCGGGCTGTCGTACCGGTAGCTGCTGAAAAACCTACACGATCTATGGTTCGCATGTTTTCTATTTCCCCGCTCAACTATTTCCTCGGTGATGTGCTCGGGAGTTCGCTCACCAGTAGCCATATTAAACACATCGTCGCTACCGTCGCTGTCGAAATCCCCGAACGACGCACCCCTACGTGGGTTTACGCCGAACTGGGCCGTCAGTCGGTCTGCAAGGGCCTCTTGTCTCGTCGAAGGGATTCGCCCCGACGGCGAGAGCTCGAATAGCGCCTCGCGCGCTTCGTAAACGATGTCTCCTACTGCCGCAGCTAAACCGGCTGTAGGGGCTACCTCTGCGCCAGGCAACGTTGTCTCTAGCGAGTTGCCCCTATGCCTTGATCGGGCTCCTCTCGATTCTGACATGTTTGCTAATTTTTCGGTGAACTCTACTTTAAAATATTCCCACAAAATCTCAAGAGAAATATATATCTAGTGGAATATTTTCCTAAATATCGGTTCTACGCTGGCTTTGGCAAAATTATTAATTTTGTTTTCAAAAATTTCAAAATATTTTTTCTATCTGGCTTCAGTTTATCGGCTATATGTATAAGTATAATGTAACCGCCACTTACAGATAGATGATCTGGAAGATTGTCTTTTCCATACTGTTGCCGACTTGTTGTCCTGTATCTCTGTTCGGTCGATGGTCCTTGTCGTCCTTCCTGACGCTGTTGACCCGTTTCTTCGTTGGTTCCTGGGTTCGTCCTTGGTGCGTCGCCAATGGTTGCGCGACGGCTTCTTCTCGAGTAGCTGCTTTGCGTACTCGGCTGCACACTTTGTGCGGTTTTCCGCGACTTGACGTGACACCGTCAATCGGGTCTTTAAACGGTTGACCGATACGTCACCCCGCACCGACGTTCACTTTGCGTCTTCGCGTTAGATTAGTCGGGTTTTCACGAACTACACTGGTGTCCTTGCACGCGCCGTAGTCGTCACTTCAGAGTATTCTTAACTTTGTCCAAAACACTTTTGTCCTAATAAATCACGAATCACTTAACTTCGGCAGATCCCACCGCTGCCACCAAATGTTATGCCGGTACCGAGTAATTGGATTATTCGGTAGTCGGTATAATATTAAAAGTTATTATTTTTTGGGATCGTTTGCCGATAAGGACATGGATCTCGAGTAAAAGATGGAAACGCGAATTTATATAAAAGGAAGTATTTATTATAAGCAACGGTAACTTTCCGTTGCCTATTTATATATCAAAGTAAGAAGTGCAATAATGCGTTGCTTCGAGTATCTAACGAGGAACCAACCGTTCTCTTTTCAATCTAATTTAATACTGTCTTTTCGTAAAGCAGTTGCTAACTGTCTTCACGAAAATCCCTTAATTCGCAATTTTAGCGTTAGCCTTTCGCCCGACCGCCAAACGAGTCGCTCATGCTGCGTCAGCGTTCTTGGGGTCGTTCATACGATCGGGCATTAGACTTCGTTTCTTGTCTTGAACGAATTCCAATGTTTCGTTACTATGGAATATTCCCGAATATACTAAATACGGAGTGGAATATTCCGCGGCACATCACTTTTATTTATTCGGGTTTTTATTTTTACATTGTTTATTTATTTCATGACCGACTTATTCCCGAAGAACTATTTGAATATAATATCACAAAGTTTTAAGGAAATTATTAGTCGTTATGTCACAAGTTATTTCGCGCAGGAATTATGGTAGTTTGGTTTGAGTATGTTGGGGATATCGCCTTTTCCGTATATAGTTTTTCTCTTCTTCATAGTATACTGGCGGTAGCTCTGCCACGCTCTCACATGCGCGTTGCTCTCTCTCTCTCTCTCTCTCTCTAGCGTCGCACACAAGCAACTCTATATAACGCATATACCAAAGGAAGAACCTCTTTGTACAACGAGTTCTTGTAGTTTTCTCAATAAACCTTTTTCTAATATATATTGCGAATCCCGAGTGAGAATTACTTGAGCGAATAATCCTAACAGAGCAATCAATCTTTTTATTATATTCACTTATTTATCCGATATTACGTTGAGATAAAAGCTTTCATCGGTAACACGCAAGTTGGATAAGAAAAACTTGTTATAAACTTGTTTATACGACCTACTAAGTATCCATGTCATTGACACTACAAGATTTATTTTCCCGACTCTTACTGAAAAACTTATTTCTATTAATTTCTTATAAATACTAATGAAAAACACAAAAAGATCGACAATTTCAATAGTTAATGAAATCAAACATTTTATTCAACATTTAAGAGTACACAGAAACAATAGTACGGCTAATAATTGCATTAATTTATTTTGTACTTTGAACGTTTGAACACCGCGCGGCATAGTGAGAGACGTCCGCGCTGCCTGACTGTTGATTGGTCGGTGCGCCGGGTGCGCGCGCAGCGGGCGCTAAAACAGACCCAGTGGAGAGGGTACCCAAAAGGGAAAAAATTCCCTCATCTGGCATCACTGCGCTGACCCAGTGAATTCTCACTCCCGTGAGGTGCTGCTGCTAAGTAGACACAGAGAGTAGTTGTCTATGCTAGCCTGCAGTGCGCAGTCCAGCAACGAGTAGCAGAATGTTTGCGCATTCTCAAACAATGTCTGAAATAATTTTAAAAAGTGATTTTTCTGTTGAAACTGTATAGTATGCTTGTTATACGTATTGCGTGCGCGTGCAGCCAACACCTCTCGAGGGTGCCCGAATCTCTTTAACGTTTGAGCCGCCGCCGTTCTTATCGATTAAGTCAATCGAACATCGCCCTTCAGACGAGAACGAACGTGCAATTAATAAAGAAAATATTTCTACAAACAAAGGTGTTTATCAAACTTTATTCATGCGCTCCTTCTCTCCGTCCTAAACTATCAAAGAAAGAGGAAATCATACCTGAATCCGTTGGCTGCAACATTTTCAATTATAGGTAACTGCAAATAATTAATCTATATTTCTTCGGTTTTTTTTTCAATTTCACTAATCTGCGTGTCGCCAAGGAGATTCCAGTTCTTGCACCCTACTGACCAATTGAATTCTATTCTTTCAATATTGTACGAGAAAGTGTTCCGAAAATCAGATGCGGTGGACAGTCTTTGGTCTTCCCCACAGATGTCTATACTATACTAGATCGCTAACAGGAGCGAAAGAGCTATGTCGGCCCGGATCTCCGGTTTCGGCCATGACATCTTACAAAAAAATGGCGGCAGTACGTGTTTAGCACATGCATGCAATATATATGTGATACACGCGGTTGTATACACAACCTTAATATTTTTCAAGTGAGTATACAATTATTGGAAAATGCCAAGCAGTTGTTGCATTCCGAAGTGCAAAAATACCACTAAAGATGGTTTTCATTTATTTAGGTAAGTAAAACACATTTATTGGAACGAAGTTCCTTATCGCACGGTATACGCTTGGCAGGATGGGGGCTCGACCGAGAAAAAGTGTAACATTTGGACTATAGCAAAACGAGCGACATATTTTTGCTAAAGTATGTTAGCACGCTCTCTCTTTCTCTCCACGGCTTGGAGAGGGGCGGGCCGCAGTAGCGTATACGGCTATACTATGCCTCTTGCTCTCTCTCTCTCTCTCTCTCTCTTTCTCTCAGCGCTCGGAGTGGGGACAGGCAGCTGCGTACGGCACTCTGCTGTACAAGCCACGTGGCGTGCGCGTTATGTATAGGTATATTACTGCAGTCTGAAAGCCAAGCGGTGCGCGCGTCAGTTGTCTTCTTGTGTGCGTATGTAGTTATTGTTATTAATAAATAATGAACAATGAATTGTGAACGTGATTCAGTGATGATAGATGAGGATAGTGATGAGTCAGGTAAGTACCAGTATTATACTGCAGGCATTATACTCTGTTTTTCAACAATGAGAAATACCTAACCTATCTTCGCTATTCAAAGTTTAACAAGCCGTGCGCGTCATAACCTCTATATGGGGCATTCTTAGTGAAAATAACCTGTTTTTTCCCTCGTATTTTTTTTCCTTTTAGTATGTTATAGGGCAATATAAAAAACACTGTACAAAAATTTTTAGATTTTTTTCGTCATTAGTTTGGTCACAGATAGCAAAATAGTGATTTTTCAAAAAGGACATTTTTTTTTCGGTTTTAAATTTTACAATAAATTCTTGGATAAAAAAGAAAAATTTTCCATATTTTTTCATGATGGGCAAGCTCATAGGTAAAGACCTAAAAAAATAATTAGATCTACGGTAATTATGCCGTTTTGTGGCTTTTCTCAAATTTTAACTTTTTTATTTACCAAAAGCTGTATTTAGTCATAAATGTTAGTAAATAGTAGAAAAAAGTTGGAAAAATGTCAATTTAAAATCAATTTACCAGAAAATTCAAAAGATTGAAGAAAAATCGTTGGAAAAAAAATTTTTTATATAGTTTTTCTACTCTTTCCATAATATTCTTCAAATTGAAAATAAAACGCATTTGTGTGTAATGAAAATTCAGTGAATTATAGTTAAAAAGCTGAAATTAGGCAATAATCACTAAACTCGATATTTAATTTAATTAATAATCAATACATTAACTATAAATTTTCCACAAACAGACAACAAAATACACATATACATATACATATACATATTTATATACATATCATATTCTCATATTGTTGGAGAATCAGCTGGCGCACGGCGATCGATATTCGTCGTGCGCCTACCTGTTGCGGTGCTCTAGCACACGTCGTTCGGTTGAGCCGAAGATAGCCGAGGCAGGGCTTCGCGAGGCCGAGGATGTGCCTCGTTGGCATGCCGCGTCGAGCGAGAGGATGTCTCTCTCGCTTGACTTCGGCTTCGCTCACCGGCTATCTTGCTCAACTGACTTCAGCGCCCAACGACGCTTTCGTATACCGCAGCCATGTTGGAAATTTTGACACTTTTTCGGAACAACGTCGGGAACAGCGCACGCATTTCGGGACTCTCGGATTTTTCTTCACTGCATTCACCGGACTCACTGAACTTCTCGCTCAACAGGACTCAAATACACGGTAAGAGTACACCGTCACAATTCAGTGCAATTCAATGTCGGTGAGGAGTAGAAAATAGCGGTACATTATCATTCTTGTCTCACTCTGTGGCGTGCGCTGCAGCACATGCTGCACCACGTTCTCCTCACTGTATTTTGCCGGTATAATTAATACAATTATGCAGGTGTTTTATATTCACTGTACTTTCCTCCAGAAAATCTGCTGGGAAAGTGCAGTGACTATACACTGCTCACTCGTGCATCCTCAGTATATGTTGTATTGTGCTACGCAGTGCTGACTGCGTAGCTGTCTCACATTCAATCATAGCACTCAAGCAATTTTAATTGCAAGTGCTCTCATTGATTCACTGCAATCTCTCTTCAACAATTTGCTGAGAGCGTGCAGTGAATCACTTGCAACATCTTACGCACTCATTCTTTCACAACGTATCATGGTACGCAGTACTGACTGCTGTACGCTCACTCCTCGTCAAGCTGAAGCTCAGTCACCCTCAGCACACAATTAATATAATTGTGTGCAACTCAATAATATTCAAAATTCAATTTGTTTATTTATTTACTAGTGGGGTACCTGGCGTTGCCCGGGTTAAATGGCTAAGGCTCAGAGCTGAGGGTTTACAGTTTTCCTTCTGTCCCCATAGTTTAAAGTGCTTCTTGATAAACAATATTTACTGTCTTGCCTCCTGGTGCAAAAATGAAGAGATTTTTTGGAGAATCTACTCGAGAGCAAGCTACATACAGTTGCCCATGAGAGAAACAGGGACTCTCAAGATGGATTCTAGCTACTTTAAGAGACTGTCCTTGAGACTTGTTAATGGTCATGGCAAAAGAAGGTTTGACTGGAAATTGAAGTCTTTTGAAACCAACAACATCTTCATTAATGACAGGAATGCGGGGAATGAAAACAGTCTCCTTCTTTGCACAACCTGTTAAGATGACAGCCTCAATCACAAAGAACTGACAGTTTAATGCAAAGCTTCAGGCTTGTGTTTGTGGTTAGGATGTGTTTGGTATTGGTCAAAACGTTTGTGGCTTTGATCACTGGATAACACTGGTACACTCTACTTATAAATATAAGAGAGGCAACTTTTTATTGAATTCATCCATTACCTCAACTTTTTGGACAACGACCTCTGTGAAACTGACAGAAATCACTGTCACATTTTTTGCCCTTTAAACATGTTTTTAGTTAACTCAGTTTGAATATTTAAGATTTTTATATCCCGGAGACAGTGATTGCTGACAATCTGCCCAATTATCAATCCATCCCCTGAAATTTTAGTGAAGGTTAATAAGTACCTTTGACCTTGGATCTGAGGTCATTGATTTTCTTAAACCATTTACCCTGATCACTTTTTTCTAAATACAATTTTTGAAATTATGCTTCCTTCGGGTACTTTGTGTAGTGCCAGAAACACTTTTTTGCCCCCCGAGCCGCCCCCGGAACACCGATCAGAGTCATGACCCCCCTATATTGTGGCCAGGGTCAATACACACCCAACCAACCACTTTGGGCAGGGCTAGCTTTAAAACTCTGGGAGCTATGGCTGGACATACAGACATACAGACCTACAGAAATATATATTATCATAGATAATTTGTACTTTTTTCTAAATTGATGTTTTGAGGTGATTTTCTAAATTTAATTGTTTTGGATGGTAATTTTCACTTGTAATGTCTACGCACTTGTGTATTTAGATTGTATTTCTACAATATTTTTGGAAGGTAGAATAAACCACTTTCTCTAATTAAACATCAATGTGTCTGGTTTTATTTATCACCTTGTCGAGAGTGAGTTTTCATGGGTATTCAATACATTCACAGATCTGTCAACTTCATCCACCGGATAATCAAACACGTATATATATTTATATATACATATACATATTTTATTTCAATAGCGAATTAACAAAAGCATCGACTACTCAGATACAAGCTACAAGATCAAAGAAAAGAAAAACAAATGCGCAAACATGTAAAGAATATCGTGAGAGAAAAAAATACAGGATATAAGGGTACAAAACATCAGTGCACAAAGATCTGATGAATGTCGTGAGAGAAAAATTAGAAGAAATTAAAAAACCTAAAACGCATAAGCAAAGATGTAAAGAATATCGAGACGAAAAAAAAAAAAACAAAAACAAACTAATTGAAATACAGCTGAAAAATACTGACCATCTTCGACAAAGATCTAATGAAGAAATTAAAAAACCTACAACTGATGCACAACAAACATTACACGATATAACAATAAAGAAACAAAACATTGAATTACAGCAGCAAAATACAGACCATCTTCCAAGGTAACATATCACATTATAAATATTTACATTTACCGCTTATTAATTTTATTTATTAAAGATTATCATCATTATTAGCTGATATGGTATATTTATTAATATTTTTTAAATTATTTTATTTTATTGTTTTATTTTATGTTGATATTATAGCATCTCGACTACAAGTCGTACTGAATATATGAAGGAATATCGACGGAAAAGAAAATTAAAAAATCAAAGTATTCAACAAATACCTTGCTAGCAAAACATCATTCAGATGCGTAAGTAATTTATTTATCTTTCTACTGTATATTCTCTGTGAAATATGATTTATATTTGTTCGATATTTTTTTGTATGGTTATTTTTAGATCTCCCGAGAATTCCAATTCACAAATGCAAATATGTGACCACCCAGAACAAAATCAAATTGTTTACGAGTATGACAGAACACATCCACAACAACTTGTTTATGTTCCACTCTCTCGTGTAACAAGCATCGAAGATTTATTCATCGTAACATTTGATGATGATGAAACTAAATTTAGATTTCATCATAATCGAGTGCAAGCTTCATCAACCGTATCTTTGTTACAAGAGATCAAGAGGCTGTCGTTAAATAAACTACAAACAAAAGCGCAAACCATCATTGATTTCATTGGTAATAAAAGAGATATCTCATTGTATACTCTCAACGTTCAAAGCCTCCCTAAACATTTGATTGATTTAAATGACTCTGTTACACGAAAAAGCGACATTTTATTACTCTCCGAGACGTGGTTGGACAACAAAGAGGAATGTGAGGTACCAAATTTTAATTGTATTACTCACTTTAACACGTTCACGCCGGGGCCGATTTTCATTTGTTTTGCTGTGAGGCGGCGCTCAAATTAATGTGTTTATGTTATTGAACAAAACTTATGTTTATGATACGTTATTAATTATAATTGTAATTAAAAATAAATGTTTTAAATGAAAATACGTAATTATTTAATTAAATTAAATTATTTAATTAAAATACGTTAAATCGGCGCGTACCACCGGTGGTACGCGCCGCCCGATGAGACAATCTAGTGCGGGCCACCGGTGGCCCGCGCCGCCCGATGAGACAGTCTAGCGCGGGCCACCGGTGGCCCGCGCCGGCGTGAACGTGTTAAACGTGATTCTGTTCGTTCAGGTGGAGTTGCAATATATCAAAACAAAATTGATACGGCTAATGTTGTAACACCAAATATGGAGGTAATAATGAACAATATTCGGGACTTGCATGTAAGATCTACAAGTGTTGCAGATTTATGTGGAGCAGAGTGTGTCATGGAAAACGGTGTCACCTTAGTCATGGCAGTCATCTACGTACCACCAAATAACAAAATAATAGATATTCAAGAATTCATTCATAGAGCACTGTTAGAGTATTCTAAAGATGTATCTCAAACACAGCAGATACAACAAAAATTTACATAAACTTCCACTCATTTTGGCTGGCGATTTCAACATCAACTTTTCTGATAAAAAGTCAAAGCCATTGTTACAATTTCTTTTGGATGAATTTGATTTAAGAATTAACAATGATCCAGCGAAATCTACAACAAGATACAATACCACTATCGATGCAGTTTTTTCGAGACACTTACATATCATTTAATCGCAAACATATGTGTCCTATTTTAGTTATCACAAACCAATCATGACTACGATTGACTGTACAGTTTAAGTTTATATTTAGTTTATATTTTTTTGTACAATAATTAGTAATAAAAAGTTTAAGTATAACTTTATTACCATTCCTTCATTTATTTTATTTTTTCATTTAATTACTCTCCAACGCTGTTAATTTATTTAATTGTGCCTTTTATTTAATACATAATATATAGTGAAAAGAACTTCGTTCCAACCGGGTGTCCCACCGACACCTCTTCTTTTTTGTAATAAATATATGAGGTTTATGATATTTGAAGTTTATGTTTCTATCAACAATTGTGTAAATATTTTAGATTGCCTTTGAAACGTGCATATATTTAAAAAATGTGGGTAAATGCAATTGGAAAGGATTTTAAGCCCAAGCCAAGCCATTTGATCTGTAGTGCTCACTTTACACCTACAGATTTTATGGAAAGACCAGGCACAAGCAGCGTACGATTAAAAATTCTAGCTGTGCCTTCCATATTTTTGGAAGCATCTGTTCCTGCCGTTCCTGATGTTAAAAGTTCTGCGATTGAGTCGTGCACAACTTCTGCAACAGAGACTCATGAAATAGAGTCAATCACTACCTGTGCGATAGAGACTCCTGGTCTTGCATATGCTACGATGAAATGGAAAAGCATTCTAAAACCAAGACGAGAGAACTCAATAGATTCTACTTCATAGCCATCGTTAAACTTTGAAGACCCAGGTGCCAGTACAAGTGATGCTTCCGATACCTTGAGAATGACCATACAAAAGAAGCCAAGAAAACTCATGACCAATTCACTTATAAGCCTACAAAAATATGATATGTCTCCACGAAAAACATTTTATAATAAAATGTATTTTTTATTAAAAACGTTAATTTTATTATCATCCTTTAATTATTAATAATAGAAATCTTTATAAAAGTAACATAATATCCATCTATGTATGCACTTCCTTCACTTCCTTTTCATGTTTACATTTTCACAACAATCACAAAATTGGCTACCTGCATCACCTAACAATTGTTATAATGGTAGCACAATATGTAATTAAACACTTCACCAACAGTTGGACGTTGGTTAATCAGCATGACGATACTAATATTAGGCCAAAACAGTTTGCAACTTTTCGCGTCCTCAGCCAAAATTAATGATGTTTTATTATTTTATGAGCATTGTGAGTGTCCTTTAAATATTAAATTGAAAAGTTGAATGTCAATTCAGTTAAAAACATCAATGAAACGATAAAAATATTGTAATACATCTTAGGCTGTACTTGATAAGAGGCGGGAACGGCCATTTTCTTGTAAGGTTTCATGGCCGAAACCGGAGATCCGCCCGGACACAGCTCTTCTACACGCCAAAGCCCGACGTTAGCAATCTAGTATAGTATAGACATCTGTGGTCTTCCCTTAATGGTGAAACGTACCTCGTGACATGAGTGCAAGAGATACCTGCTCATTTTCCATAAGTCATTCAGGGAATATTCAAATTTCGAAAAAAGCTAATTGTCGCCACACGTAGTATTAAACTCTGCGTCTGGTGGCACTTTCATTTTTTCCGAAATATCTACGGTGTCTCAATGCTATTGTTTAGTTTTTGTTACAGACTTAAGTAGGTTTTACTTTCCATTAACGAAATTTTTCTTGCTTTCATTATACAACGGTTTTATGCGAAATGGTTCGGGTTATTCGATTAAATTTATAAGGCAAGCTCAGATTCAGGGATGTTCAAAATTTTGAATAATTCATGACAAATATAATTTGATAGATAATTCAATTCATATTATTTTTTTAATAATTCTTGATTCAATCGAAAGATTTTTGAATAATTATAAAATCCCTGCTACAGCGAACGAGCAAAATATCCCGATGAAGTGTAATTGAGTATCAAATCTTATTTCATTTTAATATTAAAATAACCCGCAAGCATAAATTCAAGTTTCATAAAAATGAATAGAGTAATAATGAGGTATGCCTCCAAAAATACCTAACATTGTCATCTAGCATGTATGAATCGCCTTCAAGTATTTTTTACATTATGCACAGGCAGTGATGTAGCGGGGCGGGGACGCGGGGGGACGCCGTCCCCCCACTTTTTTCCAGGAAGATATAATGCGACAGTTTGGTGTGCTAGATGAAACAACATGGCCTTCAAAGGTACCTCCTGGATTTGGTGAAGACGAGGTGAAGGAAATGTGTTCAAGATTCAAGCTGCCATGTGTCTTAACAGTGAATGCATTTCGCGATTATGTTGATAATGGTGGCCGGAGAATGCCTGCTGACTTACAACCTCTGGTTAACTGCACGCGTATTATTCCGTGCAGCACAGCTGAATGTGAACGGGGCTTTAGCCACATGAACATCATTGTCAGTGACACACGCAGTATGCTTCTTGTCTCTCACGTGTCGTCGCTGATGTTTATTAAGTTGCATGGTCCTCCACTGGGGTCCTGGAATCCAACCATGTATGCGAGAACGTGGCTGCGAAAACATCGGTCTGCCACGGACACACAAACACGAGTGGTTTCATCAAAGGACAAGACTAAAGATCCGTTGTGGCAATTTTTTTGGCTGTATAGTCACTGTACTTTAGCATTAGGCCTGTACATGCATGTAAACTATGTTTTAATACTCTGAGTGTCTTTCTGTCTGTAATTGTTTGTAATAATTTTACAATAGTTTCTGTATCTGACAAAACTACATTAATTTTCAATTTATTATAATAATTTTATTGTATTTTTGTACATGCAACAGTTTTATAACAAAGCGCAAAAACATGCAAAAAATTTAGCAAGATTTTGCCTTACGCCACTGATCCAGGCGTCCCCCCACTTATTTATTTATCACTACACCACTGTGCTCAGGAAGAACACACAGCAGCGAACTTCCCCTAATTGCTTTGAGATATTGTCAAAATCAATTTTTTTCTAGGTTGTTTAAATGTCACTTTTAAGCGCAATGTGTCAGATAGTTTGTGCGTAATAGCTTTGTAAACAAGTCATTGTTTGGTGTACTCTGCAAATTTCGCTATGTCGAATTTAGTTGAGCAAAGAGTGTGCCTGAAATTTTGTGTTTCTAACAATATCATGTCCGGAAGCGTTGAAAATGTTAACGGTAGCCTACGGGGACTCGATAATGTCGAAAACACAAGCATACGAGTGGTACAAAGAGTTTAAAGCGGGCCGTACTGTGGTTGATGATTTGCCTTGTTCCGGTCGTCCATCTACCTCTGTAACTGAGGAAAACGTCAAAAAAGTTAAGAAAATTGTGCTTGAAGATTGTCGTGTGAGCATCAGGATAGATAGTGTTTTACGATCCCTTGAGCGTCTTAAGGGTATCTTAGGAGGGGACTCGATAGCGGGAGCGAAAGGTTAAATACAAGTTGCTTCTAGCTATGTCTCTAACGAAGTGTCTGCGTCCGGCTCTTCCAGTCGCCACGGAGCGCTTCTCTCTCCGTGCCGTCCTCTGTTGAGCCACGTCCCACAACATCTCTCCTTTTTTATTTACCAGAATAGTTTTCTTACATATCATCACATTCGCATTAAGATAACAAAATCGAACAGCTTCGACGTACTTGACATTGTAATGCCGATAATTATAAGCTAGAATTCTTAATGCGTATCAATATCGACTTAAGGAAAAAACACATGGTCTTTCCACCATGATGGTTTTACGGTTTCTCTACGTGGCCTGCTTGCAGACGCCGCTTGGCTTTTATCGTTTTCTTCGATCGTTGTTTTGGCTTCGATTTCCGCTGAACCGCCTGATGATGATCTTCCCGGGGTTAATTCACCGTTTTCTTCGTTGACCGAGATCGCTTTCTTTTGGGGCGCGTTTTCTGTCTTTATTCGATTGTATTGTGGCTCTGCTACGTCTAAACCCCTGTCCTTTCTTTCCACGTTTTGACCGGAGCTTGGATCATCGATCATTATCGGGTTGTAATCAACTGAGTTTTGCTCGAAATTTTTGTATGGTGCCGGGATGAGATGAAAACGGTTGCGCCGGACTTTTCCGTTACTTGTTAAAACCCAATAGGATCGAGGTTCCTGCGAAGGACCTTCTACTTTGCCATACGTCCTGAGATCGATAATCCAAACAGGGTCGCCCGCTTTAAGTGGGGATAGTTCAACCACGCGATGCCTATCATTGAAGGTGTTACCCTGGCGTATCTTTCGAGCTGTTTCTGTTTCTTGAAGTACTTTTGTAGCAACGTGGGCTGGTAGGAGCTTGCTTGGCAAGATTGGAATGTTTGACTTAAGGCGCCTTGAAAAAAAAAGTTCTGTGGGGCTGTACCCGTTTTCTAGCGGTGTGCTTCTGTAAGCTAGTAAGGCTAAGTGAGCGTCGTCATCTCTGGATTTTTTTATTAAATTCTTTGCCGTTTTTACTGCTGCTTCTACCGCTCCGTTGCTTTGCGGAAAATGTGGAGAGCTTGTTATCAGGCGAAAACCGTATTGGTCCGCGAATAGCTTGAACTCTGACGTAAATTGTGGCCCGTTATCCGAGCGAACAATATCTGGCAAGCCGTATCTCGAGAACGCTTCTTTACAAAAGTCAATAATTGCTTTCGAGTTTAACGATGTGAGTTGAGAGAGCTCAAAAAACCGAGAATAATAATCTGTAATAATGACGTACCAATGATCAAGTTTAAAGAGATCTATGCCGATTTTCTGCCACGGTCTAGACGGAGAGTTCTCATGCATGAACGGCTGGCTGGGATTAACTCAATTTTCGATGCAATTTGGGCAGTTAAGTATTAAGTTCTTTAATTGCGTCGACAATCCTAGCCACCAAATGGCTTGCTTCGCTCTGTCTCTGCATCTTCTAATGCCGAGATGCCCCTCATGAAGTCGTAGCAACAGTTTTTTTTGGAGACTCCCCGGGACAACCAAACGGCTGTTATAAAGCAGAAGCTCATCGCCAATCGAGAAGTGATGCTTAAGCGGAGCGTGCTCTATCAACGCTTTCGGTATCTGATTTTTAGTCGGCCATTTCGTCGAGCAGTATTTTATTAATAATTGACATATAGGATATTTTCCTTGTTCCGCGCGAACTCGGAATAACATGTCGTTTGAGGCCGGGAGATTTCTAATCGTAGCGATTACAAAATCGGAGGTATCCTGTTCGACTACATTAGCGCTCGCCTTGCTTTCCTCCGGGTTGCGAGACAGCGCATCCGCCAGAACCAAAGACTTCCCGGGGCTATATTGTACTATATAACTGTATCGCATAAGGCGAAGACGAAAACGTTGGAGTCGTGGGGTCAGCTCGTCCAGTGGCGTTGTTTGAAGGATTTGAAGTAATGGCTTGTGATCTGTTTCGAGAGTTATCGGGATTCCCGTTATGTAGTCTGAAAATCGTTCGGCTGCGTACGTCAAGGCTAGAGCCTCTTTCTCGATTTGAGAATATCGCTGTTCGGTGGCGGTTAGGGTACAGGAGCCATACGCGACAATTTGTCGTTTCTCTCTACTGCTCTGCAAAAGAACAAAACCAATACCGTAGCTTGAAGCATCTGCTTGAATCCATATGGGCTTTGAAAAGTCGTACAGGGCTAGAACGGGTGCTTTCCCCATGAGTTCTTCTATTAATCGAAACGCGGTGATTCGAGCAGAGTCCCACACAAACGCTGAATTTTTCTTCAAAAGAGAGTTTAGAGGCTCTAGAATACAGGATCTGTTTGGCAGGAACTTGGCCGCGAAATTAACCATTCCGAGGAATTGCATTAAGGATGTTTTATTCGTAGGCTCCGGAAAATTCCTGATCGCGGATACTCTGTCTGGCAGGATCTTAATACCCTGAGCTGAGACTAGGTGCCCGAGGAATTGCACCTCTTGCACCCCTATCTTACATTTTGATTGGTTTAGAGTTATTCCCTCTTTGTTAATTCGTCTTAGAACCTCTCTCAGAGTCGCATCGTGTTGTTCCATGGATTCGCCATGAACCAATATATCATCCATATGAACTATTACATTAGTCATATTGTCGAAAATTCTCGAGAAAACCTCCGCGAACAAGTCTGGTGCCGAATTGATACCAAATGGTACTCTTAAACACATATCTTCCGAACGGGGTTATAAAAGTTGTCAGATCTTGACTCTTTTTGTCTAACTTGAGCTGATAAAACCCGGATTTGGCGTCGAGTTTGCTAAAAAATCTAGCGTTTTTCATGCGTGCCAGTGAAATATCAACATTTAATATTGGGAACACGGGTCTTAGAATGTTTCTGTTTACCCGAGTGTAGTCCCCGCAAACTCGAACAGTTTCGCCTTTCGAGATGCATACTATAGGGCTACACCACTTCGTTGGTTCCCTTACACGCTCTATTATATCGTCTTTTTCCATCTTTTGTAATTCGTTTTTCAGTTTAGGCAGCAACGGTATCGGGACCGTACGAGGTACCGATTGGCAGAACGGAATGGCGTCGCGTTTTAAATGAATTTTGAAATCTTGTTTGAAATTACCGAGCCCCTTGAAAATTGCCGGAAATTCGCGCTCAATGCAGACCGATGAGTCGCGAGGAGCTTGGATCGGACCCATTATTCGTACCAAATTGAAAGATTTAATAGAGTCCTTACCGAAGAGGTTCTTTCGAAGATTTCTAATCACGCAACATTGTACCGGTTTACTGAGACTATTAATTTTTATCCTTACGCGCAGAATACCGACTACCTCTAAGAGTTTCCCGTCGGGTCCCTGTACATTCATTTTCTTTTTTACTATCTTACCGAGCTCGCTTTCTGGGACGTCGGAATACTTCATGCACGTTACGTCCGCCCCAGTGTCTATGTGAAACCTCCTGCTTTGGCGAAAATCCTCAACGAACGCTTCTACGTCGAAGTCATCCGAATTCTCGTGTTCCGTGACGTTCCCCAGAAAGTAAATGTTCGCGTCCTCTTCATCGTCTGCGCCTTTGCTTGTGAAGGCTTGAGCACAGTTGACAGATTTTTTTCTGCAAACTTTGTCCCAGTGTCCTATTTTCTGGCAGTTACGACATTTGGAGGTTAGTGCTGGGCACTTGTTGTATTTGTGGAACTTTAGGCCGCATCTCTGGTAATCGGTGTTTCTCTCTTTCTCTGTTGCGGTTTGAGCTCTTGCAGTGACGTTTTTCACGTGATCGATCTCGATAACTTCTGGCGCTTTCGGCAATGATTTGATTTGTCGGCGTTGATCTTCGATTTGGCGAGCTATAATCACAGCCGACTCGAGAGTTAGATCGTGCTTCAGTTGCAGTCTTTCTTTTGTTCGAGGGTCTGCTAAACCCATGACGATTCGGTCTCTTATCAATTCTTCCATGAGCTGGCCGTAGTTACACTTCGCCGCCATTACGTGCAAGGCTGTGACGTATTGGTCGACTGTTTCTCCGGCGACCTGTGATCGAGTGTTGAAGCGAGAGGGCTCGAACACGATGTTTTTTTTTGGCTCGAAGTGATTCGAGAATGCGGTTAGTACGTCTTCGAAGCTTTTTCCCTCCGGGACTGGCATAATTTGGGTGAGAATCTCTTCGGCTTTTTCACCCATCGCGTACAGCAGAAGATCGATTTTCGCCACCGGTGTTTTCGCCGACAGGTCCGTTACGTTGAGGTATCTGATGAATCTCTTTTTCCAGATTGGCCAGGTTTCTGGCTTATTGAAGTCGAAGTTACTTGACGGTTGCAGGTTATTAGCCACTGCGGCATTGACTTGGATGGCGGGAGGCGCTTCAGTCCCCATTTTGCTTGGTGTATTTCAACCGTTGATATTCTCTCGCAACTGCGCTGACGAGACTTTTATTTTCCTCCGCCGATCCGAGAACGTGTTGGTCTAATAGCCAACTTCTGACACCATGTTTTACGATCCCTTGAGCGTCTTAAGGGTATCTTAGGAGGGGACTCGATAGCGGGAGCGAAAGGTTAAATACAAGTTGCTTCTAGCTATGTCTCTAACGAAGTGTCTGCGTTCGGCTCTTCCAGTCGCCACGGAGCGCTTCTCTCTCCGTGCCGCCCTCTGTTGAGCCACGTCCCACAACAGATAGCAGCCGATCTTGGTGTTTCGTTCGAATCGGTGCAAAGCGTTATGCACGATGTTTTGGGCATGAGACTAGTTCAAACGCGGCTTGTGCCGAGAGTGCGAATTTTTTGCAGAAACAGCATCGCATTGCAGTCGCTAAAGAAATGCTTTCTTTGGGCCACAATGTTATCGAAGAAATTATTACCAGTGACGAGACATGGGTCTATGAATATGACATCGAAACGAACCAACAATCGTGAATGCCGCTTCTCATACGAGCCAAAACCCAAAAAACCACGACAAATTCGATCCAAAATCAAGGTTTTGTTGACCGTTTTCTTTGATTACCGTGGTGTGGTCCACTCCGAATTCCTTCCGCCAGGCCTAACAGTAAATAAGGAGTATTATGTGAGCGTACTGAAGCGTTTGAGAGAGAACGTTCGTCGCAAGAGGCCGGAATTTTAGAGAAACAACTCGTGGTTTCTTCACCACGGCAATGCACCGGCTCACACATATCACCATGTACGCGACTGTTTGTCCAAAAACAACGTTTATACCATTCCGCAAGCTCCGTATTCACCTGACATGGCGCCGTGTGACTTTTTCCTGTTCTCACAACTCAAGTTATGACTTCGCGGAAAGCGTTTCGAGACGATTCAGGCGATAAAGGAGAATTCGCAGAAGAAGCTGAAGGCGATTCCAAAATCGGTCTATGAAAAGTGTTTTAAAGATTGGAAGAAGCATTGAAACATGTGTATTGCTTACGATGGAGATTACTATGAAGGGAATAAAATAAATATCGATGAATTATTGAACCGTTTTCGTTTTATTGACAAATTCCGGGTACTTTTTGATCGTAAGGTATATCAATATGTTTAGCGAAAAAAATACAAAATATATTTACAGTACCTAGCCACATATTTGATGATAAAACAGTCTCGTTGTTTGAGTTCAACATAATTTGTGTTAGCCAAAACCTTCCTCCTCAATATCAAACCTCGAATCACAATACATGTTACGTGGAAATAATATCATTAAACAACAGCTCCTTCCGTACACTGAATGGCACTAAGTTTCTGCACAGCTGCCATCGTAAGGAAATTATCACGAGCGGGTTTCGTATTTGCATCCAGAGACCTCCATACTGGTAAAATCAGGTAACCATAGTGCTTTCTTCATGTTGAGCTAGGGGTTTGCAAATACTGTGTGTATCCAATCGAATATTTACGACGTACTCCAATTATTTAGGAAAGTACCACTTATTTGAATCATTCCCGAATGACTCGATTTTGTAAATAAAAAATTCACATTAGCACACTTTGAATATTAGAGTTATTTTGTGAGTAATCTTACTGTTTTTTTTGTTGTAAAATTCATGGCAGGCCGTCTGTATACCTTTTTACATTACGCAAGTTAATGCAAACCGATGATTTCTAGAACATTTCATATTTTATTACGAGTTACTACTATACGGTTTGTACATGTGATATATCACATAGATGTGGACTTCGGATGCGACATTAATTGGGCAACTGGCTACGAAATACAGTTTTTGTAATGAGAAGATGAATTACCAACCGCGTGAATATTTATATCCATTTTCTTTGTAGACAGTCCACAAATAAATAAATAAAATTCGCATCAAAGTAATTCCCTTAGAAGTGCTTTCTTATTTGCTTCTTCATAGCTATGTGATGGTGAAGTTTCTTTTCGGGATTTTTATTCAACATGATCCAAATGTTGAAACGTCGAGAAAAAACATTTATAAAAAATGCACGGTCATATGTACGTGTGTGTAATGGCACCGCAAAATTCGAACATCTACATCTCGAGAACAGCTTGAGTTATAGCGCTCAAAGTCCACAAATAAGTAAAGCAGCACGACCTTCTTATTTATTGTAAATTTGGTAGAATTCATATAGCGGTTCAGATTTTATGGCATTTGTAATTTTTCGAAATGTGTCTAAACATTCTAGCTATCGACAATTTTGAGATATCTGGCTAAATAGTTCTTTAGAAATAAAGTTATGTTCAGGCACAGATGGTATTGAACTTAAACCGAATCTGTAGAGGTTCAGATTTAATGAGACTTTGAATTTTCAAAGAAGTGTGATCATTCCAATTTATGTAAACTTTAATCGATGTAGCTAATTTTTTCATAAAGGCAATGTAACATTCAACGATGCTAGATATTGAATTTTCAATGTGTCACTGGCATACATTTTTTTAATATAAGAAACCCAGCAAATACTTTGTACACATACGGATGGAAGGATGTTAAAGGATGACATTTTTTTATCAGAATCGGTACAGACGTTGTAATTTTATAGAGCGATCAATTTTCTAATTCAAGATTGCTATAGCTTGCAGTATGAAAGGCCTGAAATTTGAGAATTACCTGAGCAATCGAACTAAAATATGCCATACTAGTTACGAAATAAATTGTCATTATTGACTACAATTTTCGTTAAAATATATTACAGCAATGGATTAGAGAGTAATTTGAATCTTTTAATTTCATTATTATTCACATTTTGCCAAGCTTATATAATTACTAGCAGAATGTAGTAGCTAAAGTGGTTTCTCTATGAGAAAACCAAAATTGATCACCATACTTCCCTATAGAGGTAGCTTGGTAAATGGTGGATAATAATGAGGCAATGCACAAGGTTTTACTTTATTCCCTTGTTTTTTATATTAATGACGATAAGCTGGTCGCAAGAACTGTATTTAAGAAACAATTGCATTAAGGAAGTATAATAAAAAACGCCACATAATTTGTTCCCATACAACATTGTTTTTCAGAAGTTTCAGCAATCATCTTGTTATTTTTGTTTATCATTGTAAAACGGTAATTTATAGTTTTCCAAACACTAATCCTGCATGCTTAGAATGGGTAACTATCCGACAAGAATGCGTGCTGTGATAACTGACAAGCCATGCCGGTACAGTGAAATGGTAAATTCCTTAAAATCCATCACACCTCTCAGTTTCAGTACGTGACAATCCCTCATCAAGTCTTAAGACATGCTGGAACTGTTAGGGTACCATGAAGCATTGAGCTCGCAGTGCCTTCACATTCATGAGCGAATTTGCTTCTTATCATTTACGTAATAATTGAAACACATTAAGATGTTATGAATTTCGATTTTTTCAAAAAAAGTGGCGTTGCCATTCTAACTGATATAAACTTTGGTCTGTTTATTTTATTTTCTATAGGAACAAACGAATATTCACGGATGTTAGTTATGGAATTTGGTATCGACTTTGGTGAAGACCAACAAAGACGAATTTTATAGAACATTGAATTTTTTAATTCATGATAGCCAAGGCTTGTAAAAATAAAATGTTTGTAACTCGTAAAAGATTTACGCAATTAATTAGAAATTTGTTACACTATCAAACAATATTTATGATTACTTAATTCTCATAAATCATCATCATCATCATAAATTATGAATTTATGATTACTTAATTCGTTGAAAAATGCCCGTTCGCGTTTTGACTTACGCAAATTTCCAGCTATCGGGCTGAAACATTCCACTGAGATTGACAACATCAAACATCAAATAAGTATTATATTACTTCTATGTATAAAATGAAAAATGCCATGCTTCTCCAATTTTCTTTTTCATGCCCTAATATTACTAATTGGCCCAGAGTGACGAGTGTTTTAAGTCATATAATGTTAATGTATGTGTCAAATAATATATGACAATTCTCAATGCATAACTTTAAACAAAATATTTGATAACAGAAAATAATCAGGTTTTCAACATCTGATCACAAATATTTGTGATAAGATGTTGAAAACCAAATATTTGTGATAATGTTGGAAGATGATTTGATATTTGGCAAAAACTAATTAAATTAAAAACGGCTTCAATCATCAGTCTGAAATTTGCTGTCATACTCCTTTCTTCGTTGCAATTAGGTTAACTGACGTAATGGTTGATACGTTAACTCTTAGGAAACTTGTGCAGGAAACTAGTGTTCACTGTATTTAAACAAGTCTACAAAGTAGTGCTTCCTCATTCATTTCAACCTTTTTCAAAGCTTCCTTTTTAAGGAAGCTAAAATTGATCAACATACTTCCTCAGACAAAACTTTTTAAAAGATGGAAACTGATAAAAAAAGCAATGCACAAGGTTTTACTTTGCAAGCTTCTTTCACTGACTTGATTACATTCGTGCACACGTAATTTTTTTTCCGATGCTCTTAGTACTTCAAGTACGTGAAATAGTTGAATTATCTCAAGCGCTTGAAATACTTGAAACATTTTTATTTGAATTTCGGATTGAATATCACTATTCAATTAGATTCGATTAAAATGCTATTCGCGCATCCCTATTATTTTCCATTATTTGTGACAATGAGATACGAATGATTCATGTTCACAATATCGTAGGTAGTAGGTACAGTAGAGAATATCGCAGACGGTAGATCTTAAAACGATGTGATTCACATCTTACAAGGAAGGATAGTTTGGTGTCCCCCTCCGATTTTGGTGAATCTTACGTATGTTGTAGAGCATCGAAAACTACGTACTTTTTTTTATCGGCGGAAAAACATTTCTAAGGGGTGAAATCGCCCTTCAAAGTTAGGCATGTAGAGGGGTGATTATGCAGTTTCACCCAGAAGGCGTCAAGCGATTTTAATGAAACAAAAACCAAAATACTCCTCATTGAAGACAATAAAAAATCCACGTGAAGTTGAAGAAAAAAATTAATTTGCAGGGGTGAAACTGCATAATCACCCCTAACTTTGGAGGGCGATTTCACCCCTTAGAAATGTTTTTCTGCCGATAAAAAAAAAATACGTGTCTTTTAGTTTTCGATGCTCTACAACATACGTGAGTTTTATCAAAATCAGAGGGGGACACGAAACTATGCTTCCTTGTTAGTGTCTATCGCTCCTTCGAAGCGCGATCTACTTCTATCTCTCTTGCACGCATACGTGTATAACATCGCCTTAAGACGATGTGCTACATGTCGTCTTTCTGTATGAGATCGCCATGCGTGCGTGAGATAACAGAATTTTTCCATCACGAATTTCAACGCCATGATTAATCTTTCGGATAAAAATGAGAACGGTGAATCGTAGAATTGTGAGAAGCAGTTCATTTTTCTCCTCTTTTATTGGAAATATCAATCGTTGCATAGAAGTTTGCATTACAGTTTTTGTTACCGACTGAGAGGTAGCACATCACCTTAAGGCGGTGCGACTCTGAGTAAAAAATCACAGATTCCCTATTTTCTCAGAGACGTTTAATATTTCAAACAAAAGCAAATTAGGATGCGTTTAGTCATCCTGCACGTGAAATCAATGTTTTTGCCCGAAATATGAACCTTCTTTGAGAAAATACACAAGGCATATACTGGAGAAGCCACAAATTCAGTAGCTCCGTCGGTGTATCACATCGCCTTAACTAGAATCGAAGGATTTACTCCACTTTGTACCACGTGACACGTAGTGAAGTCTCGCACTCACGCAAATTATTATGGTGGTCTCCCTTACACGCCGGTATCATGGGATGAGTCTTTCGCCTTTACTTATGGAGAAATGGCACTTGTTTCGTCTGCTTCAAAAACGCAATCCGTATTTTCTCATAATCACCTTGTCTAAATCGATTGAAACTTCCACATCGAACGAAAAAAAAATGCAGTTCGATTATTGAGTCTCGCTATAAAAATTGGTAATACAACAAATTTGGTAAAATTAGGTGAAACACAGAGCGTCGTTTACTCTTTGCTTTAATTTTAAGGTAATTTCTTTGACAAAATCAAAATCGGGATCGTGCACTGTTTCACCTTAAAGTTTTCCGTTGCGAGCGAAATCGAGTAGACAGACATCTGATTTTGCAACATATATGATACTTGGAATACTAAGTTATACCTGTAGATTTTAAAGGTAGGTCGGCATTTCAGCTAAAGAGAAATTCTTGAAAATAGGGAACTACATCACATCGCTTGCTATACGGTGCACGACGATCTCGAAGAACAAGACGTTAGGTTAACTTTAACAATCGGGTGGAACATAACCTTAAAAAGTGGGGTCATGAAACAATTGGTAGTGAAATGTTTAATTTCCGGAACGAAGTTGGAAATTAGCGTTAGACATCCTCGCTCACACCTATACGTTACTTAATACCTTCTCGTCATTGTTTACTAGACGGGATTTAGTTACTAAAGTCCACCAGTGTCAATCATGTTGCGTGTTTCACTTTGACTTTAACGGGAAAGCGAGTCTGACCGCATTTTACACGCCGATCTGTCTAGTCCGTCGTGGCGCCGCGATATTACTACCTTAACGTGAACTGAGTAACTTTGACTTATAGCTCTACTGTTAAACACTAAGTGGCGTGAGAAACAATTAGATTGTGTAGTGCCTTGATGTTGTATTCGGTGAGATCCGGGGGTCCGAATAGAAATTCCCTGCGAATATCTGGATTCTCCAGCAATTGATGCATAGACTCGCCGGTGAGAACTAGGGAATGCAACGACGAATGTGTCAAATTGACTTTGCGTGCAAGGGTACCGGTAATGTGCACGTCATCGATCCAGAAGTAGGGCTCCTTCTGTGCCTCGCGATACAGCATAAATACGCTGTCAGGTGAGTAAAGAATCGCCCAGCCAGCGCAATAAGCCGGATACTGCTTGCCCGGGTATTCGAGAGGGGATACCCTCCACTTTGACCGCCACGATCTTTTAACCATCGCGGTTGATATAGGATCGCACAGAATCAAGCGTCTGGCTCCCCAAGGCGACAGTCCACGCTTCAGAAAATCTACCATTGCTGGAATGTGAACGAATACGTCGTCGTCGAGCTTCAAGATATACTTAGCACCTGTAAACACAAATTTTTATTTATTAATTCGGGAATTTAAATAAATTAAATATAAGATTTCTAAAGATTCCAAATTTAAAACATTCAAAAATGTTCACAATAAAATATTTGTTTATTTAAAAAATGTGCAGTCTCAAAATGTATGAAACACTGAGATATATAAGGTACCTGAATGTATAGATTTTCACAATGCACTTACATTCTAAGTAAAAAAAAAATGTACAAAATGTATATAGTTTTAAAATGGATAAAGTACCAAAATGAATAATAAGAGTTTTGAAATATATAAGTTACTAAAATTTGTGTTTACATAAATTCAATAATTTGCAAAAAATGACCATAATTTATGAATTCTCATCAAAAGATGTTGTTTTAACACGTTCACGCCGGCGCGGGCCACCGGTGGCCCGCGCTAGACTGTCTCATCGGGCGGCGCGAGCCACCGGTGGGCCGCACTAGATTGTCTCATCGGGCGGCGCGTAACACCGGTGGTACGCGCCGCCCGATTTAACGTATTTTCATTAAAAACATTTATTTTTAATTACAATGAAGCGCGGCATTAATTTGAGCGCCGCCTCACAGCAAAACAAATGAAAATCGGCCCCGGCGTGAACGTGTTAAACATCTGATTCAATGGACGGAAAAACTATTTTTGTTTAAATTGTATGGATGTTTTTTTTTTTTATGTATGGATATTCCTACCGAGCAACATGTTTTGAAGGCTTACCTGAACCAATAAAATTTTATTTATATAAGAAATATTTGAGGTTGAAAAAGTATGTTCATGGCTGCGGCAGAATACCAATTTAACAAATCAAAAGATGGTACTGGAAAAGAATAACTGCAAGCTCACCTGAACAGTGATATGTGGCCCACTTCAATGCCATCACATGTTTGTAGGTCATGTTTCTGTAGGCATCGAGAAAATTGCCTTGAATAATATCCATATACTTCCTGTCCTCCCTGAGAAGTTGGCTCTGATACTGATCAGACCAACCTACAATAAATAACACTACTACATTGGCGCTCTGTCGCCCCCAAGTTTCTCTGACGATATTGCGCTTTGGGACATTTCCTGGTGCTGAATGTATGAGCAACAGTAAAAGAGGTTGACTCTTGTTGCAGGGATTGTGATTAATAGTGAAACGAAAATTGTTTATATCAATAAGAGTCGTTTCGTCATTGGACGGAAGTTCTGTGAGGGTATATGCTTGCTGTGTCAGCTTTTGAAGTCCATACGTCTGACTGGATGATCCAGACATGTTCTCAGGCAGAAGGAGAATGTAGCTTAGGGCAGAGACATCCTCTGCAAGTAACACAGCTGGCGATGGCGACGCGCTTAGAAGCCAGAATGAGAAACAGCCGGTGAGAATGAAAGCTATGACGAGTAAAAGGGTGCATGGCGGCGACCCGTGGGCATGGAGCCGCCGCTTATCCAGCATACTAGTGACACCTTTTCATTCTAATATTTCCACTCCTTCTGCAATAAAAAAAGAACACATAAACACCTTTCATCCTGATATTAGAGTCATTAAAATTTCGAGTAATGTAGTACACTAAAACTAAGGAAATAACCCTCTTCATATAATCTGCCTAGCCCTGGCAAGCCAGCTGCGACCCATGGAATCACAATTTAGGCAACCAGTGCTGTCACCCTATTGATGACAGAGTCTGATGTTCGCAAAAAAGTTTCTAGGATGTAACATACAATATGAAGATTGATTTGTGCTTACTGTAGATGGCGCTGTGAGCTTCGTCCGAGTTTCTTGCCGGAGCATCAGCCCGTTTCACATTATTAAGGTGCGAAATCAGCGAAATCAAAATTAATCGTAATTAGGACAAATTTCAAGGGTTGTCTCCACTTAGTTATTGAAATATTGACATTCAAAGATGGCCAGTTTTTCATCAAACTATATAAGCGACATGTAAAAAATCGTAGTTCACGAGATTTTACCATTATATTAAAAAATATCGATATTTTAAAAACAAAATATCTTATCAATTGAGCCATGACGAATAATTAAAAACAAAACTTTAGCTTACTATTGTAATAAAAAGATATTCAATATTAAAAGCAATAAAATATAGCTAAAAGGCAAGCTTTGCCTAGTTCACCGTCAAATCTTAGTAGCAACGAAGCGTTGAGGTGCGTTATAGCAATTCAAAGCACGAGAGTGCAATTCAGTTGCAAATTATTACTCTGGCATTGAAAATAAAACTATCCAGCATATTCTTTAATTGAGGGTATAGTGCCGCTAGTAACTGTAGTAGCTGTAGCACATGTATACAGCACAAGTCAACATATGCTTAGCAGTGTGACCAGCGTCAAAATGCTACAATGTTGCCATATTTCGGTTGCAATTAACTATATAACGAACCACCATGAAGTTACATTTTATGATAGTTGTGAAACTCAAAACTCTCTGTACCCCGGTTTTTAAATTTATTGTCAGAGTCGATTTGATAAATATGTAGTTAGTACTCTGGGTAAGACATTTCTTTTTTAATTAATTATTCGTATCAGGGATAAATACTAGGGTATTATCATACATTTCTGCAAACTACACGTTGCACCGAATACGATGATACCAAATATACATTTTTTAATACATCAATGACATTCTTTTTCGAGACTGTCATTTGACTCAACTGGACCGCTAAAGCTACATTAATGTATAGCTATATGGTACTTAAACGGCGCTCGCCGCGTCATTTATCCTTCGTACGAGTTAATCAACAAAGTGTCCTTTATTACAGTAACTTTTTTGCGAACATGAGGCATTACTCTCACGATACCTCGCTTATGCCATAATATTTTGCATAACAACGCATTAATTTTTGCATTGATTCATACCCAATGCTCTAAATCGATATATCAAGTTCAAGAGCGATTCACGTTTAACCCGAGTAGTACATGTAACAATAATAATAAAAACAATAACGAAAAAAAAAATTCTGCGTGCAGATAAAAGGAATGGCAACTTTCTTTTTGCGCACCAATGAGTTTTATAGTGGGGGTGAACATTTTCTCAATGACCGTTAAAGGATGAATTCTAATAATTTATATCGTCTACGGAATGAACGATGTCCTGGTGGAAACATTTCTCTGAAAATCACGAAAAAATATTGTTAAAATCTCCAAAATTCGTCAGAAAAGATTTCAGCTACTCTCAATATCTTCGCACCGTGCATAGAGAGTCAAATTTATCTCTGAATGTAAAAATGATTAACTGTACTGAAAATATGTTACATTTCCAGCCAAACACTTTTATATTTTTGCTGACTTCCTCACCTAGATTTTCGCAAGTATCAAGGAAAGTTTGATTTTTCAGTGAAAATTACCGCACACTTCGTCGACCGGATTTCCGAATTTTTTGGAACATCTCCGATTTTCTCTGCGGACTCTTCTCAAATCTATGAACTTCATTGACCTTCTCAGTCAATTCTACTTATATAGCTTGAAACTATTTTTTAGAAAACTTCCATTGTTCCTGACTTTCTCAAAAAAGCTTTCGTTTCAGGTCAAAGTAATTTTATCTGGAATTCTCCGTATGCGCTGTCAACCAAGAAATATCCCCTGCCGATTTCGTCCAACGCCTTTAATCGTGTTTAACTATCGCAATATTATTTGAGCTTTATTCAAATTATAATACACAAGTGGCTTAGAACCTGGTATATACAATCACGCAACGGTCCCGGTACATTCGGCAGAGGCAAGATCGAACTCACCACCTAACAGTGTAGTGAGTAAGGGCCGAATATTGGGCGTGACTGCTCGTGTGTGTCTGATATTTCGAAAGTGTAATTCTTCAGTATTTACCTACACTGCACAATACATTAGAGTTTCGTCATGTGAATAATTGAAGATTGCTTTAGATTATTCGTAAAAATAGTAGTTTATTAGTTGCTATTAGTTTGTTTTTCAGCAAAAAATCGAATTTTCTCTTAAAAAGTGTTCTAGTGGTAAGAGTCAGAGAATGTGTTAATATTGAAAAATAATTCGTCTTTCCGCTGAAATTATATAATTCTACATTAGTCTGGAAAATCAGAAGATTTCCTACATAAAATCGTATGTTCTGTGAAGAAACGAACTATTGGTACGAATATGATAACAAGGAGATAAATGAATATGTATCTTTTTACCGACATTATCTACGATATCTCAAAACAACGGTGCTCCTTTGACAGAAAATCAAAGTTTTTCTGGGCAATTGGGACGAGTTCGTCACAAAGTATATTTTAAAGGAACCCCGATTTTTCTCTGCAATCCTCTATATGTCCGGTATTTTAGATCAGAGATTCTTTAGAACGACAAGTGTGCTCTAAATACGTCTACTATAAGTACAAGTAAGACATTGGGTAGATATTAGCGTGAAACGCCTGTTCTTTTCTGAGATGTTCTAAATCATCAATAAAACCTTGTTATTTTCTTAATTCTTAATAATTCTATGAATCCATAGTACATGAGAAAATCAGTGCTATTCACTTAAACAATTGTATTTTCTCTAAAAAAAGTTCACGGTGTTTTTCTAATATTAATTATTAAGGTGCGGATTAGATTTCATGGAAAACGTGTGTGTGATTCGAAAATTCTCTGAACCTACATCATTTGAATAAATCGAGTTTTCGAGAATAAAAACATATTTCATATGCACAAGATTCGAGATTTAAAATGATCTAGATAAAATCTAATAGAAGCGTAGGGTAGGAGGACTCAGAATTATACTACGGCTCAATAGCAAGCAGGAAATGGACAGAGGAATCCACCCCTCGAATGAAATAATCAAGGCAATAATGATCGCGTAAATGGGCTGGTTAATCATTTACAAAATCTTCACATAAATATAAGTGTTCCAAAATATGTTGACGAAAATGATCCATTAAAATATTTATAGGATATAGAGCGATATTTTAAGCTGAAGAATGTTCGCGTGAATCATCAAATAGTGGTTATAGAGAATTTGATTGAAGGTCGAATAAAGATTTGGTGTAGTGTTGTAAAAGATAATATAACGACATTTGAGCAACTTAGGGCGGTTTTCATTGGGAAATTCTATTCAATTCTTGTAAAGGTTAAATTTAAAAATCCATGGATAGGTTGTCGATACAAACCAAGTGAGGAAAGTATGCACTCGTATTTATAAACAGCTTGAAGAGATTGGACATTTATTCGGAAATTATTCGATTGCGTAACAGTTTCCACCTAGAATACGATCGAGCTTAATAAATGTAAATTTTTCGGAAAGTAATTCAGTGGCGTAAGCACTCTCTCAGTTGGATTACGCTCAAGAGAATTATTTTCGAAAGGAACAAAGAAATTATTACAATTATCAAAACAATCAAGATAATAGCGTAGAAAATTCTCAACCAAATCAAGTGAATAATAGAGACAATAACAACTCAAGACAATTTAGATATCAGAGTGGAGGACGACAACAGAATATGCATATAAACAGATCATGGAATCAAAGAACACAACATAACGAACTCATATAGTCCTTTAAGGTACATAAATAATGCGTATGTGTACTACAATGGAGATAATATGTCTCAACAATTTCACTCATCGGGTTGTAGGTAATCCCCATAAAATATTCAGACTAATCAAACAAATAGTTTAATAAGTCGACACAATGAACAAAATCAAAGGAATCCGCTCATTTCGAGAGGGTATAGTTTCTACAGAAATCGTTTCTACAGAGTTCGGTTGTACTGAGAACATTTTCTACATGGTTTGATTCTACAGAAAAATAATTGCACGTAGGTACCTTATTACAGAAAAAAATCGCAAAGCTTATTTCTACAGAAAAATAATAGCGTAGGTACGTTTCTACAGAAAAATAATCGCGTAGGTATGTTTCGGCAGAACAAAAATCGCGTAGGTACGTTTGTACAGAAAAATAATCGTGTAGGCACGTTTCTACAGAAAAATAATAGCGTAGGTACGATTCTACAGAGTTTGCTTTCAAAAGTTCGTTCCTACAGAAAAATAATCGTCGTAGGTACGTTTTTATAGAAAAATAATCGCTTAGGTACGTTTTTACAGAGTTCGCTTTCAAAAGTTCGTTTCTACAAAAAAGTAATTGCCATAGGTACGTTCCTATAGAAATGAGCATTCCCCAGGAGACTCAGGTTTTTGCGTCCATGGACTCGAATCTTTAAAATCTATAAGTGATTGTTTTGAAATAAAAAATGGCAACGTCTGATATGGTGACTCGAAGCTGAGAAATTTCTTATATTTTTCATTCATCCGGATACATCAATCTTAGTTGCTAAAAATCGCACGGTAGGCCGAATACCAGGGCTTTTGGGGTCCTTGATAATGAATTCGTCCTAGAACCTCCTAGAAAAAAAAAAACTCATAGAAAGAAAGAACCTAAAAAACCTGAAGAACCTAAAGAACCCCTTTTTCTGTAGAAACGTACCTACTCGATTTCTGTTCTATAGAAACGTATCTACGCGATTATTTTTCGTAGAAACATACTGTTTGCGAAAGCCTCTGCTGGGAAAATAAAACAGGCAGTTGTAATCGACAAAAAAGGTCTATATTCAGTATCTACACGGTACGAAAATATAAAAATAAAACTGAACACTGAATTTATATGATAGGCACACAATGATATTAATCGAGTGCCCCGAGGAGTTTATTATCCAGAGAGCGTGTTAGCAACACGAGCTGCAAAGCACGCCACGAGATGAGTCAAAATGCACTTGAGTGAACACTTGAGTGAGCATTACCGTACGCGCACTGAGGAAATTTGTTTAAATTATCATTGCGTCACCTTACCAGATAACATTGAGTTCAGTAGAACACGAATTGATGCTGCGACGATCCAACTTGAGGTGAGAGAATATTCGAGACGAGTAGATAGCACTTGTTGCACGCCTGGCGTTTCGGAAGTAAAAGTCAAGTTGGCTGCGCGTTCAAATGTTCCGTTAAGCGACGCTACTGCCTTACTAGAGTGCGATCAACGCCCCTCGCATGAACAGCTATCGCACAGCGACCATCGTCGCCGCGAACGAACTGATTTCTGAACATTGCCGCCCACTATCAGCAATGGAGTTGCTGATTATTCTCCTCAGGTTGTTCAACAAATGAGACGGGCAGATTTGCCAGTTTTGAGTTTGGCCGTGTGAGCGTCGTAGTAGCAGTTCTCAGTGTCACCACCCTTGTAAGCCCATCGTTGCCTGGATGCAATGCCGTGACCCGTTAACGCGGCCACTTACACGGTGGAAAGCGCTCATCCGTGAGTAGAACAAGAGAGCCGATTCGGATGTTATTGTTGCGGTAGTGCCATTTTGAGATTGGCTGTTGCCGCTGGCGATAGTGAGCCGACCATTGACTCCAAAACTGCTGCACCTTTGCTGTAGTAGCTGCCATCTGAATAATCGTGAGATTGCTAGGTCCTCTAAGGATGGTTCAGGGACCGTTGTGAGTGCTCTTCCGATAAGAAAATGCCTAGTGGTGATGGCGTCAGTGCTGATGTATCACCAGAGTCATCGCTGAGTGGTTCCAGAGGCCTAGAGTTGAGTACTGCCTCAATTTGAGCCCCCCAGTGTTCTGAGCTCCTCAAAGGTGAGTGCAGTGTTGCCTACGGTACGTCAGAGATGGTATTTGACTGACTTCACTGCTGCTTCCCATTTACCATCCATGCTCGGAGCAGCTGGGGGGTTGAATTCCCACTCAACTTGATGATTGACGAGCGATGATGCGATGACCTGGTGTTTCTGAGAGTTGTCGATGAATAACTGACATAGTGACTTGTGGGTGCCGATGAAGTTGATGTCACAGTCAGAGTTATTGGTGTAGGGGACACCGCGTCGAGCTAAGAAGCGCCTGAATGCTGAGAGGCATCCATCTGTTGTTGTAGATGCTGACCACTTCAAGATGAAGTGCTGAGGTGGTGACACACAAAGACGCAAATCCAGCCCTTGTGTGTTTTGCTTCCTCGTCCCTTCCATGTTTTGAGTGTGAGTAGACCAGCGCAATCAACTCCCGTATGAGTGAATGGTTGCGTTGGTGTAACCCGAGAGAGAGGTAGTTGACCCATCAGTTGATGAGCACGAATCCCCCTCTGCCCAGCACATACAATGCAAGAATAAAGGTCTTCACAGGAGTTCTTCTACCGATGATCCAATGAGTTAGCCTCACTTGGGCTAGAGTGAGCTGAGTGCCTCTAAGAAGAGTCTGCCGATGAGCTTGGTCAACGATGAGTGTTGAGAGTCGAGCGTGGCGAGGCAGAATGGCAGGATGACTTCCTTCGTACATGAGAGATGATTGCACAAGATGTCCTCCCATTCTAATTACGCCCTCCTGGTCGATGAAGGCTGTTAGTCGACTGAAGGGATGACAGGCAGGAAATGATGAGCCATATTACAACACTTGAAATTCGTGCATGAAGAAGGCTGGTTGAGTTGCCTTCGTCCAGAAGATGTTTGCTTTGGCCATCTCCTGCGCAGAGAGTGGAGTAGTCCAAGTTAAATCGTGCCTTCTTCTCATCCTGGCCAATACCTTGAAACATACTGATGTGAGACGACATAGCTTGGTAAGTGAGGCATACCGGTAAATGAAATCCCAATGATACTCAGGCCTCACAGTGGCAGCGACCAGGACTGCCCTAGGTCGAACTTTCAAGTCGCTCAAGGTTTCATGAGTTGTTGTTCGCCAAGAGTTTGCTGGTTCTACCATCAATACGGGCCCTGACCTCCACAGCTGGTAAGAAGCCAGTTGAGAAGTCAAGATGCCCCGGGAGGCACAATCGGTTGGATTGCTGGCACCTGAAACATGACGCCGATGAGTATTAGGGGTAAGACCTTGGATTTGAACTACTCGATTCTGGACATAATCCTTCCACCGCGATGAATGAGCTTCAATCCACGTGAGTGTTACCAGAGAGTTCGTCCACAGGTGAGTTGCTGAAATGCCAACCTTGAGAATGGCTTTAACGTGCGCAACTAATCTTGCAAGCAATAGCGCTACGGTAAGTTCGATCCGTGGTATGGTGAACCTCTTGAGTGGTGTTACCCGGGTTTTGTAGCAGACCAATGATGCCACCTTTCCTGTGGATGGTGAGTTGACAGTGATGTAAATCACTGCAGCCATGGCTACTTGAAACGCATCAGAGAAGCCGTAAAGTTCCACCGTTGAGTTGCTCCATGTATTAAACCACCGTGGAATTGAGAGCTTGGCCAAGCTTGTGAGTTCCGCTCTGATGGCAATCCAATGACATTAAACCAGGGATGGCAGTGGATCATCCCAGTTGAGCTTGTAGAGCCTGTAGAGCTTGTAAGTTCCTGTAGTAGAATTTTGGCTCTAATCACAACCGGTAGACAAAACCGAGTGGATCAAATAATTGAGCTACCTCAGACCAGATGAGGCGTTTGGTGAGACTTCCCGGAGTTGAGTTGAACCTTGAAGAGAACATGAACTTGTCTTCACGAGGAAGCCAAGTCAGACCGAGAATCTTGGTTTTGCAGTCATCCATTGAGATAAATAAGCTCGAGATTGATGTTGAGATGCTAGCAAAGACCATGGGGTCCGACGAGTGCTACTTAGCAAGTGGAAATCCGCCCGCCATGCATAAGTTCTTGAGCTGTTGAGTAATCTTAGCGAGCTGATGTGCTGTGTCCACCCATCTGAAGATATCATCCATGTATCTGCCATAAGTTATGCCTAGCACAGCAAGTGGGAAGCAATATCCCTCATACTCGGTGAGCTGAATGAGAGTTCTAATTACCAAAAATGGAGCAGCTTTGGTACCGTACGTCACAGTTGTTAGGTGGTAGGGTACTTCATTGAGCTGATCATCTTTCCACAAAATCCGTTGAAGATTCCAGTCTTCATGATAAGCTTGGATTTGACGATACATTTTAATGATGTCCGTGGCAAAGATGTGCCTGTGATGGCGAATTCAAATGAGCACATCCGAAATATTGAGCAACAAGTTAGGGCCAGTACGCATGATGTCGTTGAGAGACTGCCCAGATAAGGTTCGGCCTGAATCATTGAATATCACTCGGAGTTTGGTGGTGGCTCTGTCTGGCCTAAGAACGCCATGATGAGCCGTGCATTAATGGGCCTCGCATGGTGTGGTTGTTGGAGCTTTTATCATGTGCGCTAGTTGCTAATATTCGTCCATGAACTGAGCGTAGATTAGCCCATACTCCACTTCCCCTCGAGATTGTCCGTATAATGTGTTGTAGACACCGATAAGCCTTTTCGTATGAGCTGCCTAGGTTTACAAGCGATGACGTAAAGGGAAGCCGAACGATGTATCTTCCAGTAGGATAACGTTGGTGTGCGTTACGAAAGTGATCTTCACATGCTTGCTCTTCTAGTGTGAGTTGATCGACCTTGTCTTTTGGCAGCTCTTCTTGAACCCAAAATTTTGTAAGCGCCTCTTGCAGGGTTTGATCATCTTGCTGTATGGTAGCGTTATGAGAGGTGTGCTTCTGGTTGGTATGGTTTGACAGGTCCAATAATGAGACATCCAAATATTGATAGTTTGCGATAACGGCACCGATGATAATGTTGATTGGCCGAGGTTTGAGAAAGTCCGGATCCGCCTTAGCTTATCAATGTGTGATCACGTTTGTCCTGGTGCCTCAAATTATGGCAAGAGGGTGGTCATGGTTCTGAGCACATAGGTCTAAACCGTGACGTTCTCCTTGGTGTGAGCACAGCACAAAGTGAGTTGAACCGATCCGCATGTCTGCGATGAGTGTCTTCCACTAATCACCGTGATTGAAATAGATAGGTAAGTGCTTGCGTGGTGAATTGACTTGGTGGACGAGATCTTTAGCAATGAAGGCGAACGCCGGCCGTGGATCAATAAGAAGACGAGGTCGATTAGTTGCTGCCGTTGAGTGTATAAGTGCGAGAGCTGTTGCTAGCAAAGTTGAGCCGTTCGTTGTTGGTTGCACCAGTGAGTGGCCGACTGCAGCAACACCTCAATGAGTTGATGGTTGATGCTTGGTTCAGCATGGTGTGATGTTTCCCTGAGCACTCCTTGCAGGTGTGAGCTGACCAGCACGACGAGGCATTGTGCCGTCCAAGACAGTAATAACACAGTCGGTTTTTTCTGCTATTTTCCGACGCTCAGCCACGGTGAGTCACCTGAAATATGGGCACATTACGATCTAATGATCCAGTGACCGACGATAATCACAGGAGTAGATCCAATTCCCCTTGCTTGATGAGTGAGTGGTGGCAGAAGCTTAATGAGCAGGAACCCTATGAGTGGTGCCTTTATTTGAGTTCGTCAACGACTGTTTGGACGAGGAATTCTTCGCAGAGGCAGATAGTTGAGCTGAAGCCGTGTCAATAGTTTCCAAGGCTCTCTTGTATCGATGAACTCCTCTAGTTGTGTAAACGTAGGGGACTTTTCAGCACATCCCACCGACGTTTCTCACGCCTCGCGAGTAGTCCTATCCAATTGGTTGCTGATGTAACGAACCAGCACACAATCCCAGAGGCGTTCCTTCGAGGTCAAAAACGTGGGAACTTTGTTCGACTCCGACACCGTAGCTGAGTGTTGCTGGCTATATAGCATCACGACTGGTTAGTGGGGTGTTGGAAGTTGGAATGAGTTGGAATGAGTCCCCTATAAGAGTGAAGCCGGAGATGAACTGGGAAGCCGAGAGTTGATAACACAGCCGCGGAGATACATCAGCTTCTCGACATCGGTGAATCGTTCGTTTGCAATAACGAGTGATCCAAACAAATCTCGAAAGGCTGGCCAGCTGGCGTAATCTCTCTCGAACGAGGGCAGCTTGATATTCGGCAACTTGGGTTGTGAGCGCGGTGTTGAGTGCTAAACGGCTGCAGGCTGTTGATCGGCTTACAACTTCTCTCGAGAAGTCCTTAGAGCGTTTTTGTATTGAGGGTAAGCTTGGCTGCCTCCATCTGTAGGTTCTCGGAGAAAAATTCGTGGTCAATACAATTGATGGGCCACGTCCTTTCGAAATATTAGTGCTCCTTGCCGAAGTCATTATGAACGCCGCCTACCTGCTCCGCCCAGGCATCGCGTATTGCAATTGAGATGTCAAGAGAAACGTCGGAGAGTTTTTGATGAACTCCTCTAATTGATTCCATTCTGCGATGTTGCGATTAGGCCTTGAACACTATCTTGATGGGCAGTCGCGCTGGTCGGGTCTTCTGGCGATGCCCTGTAACGTTGGATCTGGCACTTGCAGTGACAGCTTGTCATCAGGGTCGCCTGATCCAGTCCTATTATCTGGCAAGTTACGCTCAGACATAGTGCGCAAGGGTTTCGCTGAGACATAGTATCGGTACAAGTAAGAACGAAGATAGCTCCGCAGAGTTATACTTTATTGGTACTGATGAAACAGACGAATCGAAGAGAAGCACCACGACTGCTGTTGAGCTGAGGTGGACTGCGAAGTCCAATAAGTTGATTAGAGTGGTAAATCTATGTGACAATATTTTGACCAGATGTTAAGATGGAATATTTTTGATAGATCGCAACCCGGATTGAGTCAGCGCCGCCTGGATTCCTGTGTTACCGATCTCAGAAAGATCTCTAACAATCGAATCATTAATTTTTAGTCAACTCTGATTGCCTCACTCATTCATTAAGAATTAATGAGGCAACCTGACCTAACGATTTTTAACTTCTAAAGAAATTGTAAAGAAAATACTGCCACAGCTTGGGTTCGAACCGGGAACTCCAGAATTCTAGCCTGGTACGTTACCAATTACGCCACCGCGGCTCTTGTGTGACGCTGAAGTCAAGCGAGAGAGACAGCATCTCGTTTAAGCAGCATGCCTGCGAGGCGCTGCCTCGGCTATCTTCGCTACAGCCGAGCGCAGCACATCACCCAGCAGCAAAAGGTCGACGTACGGCGAATATCGATCGCCGTGCGTCAGCTGATTTTCCAACACATTCAATACGTTTACAAGAAATTCGAGAAATTACGAATGGTTCCGTTGAGGAATCACGTTGCATGCAAAACAGAACTAAAAAAATATGTCAGACATGAATGTCAAAAAAAAGAAACAAATAAAATGATTAAAAGTCAAAGTGAAAGATCCGAAAAGGAATATGAAGAATCTATCTTTGAATAATTCATTTGATGTGGAAAATCAAACACATACGGACAAATATGAGGTTCGGAAGGATTGTGACAAACATTTCCTTGTAAAGGAAGATGAGACGTTAATTTCAATACTTCGTTTAGAAAGTGATAAGGAACCTGATGATAATCGATACATAGAAGTCAATTTTGGCGATAATAATATCAAAAGTGGTATCAATTATGACAACTTGCATAAAGATTTTGATCCGGGCGAGAATACTAGGTGCACCGGTTAATAATGGGAATTTTTTCCATTGCTAGGGTGAATCAATAACTCACTCAGTGACTTTTTGAATGAAATATAGTTTTTTCAGCACAAAAACATTTTATTTCTCAACATAGTCTCCTTTGAGCTCAATACACTTCGTCCGACGTTTCTCCAATTCTTTGATCCCTTCCAAATAATAAGATTTGTCGAGTTCCTAAAAATAGGCGTTTGTTTAGGCGATGATTCCATCGTTGGGGCCAAATCTCTTTCCGCCGAGGCATTTCTTCAAATTTGGAAAGAGGAAATAATCACCGGGGCCTAAATCCGGAGAATATGACGGACGAGAGAGCAATTCGTAATCTAATTCATGGAATTTGGCCATGACGACTACGCACGTGTGCACCCATGTATTGCTTGGCGGAAGAGCACTTTTAATTGGCCAAATGTGGTCGTGTTTTCTTTAAATCGACGTTGAACCGGTCCAATGAGTTAGCATAATATTCATCGTTGATTATTTTTCCCTTTTGAAGGTAACCGGTGTCGATTATGCCACGTGTATCCCAAAAAACTGCCACGATGACTTGATTGGCCGACAGACCCACCTTGGCTTTCTTCGGTGCCGATTCGCCCGGAGGAACCCACTGTTTCGACTATTGCTTGGTCTCCGGTGTTGTGGTGGATCCATGTGTAGTCCACGATTATGAAACGGCGCAAAAACTCGTCTGGATTGCAGTTGAAAAACGCCAAACACTTCCTCGGCGTTGTCACACGATTGCATTTGTGTTTAAGTGTGAACAAACGCGGCACCCATCTTGTGGATAGCTTTCTCATACCTAAATGATCTTTCAAAATCGAAACCACTGAGCCATGTGATATGTCTATAGTTTCTACAATCTCGCACACTTTCAATCTCCGATCGGCCAACAGCATATCGTGGATTTTTTCAATTGTTTTGGGTGTAGTGACCTCGATTGGACGTCCAGAACGGTCGGCGTCGCTCGTGCTTTTGCGACCACAACGAAATTCAGTAAACCACTTCTTTACCATTGAAATTGATGGTGCCGAGTCCCCATAGTATTCGTCAAGCTTATCCACGGTTTGAGTGATGATTTTTTTCCGCAAAAAATAATGCCTGATGGGCACACGAAATTCACCTTTTTCCATTTTCGCAAAAATTCAAACACAAACTAAATGTAAATTGCTTTTCAAGTTGCAACGCGACAAATTCAAAAAGTCGCTGAGTTATTGATCAACCCTCGTACAAGGAAAGAAGGGTTGGACAGAAAAGGCGCGAGGAGGACAGTCGATCAGTATAAAAAAGAAACTTGAAGAAAGCTGGGAGATAAAGGAATGGGAGTTCGTGATAATTCTGAGCAATAATATGAGAAGAGAAAAGACAGCAATAATAACGGGATTATAAGAAATTCAGTATAAGAAAAATAGAAAAAGACTTGAGAGAAATTATAATGGAAGAAGCAGGAAAAAAATATAGATTTAATTGTTGAGAATATAAATGCAAGGATAGGAAATTAACAAGCAATAAATGAAGGGGGGAATGACGGAAAAAGCCAGGAAAGAATAATAAACTCGGAGGGCAGAAGACTGTTAGGACAGAGCGCAGAATTGGGCTTGAAGGCGTTAAATGAGGAAAAGCTAAAATGGAAGACAAATGGGAAATCAAAGGAGAAAAAGTTCTGATAGTAAAGGAATTGAAATATTTAGGATATTGGTTTACATGTAAAAATGTGGTTTGCGCCCATGGAAAAAAAACGACAAGAAAAACACAAAAAGCAACGAATATGGTGTGGGGAATCTCAAGGATGGCGGGGAGAAATGTACTGGAGGAAAGACTCTATCTGTCAGACTCGATAGTAAAAGTAGGACCAATGTATGGAGTGAAAATATGGGGAATGGGAGATATCAGCATATTTAAAAAGATACAGAGTAGATATCGTAAGATGGCATTAGGAGTGGATAGAACAACGCCAAATTATGTATGAAGAAGATACCTGAGTGTGCCTACTTTGGAATATGTGATAAGAGAAAGAGCGTTAAAGTATATTGGAGAGGTGATCAGAATGGAGGAGACAAAGCCAAAAAAATGCTTGTTGGAAGAACTAAGAGCGATAACAAACGACGACCCGTCAAAATGGTTGACTAATCATATCAACCCGCTTTTTGGGTGATATTGATGAAGTTAATGGGCAAAAAAGCGATGGGTTGATTATGATTGCGTAACTTTAATTAGATCCTAGCTTATGAAAAGAATTAAAAAATTTGGTTTAACTACGAAAACAGGATAAAATGTTAAGGCAATTTTGAGACCGGTGTGAACGAAAGGATGATAAAAATATACAAAATTACCATGACATTTGGTTCTAAAAATCTCCAACTTCTTCACATTGGTATATCCTCGTCCCATCAATCTTGAAAAATCTTGTCATTCAGACTAAATACGAGAGAATGGGACATCCAGAAGTATATAAGACTATGCCAAATCAAACACTATTTCTATTGGAGGGGTATGAATAGAGAGGTGAAACAATATGTTATTTCTTACCATTTTTATTAAAGAGTGAAGCAATTGCAAAAAACAATGGAATGGGAATACTGTAGAGCAAATCTGTCGGCACAATAGACCTCGTTACGGTACATTTTTATGGACATTTACCTCGATTTATTGCTGGGGTTCAATATATTTTTGTTGCTTTGGATGCGTTTTCGAAACTAGTAAAACTCTATGCAGTAAAAAAAGCAACAGCAAGAATTGTAGTCAACAAAATGTTGGGAGACTATGTTATCCGCACATTTGTGCAATGTTCAATAAAGTATAAACTACGTTATCCCCCTACCTTCGCATGTGAGGAAACGCGTTGTTACTGTGCTTCAATTTAGTCTTAGAATATATGAAATGACATGTAAAATAAAAATGTAACAGAAACCCCTATTCGCGCTTTCGGTGCGTTGGTTAGTGGTCGGGGCTAGCATGCTCGCTCCACAGAACCTTGTTTGACCGCCTCCGAAGAAGCACTGACCGGGGGTGGTTTAGCAAGTACGCGGAAACTCCCATCACGCCGCTCCAACTGCAACCGAGCTCGCGCGCCATTCGTGCGTCGGCAGGAAGTCGGGATTGGCCGGCTCACTCTGCAGACTCTTGCTCGACCGCGTCCGAGAAAGGCCTGACCGGAGGTGGTTTGGCAAGTATGCGGAAACCCCCACCACGCCGATCCACCTGCTACCGAGCGCGCGAGCCATTGGTACGTCGGTGGGATGTCGAGACTAGCCAACTTACTCCTTAGACCCTCGCTTGACCGCTTCTGAGAAAACACTGACCGGAGATGGTTTAACGAGTACAAGGAAATTCTCACCACGCCGTTCCACCTGGAGCAGGGCTCGTGCGCCATTGGTGCATCGGTGGGATGTCTGGACTAGCTATCCCACCCAGATTCTCCCGTCCAATCACCGACCACCTGCCCCTATATAAACGGGCGCACAAGCGACCGTGAGTTAGTTAAAAATCGACTGCCGAGATGGTCAGTCGGGGTTGGAGATCGACCGCGGAGTCGGTCCGGCTAGCAAATAAAGTCATCGACATCACTACCACAAGTACATCATTATTTCTACACTCACGTCTACACGGGAACTACAACTCATTCGCCATCGCTCTGACACCCGGTCCTTTTTAGGACCACTTTAACGTAAGGCCATTGAACAGCCCAGCACCGCGGCGGACGCGTCTCGCCGCCACCTGAGAAGGAGCGTCACCCACTCTTCCTTTGTCGCCTAGCCTCTTCACGCCGGGTTCGACAACTATTGTGAAAAAATAGGAAAACCGGAACGAATACTATCTGATAATAGGTCTCAATTTACAGCGAAAATTTGGCGATAATATATACTTTATATATATACTATTATACTTTTAGTATAATAGTTTTTCCATCGATTCGTCATCCACAATCAAATCCAACCGAGAGAGTGATGCAAGAATTAGGTAAGCTGTTTCATGTTTTTTGTGCTGATCAACAAACGAGGTAGACCAAATATTTGCCAAAAATGGAGGCATATTTTATCCTTCAATGCATGGGAGTAGTGGATATATTCCATTAGAATTACATTGGGGTATCAAACCAACGGACGAAATGACTGAGCTATTTGATTTTCCACAAATACCTGATCAATCCCATGATTTAAAAATAGAAATTACCCATGGACATTGAATAAAAGCTTTTTTAAAAAAAACTATTTCAAATACATCCATTGGCATAGGAGATTTAGGTCTATCGAGAGTCCCACGCATATCAATCAACACCGTTTGCGTTATACACGAGTTTTTTCATCTGTCTGAAAGACCTTGTATGAGCATTACATCAAATAATAAAAGATAGAGAGAGGAATGACAATCAAATGATAAGGCACCTTGTCAGTCTATAATATTTTCTAATATAGCATTTATTAGTTTGCATTTGGTTTTATAAATAGATTAAACATTAAAGACAAGACCCTTAGTGGAGTCGAATCACGGAATGTGTGTGGCCGGATGAAGGAATATATGTACATAATTATATGACTAGAATATTGTATTTAAAGTATCAGATACCGAAAGACCAACACGTATCGATGTGTAGCTATTTGAAGTATATATTCGAACATTCCGAGAGTTTATCGTACGCAAATTATATCTATATATATGAAAAGAAAAGTCCTGACTGACTGACTCACTGACTCACTCACTCACTCACTCATCAACGCCCAGCCCAAACCCCTGGGCCTAGAAACTTGAAATTCTAGGGATATATTCCCTTCGTGTCGTAGACGCTCACTAAGAAGGGAATTTTCGAAATTTCACCCCTAAGGGGGTGTAAAAGGGTGAAATATGTTTTTACGCATCTCTCAATATCTCTTAGGCACGATGAGATATCGCCTTGGTTTTTGTTTGCAAATGTTACTCATACAAATGTTCAAAAACAAATTTCAGGATTTTTAGAAATTTTACCCCTAAGGGGGTGTAAAAGGGTTAAATATGTTTTTACGTATTTCTCAATATCTCTTAGGCACAATGAGATATCGCCTTGGTTTTCGCTTGCAAATGTTACTCATACAAATGTTTAAAAACTAATTTCAGGATTTTTAGAAATTCCACCCCTAAGGGGGTGTAAAAGAGTTAAATATGTTTTTACGTATTTCTCTTAGGCGCGATGAGATATCGCCTTGGTTTTTGCTTGCAAATGTTACTCATACAAATGTTTAGAAACCGATTTTAGGATTTTTAGAAATTCCACCCCTAAGGGGGTGTAAAAGGGATAAATCTGTTTTTACGTGTTTCTCCATATCTCTTAGGCACGATCAGATATCGCCTTGGTTATCGCTTGCAAATGTTACTCATACAAATGTCTAAAAACTAATTTCAGGATTTTTAGAAATTCCACCCCTTAGGGGGTGTAAAAGGGTTAAATATGATTTTACGTATTTGCAAACTGCAAATACGTTCTGCAAAGCATAATTCAGCATTTTGCCCTCATCGGCCGTAAAGGGCCAAATCCATATTTAAAAAAATCAAATAAATATGCATAAGACTGTATAAATATATAAAGAAGAAAAACAAGAGATCTAACAGTCGTTATATGACTGTTCATTTCGTAGAAATGGGCTTAAGGCGCACTATTGCCGAAATGCTGTCGTCTTCGATAAATATTTTATTTATTAACAAGTGTGTGACATCTCGATTTCGAGTGTATCGAATCGACAGAAGTCTCTTTTTCACGGTGATATGTTTTTGTCCGTTGTGGCTACATTCGTGTCGACAGCATTAATCTGTCAAACGGCGATTTCTGACCAAACGAGCAACAGAGCGTACGAGCAAAAGAGCGAGCAAGCGAGATCATTATCTAATATCATTATCATTATCATTTTGAAGAAAATAGTGTTTCCAAGGGATATATTTGAAGAGAAGTTATCGTAAGTAAAAAATTAAATAATATTTTTGTGTGCTGACGACGTTGATGGAGACGATGACAAAAAAGATGACGCTGGCCATAGACAGCAAACCTAAATGATACAGACGTGTAGTAGAAGTGTCGCAGAAGGAGTTTAATAAAATTCAAAATTTAATACATCGTCGTCGTCGTCATCGACTCCATCATCGTCATCGTATTTATAGTCGTAGTCCTTGTCAGTGTCGTCTTTTTTGTCACTGATCTGAAGATAATTCGAAGTCTGCGGTAGCGACGGCAACCTTCTTTATTTATTTATTTATTTCTGAGCAGTGCTTTTGCATTGAAATAATAATAACAGCAACAATAATTGTTCGAATATACGTTAAGGACGTAGCAAAATAAAAAACTATCTTTTCAACCCGTTTGTAAGCATGAAGGAGCTAACCAGCCACGAGTTACGATGGCTAATTGTTAATTCGTTATATTTTTCTTTCATATGTGCTCTAACACGGTTGCTGTACCGGTTCGAGAGTCAAAGGCACAGTCGAAGGGCGACGGTTTAACGCTATAACAGTTTCTCAGAGCTATAAAGCGTACATTTTGATACCAATTATATACGTTTTTGTGCGGATGTAATTCCGCTTAGATGCTCCGACGAATATAATATCACATATCCTTCTATGTAATATAATTTGCATGCATTGATTGACTTGTGATACTCATACATATGCAAAGAAACCATCACTGTTCTCACATTTACTCGAGTATAAACAAATTTGCGCCATAATATTCATTTTTTTAAACATTAGAACCTAACAGCTTTAAAAATAAATCAATGCCCGAGACTCTTTACCAATATGGAGGCTCTTTACAATAATTAACTCGATGTAAAAAAATGAATGCATAATTCAGCATTTTGCCGTAATCGGCCCTAAAGGGTCAAATCCAGATTAAGTTAAAAAATAAAAAAAATCAAATAAATATGCATAAGACTGTATAAATATATGAAAAAGAAAAACAAGAGATCTAACAGTCATTATATGACTGTTTATTTCGTAGAAATGGGCTTAAGGCGCACTATTGCCGAAATGCTGTCGTCTTCGATAAATATTTTATTTATTAACAAATGTCAACGCGTGTAACTTTGTATAGCCGGACAGACAGACAAACATTCATCTTATATATAAAAAAAATGAATGTTTGTCTGTCTGTCTGTCCGGCCATACAAAGCTAAACGCGTTGACCGATTTCAACCAAACCTTACACGAATGTTGTTGAAGACCAAAGGAAGGCGACTGTATATATCGTACCCCTGAAAACCACCCCCTTCAACCCCTAAAAAAAGATTCTTGGTAAAATCTACACGCTTTCACCGATTACAACCAAACCAAGCACAAATATTGCTAAGAGCCTAAGGAAGGTCACTGAATATATCTCACCCCTGAAAACCACCCCCTCCATCTCCTAAAGAAAAATTCTTAATTAAATCCACACGCTTTCACCGATTACAACTGAACCAAGCACAAATATTGTTAAGAGCCTAAGGAAAGTCACTGGATATATCTCACCCCTAAACCCCACCCTCTTCATTCCCTAAAAAAAGATTCTTCAAAAATATTCACGCGAATCAACTGATTTCAACCAAACCTTACACAAATATTGTTGAAGACCAAAGGAAGGCGACTGTATATATCTCACCCCTGAAAACCGCCCTCTTCATCCCCTAAAAAAAAATTCTTAATAAAATCTACACGCCTTCACCGATTACAACTAAACCAAGCACAGATATTGTTAAGAGCCTAAGGAAGGTCACTGAATATATCTCACTCTTGAAAACCACCCCCTTCAACCCCTAAAAAAAGATTCTTCAAAAATATTCACGCGAATCAACTGACTTCAACCAAACCTTACACAAATATTGTTGAAGACCAAAGGAAGGCGACTGTATATATCGTACCCCTGAAAACCAACCCCTTTATCCCCTAAAAAAAGATTCTTGATAAAATCTACACGCCTTCACCGATTACAACCAAACCAAGCACAAATATTGCTAAGAGCCTAAGGAAGGTCACTGAATATATCTTACCCCTGAAAACCACCCCCTCGATCTCCTAAAGAAAAATTCTTAATTAAATCAACACGCCTTCACCGATTACAACTGAACCAAGCACAAATATTGTTAAGAGCCTAAGGAAAGTCACTGGATATATCTCACCCCTGAACACCACCCTCTTCACCCCCTAAAAAAAGATTCTTCAAAAATATTCACGCGAATCAACTGATTTCAACCAAACCTTACACAAATATTGTTGAAGACCAAAGGAAGGCGACTGTATATATCTCACCCCTGAAAACCACCCTCTTCATCCACTGAAAAAAATTCGTTTCATATCGTATCATATCATATCATATCGTATCATATCGTATTTCGTTTTGTGTCGTTTTTACGAATGTTAATTGGACTTAAAGTTTTTTCAATAACACTGTTATTTTTACGATTTTTGATAAATGATTGTTGACTTTCCTTAACAAAATGTATTATATGCTATTGAAAATTTTTGCGATATTTGAGAAATAATTTGTGATTTTTTTGCAGATTGTATTTCTCTCTGTGCTGTCCCAGATAGCATTTTGACATGCAGTGTATATACATTGCATATATACATCCGCGGATATGACATATCCTATGTACATACAGTGATACACAAACGACGTACATTGCATATCGTAGGGATATGCGAATGCAACGCGCTGTATGTTCAGTGGATATTCATACAATATACATATGTATATTAGCCGAACATTATATGTATATGTTCATATACATATAGATAGTTTCGTCGTATACGACACTTCGTCGTTCGCAATATTTCATTGTAAACGCGTAAGTTGCAAGGGCGTATATTCTACGTATATTGAGGCTACTATCCGAAATGCATATGCATACTACATATGTTCACTCGATATTCTTAGAATATTCGTAAATGTATCATATATTCATCTACGTGAGTCGTATGTACACGGATTTGATGTATATACATGGCGTATATTTTACGTATATTGAGTTTACTATCCGAAACGCATAACGGTATGGTTCCGGTTCCGGTACTATAAGCTTTGTAAAATTTCGGTTATTATTTGTTTCAACGTCAGATATGTGAGAGAGAGACGCGCGAGAGAGAGAGAGAGTAACGCGAGAGACACCAAGAACGTGAGAAACGCAAAAGACGTGAGAGGGAGACGGAAGAGACGCGAGAGAAATCTATCTACATAAAAAGATAAGTCCTGACTGACTCACTGACTCACTAACTATAAGTTTTGTCCTTTCTCTTCATTGTTTTTTAGTATGTCAATTGAATTTTTAAATATTAATGGGGAGATGGTGCCTCAGACTATTATCCCCATCACGGGAGACGGAGCTTGCCTGTTCCTGTCCCTCTCATATCTTATATATTATAATCAGTTATTGGCTAGGGAGGTGCGTGAGCTAATCGTCAGGCACGTGGTGGACACCTGGGAGGAGTTCTCCATCATGTCCCACAACAGCGAGGGGGATAACTACACCAGCTCCGCTGAGTGCCTCGCTCACATGTCCCGACCCTCTACTTATGGTGGTTTATGCGAACTTGTGGCGGCTGGCCAATTGTTCGAGTTCGTCTTCGAAGTTTACCGCAATGGCGAGCTGTATGCGAGTGTCGGTGCTGAAGGTCATCCCGTGAGGAGGTTACGTTTTTCGCAGGACCTTTCTAGTGGCCATTCCGATGCGTACCTGCCACGTGAACCTGAAGAAGTGTTTATCTGACTACCTCTTTCCCAGCTCGACTCCTATTTACATTTCTCATAGCCTTTACCTCTTTCCCCGCTTTTCCAGCTCGACTCCTATTCAGACTTCTCACAGCCATCACCTCTTCCTATCCTCAAGAAGGCTCCTGGCAAACGTCGTGCCAGATATTCCGATGTTAAAAGGAGGAAGCAACTTAAGGATGCGGCGAGGAAATATGCTCAGAATAATCCTGCGGTGAACCGTGCTGCGGTGGCCAAGTACCAGCAAGATCATCCTGCGGTGAACCGTGCTGCGGTGGCCAAGTACCAGCAAGATCATCCTGCGGTGAACCGTGCTGCGGTGGCCAAGTACCAGCAAGATCATCCTGCGGTGAACCGTGCTGCGGTGGCCAAGTACCAGCAAGATCATCCTGAAGTGCACCGTGATGCGGTGGCCAAGTACCAGCAAGATCATCCTGAAGTGCACCGTGATGCGGTGGCCAGGTACCAGCAAGATCACCCTGAAGTGCACAGAGCGCCAGAATTTCGATATGAGCAAAGCAATCCTGGAAGACGAGTAGAAAGGCGAGCACTTCCATGGAAAGTCAAGGCTCACTCAGGCATGGCATATGATCCTGACGTGGCTTATGAGGCAGACAGCACTGTAGATCTGGGTACTAGGAGCCACAAATGCATATATTGCAATGCTTCGAAGTGGAAGGAAGAGCCCCGCGGCATGTGCTGCAGCGCTGGCAAGGTGCAGCTTCCGCCCTTCGAACCTCTGCCCGAGCCTCTTTACAGCCTGGTAATGGATATCCACCCTGAGCACGTCCACTCCATGGAACGTATTCGGAAGTATAATGGCTGCTTCAACATGACATCATTTGGGGCTAAGCAGGTTCTACGAGATGGCTTCATACCGACTTTTAAAGTTCAGGGGCAGGTGTATCATTTGATAGGAAGTCTGCTGCCAGCACCTCAACAGGAAGCCCAATTTCTGCAAATGTATTTTGTGGGCGACGACGAAAGGGAAGTACGCTTGAGGTGCAGCAAATTTTCTGACGTCAAACAGGGATTGGTCAAACAACTGCAGAGGATGCTACACGACATCAATAGCTATATGAAGGATCTGAAGACTGCCATGGACAAGGTAGCTCCAACCTGCGAGAAGTTCGAAGTCGTTATCCATGCAGATAAAAAGCCAGCTGACGCTCATGGAGGTCGCTTCAATGCACCAACAGCAAATGAGGTAGCTCTGGTGATTGTTGGTCAGCAATTCAAGCATCGAGACATTGTGCTGCAGAGCCATAACAACACATTGCAGAGGATTAGTGAAATTCATCGATCATACGACGCCTTGCAGTATCCGCTTCTGTTTTGCCGTGGCGAGGATGGGTACTCTATTGCCTTGCCTCAGCGCGATCCTAAGACCAAGTTGCTCTTCAATAAGACAGTCTCCGCAGCGAGGTTTTACTCTTATCGTATTATGGTCAGGCAAGGGGAGGTCAACCATATTTTGTACTTCCGCTCCCTTTTCAGTCAATTTCTGTCTGACATGTATGCCAAAATAGAGACTGAGAGGTTGAATTACATCAGGAACAATCAGGCGCAGCTGAGGGCAGACAGCTATATTCACCTAAAGGACGCTGTGAGTAGACAGGATGCTGACGCTGCTCAGCTGGGTCAAATGGTAGTGCTTCCTTCATCATTCACTGGGGGACCTCGCTATATGCATGAGCGGACTCAAGACGCCATGACATATGTTCGCCATTACGGCCGTCCTGATCTGTTCATCACTTTCACCTGTAATCCCAGGTGGAAGGATATCACAAATGTACTGCTGCCTGGGCAAAAGTCTCACGATCGTCATGACATCGTAGCCAGGGTATTCCATCTCAAGGTGAAGAAGATGATATCTCTTTTGAACAAGGGCAGTCTGTTTGGTAGAGTACGGTGTTTTATGTACTCTGTCGAGTGGCAAAAGCGGGGTCTGCCTCACATTCACATATTGCTGTGGCTAGAGCAGCGCATCTTCTCTGACATGATCGACAAAGTCATCTGTGCTGAAATACCTGATCCTGAGAAAGATCCTCTCCTCCACAACATTGTCAAGGCCAACATGATTCATGGGCCCTGCGGCAGCTTGAATTACAATTCGCCTTGCATGAAAGGAGGTAGTTGCAGCAAGAAGTATCCTCGGCCACTTCTCAAGAACACTCAGACAGGAGACGATACATATCCGCAGTATCGTAGGAGGTCTCCAGCTGACGGTGGCTTCACTGTAGAAATCAATAGGATAAAACTGGACAACCGCTGGGTGGTGCCCTACAACCCTGTTTTGTCACGCACTTTCGATGCTCACATCAATGTAGAATTATGTAACTCTGTTAAGTCCATTAAATACATTTGCAAGTACGTGAACAAGGGCAGTGACCAGGCGTCTTTTGCTCTGGAGAATGAGAAGGATGAAGTAAAGATGTATGAGAGTGGGCGGTACATTAGTAGCTCGGAGGCGGTTTGGAGGATATTAGCGTTCCCTATTCATGAGAGGTATCCCACTATTTTTCATCTGGCTGTTCACCTCGAGAATGGTCAGCGTGTGTACTTCAACTCCGACAACTTGGCCGAGAAGCTTAGCAACCCTCCTCAGACAACACTCTTGGCTTTTTTCGAGTTATGCAAAAATGACGAATTTGCAAAAACCCTTCTGTACTCTGAGGTCCCTTCTTACTTTGTATGGGAAAATTACAAGTTTGGGAGAAGGAAGCAAGGGAACGATGTCGATGGCTGGTCAGGAGTGAAGAGAGGCAATGCGCTGGGAAGGGTGTACACCATTCACCCAAGTAACACCGAATGTTATTATCTCCGTCTGTTGCTACACGAGGTTCGAGGCCCAACGTCTTTTTCAGAGTTGAAAATTGTGAATGGTGTCCTTCATCCTACATTCCAGTCTACATGCAAGGCATTAGGTTTGCTGGAGGATGACAATCACTGGGATAGTACTTTGGGGGAAGCTGCCCTGTGTGGTTCCGTTTAAGCTCCGAGAGCTCTTCACAGTGATGTTGGTTTTTTGTCAACTCTCTGATCCTCTTAGTCTTTGGGAGAAGTACAAAGACAGTTTTTCAGAAGATATCACGCGGCAGGTGGAAAGAGAGTTGCAAGATAGTGCGCAGCAGATGAAGGAGCAGGTGTACAATAGATGCCTGGTGCTGATTGAGGACGCAGTGTTAGCTTTGGGAGGACAGGGTTTGCCTCAGTACGGCTTGCCTCAACCAACAAGGTCTGGAAAAGTTTTGGGAAATAAGGACTATCAGAGGGAGACCAGCTACGATACAAACGGCTTGGCACAAGTGGTATCGAATAACGAGGATTTACTAACGGATGAGCAGCTCGCTGTCTATCGGCAGATCCTTAGCAGCGTTGAGTCAGGTGCTGGGCAGGTTTTTTTCTTGGATGCTCCTGGTGGTACTGGGAAGACTTTCCTCATCAACTTGCTCCTGGCGAAGGTAAGGAGTGATCGTGGCATCGCTTTGGCTGTCGCATCCCCTGGCATCGCTGCTACGCTATTGGAGGGAGGCAAGACAGCCCACGCTGCCTTCAAGCTGCCCTTCAATCTCATTCATGCAGAAACACCTCTGTGCAACATCTCAAAACAAAGCAATATGGCCAAAGTGCTGAGAGATTGTAAGCTCATTGTTTGGGATGAGAGCACCATGGCGCACAAGCGGGGTTTTGAAGCACTGAGCATAACCCTCAAAGACATCAGAGGCAACGATGGAGTGATGGGGGGAGTCACTGTGTTGCTTGCTGGAGACTTTCGGCAGACTTTGCCAGTAGTGCCAAGGGGAACTCGAGCTGACGAGATTAAGGCGTGCATCAAGGCGTCATATTTATGGCCCTTTATCTGCAAACTTTCTCTCAGGAAGAACATGAGGGTCCACTTGAGAGGTGAGGTCTCCGCTGGGGAATTTTCCGAACTTCTACTGAAAATAGGGGATGGAGAATATCCTGAGTCCGAGGGAAAGGTGACTATCCCTATAGGCCTGGGCGCAGTAGTGATGACCCTAACAGACTTTCAACCAGAATATACCCAGATATAGCCGATATCAAGGAAAAGTCTATGGACTGGCTGTGCGAGCGTGCCATTCTGACCCCCAAGAATGATAACGCTGCCATCATTAATGACATTCTACTTAATTCGTTCGAAAAGGCAGAAATGGAATATAGGTCTGTGGATTCAGTAATGCAAATGGATGACGCCGTCCATTACCCCGTGGAGTTTCTCAATTCCCTCAACCCTCCTGGATTCCCACCCCACAAGCTTCTCCTCAAAGTGGGGGCTCCAGTGATGTTGCTGCGGAATCTCAACCCGCCCAAACTTTGCAACGGCACCAGGCTACGAGGGAAGGCCCTTTATAGAAACGTTATTGAGGCCACAGTGTTCACTGGTTGTGCTCGAGGGGAGTCGGTACTTGTACCACGCATACCACTCATACCATCAGAGTACCCCTTCGAGTTCAAGAGGCTGCAGTTCCCCCTCAAGGTCTGCTTTGCTATGACCATCAACAAGTCCCAGGGGCAGTCGCTGAAGATGGCAGGGATTGACTTAAGGGAGGAGTGTTTCTCACATGGACAGTTTTATGTGGCCTGCTCCAGAGTGAGCTCACCAAGCAGCCTGGTGATTCTACCACTTCAGGGAAGAACTACTAATGTGGTCTACAAAGAAGTCCTTCAGTGTTATGACATGTGTTAAGGACCACCTCGGTTAAGGACGACACCGAGTAGGGAATAGGGAAAGCCATCCCTGGGATAATTCATAACAATCCAGCGTTATTGAAGTGGGATTATCGCAAATAAAGTAGAGGCGTGTGATATCGTGCGAAAAGGAGACGAGCATCGACGCACAACGGGCGCGTGCAACAGGCGGGAAAAAGAATTCGCAACAACGTGAAAGGAGACGAGCATCGACACACAACGGGTGCGTGCAACAGGCGGGAAAAAAGATTTCGCAACAAAGTGTAAAATAAAGACAAAGTGTAAATTGAAGACAAAGTGTAAAATAAAGACAAAGTGTAAAATAAAAACAAAGTGTAAAATAAAGACAAAGTGTAAAATAAAGACAAAGTGTAAATTGAAGACAAAGTGTAAAATAAAGACAAAGTGTAAAATAAAAACAAAGTGTAAAATAAAAACAAAGTTTAAAATAAAGACAACATGTAAAATAAAGACAAAGTGTGATACTACAAAGTAAGGACAAAGGCAGTAATAGTAGCGCGTGGGGGAAGTCATCTGGTATTTACGAATCGTCAGGACAATCGATCGCCGACGTAAGTATCGATGGAGTACTCGTACCCGATCTACCACTATGCGTAGTGGAAGACGAGACCCAAACGATTACAGAAGAAATTACAGAAAAACGAAGAAAGAAGCGAGAAGCAAGAAGAACGAAATTCAGAAGAAATTACAGAAAAACGAAGAAAAAAGCAGCAAAAGCAAAATTCAGAAGAAATTGCAGAAGAAAGAAGCGAGAAGCAAGAAGGAACAACGCCAGATGAAACTAGCAGTGAAGGCGAAGCTAAGGAAGACACGACGATGGGGAAAAGCGAAAAGCTCTTCGACGACAACAAGAAATTGTCGACCTTTAAGCAATAAGAACAAAATTCAGAAGAAATTACAGAAAAACGAAGAAAGGAGCAGCAAGAGCAAAATTCAGAAGAAATTGCAGAAAAACGAAGAAAGAAGCGAGAAGCTTGAAGAACGAAATTCAGAAGAAATTACAGAAAAACGAAGAAAGAAGCAGCAAGAGCAAAATTCAGAAGAAATTACAGAAAAATGAAGAATCATAGAAGAAAGAAGCGAGAAGCAAGAAGGAACAACGCCAGATGAAACTAGCAGTGAAGGCGAAGCTAAGGAAGACACGACGATGGGAAAAAGCGAAAAGCCCTTCGACGACAACAAGAAATTGTTGACCTTTAAGCAATAAGAACGAAATTCAGAAGAAATTATGGAAAAATGAAGAAAGGAGCAGCAAGAGCCAAATTCAAAAGAAATTACAGAAAAATGAAGAAAGAAGCAGCAAAAGCAAAATTCAGAAGAAATTTCAGAAGAAATCATAGAAGAAAGAAGCGAGAAGCAAGAAGGAACAACGCCAGATGAAACTAGCAGTGAAGGCAAAGCTAAGGAAGACACGACGATGGGGAAAAGCGAAAAGCTCTTCGACGACAACAAGAAATTGTTGACCTTTAAGCAATAAGAACGAAATTCAGAAGAAATTATGGAAAACGAAGAAAGGAGCAGCAAGAGCAAAATTCAAAAAAAATTGCAGAAAAACGAAGAAAGAAGCAGCAAAAGCAAAATTCAGAAGAAATTGCAGAAGAAATCATAGAAGAAAGAAGCGAGAAGCAAGAAGGAACAACGCCAGATGAAACTAGCAGTGAAGGTGAAGCTAAGGAAGACACGACGATGGGGAAAAGCAAAAAGCCCTTCGACGACAACAAGAAATTGTCGACCTTTAACGACAACCCAAGCGGGAGGAACACTATAGCGAAAGGAACCCCAACTCTACAGCTGAGAAGACAATTAGTGCGAGTGCGCGTCAGGTAGCGAAACGATACGATCGGTGACATTAAGCAAAGAAGCCAGGTACGACGCCACGCGGGCGGTCTACTACGCGTTCAAGTGCAACGATGTGCCGAGTCTCATAGGCTACGACGAGCCGTCGAACGTGCGCAGCACACGGAAGGACGACACCGAGTAGGGAACAAGGGAAGCCATCCCTGGGATAATCCATAACACATGGTACAGAAGTTAAAGTGAGGTTTTTTAGCCGGTAGGAGTCCAGCACTACCCCGGGTGTCCTCTTACAAGGGACCCGGGGTGTCCATGAAGGATTTTTTCTCACTAAAGAAGAAAAAAAAAAAAAAAAAAAACAAAAAAAGTAATATGATTTAATGTAATGTAATGAATACATTACATTACATTAAATCTTATTACTTTTTAAGCCAAGAACGCGTTGTAGAGTCGTTATAGGCAAAAGTAAGCGTTAAGTACGGATGTGCGGCATTGTTTTGACCTATTTAGAAATTACATTTAAAGATACCCGTGGCGAAGCACGGGTAATATGCTAGTATACCTATAAATTTATTGGAGAAGACAAAAAATCAATAAATAACTATCTTAAGCTTAAAATCCTAACTTAATCAAAATAAGATATCTATAAATTTATTGAAGAAGTTAATGAATCAATAAAAAATAACATTTAATTAAAAATTCTAACCTAATTAGAATAATATATCTATAAATTTATCGGGGAAGATAATAAATGAATAAAAATTACTTTAAACTTTAAATCCTAATTTAATCGCAATAACACATCTATAAATTTATCGGAGAAGATAATAAATCAATAAAAAATTACTTTAAACTTGAAATTCTAACTTAATCAAAATAATACATCTATAAATTTATCGGAGAAGACAATAAATCAATAAAAAATTACTTTAAACTTAAAATCTTTACGTAACCAACATAACATATTTATAAATTTATCGGAGAAGACTATAAAACAATAAAAAGTTACTTTAAACTTAAAATTTTAATCTAATTAAAATAACTCATCTATAAATTTATTGGCGAAGATAATAAATCAATAAAAAATGAATTTAAACTTAAAATCCTAACTTAATCAAAATAACATATCTATAAATTCATCGGAGAATACAATAAATCAATAAAAAATTACTTAAAACTTAAAATTCTAATCTAATCAAAATAACATATCTATAAATTCATCGGAGAATACAATAAATCAATAAAAAATTACCTTAAACTTAAACTTCTATTCTAATCAAAATAACATTTGTATAAATTTATCGGAGAAGATAATAGACCAATAAAAAATTAATTCAAATTTAAAACTCTAATCGAATCATCATAAAATATCTATAAATTTATTGGGGAAGATAGCAAATCACTAAAAAATGACTTTAAACTTAAAATCCTAACCTAATCAAAATAATATATCTATAAATTTATCGGCGAAGATAATAAATAAAAAAAAAATTACTTTAAACTTAAAACCATATTCTAATCAAAATAACATATCTTTAATATTATCGGAGAAGATAATAAATCGATAAAAAATTACTTTAAACTTAAAATTCTAATCTAATTAAAATAACACATCTATAAATTTATCGGAGAAGACAATAAATGAATAAAAAGTAACTTTAAATTAAAAATTCCAATCTAATTAATATAAAATATCTATAAATTTATTGGGGAAGTTAATAAATCAATAAAAAATTACTTCAAGCTTAAAATCCTTATTTAATAAAAATAATATACCTATAAATTTATTGAAGAAGACAAAAAATCAATAAAAACGTATTTCAAACTTAAAATTCTAACTTAATCAAAATAACATATCTATAAATTCATCGGAGAATACAATAAATCAATAAAAAATTACGTTAAACTTAAAATCCTAACGTAATCAAATTAACATGTCTATAAATTTATCGGAGAAGATACTCTATATATATAAAAAGAAAAGTCCTGACTGACTGACTGACTGACTGACTAACTCATCAACGCCCAGCCCAAACCCCTGGGCCTAGAAACTTGAAATTCTAGGGATATATTCCCTTCGTGTCGTATACGCTCACTAAAAAGGGAATTTCAGAAATTTCACCCCTAAGGGGGTTGAAAAGGGTTAAATATGTTTTTACGTATTTCTCAATATCTCTTAGGCACGATGAGATATCGCCTTGGTTTTTGCTTGCAAATGTTACTCATACAAATGTTTAAAAACAAATTTCAGGATTTTTAGGATTTCCACCCCTAAGTGGGTGTAAAAGGGATAAATATGTTTTTACGTATTTCTCAATATCTCTTAGGCAAGATGAGATATCGCCTTGGTTTTTGCTTGCAAATGTTACTCATACAAATGTTCAAAAACTAATTTCAGGAGTTTTAGAAATTCCACCCCTAAGGGGGTGTAAAGGAGTTAGAAACTGTAGAGAGTGTTTGTACGGTTTTTTTTTCTATTCTCTCCCTAAGGGAGTGTACAGGGTTGTTTTTTGCATATTTCTCAATTGTCTTTGTAAAGGTTACCAATATAAATTCCATATTCCAATCTATCTATATATATAAAAAGAAAAGTCCTGACTGACTGACTCACTGACTCACTGACTCATCAACGCCCGGCACAAACCCCTGGGCCTAGAAGCTTGAAATTTTAGGGATATATTCCCTTCGTGTCCTAGACGCTCACTAAGAAGGGAATTTTGGAAATTCCACCCCTAAGGGGCCGTAAAAGGGTGAAATATGTTTTTACGTGTTTCTCAATATCTCTTAGGCACGATGAGATATGGCCTTGGTTTTTGCTTGTAAATGTTACTCATACAAATGTTTGAAAACTGATTTGAGGAATTTTAGAAATTCCACCTCTAAGGGGTTGTAAAAGGGTTAAATATGTTTTTACGCATTTCTCAATATCTGTTAGAAACGATGAGATATCGCCTTGGTTTTGGCTTGCAAATGTTACTCATACAAATGTTTAAAAACCAATTTCTGGATTTTCAGAAATTCCACCACTAAGGGGGTGTAAAAGGGTTTAATTAAATTAAGATTAGTTTAATTAAATTAAGATTTTAAGTTTAAAGTAAGTTTTTATTGATTCTTTGTCTTCTCCGGTAAATTTATAGATGTGTTATTTTAATTAGATTAGATTTGTAAGTTTAAAGTAATTTTTTATTGATTTATTATCTTCTCCGATAAATTTATAAATATGTTATTTTGATTAGGTTATGATTTTGAGTTTAAAGTAATTTTTTATTGATTTATTATTTTCTGCGATCGATTTATAGATATATTATTTTGATTAGATTAGGATTTTTAGTTTAAAGGCATTTTTTATTGATTTATTATCTTCTCCGATAAATTTATAGATATGTTATTTTGTTTAGATTAGGATTTTAAGTTTAAAGTAATTTTTTATTGATTCATTATCTTCTCCCATAAATTCATAGATATATTATTTTGATTAAATTACGATTTTAACTTTAAAGTAATTTTTTATTGATTTACTAGCATATTACCCGTGCTTCGCCACGGGTATCTTTAAATGTAATTTCTAAATAGGTCAAAACAATGCCGCACATCCGTACTTAACGCTTACTTTTGCCTATAACGACTCTACAACGCGTTCTTGGCTTAAAAAGTAATATGATTTAATGTAATGTAATGAATACATTACATTACATTAAATCTTATTACTTTTTTTGTTTTTTTTTTTTTTTTTTTTTCTTCTTTAGTGAGGAAAAATCCTTCATGGACACCCCGGGTCCCTTGTAAGAGGACACCCGGGGTAGTGCCGGACTCCTACCGGCTAAAAAACCTCACTTTAACTTCTGTACAATGTGTTATGGATTATCCCAGGGATGGCTTCCCTTGTTCCCTACTCGGTGTCGTCCTTCCGTGTGCTGCGCACGTTCGACGGCTCGTCGTAGCCTATGAGACTCGGCACATCGTTGCACTTGAACGCGTAGTAGACCGCCCGGGTGGCGTCGTACCTGGCTTCTTTGCTTAATGTTACCGATCGTATCGTTTCGCTACCTGACGCGCACTCGCACTAATTGTCTTCTCAGCTGTAGAGTTGGGGTTCCTTTCGCTATGGTGTTCCTCCCGCTTGGGTTGTCGTTAAAGGTCGACAATTTCTTGTTGTCGTCGAAGGGCTTTTTGCTTTTCCCCATCGTCGTGTCTTCCTTAGCTTCGCCTTCACTGCTAGTTTCATCTGACGTTGTTCCTTCTTGCTTCTCGCTTCTTTCTTCTATGATTTCTTCTGCAATTTCTTCTGAATTTTGCTTTTGCTGCTTCTTTCTTCGTTTTTCTGCAATTTTTTTTGAATTTTGCTCTTGCTGCTCCTTTCTTCGTTTTCCATAATTTCTTCTGAATTTCGTTCTTATTGCTTAAAGGTCAACAATTTCTTGTTGTCGTCGAAGAGCTTTTCGCTTTTCCCCATCGTCGTGTCTTCCTTGGCTTCGCCTTCACTGCTAGTTTCATCTGGCGTTGTTCCTTCTTGCTTCTCGCTTCTTTCTTCTGCAATTTCTTCTGAATTTTGCTTTTGCTGCTTTTTTCTTCGTTTTTCTGTAATTTCTTCTGAATTTCGTTCTTCTTGCTTCTCGCTTCTTTCTTCGTTTTTCTGTAATTTCTTCTGTAATCGTTTGGGTCTCGTCTTCCACTACGCATAGTGGTAGATCGGGTACGAGTACTCCATCGATACTTACGTCGGCGATCGATTGTCCTGACGATTCGTAAATACCAGATGACTTCCCCCACGCACTACTATTACTGCCTTTGTCCTTACTTTGTAGTATCACACTTTGTCTTTATTTTACATGTTGTCTTTATTTTAAACTTTGTCTTTATTTTACACTTTGTTTTTATTTTACACTTTGTCTTTATTTTACACTTTGTCTTCAATTTACACTTTGTCTTTATTTTACACTTTGTCTTTATTTTACACTTTGTTTTTATTTTACACTTTGTCTTTATTTTACACTTTGTCTTCAATTTACAATTTGTCTTTATTTTACACTTTGTTGCGAAATCTTTTTTCCCGCCTGTTGCACGCACCCGTTGTGTGTCGATGCTCGTCTCCTTTCACGTTGTTGCGAATTCTTTTTCCCGCCTCTTGCACGCGCCCGTTGTGCGTCGATGCTCGTCTCCTTTTCGCACGATATCACACGCCTCTACTTTATTTGCGATAATCCCACTTCAATAACGCTGGATTGTTATGAATTATCCCAGGGATGGCTTTCCCTATTCCCTACTCGGTGTCGTCCTTAACCGAGGTGGTCCTTAACACATGTCATAACACTAAAGGACTTCTTTGTAGACCACATTAGTAGTTCTTCCCTGAAGTGGTAGAATCACCAGGCTGCTTGGTGAGCTCACTCTGGAGCAGGCCACATAAAACTGTCCATGTGAGAAACACTCCTCCCTTAAGTCAATCCCTGCCATCTTCAGCGACTGCCCCTGGGACTTGTTGATGGTCATAGCAAAGCAGACCTTGAGGGGGAACTGCAGCCTCTTGAACTCGAAGGGGTACTCTGATGGTATGAGTGGTATGCGTGGTACAAGTACCGACTCCCCTCGAGCACAACCAGTGAACACTGTGGCCTCAATAACGTTTCTATAAAGGGCCTTCCCTCGTAGCCTGGTGCCGTTGCAAAGTTTGGGCGGGTTGAGATTCCGCAGCAACATCACTGGAGCCCTCACTTTGAGGAGAAGCTTGTGGGGTGGGAATCCAGGAGGGTTGAGGGAATTGAGAAACTCCACGGGGTAATGGACGGCGTCATCCATTTGCATTACTGAATCCACAGACCTATATTCCATTTCTGCCTTTTCGAACGAATTAAGTAGAATGTCATTAATGATGGCAGCGTTATCATTCTTGGGGGTCAGAATGGCACGCTCGCACAGCCAGTCCATAGACTTTTCCTTGATATCGGCTATATCTGGGTATATTCTGGTTGAAAGGTCTGTTAGGGTCATCACTACTGCGCCCAGGCCCATAGGGATAGTCACCTTTCCCTCGGACTCAGGATATTCTCCATCTCCTATTTTCAGTAGAAGTTCGGAAAATTCCCCAGCGGAGACCTCACCTCTCAAGTGGACCCTCATGTTCTTCCTGAGAGAAAGTTTGCAGATAAAGGGCCATAAATATGACGCCTTGATGCACGCCTTAATCTCGTCAGCTCGAGTTCCCCTTGGCACTACTGGCAAAGTCTGCCGAAAGTCTTCAGCAAGCAACACAGTGACTCCCCCCATCACTCCATCGTTGCCTCTGATGTCTTTGAGGGTTATGCTCAGTGCTTCAAAACCCCGCTTGTGCGTCATGGTGCTCTCATCCCAAACAATGAGCTTACAATCTCTCAGCACTTTGGCCATATTGCTTTGTTTTGAGATGTTGCACAGAGGTGTTTCTGCATGAATGAGATTGAGGGGCAGCTTGAAGGCAGCGTGGGCTGTCTTGCCTCCCTCCAATAGCGTAGCAGCGATGCCAGGGGATGCGACAGCCAAAGCGATGCCACGATCACTCCTTACCTTCGCCAGGAGCAAGTTGATGAGGAAAGTCTTCCCAGTACCACCAGGAGCATCCAAGAAAAAAACCTGCCCAGCACCTGACTCAACGCTGCTAAGGATCTGCCGATAGACAGCGAGCTGCTCATCCGTTAGTAAACCCTCGTTATTCGATACCACTTGTGCCAAGCCGTTTGTATCGTAGCTGGTCTCCCTCTGATAGTCCTTATTTCCCAAAACTTTTCCAGACCTTGTTGGTTGAGGCAAGCCGTACTGAGGCAAACCCTGTCCTCCCAAAGCTAACACTGCGTCCTCAATCAGCACCAGGCATCTATTGTACACCTGCTCCTTCATCTGCTGCGCACTATCTTGCAACTCTCTTTCCACCTGCCGCGTGATATCTTCTGAAAAACTGTCTTTGTACTTCTCCCAAAGACTAAGAGGATCAGAGAGTTGACAAAAAACCAACATCACTGTGAAGAGCTCCCGGAGCTTAAACGGAACCACACAGGGCAGCTTCCCCCAAAGTACTATCCCAGTGATTGTCATCCTCCAGCAAACCTAATGCCTTGCATGTAGACTGGAATGTAGGATGAAGGACACCATTCACAATCTTCAACTCTGAAAAAGACGTTGGGCCTCGAACCTCGTGTAGCAACAGACGGAGATAATAACATTCGGTGTTACTTGGGTGAATGGTGTACACCCTTCCCAGCGCATTGCCTCTCTTCACTCCTGACCAGCCATCGACATCGTTCCCTTGCTTCCTTCTCCCAAACTTGTAATTTTCCCATACAAAGTAAGAAGGGACCTCAGAGTACAGGAGGGTTTTTGCAAATTCGTCATTTTTGCATAACTCGAAAAAAGCCAAGAGTGTTGTCTGAGGAGGGTTGCTAAGCTTCTCGGCCAAGTTGTCGGAGTTGAAGTACACACGCTGACCATTCTCGAGGTGAACAGCCAGATGAAAAATAGTGGGATACCTCTCATGAATAGGGAACGCTAATATCCTCCAAACCGCCTCCGAGCTACTAATGTACCGCCCACTCTCATACATCTTTACTTCATCCTTCTCATTCTCCAGAGCAAAAGACGCCTGGTCACTGCCCTTGTTCACGTACTTGCAAATGTATTTAATGGACTTAACAGAGTTACATAATTCTACATTGATGTGAGCATCGAAAGTGCGTGACAAAACAGGGTTGTAGGGCACCACCCAGCGGTTGTCCAGTTTTATCCTATTGATTTCTACAGTGAAGCCACCGTCAGCTGGAGACCTCCTACGATACTGCGGATATGTATCGTCTCCTGTCTGAGTGTTCTTGAGAAGTGGCCGAGGATACTTCTTGCTGCAACTACCTCCTTTCATGCAAGGCGAATTGTAATTCAAGCTGCCGCAGGGCCCATGAATCATGTTGGCCTTGACAATGTTGTGGAGGAGAGGATCTTTCTCAGGATCAGGTATTTCAGCACAGATGACTTTGTCGATCATGTCAGAGAAGATGCGCTGCTCTAGCCACAGCAATATGTGAATGTGAGGCAGACCCCGCTTTTGCCACTCGACAGAGTACATAAAACACCGTACTCTACCAAACAGACTGCCCTTGTTCAAAAGAGATATCATCTTCTTCACCTTGAGATGGAATACCCTGGCTACGATGTCATGACGATCGTGAGACTTTTGCCCAGGCAGCAGTACATTTGTGATATCCTTCCACCTGGGATTACAGGTGAAAGTGATGAACAGATCAGGACGGCCGTAATGGCGAACATATGTCATGGCGTCTTGAGTCCGCTCATGCATATAGCGAGGTCCCCCAGTGAATGATGAAGGAAGCACTACCATTTGACCCAGCTGAGCAGCGTCAGCATCCTGTCTACTCACAGCGTCCTTTAGGTGAATATAGCTGTCTGCCCTCAGCTGCGCCTGATTGTTCCTGATGTAATTCAACCTCTCAGTCTCTATTTTGGCATACATGTCAGACAGAAATTGACTGAAAAGGGAGCGGAAGTACAAAATATGGTTGACCTCCCCTTGCCTGACCATAATACGATAAGAGTAAAACCTCGCTGCGGAGACTGTCTTATTGAAGAGCAACTTGGTCTTAGGATCGCGCTGAGGCAAGGCAATAGAGTACCCATCCTCGCCACGGCAAAACAGAAGCGGATACTGCAAGGCGTCGTATGATCGATGAATTTCACTAATCCTCTGCAATGTGTTGTTATGGCTCTGCAGCACAATGTCTCGATGCTTGAATTGCTGACCAACAATCACCAGAGCTACCTCATTTGCTGTTGGTGCATTGAAGCGACCTCCATGAGCGTCAGCTGGCTTTTTATCTGCATGGATAACGACTTCGAACTTCTCGCAGGTTGGAGCTACCTTGTCCATGGCAGTCTTCAGATCCTTCATATAGCTATTGATGTCGTGTAGCATCCTCTGCAGTTGTTTGACCAATCCCTGTTTGACGTCAGAAAATTTGCTGCACCTCAAGCGTACTTCCCTTTCGTCGTCGCCCACAAAATACATTTGCAGAAATTGGGCTTCCTGTTGAGGTGCTGGCAGCAGACTTCCTATCAAATGATACACCTGCCCCTGAACTTTAAAAGTCGGTATGAAGCCATCTCGTAGAACCTGCTTAGCCCCAAATGATGTCATGTTGAAGCAGCCATTATACTTCCGAATACGTTCCATGAAGTGGACGTGCTCAGGGTGGATATCCATTACCAGGCTGTAAAGAGGCTCGGGCAGAGGTTCGAAGGGCGGAAGCTGCACCTTGCCAGCGCTGCAGCACATGCCGCGGGGCTCTTCCTTCCACTTCAAAGCATTGCAATATATGCATTTGTGGCTCATAGTACCCAGATCTACAGTGCTGTCTGCCTCATAAGCCACGTCAGGATCATATGCCATGCCTGAGTGAGCCTTGACTTTCCATGGATGTGCTCGCCTTTCTACTCGTCTTCCAGGATTGCTTTGCTCATATCGAAATTCTGGCGCTCTGTGCACTTCAGGGTGATCTTGCTGGTACCTGGCCACCGCATCACGGTGCACTTCAGGATGATCTTGCTGGTACTTGGCCACCGCATCACGGTGCACTTCAGGATGATCTTGCTGGTACTTGGCCACCGCAGCACGGTTCACCGCAGGATGATCTTGCTGGTACTTGGCCACCGCAGCACGGTTCACCGCAGGATGATCTTGCTGGTACTTGGCCACCGCAGCACGGATCATCGCAGGATTATTCTGAGCATATTTCCTCGCCGCATCCTTAAGTTGCTTCCTCCTTTTAACATCGGAATATCTGGCACGACGTTTGCCAGGAGCCTTCTTGAGGATAGGAAGAGGTGATGGCTGTGAGAAGTCTGAATAGGAGTCGAGCTGGAAAAGCGGGGAAAGAGGTAAAGGCTATGAGAAATGTAAATAGGAGTCGAGCTGGGAAAGAGGTAGTCAGATAAACACTTCTTCAGGTTCACGTGGCAGGTACGCATCGAAATGGCCACTTGAAAGGTCCTGCGAAAAACGTAACCTCCTCACGGGATGACCTTCAGCACCGACACTCGCATACAGCTCGCCATTGCGGTAAACTTCGAAGACGAACTCGAACAATTGGCCAGCCGCCACAAGTTCGCATAAACCACCATAAGTAGAGGGTCGGGACATGTGAGCGAGGTACTCAGCGGAGCTGGTGTAGTTATCCCCCTCGCTGTTGTGGGACATGATGGAGAACTCCTCCCAGGTGTCCACCACGTGCCTGACGATTAGCTCACGCACCTCCCTAGCCAATAACTGATTATAATATATAAGATATGAGAGGGACCGGAACAGGCAAGCTCCGTCTCCCGTGATGGGGATAATAGTGTGAGGCACCATCTCCCCATTAATATTTAAAAATTCAATTGACATACTAAAAAACAATGAAGAGAAAGGACAAAACTTATAGTTAGTGAGTCAGTGAGTCAGTCAGGACTTATCTTTTTATGTAGATAGATTTCTCTCGCGTCTCTTCCGTCTCCCTCTCGCGTCTCTTGCGTTTCTCGTGTTCTTGGTGTCTCTCGCGTTACTCTCTCTCTCTTTCGCGCGTCTCTCTCTCACATATCTGACGTTGAAACAAATAATAACCGAAATTTTACAAAGCTTATAGTACCGGAACCGGAACCATACCGTTATGCGTTTCGGATAGTAAACTCAATATACGTAAAATATACGCCATGTATATACATCAAATCCGTGTACATACGACTCACGTAGATGAATATATGATACATTTACGAATATTCTAAGAATATCGAGTGAACATATGTAGTATGCATATGCATTTCGGATAGTAGCCTCAATATACGTAGAATATACGCCCTTGCAACTTACGCGTTTACAATGAAATATTGCGAACGACGAAGTGTCGTATACGACGAAACTATCTATATGCATATGAACATATACATATAATGTTCGGCTAATATACATATGTATATTGTATGAATATCCACTGAACATACAGCGCGTTGCATTCGCATATCCCTACGATATGCAATGTACGTCGTTTGTGTATCACTGTATGTACATAGGATATGTCATATCCGCGGATGTATATATGCAATGTATATACACTGCATGTCAAAATGCTATCTGGGACAGCACAGAGAGAAATACAATCTGCAAAAAAATCACAAATTATTTCTCAAATATCGCAAAAATTTTCAATAGCATATAATACATTTTGTTAAGGAAAGTCAACAATCATTTATCAAAAATCGTAAAAATAACAGTGTTATTGAAAAAACTTTAAGTCCAATTAACATTCGTAAAAACGACACAAAACGAAATACGATATGATACGATATGATATGATATGATACGATATGAAACGAATTTATTTCAGTGGATGAAGGGGGTGGTTTTCAGGGGTGAGATATATACAGTCGCCTTCCTTTGGTCTTCAACAATATTTGTGTAAGGTTTGGTTGAAATCAGGTGATTCGCGTGAATATTTTTGAAGAATCTTTTTTTAGGGGGTGAAGAGGGTGGTTTTCAAGAGTGAGATATATTCAGTGACCTTCCTTAGGCTCTTAACAATATTTGTGCTTGGTTTAGTTGTAATCGGTGAAGGCGTGTGGATTTTATTAAGAATTTTTTTTTAGGGGATGAAGAGGGCGGTTTTCAGGGGCGAGATATATACAGTCGCCTTCCTTTGGTCTTCAACAATATTTGTGTAAGGTTTGGTTGAAATCAGTTGATTCGCGTGAATATTTTTGAAGAATCGTTTTTTAGGGAATGAAGAGGGTGGGGTTTAGGGGTGAGATATATCCAGTGACTTTCCTTAGGCTCTTAACAATATTTGTGCTTGGTTCAGTTGTAATCGGTGAAAGCGTGTGGATTTAATTAAGAATTTTTCTTTAGGAGATGGAGGGGGTGGTTTTCAGGGGTGAGATATATTCAGTGACCTTCCTTAGGCTCTTAGCAATATTTGTGCTTGGTTTGGTTGTAATCGGTGAAGGCGTGTAGATTTTATTAAGAATCTTTTTTTAGGGGATGAAGGGGGTCGTTTTCAGGGGTACGATATATACAGTCGCCTTCCTTTGGTCTTCAACAACATTCGTGTAAGGTTTGGTTGAAATCGGTCAACGCGTTTAGCTTTGTATGGCCGGACAGACAGACAGACAAACATTCATTTTTTTTATATATAAGATGAATGTTTGTCTGTCTGTCCGGCTATACAAAGCTACACGCGTTGACATTTGTTAATAAATAAAATATTTATCGAAGACGACAGCATTTCGGCAATAGTGCGCCTTAAGCCGATTTCTACGAAATAAACAGTCATATAATGACTGTTAGATCTCTTGTTTTTCTTTTTCATATATTTATACAGTATTATGCATATTTATTTGATTTTTTTTATTTTTTTACTTAATCTGGATTTGACCCTTTAGGGCCGATTACGGCAAAATGCTGAATTATGCATTCATTTTTTTACATCGAGTTAATTATTGTAAAGAGCCTCCATATTGGTAAAGAGTCTCGGGCATTGATTTATTTTTAAAGCTGTTAGGTTCTAATGTTTAAAAAAATGAATATTATGGCGCAAATTTGTTTATACTCGAGTAAATGTGAGAACAGTGATGGTTTCTTTGCATATGTATGAGTATCACAAGTCAATTAATGCATGCAAATTATATTACATAGAAGGATATGTGATATTATATTCATCGGAGCATCTAAGCGGAATTACATCCGCACAAAAACGTATATAATTGGTATCAAAATGTACGCTTTATAGCTCTGAGAAACTGTTATAGCGTTAAACCGTCGCCCTTCGACTGTGCCTTTGACTCTCGAACCGGTACAGCAACCGTGTTAGAGCACATATGAAAGAAAAATATAACGAATGAACAATTAGCCATCGTAACTCGTGGCTGGTTAGCTCCTTCATGCTTACAAAAGGGTTGAAAACATAGTTTTTTATTTTGCTACGTCCTTAACGTATATTCGAACAATAATTGTTGCTGTTATTATTATTTCAATGCAAAAGCACTGCTAAGAAATAAATAAATAAATAAAGAAGGTTGCCGTCGCTACCGCAGACTTCGAATTATCTTCAGATCAGTGACAAAAAAGACGACACTGACAAGGACTACGACTATAAATACGATGACGATGATGGAGTCGATGACGACGACGACGATGTATTAAATTTTGAATTTTATTAAACTCCTTCTGCGACACTACTACACGTCTGTATCATTTAGGTTTGCTGTCTATGGCCAGCGTCATCTTTTTTGTCATCGTCTCCATCATCGTCGTCAGCACACAAAAATATTATTTAATTTTTTACTTACAATAACTTCTCTTCAAATATATCCCTTGGAAACACTATTTTCTCAAAAATGATAATGATAATGATATTAGATAATGATCTCGCTTGCTCGCTCTTTTGCTCGTACGCTCTGTCGCTCGTTTGGTCAGAAATTGCCGTTTGACAGATTAATGCTGTCGACACGAATGTAGCCACAACGGACAAAAACATATCACCGTGAAAAAGAGACTTCTGTCGATTCGATACACTCGAAATCGAGATATCACACACTTGTTAATAAATAAAATATTTATCGAAGACGACAGCATTTCGGCAATAGTGCGCCTTAAGCCCATTTCTACGAAATGAACAGTCATATAATGACTGTTAGATCTCTTGTTTTTCTTCTTCATATATTTATACAGTCTTATGCATATTTATTTGATTTTTTTTAATATGGATTTGGCCCTTTACGGCCGATGAGGGCAAAATGCTGAATTATGCTTTGCAGAATTCTGTTTGCAAATACGTAAAATCATATTAAACCCTTTTACACCCCCTAAGGGGTGGAATTTCTAAAAATCCTGAAATTAGTTTTTAGACATTTGTTTGAGTAACATTTGCAAGCGAAAACCAAGGCGATATCTCATCGTGCCTAAGACATATGGAGAAACACGTAAAAACAGATTTGTCCCTTTTACACCCCCTTAAGGGTGGAATTTCTAAAAATCCTAAAATCGGTTTCTGAACATTTGTATGAGTAACATTTGCAAGCAAAAACCAAGGCGATATCTCATTGTGCCTAAGAGAAATACGTAAAAATATATTTAACCCTTTTACACCCCCTTAGGGGTAGAATTTCTAAAAATCCTAAAATCGGTTTCTAAACATTTGTATGAGTAACATTTGCAAGCAAAAACCAAGGCGATATCTCATCGTGCCTGAGAGAAATACGTAAAAATATATTTAACCCTTTTTCACCCCCTTAATCGTGGAATTTCTAAAAATCCTGAAATTGGTTTTTGAACATTTGTACGAGTAACATTTGCAAGCAAAAACCAAGGTGATGTCTCATCGTGCCTAAGAGATATTGAGAAATACGTAAAAAACATATTTAACCCTTTTACACCCCCTTAGGGGTAGAATTTCTAAAAATCCTAAAATCGGTTTCTAAACATTTGTATGCGTTACATTTGCAAGCGAAAACCAAGGCAATATCTCATCGTGCCTAAGAGATATAGAGAAACACGTAAAAACAGATTTATCCCTTTTACACCCCCTTAGGGGTGGAAATTCTAAAAATCCTAAAATCGGTTTTTAAACATTTGTATGAGTAACATTTGCAAGCAAAAACCAAGGCGATATCTCATCGTGCCTAAGAGAAATACGTAAAAACATATTTATCTCTTTTACACCCCCTTAGGGGTGGAATTTCTAAAAATCCTGAAATTGGTTTTAAACATTTGTATGAGTAACATTTGCAAGCGAAAACCAAGGCGATATCTCATTGTGCCTAAGAGATATTGAGAAATACGTAAAAACATATTTAACCCTTTTACACCCCCTTAGGGGTGGAATTTCTAAAAATCCAGAAATCAGTTTCTCAACATTTGTATGAGTAAAATTTGCAAGCATAAACCAAGGCGATATCTCATCGTGCCTAAGAGATATTGAGAAATACGTAAAAACATATTTCACCCTTTTACACCCCCTTAGGGGTGAAATTTCGAAAATTCCCTTCTTAGTGAGCGTCTATGACACGAAGGGAATATATCCCTAGAATTTCAAGTTTCTAGGCCCAGGGGTTTGGGCTGGGCGTTGATGAGTGAGTGAGTGAGTCAGTGAGTCAGTGAGTCAGTCAGTCAGGACTTTTCTTTTTATATATATAGATAGATTGTATTCTCCGATGAATTTATAGATATGCTATTTTGATAAGATTAAAATTTCAAGTTTATAGTAATTTCTTATTGATTTATTGTATTCTTCGATAAATTTATAGATATCTTATTTTGATTAAGTTAGGATTTTAAGTTTAAAATGATTTTTTATTGATATATTATCTTCTCCGATAAATTTATATTTATGTTCTTTTGATTAGAATATAATTTTACGTTTAAAGTACTTTTTTATTGATTTATTGTATTCTCCGATGAATTTATAGATATGTTATTTTGATTAAGTTAGGATTTTAAGTTTAAAGTAATTTTTTATTGAATTATTGTCATCTCCAATAAATTTATAGATATATTAGGTTAATTAAATTAGGATTTTAAGTTTAAAGTAACTTTTTATTGATTTATTGTCTTCTCGGATAAATTTATGGATGTGTTATTTTGATTAGATTAGAATTTTAAGTTTAAAGTAATATTTCTTTGATTTATTATCTTCTCCGATAAATTTATATATATGTTATTTTGATTAGAATAGAAGTTTAAGTTTGAAGTAATTTTTTATTGGTTTATTGTATTCTCCGATGAATTTATAGATATGTTATTTTGATTCGATTAGAATTTTAAGTTTAAGTAATTTTTTATTGATTTATTGTATTCTCCGATGCATTTATAAATACGTTATTTTGATTAAGTTAGGATTTTAAGTTTAAAGTAATTTTTTATTGATTCATTGTCTTCTCGGATAAATATATGGATGTGTTATTTTGATTAGATTAGAATTTTAAGTTTAAAGTAATTTTTCATTGATTTATTATCTTCTCCGATGAATTTATATTTATGTTATTTTGATTAGATTAGAATTTTAAGTTTAAAGTAATATTTCTTTGATTTATTATCTTCTCCGATAAATTTATATATATGTTATTTTGATTAGAATAGAAGTTTAAGTTTAAAGTAATTTTTTATTGGTTTATTGTATTCTCCGATGAATTTATAGACATGTTATTTTGATTCGATTAGAATTTTAAGTTTAAGTAATTTTTCATTGATTTATTGTATTCTCCGATGCATTTATAGATACGTTATTTTGATTAAGTTAGGATTTTAAGTTTAAAGTAATTTTTTATTGATTTATTGTCTTCTCGGATAAATATATGGATGTGTTATTTTGATTAGATTAGAATTTTAAGTTCAAAGTAATTTTTCATTGATTTATTATCTTCTCCGATGAATTTATACATATGTTATTTTGATTAGATTAGGATTTTAAGTTTGAAGCAATTTTCTATTGATTTACTATCTTCTCCGATAAATTTATAGATGTATTATTTTGATTAGATTAGGAATTATAAGTTTAAAGCAATTTTTTATCGATTTATTATCTTCTCCGATAAATTTATGGATGTGTTATTTTGATTGAATTAGTATTTTTAAGTTTAAAGCAACTTTTTATAGAGTTATTGTCTTTTCCGATAAATTTATAGATATGTTATTTTGATTAGAATGGAAGTCTAAGTTTAAAGTAATTTTTTATTGATTTATTGTATTCTCCGATGAATTTATGGATATGTTATTTTGATTAAGTTAGGATTTACAGTTTGAAGCAATTTTTTATTGATTTATTGACATCTCCAATAAATTTATAGATATATTAGTTTAATTAAATTAAGATTTTAAGTTTAAAGTATATTTTTATTGATTCTTTGTCTTCTCCGATAAATTTATAGATGTGTTATTTTAATTAGATTATAATTGTAAGTTTAAAATAATTCTTTATTGATTTATTATCTTATCTGATAAATTTATAAATATGTTATTTTGATTAGGTTATGGTTTTAAGTTTAAAGTAATTTTTTATTGATTTATTATCTTCTGCGATCGATTTATAGATATATTATTTTGATTAGATTAGGATTTTTAGTTTAAAGTCATTTTTTATTGATTTATTATTTTCTCCGATAAATTTATAGATATGTTATTTTGTTTAGATTAGGATTTTAAGTTTAAAGTAATTTTTTATTGATTCATTATCTTCTCCCATAAATTCATAGATATATTATTTTGATTAAATTAGGATTTTAAGTTTAAAGTAATTTTTTATTGATTTATTGTATTCTCCGATGAATTTATAGATATGCTATTTTGATAAGATTCAAATTTTAAGTTTAAAGTAATTTTTTATTGATTTATTGTCATCTCCAATAAATTTATAGATATATTAGGTTAATTAAATTAGAATTTTAAGTTTAAAGTAACTTTTTATTGATTTATTGTCTTCTCGGATAAATTTATGGATGTGTTATTTTGATTAGATTAGAATTTTAAGTTTAAAGTAATAATTCTTTGATTTATTATCTTCTCCGATAAATTTATATATATGTTATTTTGATTAGAATAGAAGTTTAAGTTTAAAGTAATTTTTTATTGGTTTATTGTATTCTCCGATGAATTTATAGATATGTTATTTTGATTCGATTACAATTTTAAGTTTAAGTAATTTTTTATTGATTTATTTCCTTTTCCACTAAATTTATATGTATATTATTTTAATGAAATTAAGATTTTAAGTTTAAAATAACTTTTTATTGATTTATTATCTTCTCCGTTAAATTTATACATATGTTATTTTGATACAACTGCTCAGAGTAGGAGGTCGCCTTGGTCAGTCAGCACTCACATATGGAAAAAAACATCCTGCTATTCTTCCTCGTCATTTTCGACTCTCAACTCTCATTATCGACCAAGCACATCTGCGGACTCTTCACGGAGGCACTCAGCTCACATTAGCTCAAATACGGCTAACTCATTGGATCGTCGGCGGAAGAGCTCCTGTAAAATCTCATATTTTACATTGCGTTGTGTGTGCTCGGCAGAGAGGAATTCGGGCCCAACAATTGATTGTTCAGCTTCCTCTGTCACGAGTCAGACAACGCGCGCGTTCACTTACACGGGAGTTGACTACGCCGGCACTCACACTCAAAACTTGGAAGGGGCGAAAAAGTAAAACACATAAAGGCTGGATCTGCGTTTTTGTGTGTGTCACCACTTCAGCTCCGCATCTCGAGGTAGTCAGCGACTACTCAGCTGATGGCTTCCTCACGGCGATCGATATTCGCCGTGCGTCGACCTGTTGCTGCTGTGTAGCATGCTGCGCTCGGCTATGCCGGAGATGACCGAGGCAGTGCCTCGCAGAGCCGAGGCTGTGTCTCGCAGGCGTGCCGCGTTAAGCGAGAGGCTATCTCTCTCGCTTGACTTCGGCTTCGCTCACCGGCTATCTCACTCAGTTGACTTCAGCGCACAACGACTCGTTTGTAAAACGCAGCCATATTGTAAAATCTGACACTTTCGTGAAAACCCGCTCGGACAGCGCACACATCCTCGGTACACTCGCTCAGACTTTTCACCATCTCACCGGATCTTCTCAACTTTTTCGTGCTCACCAGGACTCAAATACACGGTAAGAGTACATCATTACAATTTCTCTAAATTCAATGACGGTGAGGCGAGTAAATCTTATCATCAACATAAAGTTCTCATTCTGTGGCGTGCTCTACAGCGCGGGCTGTATATTCTTCACAACACTTGTTGCACACTCTATTAATATAATTGCGTGTGTTCTTATTAATTCACTGTACTTTCCCCCAACTAAGCTTGCTGGGAAAGTACTGTGAATTCATTCCACTCATTTGTGCATCCTCAAGCTCACTTGGCCGTGCTTTGCAGCATTGGCTGCGGCACGGTCTGGCAAGTCAAAATTCCAGCACTCAAGCAATATATTTGCAAGTGTTCTCACTCTTTCCCTGTACATTCGCGTTTGCAATTCTACAGAGAATTTACTGGGAATGAGTGACATCTTATAAGCTCTCACATTTCTCATTCCGTGGCGTGCGATGCAGCGCTGACTGCACCACGTACACTTCACTCATTAACAGACAGCGCACAATTAATACAATTGTCTGCTGGTCACTCAAATCAAAATTCAATGCAGTTTATTTTTTTATATTTTATTTTATATCTTTATTATTTTTTCTATTTTAGATATTTTGTAGTGAAAGAGCGGATGGTAGAATAAAAACCACTTTCTCTATAAACCATCTTTCTGTCTGGTTTTATTTTTCCCTGTTGTGAGTGAAGCCTCATAATTTTCAATATATTCACAGGTTCGCTCAACTACATCTGGACGGAATTCTCAAACAGTGTTGTAACGGTAATTTCTTATCGTTAGCATTAAATTTATTTTCCCAGGGGAAATTCGAGCTCGATCACAGGAATAATTAATTTTAGACTTCTAGGTAGGTGAAGATAGGGTTTATTAATGCAAACAATTAAAATCAGAATGTCGGCGTTCGGTTTCCTGGTACCGATGACCAGTATAATGCATTAAAATTTGTTAATTCCTGCGATTATTTCCACAAATCTTTTCGGATATCGCGTTTACATAGGTTCTCGGTACACCCGACTCGGTAGTCTGTTATTGTTTTGTGCGTTGGTAGTGAGCCGTTCACTCGACGCACACACACACAGCTAAACGTGTCGCACTTGCTCTTCACCAATATCTCAAATATACCAATATCTCTCGCTATCGGTCCCTCGTTTCACTTCCTTATATACTCTTTGAATCAAATCGCTTTTTCACTTCTAGCCTATTCTACCGGTTTAAAATGCTACGCCCTTTAACTCTAATCGCTTAAACACTATCCGCCTAATTCTATTTAATTAATTCTATACATTTAACTCTATTCACTTAATTCTATTCACTTAAAACCTATTTAAATCTAGATCAATGTCAATTTCTTCGATATTTCACTAATGTTTTCTATATTATTTAAATAACTCGCCTGTTCTTTCTTTTTCTGTTGTCTTCATTGTTTCACACTCACTGACTCGATTTTCTAGCTCGCAAAATCACGTATTCCAATCACATGTTAGTGTAAATGATTTTTTAGAGCTCACAAAAAAATGCACGTGTTACGAAAACTTCTTTGATTACATATGCCTTGGACTAAAAAAAAATACACAACTCCGTTTTTTAATCTCTTTCAACTTACAAGGAAAGATAGTTTGGTGTCCCCCTCCGATTTTGATGAAACTCACGTATGTTCTAGAGAATCGAAAACTAAAAGACATGTATTTTTTTTATCGGCGGAAAAACATTTCTAAGGGGTGAAATCGCCCTTCCAAATTAGCATGTCGAGGGGTGATTTTGCAGTTTCACCCAGAAGGCGTCAATCGATTTTAATGAAACAAAAACCAAAATACTCCTCATTGAAGACAATCAAAATTCCACGGGAAGTTGAAGAAAAAAATTTATTCGCAGGGGTGAACAACCCCCTGATTTTTCAATTTTCCACCCTACACAAAAAACTAATCAACCAAATTGAACAGAACATACAGGGTGTCCCAGCTACATACACCTCATTACGACGGGTTGCATACTCCTAGGAGCGCGCCCAAGCGCGCATCGAGCCGGTAATACAGAGCGTGACGGTATAATCACTCGCGTATCTTTACAAGAGTGTCAGTACAGCGAGTCGTCACGCTGTCAACCGCTTCGCATAATAACCCGAAAAAACGTCATATTTATAAAATATTTTAATTTTTAAATGTGTGTTTAAATGCTTGAAGATTTAAATGTTTATTTGGGTGTTTAAATGTTACAGAACGTTTAAATCTTTGAATATTTAAATGTGTTTAAATTATTGAAGGTTTAAATGGTGAAACGTTGCAGAAACGCAGTACGGATACGTTCTTTTAGTTGTCCTATCTATCAAAATTATGAATCGACTGCAAATTGTAGTTTGCTATGTTTAAAATTCAGTTTCGGCGAAACGCACATAATCCCGACGTGCGCACGAGTCTAAATTGAATCTTGAAGTTCGAATTTGCATAATTAATGTAATGAATTTAAACATAGCAGACTACAGTTTGCAGTCGATTCATAATTGTGATAGAAAGAACAACTAAAAGAAAGTACCCGTACTGCATTTCTGCAACGTTTCAACATTTAAACCTTCAATAATTTAAACACATAAAAATATTTAAAGATTTAAACGTTCTGTAACATTTAAACGCCCAAATAAACATTTAAAACTTCAAGCATTTAAACACACATTTAAAAATTAAAATATTTTATAAATATGACGTTTTTTCGGGTTATTATGCGAAGCGGTTGACAGCGTGATGACTCGCTATACTGAAACTTTTGTAAAGATACGCGAGTGATTATACTGACACGCTCTGTATTACCGGCTCGATGCGCGCTTGGGCGCGCTCCTAGGAGTATGCAACCCGTCGTAATGAGGTGTATGTAGCTGGGACACCCTGTATACCATTTGGAAGCGCAAGTTAAAATGAAGATGACGTATTTTTGCACATATACAGGAAAATGAATTTACGGGGGTAAACTACCCGTTATCCATTAGTACGTATATTTGTGCGTACATTCTTGTTTCTCGTTATTTACATGTTAAAGAGCTGCTTGCGTTCACTCTTTGTGCTGATTTCGTGCTTATCAATAATTTATCGTCATATGTTATCGACCTTTCGATTAGATTGTATTTCGATTCGGCGCAAATTTCGGAATAAGTCGATAATGCAAGAGTCGTTCCATCTATAGAACATTGTCAATTATTCCAACGAAATGAATATGATCTTATTTTTTTGAGTAATCTAATCATACGCCAATATGATAAAAATACTTTCGACGCAGTAAGAGGTGTTTCCTACATAGGCGGCTATCTGGGACTGCGTATTATCTGCTGATATCGCATGTGGATTAACAACAAGTCTTTCAAATATAAAAACCGCGATACATACAGCGATCTTCAGTTGCTCATTTGAACGGAGTGCCAGTGCGTCAGTTATAATTTCTGATAAAAAAAATCAATAGACCATGAAAGTGAATCCAATCAACATCATTAAACTTCTTTTGGCTACATTTGAAGCCATGAATATTCTCGAAACTCCGATTAACAATGCAGAAATCGAGATAAAGCAGAATTTCGAAAAAGTTCTGGTCGACTGCATGGACGATTATAACGGAGTTGAAATTATCGAGGAACAATCGCTAGATTTTCAAGAGCCATTCAAGTAATATGATGTTAACCCTGTCGAGGACACTCTTTGGCAATATGATGAAGGTCCAGTGGATTCTGATACTTGTTCTAAAGACGAAGAAGACATAAGCTACGATTACAAACGCAAAGCAATCGAATACTGGAGATCCGGTAAGAAGAAAAATTACAGTGTCGATACCGTCAGTCAGAAATTCAAAAAAGTCAAATCTGTACGACAATTAAAACGCTGGGCAAATCAAATGAACAAAGGTGGGACCTACAAGGAGAAATTAGCTCAAATCTCTGAATATACTTTGAAAAACATACAAGCCGCAGTAGATGCTGGTTCCATTGTTCATGATATCGACCTTCAAAAGTGGGCTCTACAAGCTCAAAAAGAGATAGGTCACGAAGACATTCGTTTTAAAGCTTCTCGTGATTGGCTTCGGAAGTTCAAGAAATCACATCCAATTGTGTCCAGGAAAATTAATAAATTCGTAACACGAAAGACTATAGAAGACGAACCAGTTTTAAGGATGAATGCAGAAAACTTCGTGAATGAAATTAAACTATATATTTAAAAATATGGACCGGAAAACATATATAATTCAGATCAGAGCGGTTTTCAACTGGAAATCCACTCTGGCAGGACTCTGACGGCTGAAGGAACTAAATAAGTGCAATGTGTAGTACAATCCGTATCATCTACAACTCACAGCTACACTATCCAGCCAACCATAAATGCAGATGAAAAATTACTGTCACCCCTTTTTATCGTTCTAAAAGAGGGAAAGGGTGAGTTCGGCCCAATCGTGGAAAAAAATTTATTCAGGCCAGAAAACGTAATTTTAACAGCAACGAAATCCGGGAAAATTACTTCAGGTATGGACAAAAATGATTGCCAAAAAATATTGAACATATGATGAATTATACTATATCGATAACCAATATCATCCTATGTATAGAGCACTTCAAAGTTTGGTTGGAAAAAGTATTCTTCCCCAACACCGGCCGTGACAGCATATTGTTGATAGACTCGTGGAGTGGACACTACCCAGAAGTTGTTCAAAATGCAACACCTCGGGGCAAAAAAACAATCGAAAAGATAATACCTAAAGGCACCACAGGGAAAATCCAACCACTCGACGTTTTTGGTTTCCGAATATGGCAAAATTTTGTACGACATTTTTCCGACAGTGTATTATTACTTAATTCTGATATTAATTTACACTTGAGAAACAACATAACCAAAGTGCAATCACTCGCACACAATCATCTTTCATCACCGAGATATATAAATCTTTTCAAATATCTATGGTTTGAAAGTAATTATATAACCGATAAGCCAAACGAGTTCGACAATCCAGTGAGTTTTGGTTTCGGTCAATCGTCTCAAGCACACTGTGAAGTACTAGGTTGTAATAATGTGGCCATCGTCAGATGCTCATGGTGCAAGAAGTCTTTATGCTTGCAACATTTTTTTGAAGAGTATCATTTCTGCACGACTTACGAACCATGATCGCTGCAAATTATGACAGTAATGTGCACGTTGATGAATTGTAAAAGGAATGATAAATTATATTATATACTGTGGTGTATGTAGATGCGCAAGGCGGTAAGAATAAATGTGAGAGAATGGAGAGTGGGAAGAGCGATAACACGGGACGTGAAAAGGACGACAGTCGAATAAATGCGCTTGCCGAAACCGGGTATTTGTTATTTCTCGCCTATGTCCTCAGCTGATTGCCGCTGTTTCGAAATACAGCCATACATATATGCCATACAACCACTCAACCCCAGCAACATTCCCCAGTATTCTGTATTTGAACAAGCTATTTTTTTCAGTAAATAACGCGAAACTCGTGAATGGACCATTCTAATTGTAAGTAACAGCCGGTTACCCCCTTAATAATAAACAAGGCATCATCTGAAGTGCCCCCCGTTGACTTCGGCTAACAGGAATGTTTTGAATCAATTCGGACATTTAAATAACGAGAAACAAGAATGTACGCATAAATATACGTACTAATGGATAAGGGGTAGTTTACCCCCGTAAATTCATTTTCCTGTGAATGTGCAAAAATACGTCATCTTTATTTTAACTTGCGCTTCCAAATGGTATATGTTCTGTTCAATTTGGTTGATTAGTTTTTTGTGTAGGGTGGACAATTGAAAAATCAGGGGGTTGTTCACCCCTGCAAATGAATTTTTTTTCCTCAACTTCACGTGGAATTTTGATTGTCTTCAATGAGGAGTATTTTTGTTTTTGTTTTATTAAAATCGATTGACGCCTTCTGGGTGAAACTGCATAATCACCCCTCGACATGCTAATTTTGAAGGGCGATTTCACCACTTAGAAATGTTTTTCCGCCGATAAAAAAAAATACGTGTCTTTTAGTTTTCGATGCTCCACAACATACGTGAGTTTCATCAAAATCGGAGGGGGACACCAAACTGACCTTCTTGTAAGTACCAGCCGGTCACCCCCTTAATAATAAATAAAGCATCATGCGAAGTTCCCCCCGTTGACTTCGGCTAACAGGAATGTTTTGAATCAATTCGGACATTTAAATAACGAGAAACAAGAATGTACGCACAAATATACATACTAATGGATAAGGGGTAGTTTACCCCCGTAAACTCATTTTCCTGTGAATGTGCAAAAATACGTCAACTTTATTTTAACTTGCCCTTCCAAATGGTACATGTTCTGTTTAACCTATCGCAGCCTGTCATTGTGCTCCTTTAAGGTTTTTCCGTGGATTACTATGTCGTCTAGGTACACATAGCATTTAACTCCCTGCAGTCCAGCCAGCGCGGAGTTCATCAGCCTCTCGAAAGTCGGCGGCGCGTTCTTTAGTCCAAATGGCATGCGGTTATTTAATCAAATTCGGCAGAAAATAACGTGAGCCGGCTGGCGAATTTTCGGACATCGGGCGGCACACCTCTGTGTGAAAAACTTCTCCCGGTGCGGCCGAAACTTTTCCGATTTTTCGATCGAACGGTAATTTGTGTGATTTTCCAATTTTACGCGACTCAGAAGATTGAGCTTTGATCCGATAAAGTCACTCCTATTACGAGATTTTTTTTCACTAATTCTCGAATAGCACGCTCGCCGACATGGCCTAGCCGTTCGTGCCACACGTTCAAATTCGTTGCCGCGACATTTGCTTCCTTGACGCTACCGGTTTTAATGTTTTTTCGCGCCACCGCGAAATTGTTCCGTACACCATTTCCAGTACATCATTCATAAAAAATAACGCGTTTATCTGCGTTTCCATCCTTGAAAGTTCGTTCCGTCGAAATTTTTTATTCCTTTCGCGGAGATGCCGACCGACATCGTGTATGCAAATTACTCGCTTACGCGGCCGACTCAACACAACGTAGAATTTTCACAATAGCCGACTCGCTTGACCACATGCCAAGTCGCGAAAATTTTCGACCGAAATTATTGTAAAATAAATGAATCATAAATTATAAATAAACAAGATAATATATAATATAGACATAAAAAGCAAATAAATTGAAAACATAAATACAATTCATTACAATGTATATATATATAGATTCTAAGGTTGCCTGTGCCTTGAACGAATGTTCGTAGTCATTGCATTAATTAATTATTTTTTATTATGTTTGTCACTTTTCTTATCCATCTAATGGGCTTTCAATATTTTTTTTGCTATTGATATTCGATTATATTGTTAATATTATAATAATAATAATTTTTTTTTTTTTTTTTTTTTTTTTTTTTTTTTTTATACAGCAGGTGGAAATGCTTTACGCACAAGGATAGATCCCAGTGTCGGGCTCCCACACGTGGTTTACCGACTAAAACCACCTACTGTGCCTAGCTTGGAACTGTTTGTCACATTACTTCAAAGGTCTAGGTCTTTTCATTTTCTCCTTTGTCTCCGGTTCAGCTCACCTCCGTTTGGCTGACCTCATTTTCTTCGGCCGTCCCTCTATCCAGGTCCCGTTTTTTGGTGCAGAGGACGCTGCGTATCCATTGGGATATGGCGTTCCAGTTGGTTCTGCTGGCCAGCATTGCGTCCACGATGTTTGACAGCGTGAGCTCTCCTAGGTCTCTCTCCAGTATATGCCTGCTCTGCGCCCATTGGTTGCATCCGAAAAACGTGTGCTCTGCGTCGTCTCCTGTTTCGGGGCAGTATAAGCATTCGGGCCTGACTGCCTTTCCGATCCTAAACAAGTATTGTTTGAAATACCCATGCCCGCTCAGGAACTGCGTGATGTAGTAGTCCACCTCGCCGTGCTTTCTCTCTATCCATGGCCTTATCTGCGGAATAAGTTTTGCAGTCCAGCGCCCTCTGGGGTCCTGATCCCATGTCGCTTGCCAGCTGTCGATACTATGGTTCCGCTCTTCCTTGCTTGCTATCTCTTTTCCTATTTCTGCTTTTTTGGAGTACACGGCTTTACGTTCCCTCGCGAGGAGTGCGACCGGGATGATTCCGGCAATAACGAGAACCGCTGGTTCTGAGACCGTGCGATACGATGATGCGACTCTAAGGGCTGCTCTTCTCTGGACTTGACCCAGCCGCTTTCGGTATATTTCTTTGTTGAGTGAGTCTGCCCATATTTCGGCTCCGTACAGGAGGACCGCCTGTACTGCGTTCATTAATAACCGACGTTTGGTCGATTTTGGCCCGGTGGTATTGGCCATCAGCCTGCTCAGGGCGTTCATCCCCCTCGCAGCTTTGTTCGCAGTTTGCCGGATCTGTTCCCCGAAGCTGAGCTTACTGTCAATCATGATCCCGAGGTATTTAGCAGCTGGTTTGGTCTGCACGATTTGTTCTCCTACCCACATGGGGAGTATGGTGTTTATTCGTTTTTTTGTAAGGACAACAATCTCTGTTTTGCCTAGGGCCAGGGAAAGTCCATGTGTGTCCATCCACCAGTTGATTCTGCGCATTACTTGGTTCAGTTGGAGCTGGGCTAGCTCGACGTCTCTGGCCGCAATGAGTGCTACGACGTCATCCGCATATCCCACCAGGACCGTTTCTTCGGGCATTTCCATCCTCAGGAGGCTGTCGTACGAGGCGTTCCAGAGATCTGGGCCAAGGATTGACCCCTGGGCTGCGCCGGCTGTGACCTTCTTTTTTCTTGTCCCTGTGCTGGTTTCGTAGGACAGTGTGCGGTCTCGCAAGTAGTCGTCCATCATGCGAAGGAGGTAGCCGGGTACCTTGAAGGTATGCTCTAGGGCCGAAAGCATGTCCGTCCATTTCGCCGAGTTAAAAGCGTTTCTCACGTCTAGCGTTACCAAAAGCACTACTCGGCGTGAGTGATGATTGTGGTTTTCTGCTCTTCTTACAGCCTCAGTGACTTCCTGGACCGCGTCCACCGTTGAGCGCCCTGTTCGGAAGCCATACTGCTTTGGTGACAGATCTCCAGCCACAGCGATCGCCTGGTGTAGTCTCGCTTTCAGCAGTTTCTCGAGTCCCTTGCCTGCTGTGTCCAGCATGCAAAGCGGTCTGTAAGACGAGGGTGTTTCTGGATCGCCTTTACCTTTGTTGATCAACACCAGGCGCGAGGTTTTCCACCGGTGGCAGAACGTCCCGGTTCTTAGGCACGTGTTATAAAGTCTTAGTAGCAAGTGTGGGTTATGCTGCATAACTATCTTTAGGACCTCGCTTGATATGCCGTCGGGTCCGGGCGCCTTTTTGTTTTTCAGCGATTTTATCGCTTTCTCCACTTCTTCGAGGCTAAAGAGGGGAAAGTCCTCGATTTGCGCAGGATTAGTGTTTGCTCTCTCAGGGTGAGCCGGGAAGAGGGTGTCGACAATGCGGTCCATAGTGGCCGCGTCCATGGCACTGGTCGCGCACAGGGCTCCCAACTTCTGTGTGACGATTTTATATCCTAGTCCCCATGGGTCCGAGTTTACCTCTTCCACGAGCCTTCCCCAACACTCGGCCTTGCTCCGGTTGATAGTTCGCCGAAGTATCCTTCTTTCGGCTCTGTAGTCCGCAGATCTAACGTTTGCGTCATCTCGGTTCCTCGCTCGTTGTGCGATCCGTCTCAGTCTGTGGCACTTTTTGCGAATTTCCGCGATTTCAGCCGTCCACCAGTACACCGGTTGTTTGTCATGGCGCGGTCTCTTTCGTGGCATCGAAGCTTCGCATGCTTTCGTGATGAGGTCGATCGTTGAGGCCGCTAGTGTCTCCACTCCGGCTCTTTCGTTCGCCTCCTGTCCTGCGACTCTTTCCGTCCCGCGCGCGATCGTTTCCCCAAATACCTCGGTATTTATTTTCGCAAGGTTCCATCTTCGTGGCCGCTCCTGGTTGTCCCGTTGTCGGTGTTGTTCCTCATCGATTGTGAGGCGGATGAACTGATGGTCGCTAGCGGTATAGTCCTCTATGACTTTCCATTCCTTGATTCGTGCTGTGAGAGCCTCCGAGGCCATGGAGATGTCAGGGATGGTTTCCGAGTATCCCGGGCGGCGGAAGGTTGTTGTCGTGCCAGTGTTCAGTACATTCAATCTCGTCCGGGCTGTCATTTCCATAATGTAATTGCCGCGGGAATCTGGGTGTGGCATACCCCATTCAATGGCTCTGGCATTAAAATCTCCGCCTACTAGCACATTGCCAGTTGTGTTGAGTATCTCGTCTTCCAGTGCGTCTATTTTTGCCCGGAAGTCGTGGATGCTCTCGTTTGGCGTAAGGTAGACACTATAGTAAGTAACCCCCCCACTTTGGATCCACACGAAGCCCCGACGACTCCCGTATCTTCCCGCCTGTATTTTGGCGGGACTTCGTACCCAGATGGCAGCTGTGCCCAGGGGGTCCGAGAACCACAATCGTCCCTCCATGTTCCGGTACTGTTCTGAAATTAAAAGCAGATCTGCGTCTTTTTCCCGGGCCAGTTGTTGTACCAGGTCATTGGCTATCTTACTCCTATTTAGGTTTGCTTGGATTATATGTATCATTTTAAGGTTCTTCGCACGCTTTCTAAAGCGTCTTAGAAGACGTCGCACCGTCCCGATCCTGGTGCGTGCTTCAGTTTGCTGTGGTCCAGCCCTTTTTCGGCACAAAGTATGCAGCATAGTGGGGCTGTGCATGACCTCGCTTTGTGTTCGGGGTCGCCGCACTTGTAGCAAAGCTTGCTTCTGTCGGGTCCCCTGCAGTTTCGAGCCGTGTGCCCGTATCCACTGCATCTGAAGCAGCGTGGGACTACCAGCCGTTTTCTTACTCTGCAGCTAACCCATCCAATCTTAATATGCTGGAGTTCCAGCAATTTTTTTCCTCCTTTTTCGTTGAGTTCGACTATAGCCATCTTCTGCTCTCTGCTATTTGCCTTCGTTACCCGAGTTCTGAGGTTCTTGGCATCGTCCAATATCTCCCTTCTTATTGCCGCCTCTACTTCCTCCTGGGTAGTGAGGCTATCAAGGTCTCTGATTTCCAGTGTCGTTCTTCTGTTTGGTTGGCGGACTACTGCGCTGTCCCCAAGGATGGCTTTGAGGGCATCGCTGAAGGCTGTTGTGTCCTTCGTTTTCCTGCTGAGCTCTATCAGGACTTCCCCAGCCTTGGTCTGTCGGATCGACCTTACTTCGGTCTCCGTATCTTCTGGTTTTGCCTTGCTGCGGATTTTGCTCAAGATGTCCGCATAGGATATACCTTCTGCTGGTCTGATTATCAGTGCCTCCGGGCGTTGCCTTTTCTTGTCCAGTGGATTGTTCAATACTCCGGCATAGCTCTTTCTTGGGTCGAGCCCCTTTAGCGTCGCCTCGAGCCGTGGTTTGTTTCTGCCTTTTTCAGGGGCTGAGCCGCTCTCGTGTCCGATCTCAGCCTGTGCTCTTACAGGCCGATCGAGAGGCTTTGCTTCTTTTGTCGCCTCCTGGTTTTCCGCCCCCTTTTTGGCCTTCCTGTCGGGGTCTTCGCTCCGTTTGATCCGCTCGTTGTCTTGCTTCTTTCTTTTACCTGATCGGGGGTCGCCGGTGGTGCCCTCTGGGCTGTTGACGTTCCTGCTACGTTTTCGGCTGCAGTTAGAGGACTGCGAGCCTCGTCTTATGGTCCGTGGTACTTCCCAGCACTTCGACTCTTCCCTTATCTTCTTCCAGGTGCGTCTTTCCGCTAGAATAGCGTCGACGTGTTCTACTAGCTTTATTAGCCCCGTTTTAATGTCCATACTGACATTTTTCTGTCTGCTTGTCGCTTTCTGCATATTCTTCGCTATATCCAGTATGTCCGTCAGCCGGGCGTCCTCCCGTGCTATGGCCTCATCCTCCAGATTTTTCCTTGGATCTCGTAGGAGTTCTGTTTCCCGAGTCCTGTTGTCTTCTGGCACTTGAAGTGATGCGCTCGTCGAGTGGTCGACTTGCGTCTGGTCTTCTGTTGTCTCGTCGTTGTTGTTCTGCTCGTCTTTGCCTCGCCGCGTTTTCGCGGGGTTACGGCTATCCTGGCTTGTTGCCTTGGATGCTACACTGGCCAAGTCCTCCACCAATGTAGCACTGCGGTCGCTTGTTTTCGACGCCGGGGAGCCCGCTTGCTCACTCCCTATCGGCGCCGGTACTGGGGTTCCGTGCCCCTGCACCCTAATCTGCTCTCCTATTGGACTCTTCATGTTGGTTTTCTTATTCTGGGTTTCCTTCCCATATGGCTGCTCTTTGTTCACGCGGCTACATGCCTGGCTTGACATGCCGCCGCGATTCGGCCCCCCCACCACGACGAGGTGGCAGCCAGCCGGGGATAATAATAATAATAATAATAATAATAATAATAATAATAATAATAATAATAATAATAATAATAATAATAATAATAATAATAATAATAATAATAATAATAATAATAATAATAATAATAATAATAATAATAATAATAATAATAATAATAATAATAATAATAATAATAATAATAATAATAATAATAATAATAATAATAATAATAATAATAATAATAATAATAATAATAATAATAATAATAATAATAATAATAATAATAATAATAATAATAATAATAATAATAATAATAATAATAATAATAATAATAATAATAATAATAATAATAATAATAATAATAATAATAATAATAATAATAATAATAATAATAATAATAATAATAATAATAATAATAATAATAATAATAATAATAATAATAATAATAATAATAATAATAATAATAATAATAATAATAATAATAATAATAATAATAATAATAATAATAATAATAATAATAATAATAATAATAATAATAATAATAATAATATTTTTTTTTTTTTTTTCTATGGGGGAGGTGAAAAATGCATTTACGCACAGTGTGTCGGGCTCTCTTTTCCGACATACCGACTAAAAAACACCACCCCCTTCTCCCGGACTAACCTGGAACTGTTTACCACATTACTTCAAGCTAGCCCTTATCGATTGTTTGCTCTTACCGAGCACTGTCTTCTGCTAATATACTCTTGTCCAGATCGGCCTTTTTTGTTTTCAGGATGCCTTCCACATATCTGTTGATTTTACGCCAGCTCTCATCCCCTTGGAGCATTATTTCAATAGCGGTCTGTGGTGACCACGGTCCCATTTCTTCTTCCAGTAATCTCCTGCGGTCGTCCCATTTATGACATTTGAAGAATGTGTCTTCGGCATCGTCGGTTGCACCGGGACAGTACAGACATTGCTCTGTAGTTGCCTTCCCCATATTTTTTAGGTACTTCCTGTAATATCCATGTCCACTGAGAAATTGGGTCAGGTAGTAACCAACTTCACCATGTTTCCTCTCGATCCACATGCTTACGTTTTCGATTAGCCTAGCTGTCCATCTTCCTTTGGTTTCGCGCTCCCAGAGTGTTTGCCAAAGTTCCATTGTTCGAAGCCTTTCCTCTTGGCTCGCTATTGTCCTATCGACTTCAGCTCCTCTTTGATGGATCCGTTTCCTTTCGTACGCCAGAAGATGGATCGGGAAGCATCCGGCTATTACCATTATGGCTGCTTCCGATACCGTGCGGTATGCTGATGCTATTCTGATAGCTCCTCGTCTCTGCACCTGGGCCAGCCGCTTCCGGTAAACTTCCTTTTTTAGCGAGTCTGCCCATAGCTCTGCTCCGTACAGTAGGACTGATTGGGTAGAGGACATCAGGAGGCGTCGCTTGCTAGCTCTCGGACCGCCCACATTTGCCATAAGCCTGCTAATAGCTGTTACACCTTTCGCCGCCTTATCCGCGGTTTGCCGGATCTGCTCGAAAAAGCTTAGTTTCGAGTCAATAGTGATGCCCAGATACTTTACTGTCGGTTTCGTTTCGATGACCTCCTCGCCGACCCACATTGGTAGTGCTGGTTGGATTTTCTTTTTAGTCAGGATAGCGATCTCCGTTTTATGTAGGGCTAAGACTATTCCGTGCTCCGACATCCAGCTATCTATTTTCCGCATGACTTGGTTTAGTCTAAGTTGCGCCTGCTTGGTGTCGCGGGCCGTAATCAGTACCGCGATATCATCTGCATATCCAACCAACTGTGTTTCTTCTGGCGTTTCGGTGCGGAGTAGGCCGTCGTAAAAGATGTTCCAGAGGTCAGGCCCTAGAATCGAACCCTGGGCTGCTCCGCCTGTTACCTCCATTTTCCGCTGTCCCTCCTGGGTATCGTATATTAAGGTACGATTACTCAAATAGTCATTTAGGGTCCTCAGTAGATATGTTGGTATGTGGAACCCATGTTCTAGAGTTTCGAGCATGTCGTCCCATCTTACTGAGTTAAAAGCGTTTTTAACATCAAGCGTCACCAACAAAACAATGCGTCGTGAGAAGTGGTTGTGGTTCTCTGCTTTCCTGACCGCCTCCGTGACTTCCTGTATTGCATCGATTGTTGATAGTCCGGCTCTAAATCCATATTGCCTAGGTGAGAGATCGCCAGCGTCTTTTATAGCAACAATAAGCCTTGCTCTGATAAGCTTCTCAAAAACCTTACCCGCTGTGTCCAGCATGCACAGTGGTCTGAATGTAGAGGGTAGCTCTGGGTCTCCTTTATTCTTCCTGATTAATATTAACCGTCCAAGCTTCCAGCGGGAGCTAAAAACGCCTTTTGACAGGCACAGATTGTACATTTTCAGCAGCAGCTCTGGATTTGACTGAAAGACAAGTTTCAGCACCTCGCTCGGTATTCCATCTGGGCCGGGAGCCTTTTTGTTTTTCATTGAGAGGATAGATTTCTCCAGCTCTTCTTCGGTGAAAAGCGGGACCTCTACTTCTTGTTCGACAGCTGTCTCGACTCTATGTGGGTGGATAGGGAAGAGAGTTCTCACGATGTTCTCCGTTGTATTGGAGTCCATTGCGCATGTTGGCTTCAGAGCTCCAAGCTTTTGTTTAACTATTTTGTAGCCCAGTCCCCATGGGTCTCTGTCTACGTCTTCCACCAGTTTCTGCCAGCAGTTGATCTTGCTCCGGTTGATAGTCCGTCGAAGCTGTTTCCTTGCGTGTTTGTGCTCTGCAGATATTTGATTTGCTTCCTGCTGGTTTTTTGCACGTTGCGCCCTTCGTCGAAGTGCCAGGCATGCTCGTCGTAGTTCAGCAATTTCGGCCGTCCACCAGTATACGGGTGGTTTGCCATGCCGTGGTTTGCTTTGCGGCATAGATTTATCGCAAGCTGAGGTAATCAGGCCCATGGTGGAAGCTACCAACTCCTCCGCTGCAGCTCTTCCGTCCATGTTCCGGGTCTCATCCGTGTGCACACCCTTGGCTAATTCGCTCGTGAAAAGATCTACTTTCATCCGCTGGAGATTCCATCTGAGGGGTTTATCCTTTCTGGCTTGCTGCCGTGAGTTGGTGACTTCAAACTCGATGTACTGGTGATCACTTCCAGAGTACTCCTCCATCACTCTCCATGCTTTGATATATGGCGCCAAGGTTTCGTTTGCGAGAGTGATGTCAGGGATGGTCTCCCTATATCCTGGTCGGCGGAATGTTGTGGTAGATCCGACGTTCATAACCATTAGATTAGTTCTGGCTGCCATTTCTAGTATTAGTCTACCTCTAGTATCCGGAGTTGGCATACTCCACTCGAGAGCCCTCGCATTGAAATCCCCGGCCACCACCATTTGCCCTGCTACCTTTAGTAGTTCATCCTCCAGGGCTTCAAGTTTCGCTCGGAACGCTGCTATAGCCTCATTTGGCGTGAAATAGCAACTAAAGAATGTAGTCTCCTTGAGCTTCACCCATACGAAACCTCTCCCGGCTCCGTGGCTTTTTACGTGGGCCGTTTCATTTGGCATCCAGATGGCAGCGGTACCCAGCAGATCTGAATACCACATTGGCGATTCCTTATTTTTGTATTGCTCACTTAGTAGAAGTAGCTCGGCACGTTTCTCTATTGCCAACTGATGCAAGAGACTGTCGGCGATCTTACTCCTGTTCAAATTTCCTTGTAGGATGCGTGTCATTTTTGGTTCTTGGCAGCCTGCAGTGCCTCTCGGAAAACCTGGCACTTTCCAGATCCCGGAGTGTGTCCCAACTCTGCTTGTTCCACCCCTCTCTCCGAACAAAGCTCACAACGGTGCTGCTGGACGGTACACACTCTTGCCTTGTGATCGTCTCCGAAGCATTTATAGCAGGACTTGCTTCTGTCAGTGCCGCAGCATGCCGTTGCTATGTGGCCGTATCCAAGGCATCTGAAGCATCGTGTGACGACAGCTCTTTCCCGCACTCTACAGTTCAGCCACCCTATTTTTATTTTCCCTCGCCTCAGAAGCTTCGTGGCCGACCTACCATCCAGCCTTAAAACGGCTACTTTTTGATTTCTCCCGGTTGGGAATACATTAATTGTAACAACTCCCACGTCCGGTATGTCGCGCTTAAGTGCTACCTCCACTTCCCCTGCATCGGTGCAAGCATCGAGGTCCCGTATTTCTACCTGTGTCTTGTTCCTAAGACTGAGCACTTGGCCCTTTTCGCCCACTACATTCTTTAAGGCCTCACAGAAACCTTTTTTGTCCTTTGTCTGTGGTCCTAGTTCTAGGAGGATGTCTCCTGCCCTCGTCTGTCTAATAGCGGTCACCTCTGTTCCAGACTCATCCGGCTTTGTCCCACTGCGGATTTCCCGGAGAATTTCCGCATATGTTTGACCTTGCGCTGGTCGTATTATTAGCGCCTCGGGTCGTATCTTCCTGTTGGGCCTCTTTATCCGCTTTGTCGGGGTAGTAGCGATACGTGCAGAAGTCACCCCTGCGTCCTCGATGTGCCGGTTCTCTGGTTGTGACTTCATTCGCCTTCTCTGGCCTTTAGTTAACTGCCTTTTACAGAATATACCTCTAATTCCGCAATTGTCGCAGCTATTTCGACGATTTTAATTTATTTCATGTTCACCTCTCTCGGTACACTCGAAGGCTTATTATTGTTCTCGCGCCGTTGAGTTATCGTACGCTCGGTGCACAGATTCTTCACACTCTTTGCTATTTCGCTTCGCATTCGCTCTTTTTATAGGGTGTATGAACCCTATTCACAATTCTTTGTCACTCACCCTTCTTCCACTCATTCGCTAGTACTTAGCTGTTCTATGTTTAATGCTACTTATTCTATATTTAATTACACTTTCCTATCCCTGTATTTCTTAATTCTATCGTTCGGTCTCGTAAATCAGGGAGTTCCCTCGATTTTAGTTATTATGATTTCCACTTATTTGCACAGCAATTCGCGGAATCTCGATGCTCGGACTCCGGTTGCGTCGCTACGCTTCGGTGTTTCACTTCTCACACACACACCTCAATTTCTCAGTGGACAGAGTGTATGAACTCTGTTTATAATTCTTTCCCTTTCGTTCTTATTCTGTTCTCGCTCTTTCTCACTTCCACTCACACCAAGGATTCGGTCCTTTGATTTCCGCTCGTTTAAAGACCGCACTGTTCGATTTATTCTTATATAACCGGTTTTCTTATTTTCTATGCACTATTCTAAATTAATAATACTTATCAACTACCGAATTTCATGTATCCGTCTACCTATAAATCCACTCGATTTTCCCGATTAACGTCCTAATGAGTAATCATATAGTGCTATTCACTGTTCGCAGATATTTTTATGCGCTTATTAGCTTTTCACTCGATAAATTCTCTCACAATCTATACCTTGTTAAATTCGCTAAACTGCCTATCAGACAAGAGAGCTTCCCTGTCCCCGCACCGGCCTTTTATACGCTTCCCCTCGTTCCCCTGAAATCTACGTCATCATATTCAAATTCTAACGCGTCTTTTTCGTTTTCGTGATCTACCGTCGCCGCGCTCACCGCCTTCCCCTCACCTCCTAGCAAAATCAGTTGGTCGCTGTCCTGCTGTTATGTCAGCGAGGGAATTCCGATGGCGTGACGTAGCATGTTTTTCACGCGAGTTCGATGGCCTATTGCCCGCGAACCTCGGTACATTTGTACCGAGTCTGTACCTCAGGTGTTTTTATGCCTCGAAAACTATACCGGCTCTTATAATCGTTCGACCTAATAACGTGGATTCGAGAGTATAACTCGATTATACTACACGATCATAATCGCTGCATCTATTCCTACGCTCTTGCGTGTAACTATGTTACAACCCACAGAATGTGTGTGTAAATTTACAAGACGATGTTTTCATGGGTGTGGAAGTACTGCTGAGCTACACGACGCTGAATATTTGTCTGCCAGATACAGTAAAAAAAGTTACAAGCCTATATGATTTCTAAACTTTGCCATTTTTTTTGTTATTAACAAAGGCCGTCAACGGAATAAACCATATACCGTTTTATTTGTCTTGACCCACAGAATGTGTGTGTAAATCTCCAAATCTCTGTGGTCATGCGTGTAGAAGTATATGGGATTACTATACCGATATTAAATTAAGTTAGACACTCGTGGACATTGATAGTGATATATTTATTCAGTCACCCGTACACATAATTGAGAAGCTTGTGTCAAGAAAAAGGGCGTGGCACCGGGGCTTTGTTCGTGGACAAAGGAAGCTTCATGTGAAGGCACAAAGGACTCTCTCGATCGAAGCGAGAAAACGTAATATACTAATTATTACTCAGTCGTCCGAGCGAGGTATTAGAATTTGCTTCCGTCGATGGCGTGGCGGTGCATTCGAGGTACATGCACGCCGTGTAGTGGATGGTGACGGTAGTTGCGTGTATTGCGTAGGTACGTTGACCTGGTCGGTAACTTGTGGTGTAGATTGACATAGCGGGGACGCCACAAGTATTGTTTGGTTGCAAAGATTTGAATATTCATGCGTCTCATGTACCGTATTGCACGTACAAAGAACTAAGTACAACTTTTTCCTGAACAATCTCAGTCATTTGTTATATTGTATAAATACTCTTCAGATTTAAGTTAACAAATCGCACTTCAATTTATCTTGTTGACTACAATTTATTATTAATAAATCGACGTACTACCATAGGTATATGCCCCAGCCCGCCCGAGTAAGAAGCTAAGAAGCGACCATGACTGCTATGTGCTGTAGCGCCAATGTGATGCGTACAGGCACTCCCAATTACACTTTTTAAGATTTCTTGATTCACGCTTTCAGACAATACTATTCTCGGAGCCGTTGTTGATTATAGTCATAACCAATAAAAAAAGCCACAAAGAATTAGCGAGAGAGAGAGAGGAGATGGAATAGTTAGGTTCCGAGCTGTGAAAGGCGCTGCTCACTGTATAGGGTCAGCTTCCACTCTCTACTAATCCTCTTTGGCAAGACCGTGCCCATCATATATGAAGTTTTCGCGTAAATTGGATAAACTATAAAATAATAGTCAAAGACGTGTATATTAACCTGTCGGAATGATTGAACTGGTTTTTCAAAGTAGTCGCGTTACCGTTATAGTAGACATATCAAGCAGTTGATCGCCGTTCACAAACTTTATAAAATATCTGTGATAACTTTAACGAGACAAACGATACAAAATGAGGTTTTTCATATTTACGATTTTCTGAATATACGATAAAAAAATTCTTGCTTTGAAACATTCAAGAAAAAGCTAGATGTGTAATTCAAAAAACAATTTTCAATAATTGGTGGATAGTTCGAAGACTTATTTTAGTATCATTTAATAATGATTGCACCCGATGTGGGTTCGACGAATGCTGACTCTGTAAGGGTCAGGACAGCCAGTGAAAATGCACCACTTATTCAGAGCCATAGTGTCTTTAGACGCCTTGGCAGTTTAATAGGCCTCGGAAAGTTTTCCAGTGCTGCGGGTGATGGATATGTCGAGTTTAGTAGCCTGGGAGCAGACAATGGCCGAACTCTTGGCACTTTTGCTGGAGTTTTCAGCCCTGTTACTCTCTCCATGTTCAGTGCCCTTGTATTTATTCGAATGGGTGGGTATAGGAGTTTTATAGAAATGGTTATAACACATTAAAATTCAAGAGTTTCTAAATAGATGATTTTCCGTGAGTCCAACGATTCAAGCTACAGTTTTGTGCAATTCACTAACATTTTAAACATGCATTGTATTAAATTATTTTTCAGATTTACAGAATTTATATCTATTTTATGATTGAATAATAATAATAATAATAATAATAATAATAATAATAATAATAATAAATTATAGTAATTAATAATTAATATTTGTAATTTATTTTACTTTAATTTGTAATTGATAAATTCTGGCGTGTAAAGTCAACTTAAAAATCATATTGTTTAACATACTTATTATTGTTAAACAATATGATTTGAATTGTTATTATCAACATTCGAATTCTCCTTATAAAAATACTAGTATAATTTGAGATGTGTGCTAGTCGCTGCACACCAGAGACACGAATAGATATGGAATTGTTTTTTATGTAAAGACCCACAAGTTATAACTAACTTGATAGTGTAGTTCTCATTTTGGTAAATATGCTGTTTAGGGGACCCACCTCCGATCGCCTTCTAACTAGGCGCGTTCCACGCGTTTTTGTATGCCCACCAATTTTTTCCTCTGGCAAAAGCGTTGCTCTTGCCGCCGGAAAAATATATTAACCGTTAAAGACTGAAAAATCATACACGCTACGTACATACAATTGTACGCGGCAGTAGCCGACTACAGGACGAATCACTTGTTTCAAGACATTTAGAGGTTCAAGGAATGAGCCTATTTCGAAGGTCATCGGTGTATAGGCCCTATTCTACAGTTTTACCAACTTTATTTGTTAATAACTAATAAATAATAATAATAAAATAAAAATAAAATTAAAAAAATAAAATAATAATGATAATAAAAGAACTTAAAGAACCTAATTCTACAGTTTTACCAACTTTATTTGTTAATAACTTTTTATTTTGTTATTATTATTATTATTATTATTATTATTATTATTATTATTTATTAGTTATTAACAAATAAAGTTGGTAAAACTGCAGAATTAGGTTCTTTAGGTTCTTTTTATTTTATTTTTATTTTATTATTATTTTACCAACTTTATTTGTTAATAACTTTTTAATGGACAGTGAGCGACGATTTTGTCAGAGGGAAAAGTTGTTAGGCATACAAAAACGCGTCGAACGCGCCTAGTTAGAAGGCGATCAGAGGTAGGTCCCCTAAACAGCATATTTACCCTCATTTGTAACAAAAACTAGTAGTGGCAGTATGTCTTTCTACTAGACGCATCTTTGAATAAAAATATCCAAACCATTTATATCCTTAGAAATAAATACTTATTTCATTGAATTTATTTTATATAATAATCAGGCAACAAAAGTAACAAACTTTGTAAAAATGTTCTTTATGAAAATTAATATACCTGTATCATTATTAAGCTCATTATTAAGGTAGTATTTATGCATAATCAGGTATATTCAATTTGATATACTAGACTTGTAGAAAGCATTTATGCATAAACTGGTGTGTTAAATTTGATATACTTAAGGCTTATATTTTAGTACAAGGTTATAGTTAAGGTTTATACATAAATTCTTCCTATACAAGTATATTGTATCTGCAAATTTTTTAATAGCATACCCTCTTAATAAAACAAGTAAACAACTTTCTTAATACAGATGGTACATGCCTAGATTTATAGATATAAATAGACATACATTAATAGATAGACATGTATTGATCTATAATCAGTTATTACCAATTTTTCAGGTAATGTTTGCTTTATTATCAAGGCAGTAACATTAATTAATAATATATAAGATAGTATGATTTGCCTTTCTATTATATGTTCAATTGAAGTATCAGAAATAAGCAATAATTTATATAGAAAATACATAAAAGGTACATAGAATGCTTAATATTTGCAGCAGTATGCAGAAGGTGTGTGGCCACTGATATACTTATTGAATATAATGCCGTTCCTAAATTATGCATGTTTTCACTAACTTGGGAAAATGAGCACAATTTCCAGCTTCATTGTTGTAATGACTATCAAGTATGAAACAATCAATTTGGTTTATAAACTGAAGATTCCATTTTGATTTTTTGTTAGTCATCTACAACCAGATGCTTAAAGGGCGCAGAGGCACCTAAAAATCATAAAAATGAAATTGGTATGCAACTGCATGTATAACATCTTGCAACTTGGTAATAAGAACTATTTTAAAAGCACAAAGAAAAGAAATACATCCATATGATGAATATATTTTTTGTAGCCTAGTTCATTGGATCAAATATTTTTTTAACTTGACTACCCAGAGGTGTAATAAGGATTGGTGTTATGTGTTTTATGGAGATCAGCTGATTCCGGATATTTTCAATGTTGCTAGTTTTTTCATTAATGACATGAATTCACTTTACGAAACTTGGCAGACCGATGGTTTGATTAATTGTAAGTTGTTTTATTTATATATCATTGAGATCAGGTGCATTCTTGTGAGGTAAAAGGATCTTACAAATACAGTCCTTGGTATAAAATGATGTAGCCGCTATAACTACATTTATGTCATTGGCTGCAATGTACTTCACATTGCTACTTGTCCTATATCGATAATGTCTGTGGACGTTAGGTTATGCTCCATATCATTGGAAATTGTTGAGTTATTCTTACGTGGTGCGAGTGTTAAATTGGAATAGGATACAACCGTCCCATAGCAATAGGCGTAAAGAAATTAAATAACAATATAAAAAGGAAATGTATGTTTCAACTCCACCGTTTCGATTAATGTTACCCTCAATATTGATACCATGTATTGTTTTGTGGCATGTGAAGAATTTTTTTGTTTATGAGCTGCAAAGAAAATATTTTTTTTAGCATATTCGAAAGATAAATATTTTTCTAGTGTCCTGTTAAGACAATAATGATTTTAGTGTACTGCGTAGACAATAATGCTGTGAAGAAAATTATTTTCAGTACGTAGCAAATTAAATAATCATAAACATTATAATTGTTTAAAGAATTAAACTTATTTAAAAAAAAACTGATTTAAAAGTTCTCTCTTGATGAACTTAAATTGCTGTGCCATGTTGTTGTTATATGGAAATGAATAACATACCGTTTGTGTCGTTTCTTGATCTTCAATTTGATCTTTTCCTAGTATTAATTAGGTGTGCATTCTTTTTCTATTACACTGTGTTTAAAAGACAAATAATGTTTTTTTACATTCGTATTTTAGCTTGGCAATATTAGTATCGTCATTGTGATTGTTTGTAGCAAAGGAATATAAGCTTGAAATAAAAACTAAATTTCCAAAAAATATAACTCCTGTCTACAAAAATTTGTTATGTGACAGAAATCTTGAAAAAACATATCAAACAAAATGTTATTTGCTAAAAATAAAGACTGGAAGAAGTATGAAATAATTTCCAATATACTATAATCCAAAGGAACTCCCTTCAATGCAGCTTGTTACTGCATAATTCAATAATTATTTATAATGATCTAAATAAAATATTTAAAAAATTTTTAGCATACATCTTTAAAATAATTGTAATTTCTGACAATTTAAGAAACCAGAATAACTCCAGTCAGGAGGCGTTTTACAAACACAAATCAGTGACAAAAAGCACCGTGTTAATAATGTTTGATTTTTACGGCGAGTCGACAGATGTTTCGGAGAGCATTCCCCTTGTTGCACTTTTCGCGCTTGTTCAGGTTTTACTTGCTCTTTCATGTTTGAAACTTATTCGAATAGATCCGGCTGCAGACTGGAATTATACATTTTTTTTTAATTAGCAGAAAATATGATTATTTTAAAGATGTATGTTAGAAATTTTATTTCATATTCATTTTTCATATTATTCTCCTGGTCCACTTTTTTATAATACAGAGAGATTACTGTGTAAACAGAAATATATTACAAAAGTAAATATATCATGTGCACAATAAAGTCTTTATTGAAAGAGAATCGAAGAAAAATTTGAACCCAAAAACTGCAACAGGTTGAACAGGGGAAAAATATTAATGCCAGTGAACTAGGCTCCAAAAAAAAATGGTCTTCATGCATGGAAGACTTCTGGAGTGTAGATGCAGCTCTTCCCTTTCACTTTGTCTGCTGTTTTTGTAAAGTTCCCTCTTCTAGATGTAGCATCAGAATGTCAAAGCATTTCTGAGGAGGGCCCCGACCAAAGGGCCCAAACGTAAAAGAAGGGTTTAAGAATATTAAGGTCGTTCAGGGCTAAAACTCCCCCAAACCTAAAAAAAATATATTTCACTTATGAAATTATCCAACTTTTTGGTGCTTCTCAAGTGGTATGTTTATTAATTTACAAGATTTCATAAGTACAATCGCAACACAATTTAATTTTTGTGATGTTCAGGTTAGAAAGTGTTATGAATTTATGGTGTCTATTTTTATATACTTCGTTCCTCAATAAAAGTAATAACTTAATACCATGAGGATGTATAAATACAGTTTATACACCCTTCTGGATTTAACCCCTGGAGTGTATTGAATCATATATTTGTCGATAGATGCGTCAGTGACACTCATGGGGTTAAACTATCATTGTATACTTTTTTCATGTTTGTACAAGTTGTGGAATATAAAAATGTTGAAAATGACAATGGATTACCCATTTTCAGGATATATCGTCGGAAATGCAGGCTTGCTTGTGACTCTCACTCAATTCATAATCGCTTATGGCATACTGTTGTTCACTGTAGCATCAGTATGTGCGATATCAACCAACGGAGCTGTGGAAGGTGGAGGTGCTTATTGTATCCTTTAGACAGCGAACACAATGTGCATTGAATTTGATGTACGAAGCTCTGTGATTTTCTGAACTGTCCATTTTCCGACAAAAATAATTCATGACCAGTAACTAGTCATAGCCCGTATTACTTAACCACCAGTTCTCGTTCCAGCTGTCATTTATCTAGTTCCATGTACTTTGGAATTATATCAAACGCTGTTGACTTTCCAAATATTATTTATAACAGACTACTATAATAATAACAATGAAATAATAAAGTTGCATTTTCCTTAATAATATTTTTTAACAGTCATGATAAGTAGAACCCTGGGACCAGAGTTTGGAGGGTCAATCGGCACTCTGTTTTTTATGGCAAACGTCGTATCGAGCGCTCTATGTATATCCGGGTGCGCTGAGGGAATAGTCGAAAATTTTGGTCCGTCGGGTTATCTTATTGGAAAAGCCACGTTATTTCCAGATGGCAGATGGTGGCGATTTTTGTACTGTACGGTACTCAACACTGCCAATCTTCTTGTTTGCCTCATCGGAGCTACCATGTTTGCCAAAACGAGCATGGCTATTCTAGCAATCGTTTGCATATGCCTTTGTAGCGTGTTTGTCAGCTTTTTTGTCAAGGGAGAGATGCAGGTACAAACTGAAAAACTTCAAATAGATAATAGATTTTTTTCTTTCGTACTAATCACAATAATAATGGACATATATATTTTTCTTATTAAACACATTCTTAAACTATTCTTACCTGAGCTGGTCCATCAATATTTTGCTTTACAGACACACACTATTCTCCAAAGTACCCGTAATAATAGATGATAGTTCATTAATTATTGATCTTGACACATTAGTCATTAGACCATAGACCATAAATCTTAAAATATTAATACCCAGACATTATGATAAAACAGAGAAACATAATAATGCTTAAACGAAATTCTGATTACAGATTCCGATACCGGATGGCAACACTCTAGTGCAAAATGCAACATACCATATGAACGGTTCATACACTGGCTTGATTTCGTCCACTCTCACTTCAAATCTCTATTCCAATTATAGTGCCGATTACTCAAGCGCGGGCAGTATGTCGGACTTCGCGAGTGTGTTTGGCGTACTCTTCAGCGGAGTTACGGGTATAATGGCCGGAGCTAATATGAGCGGCGAATTAAAGAATCCGGGCCGTAATATTCCGAGGGGAACTCTGTCCGCAGTTCTCTTCACCTTTCTCTGTTACATCATGCTATCGATATTTACCGCAGCGACTAGTAGTCGTTTCCTGCTACAAAACAATTTCATTTACATGATGCCTACCAATTTATGGCCACCCTTTGTGGCAGTTGGAATTCTCACTGCGACTTTTAGCGCTGGTCTCAGCAATCTTATAGGCTCCAGCCGTGTTCTCGAGGCGCTCGCCAAAGACAATGTTTTTGGTAAGAAATAAGTTATTTTTTCATTAAATCTCGTTCACTTATTCTTTTTTTGTCCTGCCCACAGGGTCTGGACTGAACTTTGTCGTACAAGGAACGTGGCGTGGAAATCCTATAGCTGCTGTCGTGACTTCCTGGTGCCTCGTTCAAGTAATTCTTCTCGTCGGTTCATTGAATACTATTGCTCAGATAAATTCCGTGCTCTTCCTGCTCAGCTATCTCGCAACCAATCTTGCGTGTCTTGGTCTTGAGCTTGCTAGCGCTCCTAATTTCAGGTAAGATGATTCTTTGTTATTGGAATTGTATACGGTGATATAATTTAATGTTTTTCAGACCTACTTTCAATTATTTCACCTGGCACACAGCTACCATAGGACTCCTCGGAACTCTCATTATGATGTTCACAATAAACAGTATCTACGCGTCGAGTAGTATAATTCTTTGTCTTATTCTCGTTATCGTTTTACATCTCTTTTCTCCGAGCAAGAACGCTGCTTGGGGTAGCATCTCGCAGGCCTTAATATTCCATCAGGTAAGAAATTGCTTTTGTTTAAGTAAATTTAATACATATCGAGTTTATTGCATGTTTTAATGTTGGATTTCTATTTAATTTGACTTATTAAGACCTTTTTTACCAGGTCCGGAAATACCTGCTGATGTTGGACTCGCGAAAGGATCACGTAAAATTCTGGCGTCCCCAGATGCTGTTGATGATATCTTCGCCGCGGTCGGCCTGCCCTCTGATCGATTTTGTGAATGATCTTAAGAAGGGTGGTCTTTACGTGATAGGCCACGTGAAACTCGGTGAATTCACGTCTGGCCAGAGCGTCGATCCAACAATCGAGGAGTATCCCCAGTGGCTGAGTCTCGTGGATCATGTGAAAGTCAAAGCCTTTGTCGAATTAACTATAACGCGAACGGTTCGCGAGGGACTCCAGCATCTAATACGAATTTCCGGAATGGGAGCCATGAAACCCAATACGATAATTTTCGGTTTTTATGACGAAGAGACACCGCGTGATTTCTTCCAGGAATCGCGCTACGCCACTCAGATATTCGATAGATATTCCACCGCCAACGATAACGGCTCGGTCTTTCCTCTTAGACAATCCGGCGTAGCTAAGAGCTTCGGTTCCATTGAGTACGTCGGCATGTGCCTCGACGTTCTGCGTATGAAGAAGAATCTTTGCCTATGTCGAAATTTTCATAATCTCGACAAGTCACAGATCGTCAAGTAAGTATTACAAATTCCAAATATTTGCAGCACATCGCATCTAATACACAAATAAAAATTTTATTGAAAACATTTGCAAATAAAATTGTAATGACATTTATATGTAAATGACATTACATAAAATTGTAATGACATTTTGATGTAAATGACATTACATAAAATTGTAAAGACATTTTTATGTACATGACATTACATAAAAGTGTAATGACATTTTTATGTAAATGACATTACAAAAAACTGTAATGACATTTTTCAAAGTCATTACCTCATTAAGGTCAAAAACTTAAACATTGGATAGCTCAGAGCCAGAGCGATAAGTCTCGATTATTCGGTAATCCGATAATTCAATCACCCGACTTCTCAATAGCTCAGTTGTTCAATAACTCGATAATGCAACAAATCGATAATTTAATATCTCAGATAGTAGACGAAAGTTTTTTTCATTTTTATCGATTGCAGGAACGGAAAGTTCGCTTACATCGACGTTTGGTCTGTTAACTTTTTTCAACCGTCGGACCAGGATCCGTTCGACACAACGTCACTTTTCATGCTTCAACTGGCTTGTATAATAAACATGGTTCCGGGCTGGAAGAATCTACGCCTGAGAGTATTTCACTGCGAGATTTCGGATAGCGACTCGAGTCTCAGTATTAGTGAGTCCCCGAGTTCAGTCAGTGAATTTTCAAGGATATCGAAAGAACGTAGAATTGGCAATCTCCTTGACTCACTCAGGATATCAGCTACCATACAGAAATTGCCAAATTGGAGGACACAGATGGCTAGCTTAAAGGGAAAACCGTTGATCGAGACACGAGCCGACCCTATTTACGAATCTACGAGTATGTCCAGCGAATGTGAACTTAGCAGCGTTTCGCGAAACTACATTCTAAGGTACGCAACTTCCATCGCGTCAATTCAATTTCGGTGTAGAAACATTCACAATAATAACAACAATATTAATTATTGAAAGATGTTAATGTGTTGTATTACTCGAATTAGACTTAAATAAGCTGGAATTTGTAGTATTTTATTCGGAATAACTAGTATGTGGACTAAAAAACTTATTTGACCAAAAGGACAATCTTTCCATTTTTAAGGCGAATTTCCCTATAATATTAAAAACTGCCGAATTGAGAAGAAAAGGAAATAAATTTGGGCTCATTATATACATAAATACTTTTATTGACATCATTGTGTCCTCATAAAGGGAGCTTCGTTTTCGTGAAACATGAGTCTGTGTTCAGACTCATCAATGTTTGAGAATTCCTTCCTGGTGTAGTTGAAACGACCTGTAAATATATTGAAAATTATGAGGTTTCACTCAAGACAGGGAGAAAGAAAACAGTCTGAATGATGTTTTATAGAGAAAGTGGTTTTATTGCACCATCCGCTCTACATTTACAGAATATGTCAAAAAGCGAGTGACCAGCACACAATTATATTAATTGTGTGCTGTCTTTCATTGAGTGTAGTGTACGTGGTGCAGCCAGCGCTGAATCGCACGCCACGGAATGAGAAATGTGAGAGCGTAGAATATTTCACTTACTCTCAACTAATTCTCTACAGGTTTATAAGAGAGAAAATACTGATAGCAAGTGACAGCACTTGCAATGATATGAAAGAACGTGATGCAGCAGCGCACGGCAAAGTGAGATTTTGAAGATGCACAAATGATTAGAAAATATTCACAGTACTTTCCCAGCAAGTTTATTGCAGGAAAGTACAGAGAATAATAAGCACACGCGCAATTATATTAATCGAGCGGGCAAATTACGATGAGGAAAACGTGGTACAGCCCGTGCTGCAGAGCACGCCACAAAGTAAGACAATTATGAGGATGCACCGATGAGATTTTCACTCATCGTCATTGAATTTACTGTGAATCATAACGATGTACTCGTACCTGATTTTGAGTCGTGGTGAGCACGAAAAGCTGAGTAGATCCGGTGGAAGCAGTAAAAAAGTTCGAGAGTGTGCCAGAGATGTGTGCGCTGTTCGAGCGGGTTTCCACGTAAGTGCCAGATATTTCAATATCTAGCGTTTTACAAACGAGTCGTTGTGCGCTGAAGTCAAATGAGTGAGATAGCTGCTGAGCGATGCCGAAGTCAAGCGAGAGAGATAGCCTCTTGCTTTACGCGGCATGCCTGCGAGGCACAGCCTCGGCTCTGCGAGGCACTGCCTCGGCCATCTCCGGCATAGCCGAGCGCAGCATGCTACACAGCAGCAACAGGTCGACGCACGGCGAATATCGATCGCCGTGCGCCAGCTGATTATCTAACATTTCCGCCCACTATCAGCAACGGGGTTGATGATTAATTCCTTGATGTTATGCGTTGGATGAGACAAGCGGACAGCTAATTTTGAGATTGGCCTGGTGAGCGTAGTGGTAGCAGTTCGAAGTGTCACCACCTTGGTGAGCCCATCTTTGCCTGGATGCAACGCTGTAACTCGTGGCCACTTGCACGGTGGAAAGCATTCATCCGCGAGCAGAACCAAAGAGCCGATTTTAATGATATTGTTAGGGTGATGCCACTTTGAGATAGACTGCTGCCATTGTAGGTAATGAGCTGACCATTGCCGCCAAAATTGTAGGACCTTCTGTTGCAACAATTGCCATCTTGTGAGCTAAATGCTCTAGAGTAGGCTCTGGGACAGTTGTGAGTGCTTCACCAATGAGAAAATGTCCAGGTGTGAGAGCTGATGAATCATCAGGATCATCGCTGAACGGTTCCAGAGGCCTTGAGTTGAGTATAGCCTCGATTTGAGCCAACAGTGTTGTGAGTTCCTCGAACGTGAATGCTGTATCACCCACCGGTCGACGCAGATGGAATTTAACAGATTTTATTGCTGCTTCCCATTTGCCACCCATGTGTGGAGCCGCAGGTGGATTAAATTTCCACGCAATTTGTTGATTTGCGAGAGAAGAAACGATGATGTGATGTTCTTGAGAGGCCTTCCTGAATAGCTGACGTATGGCTTTGTGAGCACTAACGAAGTTAGTGCTACAGTCAGAGTATAGGATGTGAGGAATACCGCTCCGAGATGAGAAGCGCCTGAACATTGAGAGGAAGCCATCAGCTGAGTAGTCGCTGACTACCTCGAGATGCAGAGCTGAAGTGGCGAAACACACGAAGACGCAAATCCAGCCTTTGTGTGTTTTGTGTACTCGCCCCTTCCAAGTTTTGAGTGAGAAGACCGGCGTAGTCAACTCCTGTGTGAGTAAATGCGGGCGTTGAAGTGACTCGCGATAGAGGGGCTGACCCATCAATTGTTGAGACCAAATTCCTATGTAGATCACTGCGGCCATGGTCAGTTGAGATGCATCAGAGAAGCCATGCAATTCCACTGTTGAGTTGCTCCATGTATTGAACCAAGGAGGAATTGAGAGCCTGGCCAGGCTTTTGAGATCTTCTCTGATTGCAGTCCATCGTGCTGAGACCTGTGATGGCAATGGCTCATCCCAGTGGAGCTTGTGAAGCTAAAGCGCTTGTAAGAGTATTTTGGCTCTTATCACAACTGGTGGGACGAAACCAAGCGGATCAAAGAGTTGCTCCACTTCGGAAAGAATGAGGCGTTTCGTAAAACTTTCCTAAGCTGAGTTGAACCGCGATGCGAATGTGAACTTGTCTTCGCTAGGAAGCCAAGTCAGACCAAGAATTTTTGCCTCACAGTCGTCCATTGAGATAGCTGAGCTTGACGGTGATGATGAAATATTAGCAAGTACCTTGAGGTCTGACGAGTGCCACTTGGTGAGTGGAAACCCGCCCGCCATGCACAAGTCCTTGAGTTTTTGAGCTATTTCAATGAGTTGATGATTTGAATCCGCCCCTCCGAAGATGTCATCCACGTACCTGCCAAACTTGATAGCTGGTACAGCAAGAGGAAACCGATGGCCTTTATCTTCGGTGAGCTGCATGAGAGTTCTAACTGCCGAAAATAGCGCAGCTTTTGTACCATATGTCGCTGTTGTTAATTGATACGGCACAGGGTTGAGTTGATCATCTTTCCATAAAATCCGTTGAAGATTCCAATCCTCATGATGAACGCAGATCTGACGATACATTTTTGTAATGTCAGTGGCGAAGATGTGTCTGTGTTGACGGATCCAAATGAGTACGTCCGAAATATTCAGCAACAAATTAGGTCCAGTGTGCATGATGTCATTAAGAGACTTTCCAGAAGATGTTGAGCTAGAACCATTAAATACCACCCGTAATTTGGTGGTGATGCTGTCTGGTCTGAGAACACCGTGGTGAGGCAGATAATATTGTATTTCACTCGAAGACGATTTTGAAGCCTTCACCATATGACCAAGATGTTCGTATTCGTCCATGAATTGTGAGTAGAGCTGACCGTATTCAGCATCCTTTGAGATTTTCCGTATAGTGTGCTGCAGACACTGATGTGCTTTTGTGTATGAGTTTCCCAGATTAGTAGGCGACGATGTGAGAGGAAACCGAACAATGTATCGGCCTGTAGAATCACGCTGATGCGTGTCACGAAAATTATCCTCGCATGTCTGCTCCTCTGGTGTGAGTTGACCGACTGTGTCCTTTGGTGACTCTTCTTGAATCCCGAATTTTGTGAGCACGTTCTGTAATTCCTGATCATCGTGCTGCATGGCAGCATGATAAACAGTGAGTGCGTCAGATTGGCATGAGTTGACTGGTCCAATGATGAACCATCCAAATATCGATAATTATGCGATAGGCGAAGATGGTGTGCCCTTGAGAATATTAGGTTTAATAATCTGTCCATAGATATCCGCTCCAATAATAATGTCGATCGATCGTGGTGTGAGAAAGTCTGGATCCGCCAGCTTCAGCTTCACTATGTGAGGCCATGTTCGTGCCGGCGACTCGAATGATGACAAATGTGTTGTAATGGTTTTAAGAATGTGAGCCAGAACCGTGACCTTCTCCTTGGTGTACATAGAGCACATTGTGAGTTGAACCGAACCATGTGTTTGCGTTGAGTGCCTTCCACCGATCCCTGTGATCGAAATTGATGAGTGCTTACGTGTTGTGTTGAGTTTACGAAAGAGTTCTTCCGTAATAAATGTTAATTCCGATCTAGGATCGATGAGAAGTTTTGCCTGGTGAGTTAATGCCGATGTGCGAATGTGGTGCGAGTGCGGTTGCTAATAATGTTGAGCTTGTGCTTGTGAGTTCAACCGATGAGAGAAAACTGCGTTAACACCCTAGTGTGTTGACGACTGTGTATTGTGTGGTTGAACGGCGTCGGAGGTTGCAGATCGTGACGTTTGATGCAGCAGCGTGTGGTCTGTGCTAGCCTTTCCATTGCTTGCCTTGCTGCAATCTTGCCATTGCGTGCAAGCGTTGCCTCGGTTATTTGCAAGCTGCTTGCAAAGTACTCATGTTCGTGGTGTGATGCGGGCCATGAACTTTCCAAAAAATCGTGCTCCTCACGAAAATTCCCAAGGACCTCGTCTATCTGCGTGATCAGCATGTCCAGCAACGCCAGCGTGGTTGGTTGAGCTTCGTCAGCTAGCGTAGTGCAGATGTGGCGGAGCGCTTCAATCCGGTTGTGCTGAGACTGGACCTTCAGCACCAGCTCGGTTGCCAGTTGAGCTGGTGATCGGGTCTTTTCCGCAGTGGTGGTGCCATCGAGGACCAACAATGCCTTTTTCTCAACAAGACCACCGGGTGCCACCCCGGTGTCTGATGAGTTGCGTTCAGACATTGTTGTCCTGACAACCTCCTTGAACAAATAAAAACGAACAAAGCTGCTCCGCAGAACTCTACTTTACCAAATCTGCTTGGCTGACGAGTACCAGGATGAGTCGATAAGGCGAGACGGCAAGGAATATCCGCAGAATCCCACGTCGGGATGAGCCGAGAGATGCGAGCGGAAGGTAGTTAAACCCTGGTTCTACTCTGTGCGAGAGTCGAATATTCGGCTCGAAGGACCAAAATGTTTAAGAATTCCTTCCTGGTGTAGTTGGAACGACCTGTGAATATGTTGAATATTATGAGGTTCCACTCAAGACAGGGAGAAAGAAACCAAACTGAATGGTGTTTTATAGAGAAAGTGGTTTCATTGCACCATCCGCTCTATATTTACAGAATATGTCAAAAAGCGAGTCACAAATATCAAAATAAATACAAAAAAAAAAACAAACTGAATTAAATTTGGTTTGAGTGACTAGCACACAATGATATTACTCGTATTTGTGTGCTGTCTTTTATTGAGTGTAGTGCACGTGGTGCAGCCAGCGCTGCATCACACGCCACGGAATGAGAAATGTGAGAGCGTAGAATATTTCACTTACTCTTATAATGATTTTCTTTTTCCCGCTCTACCATTCAAATGAAAAACTTTTCTGAAACGGTGTTCGAGGACGTGGTCTGAGGGAAATAAAAGAAAACGTTATTATTTTTGTTTGTGGAAGTCACAGAAGGTTCCTTTAATTCCGTTCAGTCTTATTGACACTCTCTATCTTTCATCTCCATCCGTTAACCGCAATAATATTGATATAAATATAACCCTCTTAATATTCCATTCGCTCAATATGTGCATATCATCTGTACATTATTCAACACACTACAAATAAACATAATATAAATGCAACACGCGTAATATTCAATTCTCTTCAATACATACCAACACCTTTTATAGGGCTTGCGCGATGCGTCGCTAACGGTTCAATTTCACGACAAGTATTCGATAACAAGTTCAGGTATTTCTTCCATGACGATTCATATACTACATTAAGAAAAGATCCGACACATTATAGGTACTTAATCATATTTTCATTCATTCTCCTATGGGTATACAAAGACCGTGGCACACTGTCGAATCTCAGGACTTCCTCCTTAATATTTGTTATGATGAGATTTGGAGATATAATAACAAGACGACCAACGAGCACCGACCAAGGCCGCCTGAGTGTACGACCCGACCGGTGTTTACTCGCTCAGAGTATGAACTGATCGTACTTTTAGTGAGAATAATTTGGGGAAACATTGACGGATAACCGTTTTATATTCAAAGGTGATGAGTTGTAGCCAAGACACCCAAATTATGAGGAGTGGCTCACCCAGAACTTTATTTTGATAAAATCATTTACGAACATTCCCTTTCGTTCAATTAAATAAAATGGTATAACTCACACGCTGTGGCCCGTTTTGAGTCGACTCCTTGCACAAGTGCATACCGGTTTGATCATGTACCTGAATCCGAGTAGCCCATCGATACGATGGAATTAGGACGAAGATGAGCGCTCCTGTACTTGGTCCACCAGAAGGCCGGTTTCTTCTCCAACCTGATGCTGTTAGATCGTAGTTGAGGTCCGTCTTTTTTAACCGAAGTGGCAGGCCCCTTGAGGAGATGTCTTCCTCACGGATGTTTGACTGTGGAGCGGGGCCAAGCAGACTCGGAGCTAATACTACCAGTCAATTCAACGGTACCATGCCGACCAATTACTCGTTGCCCCGCCATCGGGACTCTCGCTCTCGTACGCGTTCACTTACATACGGAGGCGACCCCTATCTCTACTATACTTCATGGCGCGCAATACAAACGAGAATAATATTCTTACACTCTCAACAAATTCTCTACAGGTTTATAAGAGAGAAAATACTGAGAGTAAGTGAGAGCACTTGCAATTTTATTGCTTGAGTGCTGGATGTGTGATATGAAAGAACGTGATGCAGTCAGCGCTCACGTTCAACAAGTCAAGCGAGAGAGATAGCCTCTCGCTTCACGCGGCATGCCTGCGAGACACAGCCTCGACTCTGCGAGGCACTGCCTCGGCCATCTCCGGCATAGCCGAGCGCAGCATGCTATACAGCAGCAACAGGTCGACGCACGGCTAATATCGATCGCCGTGCGCCAGCTGATTATCCAACAGTTCAGAATATACAAAAATATCCAAAAATCATATTCAGAAAAAATGTCTGCAAATATGTACATTTAAACCCCTATAGCTTAAGAATGACTTCAGCTATCATTCTGTCATTTTTCACCTAGGCAGAGGATAGGGTCCTCATTGTTTGCTCCAATTTTCAGCGAAAGGTGTACAGTATGTATGATTTTATGTGGTTTTGAGGTTGATCCAAAATGTCTGTTCAAGTGCTATCCCTACACTCTTTCAGCCATCGGGCTTAATAGTTCTTTACAAGCAGATATAATGTTGATATAGATAAATGATATTTGGAACTGCATTTGGAAAAATCCATAGAAGCGTTTGGGTTTTATAGCAATTTGAATTTTTCAGTTTTTAGTGGCTTCTATTTTTGAAAGAATTGACGAAACGAGCTAGAACTTTCCACAAAGACGGAACATGGATTGAGTATACATATGATTGATATTATTTCAACTTGAAAGTCTATAAATCTTGTAGGGATTCTCATATAGCTATGACGAAAATTGGTTAAGAGTGAGGAACTTTTGAAGCCATATCATGTTATACGTTTGACACATGTATGAAAATTTTGAGCATACAATTTTAAACAAAGTAAAGTATTTGCATGAAACAAAATATTGGGTTTTTCTATGTTTTATTGCAAATATAATTGGCTAAAAACTAAGAAGTTGTAACAAGTTTTGTGTGAAAATTTTTTCTTTTTAATTGCTTAAATCAAGAATGGCTTTAACTATTAGTCTGTAATTTGGTATGCAAGTCGAGTTGTTATTCTCTTTTTTTCAAGACAATTAGGTTGATTGACATAATGGTCAATTCTATGAATTTTGTGCAGAGAAGCAGTATGTAAACAAACCTGCAATGTTGATTTTGCACATTGCTGTCACCAAGTTTTCTTTATGAGTAGACCAAAATTGATGAATATACTTATACAGGAAACTTTGTGAGAGGTGAAAAATAATGAGGAATCAATGTGCAAAGTTTACATTATTTCTTAACCATGAAAAATTGAGGTTTGACTACATTTGATATATCTCTGCATGAAGGTTTTACGGAGGTTCACCTTTGATTGAAATATTGTTCCATGGCTTCTCAGTCTTAAAAAATATGGGTTGTTCATTAATTAAGTAGCAAATTTGTGCGTGATGGTTTCTTTCTCTGTATTATAGTGTGAATCGGTTGATAAGGGAACATTCGTCCGAGACTGCAGCGACTTTCGTTTACCTTCCGTCACCGGTTCCCACGCTCGCGAATACTCGCTGGACCGACGACAGCGCAACGCGTCAATACTTGCAACTTTTGACCGAATTGACGACCGACTTGCCGCCGACCGTCCTTGTTCACGGCGTTAGCGCAGTCACCTCAACGACTTTGTAATCCGCGGTATAAACTAGACCATTTTTTTCTTTAATTCGTCAGCTTTTAATAATCATGTATGAAAGGAAAAGTATTTCAGTACGAATAGAGTATGCGTACTGCAATAATAATACACGATATAATAATAACTGTGATAAAAAGAAGAACCTAGATTAAGAATGTAAGTAAATATGGTAATTAAATAATTCTAAATTCTCGTTTTTCCTCAATCGATTCTCAAGGCAGAAAAGTACAAACTCTTTTTCCGTTTATTTCGTATCACTACGTATACATGCTATTAAAATTTATTAACAGTAAGAAGTCTCTTTTAAATGTTTTAAAAATCGAAACAAAGACTTTCGAGTAATTTTTGTACAACATTCAACTATCGGATTTGGATGATAAGTGTTTTTATACTGCGAAGAATTTCTACCAAAAATGTTTATCACTGTATTATGAACAAATAAAAAATGATTTACAAAATATTGTTATACGAAATTTATTTTTTCATAATTTAATTTGTAACTATTGCGCTCAATATTACTTATGTAGAACTCTACGAAGCCCTCGCGATTAAGACAAATTCCGAAGATGTGTCGAATATCGACGAAAAATCGATAGTAACGTCATTCCCGTTACTGTTTACCTCTGCTCGGGTAAATGCATTCTAAATTATTCCAATCTGCAATAGATGTTTTATTTTCTCGATTGACTAACAAGGTTGTAATTATTTATGTTTGAACATGAAGTATTTCGCTCCTTATGCTCTGGCTCTTTACTTTGGAGAATGATGAGAGATCTAAATATCGATTTTATATAGCATGGCCTTTATTCACATGCGACTCACAGTGGGTCTCACAGAACAATGAACGACTACAAAGAAAAGACAAAGGCAACTGAAACTATCCGGCAGACCGGGCACTGGCACGCAGGCCGGTTGGTTGCGCGCGCATAGATACCGCCGCTGCGGTTGTACGGTGCATTCGCGTCTCCTCTTTTGCGCGCGCTATTCAAATACGGTAGACGCATTCAACAATTCATATTCGTGGTCTGCCAGTGGCCAAAACTGGTTGAGTGCATTGCGGTTTACAATACTTAGTATGTGCAAAAAACCCGATGCGTTACGTAATAATTTATATATATTATTACGTAACGCATCGGGTTTATATATATATATATATATATATATATATATATATTGTGACAGGATACTTTTGCACCTGTCACAAAATAATAACATCTACAACGAGATTTATCTGTTGATTTTGATATAAATATGAGATTCATCCGGTGTTTTAGATACAAAATAAAAACTGTGATGTAGCCACACCATAAACCCCCGCCCCCTCGCTCAAACACATCCGTAACTCGCAGCGCGCGTCCTATACATCGTTGACACTCACTGGCTGGTGATTTAGTGAAGCGAGGGACGGAGATCGGAGTAAATTGGCCATCTTCGGAGACGCTAGGTGGTCACGGTCTTACCAAGAAGACATCTCTAGTTTTCTTGGGTCTTACATACAAGTCTGGAAACTGGTTGACTTTTTTGGGGATGTCTCACTTATAGGTAACGAAGTCCATAGTTCGCCATACGCCCGTAATGTCCGCCGTCTGTAAGGGAGGTGCAACTGCGCATGCTCGGTTCCCATATAAAACAGACATACTTTTAAATCTTTTATCTTTTTCTACTCATAACTTATTCCTGTGAAATATAGTTATGTAATTGAAAGACACGCCAGTCGTTATCGCGAATAAAGTCGAACGATTGATGCGCCTCTCCTCGGCGTGAGACGAAAGAGTCTAGTCTCCTCGTGTAGACTAGAACGCCGGTAACGGCCAGAACCACTTCCCAGTTGTTCGATCACCACGCTCGAGACCGCCCGAATTTGTTGCAACCCACATCATCAGTGTTGTCCGTGGAGTGTTAACGTGCAACTCGTACAGGTAAGGTATAGGAATAACACGGTCAATCCGTATCATGTTATACCGCTTGACTAAGCCATTCTTTTCCGTATAGTATTAGGTGTACAAGTTTGCTTCCACCGTTTTCTTATAGATGGCTTTAGCGGTAAGTAGTAGTCGAAATAAATAGATCATAGACGTCATCAGCGAACAGAGATTTACATGGAAGCACAGGGCCCATGTTAAGATTTAGCAGAGAAAATGTAGTTCCGATTTCCGCCTAAGGACTGCGTGGCGATGTGACACACACAGAAAGAATATCCTGGCAAGCCTCTTTTCTGTCATCTCTCTTGTACACATGCCTAACAAGCTACCTCGCATTCTTTCCCACACTTACGGTGTAACGTCAGAGAAATGCTTGAGCGGGAGACTGATGGGGTAGTCTACCGTTCACCCTCACACCTATGCATATGTAATGCTAATATTTACGGTGGTCATGTTTCACCAAATAAGCGTGGTTGAGTTATCAATGGGACTGTTGTTTAACAGTATTTTAGTATAGTAAAAAATAAAATAACCGAGCTCGCGGTGTGTTCAAACCAAGCAGACTTATAATTTTTCAGATACTATGATACAATATACCAGGTCTATAGATATGAAACCGGAATTTTTGTACAGAAAATACTCGTTTATTGTATGAAAATGATAAAAAATATTTTATTCGAAGTATTACCCATCGCTAGCTATACATTTTCCCACCTGTCTGACAATTTGTGGATGCCACGCGAAAAAAACTGTTGCTCTTTTGGGGCAAACCAGTCATCGAGCCATTTTCGTACATTTTCGTAAGAAGTAAAGCGCTGCTCAGCAAGTGCATGTCCCATCGATGCAAATAAGTAGTAATCGGACGGAGCCAAGTCTGGTGAGTACGCCGCATGCGAAAATATTTCCCAACTAAACGCCTCAATCGTTTCCTTGACCAGTTTTGCTATGTGTGATGGTGCATTATCATGAAGCAAAATCACTGTGTATTGTCTTTTTTGATATTCTGGTCGGTTCTGGCCTGGTTGATTCAAATCGATCATTTGTTGTCGGTAGCGTTCAGTATTAACGGTTTCGCCAGGTTTTAGCAGCTCATAATAGATCACATCCTTCTGATCCCACCAAACACAGAGCATTGTCTTCCGTCCATAGCGATTTGGCCTTGCAGTCGATGTCGATGGTTCGCCTGGAGTTACCCATGATCTTGTACGCTTAGGATTCTCAAAATATATCCACTTTTCATCGCCAGTCACAATTCGATGGAGAAATGACTTTCTTTTGTACCTGGCGAGCAGCATTTCGCGAGTGGTTTTTCGGTTTTCCTGCTGTCTTTCATTCAGTTCATGTGGAACCGTTTTCCCATCTTCTGGATCTTTCCCATGGCTTTCAAACGTATGGAGACGGCTTCTTGTGTCACATTTAATTGATCCGCAAGTTGTTGTTGCGTTTGAGCGTCATCCTCATCCAACAATGCTTGCAATTCGCTGTCTTCAAACTTTTTCGGTGGTCTTCCACGTTCTTCGTTTCTCACGTCAAAATCGCCACTTTTGAATTTTTCAAACCACTCAAAGCACTGTGATTTACCAAGAGCATGCTCACCGTAAGCTTCGACAAGCATTCGATGCGATTCTGCAGCAGTTTTCTTCAATTGGTAACAAAAAATCAATGCTGTCCGCAAATCGTAGTTTCCAGGTACAAAATTCGACATGTTCAACGCTATTACAAACTATGCTGTTGTATGAAACTTGTATTGTTGTGAGTTGAAAATCTTTGTCAGAGATGTCAACAAGGAAATGGCGCAAATGACGCGGTTTGACGGTAACTACATTGACAGCTAGGGCCATCTATGGGCAAATTCCGGTTTCATATTTATAGACCTGGTAGATATAATTGTGTAATGGTCGAGCGGGCTGAGGCGCTGTTTTTTTACCATGAACTAAGCAGTCCCAGTTCGATCCCCGGCCTATTTTTTTTCCAGGGGAAAAAAGAATTTCTTTCCGATGTTAAGAATATATATAGTTTTAGAGAGTGTAATCTTATGGTATAAAATTCTGAATTAAAACGAGGATACAAAGTAGAATCTCGCACGTTGCTTCTTCATTATTTTCCACCTTTGTCAAAGTCACCTCCGGTTCCAAAGGTGGAGAGCAATTTTTTGTAAAAAAGTAAATAAACTTAGTAACATTACACTTTTAATAACATTTAAACTCCTTGCTTTCTTCTAAATATAATTTCTCGAGGCTTAGGGACTTTTTCAGTAATCTGGTATCAAAACCTGGAAAAAAATGTTATTGATGAAAACAAAGCTTCCTTTATGAGGAAGTAAAAAAAGTATTATCAAGGTAGCAAGAACACATTGTGTTTCACTATAAATGATAAAAAAAAAATAAAAAGATAAATGTCTGCATTGATTCAGATTATTAATCTTTACATATATACACTCACCTGAAAAAAAGCGGTACACTTAAAATTTGGAAAAAAATCACTAAATTTCAAATGACAGTAACTTCGTAAATAATGAAGATAGAAAGGTCTTTAAAGAATGAAAATAAAGCTTGGAATCTCTACTTAAAGGATCGATTTATTTCAATGTTGCGAGATAAATGTATTGAAAATGGCGGATGACAAAGCGAGAGCATGCAAAATCGAAAAATATTGGTCCGAGTTTGCGACGACCCATAGCGTGAGTCAGGTGTCGCAACACAATGGGATAAAAAGCATGTGATGGTGCAGAGTCTCCTCTTTAAAATGATTTTTTAATCGTTTCGATACGATCATTTTTCGCCGAGTTATTCGCATTTAAAGTACAAAACATCCTTTTTCTTCAAATGCGAATAACTCGGTGAAAAATCATCGCATCGAAACGATTAAAAAAGCATTTTAAAGAGGAAACTCTGTACCATCACATGCTTTTTATCCCATTGAATTGCGGCACTTAACTTTCGCTTTGTGCCGTTGCAAACTCGGACGATTATTTTCCAATTTCGCATGCTTTTGCTTCATCAACCGCCATTGTAAAAAAAATTGTCGCACATAATTGCGATATAAAATTTCAAAAAGTTGAAAACCGAACCTTTAAAATGCTTTTTGTAAAAACTTGCTAGCTGTTTTAAGTGCTAAGATATTCAATTTCGAATTTTTAATAACGTTGAATAGCAAGAATAAGAATTCCGTTGTTCGCTAGCACCGCGATATTTTAAGACTCCAAACTGTCCTCGTGGTGTGTGCGTATATATATATAACATAATGAAAGTGGGCTACTACGTAGTAATAAATCAATAAAAAATTACTTGAAACTTAAAATTCTATTCTAATCAAATTACATAATCTATAAATTTATCGGAGAAGATAATAAATCAATAAAAAATTACTTGAAACTTAAAATTCTATTTTAATCAAATTACACAATCTATAAATTTATCGGAGAAGACAATAAATCAATAAAAAATTACTTGAAACTTAAAATTCTATTCTAATCAAATTACACAATCTATAAATTTATCGGAGAAGACAATAAATCAATAAAAAATTACTTGAAACTTAAAATTCTATTCTAATCAAAGTACATAATCTATAAATTTATCGGAGAAGACAATAAATCAATAAAAAATTACTTGAAACTTAAAATTTTATTCTAATCAAAGTACACAATCTATAAATTTATCGGAGAAGACAATAAATCAATAAAAAATTACTTGAAACTTAAAATTCTATTCTAATCAAATTACACAATCTATAAATTTATCAGGAAAGACAATAAATCAATAAAAAATTACTTGAAACTTAAGATTCTATTCTAATCAAATTACATAATCTATAAATTTATCGGAGAAGATAATAAATCAATAAAAAATTACTTGAAACTTAAAATTCTATTCTAATCAGAATATACAATCTATAAATTTATCGGAAAAGACAATAAATCAATAAAAAATTACTTGAAACTTAAAATTCTATTTTAATCAAATTACACAATCTATAAATTTATCGGAGAAGATAATAAATCAATAAAAAATTACTTGAAACTTAAAATTCTATTCTAATCAAATTACACAATCTATAAATTTATCGGAGAAGACAATAAATCAATAAAAAATTACTTGAAACTTAAGATTCTATTCTAATCAAATTACATAATCTATAAATTTATCGGAGAAGATAATAAATCAATAAAAAATTACTTGAAACTTAAAATTCTATTCTAATCAAATTACACAATTTATAAATTTATCGGAGAAGATAATAAATCAATAAAAAATTACTTGAAACTTAAAATTCTATTCTAATCAAAATACATAATCTATAAATTTATCGGAAAAGATAATAAATCAATAAAAAATTACTTGAAACTTAAAATTCTATTCTAATCAAATTACACAATTTATAAATTTATCGGAGAAGATAATAAATCAATAAAAAATTACTTGAAACTTAAAATTCTATTCTAATCAAAATACATAATCTATAAATTTATCGGAGAAGATAATAAATCAATAAAAAATTACTTGAAACTTAAAATTCTATTCTAATCAAATTACACAATTTATAAATTTATCGGAGAAGATAATAAATCAATAAAAAATTACTTGAAACTTAAAATTCTATTCTAATCAAATTACACAATCTATAAATTTATCGGAGAAGATAATAAATCAATAAAAAATTACTTGAAACTTAATGTTTTAGTTTAAACTATATAAATTAAAAATAAAAATGGATTTTAACCATAAAATATAGAAGTTAGAAATTTCTTATTGTTTATAAAGGGTGGTTAAATTTTGAAGGCCGATGTTGATTTTGAATAAAACACAAATTATTTAGGAAATTATTGTCAATTCTTTTTATTATGATAATATGGTATGGTTCAATTATGTATGGAACAAAATATCGGCCAAATGGCCGCCGCGACCTCGGCGGCACACCTCCATCCGATGGTCCAAATTTTCGATGACGCTTAGGCATAATTGAGGTTCTATGCCGTTAATGTGCCGAATTATCTCATCCTTTAGCTCTTAAATTGTTGCTGGCTTATCGACGTACACCTTTTCTTTCAAATAACCCCAAAGAAAGAAGTCCAACGGTGTCAAATCACATGATCTTGGCGGCCAATTAACATCGCCACCACGTGAGATAACACGGCCATTGAATTTGTCGCGCAAAAGAGCCATTGTTTCGTTAGCTGTGTGGCAAGTGGCACCGTCCTGTTGAAACCACATATCGCCCACATCCATATCTTCCAATTCGGGCCATAAAAAGTTCGTTATCATCTCACGATAGCGAACACCATTCACAGTAACTGCCTGACCGGCCTCATTTTGGAAAAAATACGGCCCGATGATGCCGCCAGCCCATAAACCGCACCAAACAGTCACTCTTTGTGGGTGCATTGGTTTTTCGACAATCACTCTTGGATTATGATTCGCCCAAATGCGGCAATTCTGCTTATTGACGAATCCACTGAGGTGAAAATGTGCCTCATCACTGAAGATGATTTTCTTCGAAAATTGATCATCCACTGTTGCCATTTCTTGCCACCATTCTGACCATTGACGACGTTTGGAATGGTCAAGAGGCTTTAGTTCTTGAGTCAATTGCACCTTATAAGCGTGTAAATGCAAGTCTTTATGCATAATGTTCATCAACGACAAGCGTGAGAGGTGCAATTGTTGGGCACGACGACGAGTTGAGGTGGACGGCTCTTCAGCCACACTATCGCGAACAGCAGCAATATTTTCTGCAGTACGAGCTGTACGAGCATGCACTGGTGTTTTAATATCTCCTACAGACCCGGTTTGCTCAAATTTTTGCACGATTTTTCCGATTGTACGCACATTTGGACGATGAAATTGATCGAAAAAATCACGAAGTGCACGATATGCATTTTGATTTGAACGCCCATTTTCATAATAAGCCTGAATAACTTTAACGCGTTGCTCGATTGTGTATCTTTCCATGGTTTAAATTGAGTTAGTCTAAAATTGAGAAATGTCAAATGAAATGCAGAAAAAAACTTGACGTTTAGGTGTGGTTCACATTCAACATCGGCCCTTACAATTTAACCACCCTTTACTTATTTTATTTAATTGGATTTTATTAATCAATAAAATTATTAACAATAATTTACCTCTTTTTTGGTTTCAATTAAACTTAAGGGTTAATTAACCTTATTTCAAGTCGAAATTAAATTCATATATTATGATTCTTAAATAAACTAAGATATATTGATTTAATCAATGAAATTTAATTGCAAATTAAAAGAGATATCCTATATTATTTTAATCATTTTAAAGCCCCTTCATTTCATTCTATATAAATTCCTAAAATTAAAATAGTAATAAAATATAAAGTTAAATTTTTTCAAGTTTCAGTAGAACTTTGTATATACCAGGTGTATGCATAAGTTTTTTCCGGTTTTTTGGTTAAAAAAACACGTAATTTTCAAGGGAAATTAATTTTTGTTTTATTCAAAATATTGGCCATCGGCTTCTACATATTTCGCCCATCTTTCAGGTAACTTATGAATACCATGCCAGAAAAACTGCTTGTCTTTTGCGGCAAACCATTCGTCGAGCCATTTTCCAACTTCCTCGAAATTGCTGAAGTGCTGCTCTGGGAGCGCGTGCCCCATTGATGCGAAGAGGTGATAGTCAGATGGCGCCAGGTCTGGCGAATACGGCGGGTGCGGAAGGATGTCCCATCCAAGCGATTTCAAGGTGTCTTTCACTGCTTTTGCTGTGTGAGACGGCGAGTGACTTTGCGATTTTTTATTTGACGTTCATTCAAATCGTGTGGGACCCATTTACCGAGTTTATTGATCTTCCCCATTACTCGTAAACGTCTGCTGATTGTTTCTTGTGACCCATGTAATGCTTCTGCTAATTGCCGTTGAGTTTAAGTTGGGTCATCATCCAATAACTCCTGCAATTGCTCGTCTTCGCATTTTTGTGGTCTACCAGAGTGCTCACTGTCTTTCACATTGAAATCACCACTTTTAAATTGTCGAAACCATGTCTCACATGTTCTAATCGATGGAGCGTGTTCACCATATGTTTCTACCAGCAAACGTTGACTTTCAGCAGCCTTTTTCTTTTGATTAAATAAGAAAAGCAATGCGTGCCGCAAATGTTCTTTTTCAGGTACAAAACTCGACATGATCACTGAACGATAAAACAAAGACGCTAGTTTTTGGCGGGCTTAACTTGTGTGTGTTTGTAGGTTAATGTCATACGAACAAAATGACGTATGTGTCAAATTAATACGCTGCGTACTTTTCGCTGGCGCCATCTCTTAGTTAAACCGGAAAAAACTTATGCATATACCTGGTAAGATGGAATTATAGGTAGAAAAATTACAATTTCGATATCCAAAATTAAAAAAATAATACTAATTAAATAAAATTGGATTGAAAATGGGAGACGAGATGAGGAGAATGGGTCAAATCCACATTCAAAGGGTGAAGATTTTTCTCGGTCATTGTTTTTTTTTTGAGATTAAAAAATTAATTATTATTAAAATTAAAGGTACAATGAAGAATAAGATTATTAGGGTTATTAATATAATAATTATTTACACTATATATTTTATAGATTTTTTAATTGGAAGTTAATTGTATTTTATTTTACTATGTAAATTAATTTATTAATAAATTAAAATATAAACAAATAATCAAACAATGTCAACGAAATGTCAATATCAAGAGCTAGTTTCAAATCTTAAGTGATGAAAATTAGAAATTTGAGATTGGGCTAATTTATAGGCACTAATACAAATGAAAGTTGTTCCAATTATTACATGAATTCCATGGAATCCTGTAATTATGAAAAAAGTGAACCCATAAATTGAGTCTGATATAGTAAAAGAAGCTTCTAAATATTCATAATATTGTAGATAAGTGAAGTATATGCCTAAAAAAATTGTATATTAAATAGAATCTAAAGTTTCATTAAAGTTTTTATTTAGTAATCTATTATGACTTCAAGTAATTGAGATTTCTGATGAGAGTAGGATAATAGTATTTAATAAAGGAGTATTATATGGATTTAATGTAAGGATATATAATGGTGGTCAATTATTGCCAATTTCAATTCTTGGGGATGAAGATATATGAAAAAATCTTCAAAAAAAAGAGATAAAAAAAAATTTCTGAGATAATGAATAAAATTATTCCTATTTGAATTATTTTTATTACATCAATAGGATGATATATCAATAGGATTCCCTGAAGTGTTCTTTCACGGAAAATGTCTCGCCATCATTGAATTAAATTTAGTGTTATGGAAAAAATTCTAATAATTAATAAGTTAAAATAAAATTCATGAAATAATTGAATAGTGCCAATTAATGTATTTATTATTATAATTGAGGATAATAAAGGTCAAGGGCTAGGAGTAACTAAATGAAAGGGGTGATTATGGGAATTATTAGATTTAGTCATAATTTGTTTCCTTTGTGTATAGAGATCTTAAAATTATTAAAAACATAAGATTGAATAATAGAGACTCTAAATTCTAGTATTAATAAGATAATTTGAATAGAAATAATTAATATTTGTAGGAGAGGGCTGGATAAAGAAACTGTCTGTCTTAAAAGGGTGAGAAGTAAATGACCAGCAATTATATCAGCAGTTAGACGGATAGTTAGAGTTCCTGGACGAATTAAGTTTCTAATAGTTTCAATTATAACTATCAATGGTATTAATAAATTAGGTGTTCTGGGGGGGATTATATGAGAAAATATAAAGTTTATATTATTTATTCATCTAAATGACGTTAATCTTAGTCATATAGGTAAAGAAATTCTAATTGAAAAAATTAAGTGTCTACATCTAGTAAAAATATAGGGTATTAACCCTATAAAATTATTAAATAAGATGGTTATTATAATAGAAACTAAAAAGATGATGTTTATTCAATTAAATTTATTATTAGTAAGAATTTTTAATTCCTTATAGATTATTAGAATAATTATTTTGAATAGTGTTTCAATTCGAGATGGAAAACATCAATAAAATATAGGATTTATCAATAAATTAAATATTATAGATATTCAATTTATTTCATTATCTAGAGAAGTCGAAGGATCAAAAATTGAAAATAAATTTCTTATTATTTAATTTTATATATATTAAAAGGAATAAATTAAATGATTAAAAATTTTCAAGTTCATGGAAAGTTAGTTTTTTTATGGGTGCTTGATTTTAAGATTGGGGTGTAATAAGTAAAGTAGATATATGTTGAAGAGTATAAAAAAATTATTGAGGTTAAAATAAATAGGTTTATTCAGTTATAGGGAGCTATTTGTGGCATTTAAAAAAATATTTTATAATAATTTTAAATTGACAATTTAATGTTATTTGTTTTAACTAATTCTTTCATTAGAAGTATTTATTAATATAATATAATATGGTTTAAGAAACCAGTACTTATTTTTCAGTCATCTAATGAAAATAACTTTAATCAATTAATGAAATTTATATTTGAAGTTCTTTCTACAACAATTGGTATGAAACTATGGTTTATGCCGCAAATTTCAGAGCATTGGCCAAAAAAAAATTCCTGGGCGATTGGAGAATAAGTTAGTTTGATTAATTCGGCCTGGGATAGAATCGATTTTGATTCCTAATGAAGATCTTGTTAATATACGAATTTGGGAATTAAATGGAATTACTATTCGATTGTCTACATCTAATAATCGAAATATATTTAAGTTATTAGATTTAATTATAAATGACTTAAAATCAATATTTTTGAAGTCTGAATATTCGTAACTTCAATATCATTAATGTCTGATTGATTTAATTAATAAAAGTGGTAAGTTAATTTCATCATTTAAATATAAAATTTTTAGTGAGGGTAAAGCTATGTAAATTAAAATGATTAGTGGAGTAATAGTTCAAATAATTTCTAATAATATTTTGTAAGACAAATTTATTTGTTAATTTATTATTTATGATAGAGTTAATAAAGTAGATAATGGAAGAGGTAATTCTACATAGTATTATTATAGAATGATCATGAAAAAAAATTAATTGTTCTATAAATGGGGAATTAGCGTCTTGGAGATTAATTATTGATCATGTACACATATTCTAAAAAAAGGTTTCTTTATAAATGAGGTTTAAGTTCATTGCACTAATCTGCCATATTAGAATTTTAATTTAAGATTACAGGGATTTCAGTGTATCTATGATTTATGGGTGGGTATTGATGATTTCATTCAATAGATGAATTTATGTGTGATGCATATATGAATATTCGTTGAGCTGAGAGTCTTTCTCAGAGAATATAAAAAATGTAGTGTTGGTGCTGATAAATATAGTAATAAATTGAATTTTTAATCATTTTTTGTTTATGGTTAATCCTGTCATTAATGGGAATCAAAAAATAAATGCTCCTAAGGTTCCAAATACAGCTCCTATAGATAGGACATAATGAAAGTGGGCTACTACGTAGTAATAAGAATACATATATATATATGTGTAAGAATAATATATATATATATGTGTGTGTGTATATATATATATATATATGTGTGTGTGTGTGTGTGTGTGTGTGTGTGTGTGTGTGTGTGTGTGTGTGTGTGTGTGTGTGTGTGTGTGTGTGTGTGTTTGTATACCATAAAAATAAGGACCAGATGGTTCGTCAGTTCCACAGTATTTAAAAACTCCAAACCTTCCTTGTGTGTCCTTACAGGCGCCTTCCAAGAGTGGGTACTCTTAGTCTGGCCCTCCGTGTCTGCCTCTCCGCCAAGGTAAAACCTAAGTCGGTACAGCAAGACTCTTTATAGGGCCCGCAAGCCTCTCCACCACGACAAGGTAGTACCCACGGAGATGTGTGTGTGTGTGTGTGTGTTTTTTTTTTCAAAGAGGCGGTTGCGTCAAAAATGCATTTACGCATACCAGGTGGTTATGGGGACTCAGCCAAGGTGGCAATACCCCCTAAAAAACGATCCTCCTCTCGACTGGACTTCGATTCTTTTCTTTTCCCCCCGCGGGAGCCGCCGTTAGGCATTACTTCGCGGGGGGCCAGTCTATGCCTTACAAGGCCCTTCTAGCCGATTTCCGGGTTTTCGTTGTCTCTTCTCCTTTCTTCTTCTCTTCGGACAGCAGTCAGTTTCTTCACGACCGCTGCACTAAAGGTTAACACCGCGTTCCATGTCCTTTGTGAAGCAAGCATGGTTCTCCCCATCCCCGTGGGCGTCAAGGGGCCAACCCATAACGCCCGGAGGTGTTCTCTTTCTTCCGAAAATCTTGGGCAGTAAAAGAGGACATGTTCTACGTCCTCCTCGATACCACTGCATGCAGGGCATTCCGCGCTTTCCATCACGCGGATGCGGTGCAAGTAGCTACGGAAGCAGCCGTGACCCGTAAGAAGCTGGGTAACTTCAAACGTAAGAAATTCGTGCTTTCTGCTCACCCACTCTTTGACGTTAGGGATGATGCGGTGGGTCCACCGGCCCTCGCTTGCTGAATCCTCGACCGTGAAAGTGGCGTACATCCGTTTTTTTGTCCTGGCGACGAGTACCGCCTCTGTTTTTCTGCTGCCAGTTGCAGCCCGTGATCGCTTAGCCAGTGAGCTACTACTTCAATGGAGTCATCACCGAGATGTTGCAGTTCGCCGATGTCCTTCGCGACAACAACGAGAGCGACATCATCCGCGAATGCCACCATCGACGCCCCTTCCGGGAGCGGCTGTCTGAGTAGTCCATCGTACAGGACGTTCCAAAGCAGAGGCCCCAGGACCGAGCCCTGCGGCACGCCTCCCGTGATGTTGTAGGAATGCGCGCCGTCGTCGGTGTCGTAGAGTAGGGTTCGATCATTCAGGTAGTTCGAAATAATTCTTCGCAGGTAAAGCGGCACTTTGAGGCTTTCGAGTGCTCTCATTATATGGTCCCATCTGGCTGAGTTGAACGCATTCCGGATATCTAGTGCGATAACGGCACACATGCGCCTGGTGTTCCGGCTGCCACTGATGGCGTCCGTTGCGACAGCCACTACTCGGCTGATGGCCCCAACTATTGAGCGACCCTTTCGAAAACCAAACTGGTTGTCGGAGAGATCCCCTGCCAGCTGTATAGCTTCTCTAGTCTATCGCATATTACCCTCTCGAGGAGCTTTCCTGCGATGTCGAGCATATAGAGGGGCCGGTACAAGGAAGGCTCGTCCAGGAGCTTATTCCCCTTAAGGAGGAGCACCAGTTTCTGCACCTTCCACTGAGTCGGGAAGTTACCTTCTCGTAGGCATGCGTTAAATGTGTCCCTGATTATATCCGGGGCATTCAACGCGGCGGTTTTAATTGCTAGGCCAGGGACTCCGTCGAGCCCAGGGGCCTTCCGAACAGAGATCCTTTTGGCGGCCATCTCCAGCTCCACGTTGGTTACTGCTGGCGGCTCGGCTATGCCATCAGCTGCTGCTAGACCCGTTGTAGCTGGTCGTTCTCGGTGCTCGGGGAAGAGGTGGCGGACTACTCTGTCGAGGAAGATAGGGCATGTCGGACAGTTTGTACCTTTGGGCTTAATCTTATTCATAACCGTTCTATACGGTCGTTCCACGGGTCACTATCCACCTCTGCGCAAAAATCTTGCCAACACTTTCTCTTGGCTGCTTTAATGGCACTCTTTAGTTTCTTCCGTTTCGCTTCGTAGGACGCCCTTAGCTGTTGGTATTGCGGCCTATGGACTGCCATTTGGTAAAGCCTACGAGCTCGGAAGCACTCTCGGCGGATTCCCGCAATGTCTTCATTCCACCAGTAGACTGGAGGGCGACCGCGAGGGTTGGACTTACCGGCCATGGAGGTATCGCAAGCCACTGCGATGGCTTGTGCAAGACCCCGAGCTTTTTTTTCGGCTGTTCCATCCACCGTTATTTCTTCTAAAGAGCATAGAAACGTCTCTCGGTCGAATGTCGCGGGTGCCCATCGTTCTTTTCTACGTCGGCTCGGTGTACTTGCAGACCAGCCGTACAGACTGATCTGGTAGACCAGGGCCTGATGATGACTACCTGTGTACCGATTGCTAACTTTCTAGTTCAACCTTTCTCCCATGAGTCTGGGATCAACCAAAGTCAGGTCGATTATGGAAGACTTGCCGCCCTTGGTGTAGGTTGGTGTTGTCCCTTTGTTAGCGATCTCTAGCTCCAGCGTCGCAAAGGCCTCGAGGAGGGCGCGGCCACGCTGGGTGGTTTTCGCGCTGCCCCATTCTGTCGCCCATGCGTTAAAGTCCCCGCCAATTACGACTAGTAGTTTAGACGTCCTTGCACTGGCTACGATGGCGTGCAAGGTTCCTTGGAACTGGTCGGATGTATCGCTGGGTGGAAGATAGCAGCTGTATACTCTTATACCGGCCACCTCTACCCAGGTGAAGCCGGGCCGTGAGTCTGCCATCTTGTTGGATATGTGGAGAGGTCTACAGACCCAGATGGCCGCCTTGTTGCTACTATCATTTACCCAGTTCGGTTCACTAAGGTTCCGATACTCTTCGCTGATGATGGCGATGTCGGCCTTTTCTTCTTCGACCAGCCGGACGAGAAGGTCCTGGGCCACCACGCAATGGTTCATGTTGAGTTGAATTACCTTAGCCATTCTGTGTTCTGCCTTGCTGTGGTACTCGCTTGATTGTGGCCCTGCAATTCATTACCGTATGGCCTTCCGTCCCGCACGGGAAGCACTGTTTTCATCGGTCGGTTTTGCTTTTGCACTCGCTTGCTAGATGTCCGTTTTCATGACACCTGTAGCAGCGGAATGATCTATTGCGCGCTCTCGCCCGGCAATTCCCCCACCCAATCCTTACCTTACCAGCCTGCAGTATTTCTTTTGCTGCTGAAGCTGGAAGCAGGACCGTGGCTGTCTGCGTCCCGCTGTATGACTGCCTGAGTTGGACGTTCTCAGGCGCCACCGTTTCTGGTGCGGTAACTGCAGCGATGGCCTCAGCCACCTCTTCTGCAGTCGTGGCCTCGTCTATATCCACAATGATGAGGGACTCTTTGTGGGTCAGAGTCCTCACCTCCGCTATCTCTTTTAAAGTGGACGAGACTATTGTCTCGAGCTCTGGGGTTTGCGCTCCCGGCCTTCCCAGTTCGAACAGCAGTTCACCTGCTCGGGTGCGTCTGATGCGGGTGACCCTGTCTCCGAGAGCCTTGAGGTCCGGTGCGATTCTCACTTTTTTTATAATATCGGCATATGACATCTCACCCGTGGCCTTGACTTTGATAGCAGGGCAAGGGGGCCTTATCCTTCCGGGTTTGGCGTTGAGGGGTATCTCGGTTTTCTTATGCCCAGCCTCCTCCGTTGTATTCCCGCTTTGCTTCTTTTTCTTTCCAACTGTATTCCACTCCAGATGTTCCTGCTGGTGGTTTTTTACGGGTTGTTGTTGGCGTTGCCCCTGCACTGACTTATTTCTGGCTTCAGCTTTGCGAAACCTCTTGCTCGGAGGTACCATGGGCGGTGATGTGCGCTCTCGCTTGCCCATCGCATCCACCGTCTCTGCCCGAAAAATAGGTGACGTTTGGGTCTCCCCGTCTTCCATCGAAGGCACACTCGTAGCCATGTCCGTCACGCGCCATGCCTTGTCAAACTCCTTGAGTGCTCTGGCGGTGCTCCTTGACATGTCTTTGATTTCCTTGTGTGTATTCTTCTTCTCCAGAACGAAGTTCACAAGTCCCTCGATGTCTTTCTTCAACCGGTAAAAGCCCTCCGCAGCTTTTGCATTAACTGCTTGTTGCTGCCCGTTCGCCGACCGTGATGCTAGTGTAGAAGGATCGCATCCTGCAGTGTCACTGCGTGTCGGCAGTGCAAATCGGCTACCCCCAGGGACTCTCGAGCCAGCACCAACGATCGCCGATTCTTTCATGGGTTCCGTTTCCGTTGACTGCTTCTCCGCCTTTTCCTGGTGGGTCTTAATCGTCTCATTGTTCACCGATTCAAGAGCCGTTTTTCTCGTTTGCCGAACGCTGTCTTTCGACTTGTCGTCCGCAGCACTCGTAGCTACACATACTTCCGGAGCCAAGTGACCCACTCCAGCAGCACTGCGGTCGTTTATGACGACGCCTGGGAGCCCACTTTCTCACTCCCTGTAGGCGCCGGCACTGGGGATCCGAGCCCCTGCACCGCAAACGTTAGTTCCTGCTGTCGTGCCAGGATAAAAAACGTGGGTGTGGGTGTGAGTGAGAGAGAGAGAGAGAGAGAGAGAGAAAGAGAGAGAGAGAGAGAGAGAGAGTACACCTTATTAGTACTGTGTGCGACTAGGCATACTCCTTATGAGTGTTTGAATTTCGGTCTGCCTAATTTTACCCCATTCAGTTTGAAGAATTCTTTGAAGTTCTGGCAATGATTCCGGAGCAGGTACATGATTGCGTATCTTTCTGCCGAGATTATCCCAGAGATGTTCAATGGGATTTAAGTCTGGACTCATGGCTGGCCATTCGAGTATATTGATACCAACTTCCCTGCAGAAATCCAGTACTCTTCTTGCAACATGTGGTCGCGCATTATCTTGCATGAATATGAACCCCTCTCGAATGAAGGGCGCATATGGAATTACGTAGGGTATCAATACTTCCTCTACGTATACATCTGCGTTCATATTCCGCTCGAAAAAATGTAAATCTGTATGAGCATTGGCAGATATTCCTGCCCAAACCATGACAGAGCCTCCGTTGTAGTTGTGGCGTTCACTCACTGTGCAATCTGCAAAGCGTTCTCCAACTCGACGGTAAACCCGTTCTCGCCCATCTGGAGAGAACAGAGCAAAACGAGACTCATCGCTAAAAAGAACGTTACTCCAATCTGCGTACGTCCAATATCTGTGATTGACGGCAAAATCGAACCGAACTACGCGATGGTGAGGCGTAAGCGAAGGTACAGCTACTGGCCTTCGTGCACAAAGGCGGTTTTCCCTCAATCGACTCCGAACAGTGTCAACGCACACGTTAGTGTGGCGAACGTCCCTTAAACTGTTTCGAATTTGAACAGCAGTTTCATGACGATCTCGTAGTGCATTTAAAACAATAAATCGGTCATCGTTTTCATCGGTAATACGGGGACGTCCCGAACCGGGTCTTCGCTGGTAGGAATTGGTCTCTTGATACCTAGCGTAAGCACGTTTCACGGCTGACACCGATAAGTTAAGTGACTGAGCAACGTATCTACAACTTCTCCCACCTTCAATGAACGCCACAACTTGTGCAGCGACTTCAGGATTAATCGTAGCCATAATGATAATGATAATGATAATGATAATGATAATGATAATGATCGTGCGACTTTAGTGAACCGTTGGTCGAACGCCGCGCCGACTAACAGCCTTTGCCGCCGTCGTACGGGCGTGCTTTTCAGGCCAACGTAGGGTCGTTCGGAATTGCCGCCAACGGGCAAACTCCAAGATGGTCTTACGTCGCTTGTGGACGTAACGCTAGAATGAACTTCTGCCTTGCTGCAGACGTTCATGCGACGTAGTAACAGAGAGTTCGTAGTAACCCTCGCCGGCGGCGAGGATACTAGAGATCGTTACGTCGCCTACGGACGTAACGTGAGGTGGAACTTCTGCCGTGCGGCAGACAGTTCGCAATAAGACTCGCTCTGCGTACGAGCGAGAGCGAGAATTGTCTTTCCTTGTTCATACGATTTGCGTAAAGCAAGCACCAAAAATGACTTAAGACGGTAAGCCGGACCGAGAGTTCTTGAATGCGGGGAACTAGCCCGTAGCTGAAACACTTATACGGCTGTCAGAACCGCGGCACACTTATGGCTGGCCGTAACCTTAAGCATATCGAGATCGATTTGAAGGTGATCCGTCGCGGGCCCTGACGGCGAGCGAATATTTGGCAATGTCTTGCCCAAACAGGTCCGATTAAAAAGTTGTAATAAGGAAAGATTTTATTTTTCTTTATTCTATCGACATGAGAGGAGAGTCCTCGGTACCATACAGAAGTCGCAGGCCAAGGTGGTAGCTTTTCGCCTAGATTAATTTTTATTAATTAAATATCTCGTGGTTGTGTGTGTGTTCTTCAAGCTTGCGAATTCGAATTTTTGCTTGTTTCAAAAAGTATCGTTGCCATTGAAATCTTAAATGCACATAAATTCACTCTCATTTCCCGTTTGAAAGTTTGTTGCCATTTCGCTTTCTCGCCCGAACCCGAAGAGTAAGCAAAAATTAACCTTTTCCCATTCAAATTGGTCGATTATGGCTACGATTACTCCTGAAGTCGCTGATCAAGTTCTCTCTCTCTCTCTCTCTCTCTCTCTCTCTCTCTCTCTTTCTCGCTTACACACACACACGCGCGCATGCACACGCCACAATAAGAGTTTGGAGTCGTGAAATATCGTGGAGCTGACGAGCCACGCGGTCCTTATCCTTGTAGTTCGGCGTTATTAAAAATTAAAAATTGCATATCTCAGCACCTAATACAGCTGGCAAGATCTTACGAAAAGCATTTTAAAGGTTCGAATTTCAACTTTTCGAAATTTCATAGCGCAATTATGTGCGACAATTGTTCTTAAAATGACGGTTGATGAAGCGAAAACCTGCAAAATTGGAAAAAAATGGTCCGAGTTTGCGACGGCACAAGTCGAGAGTCAAGTGTCGTAACTCAATGGGATAAAAAGCTTGTGATAGGACAGAGTCTCCTCTTTAAAATGCTTTTTTAATCGTTTCGATGCGATGATTTTTCGCCGAGTTATTCGCATTTGAAGAAAAAGGATGTTTTTTACTTTAAATGCGAATAACTCAGCGAAAAATCATTGTATCGAAACGATTAAAAAATCATTTTAACACGTTGAACGCCGCGTCACCCAGATATGGGTGACGGCTATGTTTCCACAGAGGCCCCGTCATCCGTTTACGGGTGACACTATTCTTGTCCAATTAAAACAGGATTTTTGAGGTAATTTATAATAATTTTATTCGGAACACAATTATGATCAGTATAAACAACAGAAAGTAACAATAAACTATAAAATAAACAAAAATAAACATTAAAAATATATTTATATTTAATTTTTTTTTTAAATATTAGAAAATAAAAAAGAAAATAAAAATGTTAAAAATATGCAAAAAATACTGCTTGACGGAATGGTTTGAAAGTTCTGAGACAACTGAAAGTTCTGGTGTAAATGCAATGAGATCTGTCATAATGAATGTTTTTGGAACGCTTATCACATTCCCCATTTCGAGGTTCTTTATACTTTGTAAGCACCTTCCACAAAATTATCTTCTAATACTCTTCAAAAAAAAATATCTTCTAAAAATAAAAATACCAAACCTAAAACCTATTTTCCAAAAAAAAAATCCTTTCATATATTACAAAATAAACTGTGGATACATTTAAACGACGCATTGCATTGTACCTGTTATGCCGGTACCGAGTAATTGGATTATTCGGTAGTCGGTATAATATTAAAAGTTATTATTTTTTGGGATCGTTTGCCGATAAGGAGATGGATCTCGAGTAAAAGATGGAAACGCGAATTTATATAAAAGGAAGTATTTATTATAAGCCACGGTAACTTTCCGTTGCCTATTTATATATCAAAGTAAGAAGTACAATAATGCGTTGTTTCGAGTATTCAACGAGGAACCAACCGTTCTCTTTTCAATCTAATTTAATACTGTCTTTTCGTAAAGCAGTTGCTAACTGTCTTCACGAAAATCCCTTAATTCGCAATTTTAGCGTTAGCCTTTCGCCCGAACGCCAAGCGAGTCGCTCATGCTGCGTCAGCGTTCTTGGGGTCGTTCATACGATCGGGCATTGGACTTCGTTTCCTGTCTTAAACGAATTCCAATGTTACTTTGCTATGGAATATTCCCGAATATACTAAATACGGAGTGGAATATTCCGCGGCACAACATCCCTCCCCCCTTAAAAGGAAAAATTTTTTCTTTAAAAAATTTTTTCTTCGATTGGTTTCTCGTATTTCCTTTTACAATTTTACTGTTTGATGTTATATAACAATACAATAAAATGTTTCATTTTTTCATTCGTTGACGATGAAGTTTTTCCTCTGCTTCTTATCGTCTTTCGTGCCGAGCGAGTCGTTCTCGGTTGAGGGGACGGGTGCATAACCTGGCCAGCTCGGATCGCGGTTGCTCTTCTGGCTGTTGTCGTCCGATCGGCTCGACGTTGATGTTTACCTCGGCTGTTGCCGGGGTCGTTGCCTCGCTTGTCCTTGTTGGTGTTCGGTTTCGTTGATACCTATAACATTTAAACAGAACATAGCCAACCAAGGCTATTGGTGCTACTGCACCCAGTGAGTAGAAACTCAGATTATGGATGCGTTGCATCCCGTCTCCGTCGGTATTGAGGTTGTCCATGATTTGGTCGGCTCGAGCTCCGAGCTTTTGAAGCTCTTCCGGGTCTCGCAACACGCTCTGTAATGGACTTGTCCTCTCGGTCTGCTTAGGGGGTGCCTGACCTTCAATTTCCGTTAATTTTAAATTGAACGATGGAAGGTAGTTTTCCCTGATGACCTGCGACGTTCGCCCGATGGTTCTGATACTGAAATCTCGGGCGGTTACTATACATATGCCTATCAATGCCAGTATGCCTGAATTTTTCTAAATTACCATTACTATATTTAGCTTTTATTTCATTTTAGTGCTCTATAAAGAGCTTCAGGCGATTTGCATGCACTGCCTGAGTTTTTCGTCCCTTTCGGATGACGTAATTGACGGGGGGCCTCTTTTCTACTATTTCGTGAGGTCCCGTCCACTTCGGGGTCAGCTTAGCTGACCGCCCCCTGCGCACCGTCTCGTCACGGAGGAGTACGCGTTCGCCGACGCGGTACTCCTGCACCTCTGCGCCTTGGTCATACGTATTCTTTGACCTCCTTTTCGCGACTTCCAGGTTGTCGCGTGCTACTGTCCATGCAGCGCGTAACCGCTCGCGTAGCTCGTGGACGTAATCATCGTAGGCATAGGTGCTGCGGGGCTCCTGTTTCACGGCGGTCGGCAACTCAGCCTCGCGTCCGTACACCAACACGTGGGGAGACAGTCCGGTCCCCGTATGTGGAGTGGTATTGTACGTAAACATTGCGTACGGCAGCCACTCGTCCCAATTTCCCTGATCCTCATCTATGAAATTTTTCAGGTACTCAGCAAGGGTGCGATGTGACCTCTCCAAAGCGCCGTTCGATTCGGGATGATAGGCCGTAGTTTGTATTTTTTTAATTCGCAGCAGTCGACACATCTCTTTGAAGGTCGAGCTGAGGAAGTTCGTACCCTGATCTGATAATATTATTTCCGGCGTTCCGTGCCGGCAGATTAATTCTTCAACGAGCGCTCTAGCGACTGTCAAAGCCTCTTGGTTCGGCAGTGATATCGCTGCACTGTATTTGGTAAGCGAGTCCTGGAACGTGAGTATGTATCTTTTCCCGGAAGTGCTTTCCGGTAGCGGTCCGACGATGTCGACCGCGACCTTTTCAAATGACCTCGATGGGGTGTCCGTTACCACCATCGGCACTCGTTCCTTTTTCCTGATTTTATTCTTTTGACAGGATTCGCAAGACGATATATAATTCTCTAGATCTCTTCTCAGGCCGGGCCAGTCGTACTTGGTCCGGATCCGATGCAGCGTACGCCTGATACCCTGATGCCCTCCTATGGGGGTGTCGTGGTATTCCTTTATGATTTTCATGCCATCTTCGCGGAAGGGAATGGCTACACCACTGCGGCAGTCGCTGCGCTCTTTCATAATACTGTCTCCGTCCGTGCTGCTGGAAGTTCGTGGGCTACGGGCCCCGCCGTGCCTCGCTTCCTCAGCAGGCCTTTGCGGTGCTCTGTCCGCAGTTTCTTCACTCGGTGTGCCCACCGGTGGCTCCGCCGTTGGGTCGCTCTCTCTCTCGAGCGGCCTTGCAACGTTTGTCTTTCGCGGCCTTCCGCGCTTCGCGGGTCCGCCATGTTGTGCTGGGCCCGCTCTATCCTTGTTAGCGGTGCTCGCAGTCTTAACAGTGGCTTGCGTTGCTTGCTTGCGTGGTCTGCCCCTTCCCCGACCGCACGGCTTTTCGGCGGGGCTGTGGGGTTCAGTAGAGCGTTCTGCAGGCACGCTGCGAATCTCTCTGTCCTCTTCTGGCGCATTGGCCAGAGTGGCCTCTCTCTTTGCCGCGTTGCTAGGCTGGCCCGGGGTATTCTCGGCTCTCCGCTTTATGCGGCTGTCCGTACCCGGGCGCTTACTGTCCTCTTCTCTCTCGCGGGCGGGCTCGATCTCTCGCTCCAGCGAGCTACTATGGCTATACGGGGTATCTTCGGCCGTCCGCTTTGTGCGGTCTTTCGTTGTGCCGACTTGCCCCGTCGTGCTATCCTCTTTCGACACACGGACTTCGTTCTTGGCTCTCGCTTGGGCCCTCGTAGTAAGGTATATTCTACTTAGCGCATCTGCATTCGTATTGCGCTTTCCTGCCTTGTACTCTACGTTAAACTCATGTTCCGCCATTTTAATTTTCCAACGCATCAGTCTCGAACCTGGGTCCTTTACTCCGAACAGCCAGGTGAGCGGTTGGTGGTCCGTCACTACCGTAAAACGTGTACCATAAATATATGGTCGGAATTGAGCGAGGGCCCATACTATCGCAAGTAGCTCCTTTTCAGTTGTCGTGTAATTCAACTCGGCTTTAGTCATTGTGCGGCTTGCGTAGCATATTGGCAAATCTTCCCCGATCTTGCCCTGCGAGAGTATCGCGCCGAGCGCCCGGTCTGAAGCGTCTGTTGTCACGACGAACGGCTTTTCAAAGTCCGGATACTATAATATGGGGGCCGTGGTAAGTGCAGTCTTCAGTTCCTCGAATGCGGCATCCCTTACGGCGGTCCACTCGAATTTAACGCCTTTCTGGGTTAATTCAGTGAGCGGCTTAGCGGTTTTCGAAAAATCTCTGATGAATTTTCGGTAATAACCGGCTAGTCCGAGGAAGGATTGAACTCCTTTTACATCTCTTGGCACCGGGAATTCCTTTACCGCTTCTAGTTTTTGGGGATCCGCTCGCACTCCCTTTTCAGAAATTCTGTGGCCGAGGTACTGCGTTTCCTTTCGCAGGAATTGGCACTTGCTGGGTTGCACGGCCAGCTTTGCCTCTCTCAGCCGCTGCAGCACCTCCCGCAGTCGGTCGTTATGCTCCTTGAAGGTCTTTCCATGTATCACGATGTCATCGAGGTACACGTAGCACTTGACTCCTTGTAGTCTGGCCAGCGCCGAGTTCATTAGTCTCTGGAAGGTCGGTGGCGCGTTTTTGAGTCCGAAAGGCATTCGGTTATACTCAAAATGGCCCTGCGGAGTGGAAAATGCAGTTTTTTCCTTGTCTTGCTGTGCCATCGGAATTTGGTGAAATCCCGAGGCGAGGTCAAGGGTCGTGTAGTATCGGGCTCGTCCCAGCTGGTCCAATATCTCCGTGATGTTGGGCAGTGGGTACGAATCCCCGATGGTGGCCTCGTTTAACTTTCGAAAATCCACTACTACGCGCATTTTTCTCACCCCGGCCGCGTCAGGTTTCTTAGCTACAACCAACAGCGGCGCGTTCCATTGACTCCGGCTGGGTTGGACAATGCCTTCCTCCAGCATTTCGCGGGTCTGCCTCTCCACTTCTCTCTTGTGGGTCTCGGGCAGCCTGTATGGGTGCACCTTAATAGGCTGCACCCCCTCCTTAAGGGGTATCACATGTTCTATCATAGGCGTGCATGGCAGCCTGTCCCCTGGTAGGTGGAACACATCTTCGTATTCCCTCGTAATCTCTTCGAGCGCTTTGCGTTCTTCGTTATTGAGATTTCTCGTGTCTAGCTCTTGAGCTAGTCGTGCGAGGCGGTCTGCCCCTCGCTCTGCGCTGACGGTGCATACTTCGGTCATCGCGGCTTCGAGACCGTGACCCACTGCCGTTATCTCTAGCGGCTCAAGTTCCACCACGGGGCGTTGCACCTCGACTGTCTGCTCGCTGGTGTTTATAAGACTTACTGCACAGCTACTACCGTGCGGCGGCGTGATGCAGGCTCCCATTATCACTCCGTTTCCGAGTTCCCTTTTAGCGAGTAGCCCAACGTATTTGCTCGTTGTTGCGGCATACGTGACTGTCTCACTGCGTGGCGGCAGGGATACTCTCATCGTGCCGTCTAGCAGCGGCATGCAATGCCCGTACAGTTTCAGCGTTTCTCCGTGCAGGATGTCGGCCTTGTGGTATTTGATAAAGTCCATGCCCAGCAGTCCATTAACCCCTAGCGGCACGTTATTCGGGACTATGTAGAACCAATGTTCCACGTTTAGCGCCGGTGTCTCCAACACAATTTTTGCTATGCCAAGGGGGTGAATTTTTCACCTGCAACACCCTGCAGTTCCACGGAGCACCTGCTCACCATGGTTTCGGCCTTGAGGCAGCCTTCCTTTATTATGCTGCACTGCGCTCCGGTGTCCGCCTTGAGGGTGAGTACCCCGGTTGTGGCCAACGGTGCAATTATGTCGAAGTCGCTGGCCGTAGCGCTGAACGCCGGCAGCGTTACCTGCAATAACTGCTGCGTCGTTTTCTTCCTGCGCGCGGGTCTCAGATGGGCCGTTAGCGTATTTATCCTCATGGTTCCCAGCGGGCTGGCATCGGTCTCTGTTCGACTCGTACTTGCATTTACCGTGGACCTTTCATTCTTGCCCCCTGAGTCCCTTGGACGTTGGGGATGCTGTGAAGACTGGGCAGGATCGCTTTTGTTCTGCGACAATCTTTTCCTGCAGTCTTTCCACATGTGGCCCCTTTTTTGGCAATAGTTGCACACGACGTCAACATTGTGAATGGATGTATTCTCGCTGGGCATCGGTAGGCTTACTCTTCCCGATCTGCGGGTGCAGTCTCGAGCCACGTGCCCTGGTTTCCGGCAGGTGAAACAGTTCTCGTTCTGCTGGGATGGTGCACCTTGGGACCTTCTGGGGTGGCTTATTGCTCCACCAACCCCTCCCTTTGGCTGCACCATGTTGGTTATCTCTATGGCCCCAGCCACAGAGTCATGCAGCGTTTGGTAGTTTCTCGCACGCACCAGCACTTGCACCTGGCCGTGCAGGCCGTTCTCGAAGTTGGCCTGTGCGCTTCATCGTGTGACGCTCTCGACGGTGATCTTTTGATCCTCCGTTTGCAACGGTTCGCAGAGTATTTCGGCGATGTCTACCGTGATTCTCTCCGTTCTTGCCGCATAGGCGGCGATGTCCTCGTTCTGTCCCTGCCGGAGGGAGCTGAACTCCATTTGCAGCGCGGCCAGGGACTTCCGTTGTCCGTACAACGCTTCCAACTCGCACCTGAGTTGCGCCATGGTGCTGATGGTTTTGTGCTGCAGTTGTCTTGCTGCTGCACCCTCTAGCTTACTCATAACGATCAACTCGAGGAGAGTGTCATGCTCCTCCTCTGCTACCCTGCGGAATATCGTCTCGCAGGACTTTAAGAAGAGCGGCAATGCCTTCGAATCTTTGCCGTCGAATGTTTTTACCATTTTTATTCCGAGGCTGAGGCTGAGCATATTTGAGGGCCTCTGCGTCTCTTCGAACCGCGTGCGTCTCGGGGGCAGTGCGGGGGGCGGGATGTCCTCCATCCCTGCTCCTCCTAACCGTCGCTGGAGCTCGGCAATTTGCTCTCTTAAGGAGTGGATGAGCTCGTACTCGTCCGCACCAACCTCGTTCAGCGTGTCGGCCAAATTCCGTCTTGCCGACGGCGTTTCTGCCTCCCTGAGTTCGCGATCAAGTTCGCGTTGGCCTCGATCGTGCTCACGCTGCAGCCTTTCATACTGGCGTCGCGCTCTTTCCATGTCGCGTTGGCTTCGGTCGACCGCCTCCAACCGATCGCGTACTCTCGCTGGTACCGACCGGGCTGTCGTACCGGTAGCTGCTGAAAAACCTACACGATCTATGGTTCGCATGTTTTCGATTTCTCGCTCAACCATGTCCTCGGTGATGCGTTCAGGCGTTTGCTCGCCAGTGGCCATATTAAGCAAGTCGTCGCTAACGTTGCTGTCATGTTCCCCGAATGACGCACCCCTACGTGGGTTTACGCCAAACTGGGCCATCAGTCTGTCCGCCAGGGCCCCTTGTCTGGACGAAGGGATTCGCCCCGACGGCGAGAGCTCGAATAGCGCCCTGCGCGCTTCGTAAACGATGTCTCCTACTGCCGCAGCTAAACCGGCTGTAGGGTCTACTTCTTCGCCGGGCAACGTCGTCTCTAGCGAATTGCCCCTATTTCTTGGTCGGGCTCCTCTAGGATCTGACATGCTTGCAAATTTCTCGGCTAACTCTACTTTAGAATATTCCCAAATATCTATTCTACACTGGCTTCGGCAAAATTATTAATTTTGTTTTTTCAAAATTTCAAAATATATTTTTCCCTGACTGGCTTTGATTTTTATCGGCAATATGTACTAATAACGTAACCGCCACTTACAGTATGATGATCTGGAAGGCGGTCCTTTCCATTGCGATGTCCTCGGGTGCTGTTCCTTCGGTGCTGTAGACCCGTTGTCTCTTAGCTTTCCTCGAAGGTTGGTCCAGTTGTCCTCCCTGGTACCGTTGACCCGTATCTCCGTTGGTTTCTGGGTTCGTCCTTGGTGCGTCGCCAATGGTTACGCGACGGCTTCTTCTCGAGCAGCTGCTTTGCGTACTCGGCTGAACACTTTGTGCGGTTTTCCGCGACTTGACGTGACACCGTCAATCGGGACTTTAAACGGTTGACCGATACGTCACCCCGCACCGACGTTCACTTTGCGTCTTCGCGTTAGATTAGTCGGGTTTTCACGAACTACACTGGTGTCCTTGCACGCGTCGTAGTCGTCACTTCAGAGTATTCTCAACTTTGTCCAAAACACTTTTGTCCTAATAAATCACGAATCACTTAACTTCGGCAGATCCCACCGCTGCCACCAAATGTTATGCCGGTACCGAGTAATTGGATTATTCGGTAGTCGGTATAATATTAAAAGTTATTATTTTTTGGGATCGTTTGCCGATAAGGAGATGGATCTCGAGTAAAAGATGGAAACGCGAATTTATATAAAAGGAAGTATTTATTATAAGCCACGGTAACTTTCCGTTGCCTATTTATATATCAAAGTAAGAAGTACAATAATGCGTTGTTTCGAGTATTAAACGAGGAACCAACCGTTCTCTTTTCAATCTAATTTAATACTGTCTTTTCGTAAAGCAGTTGCTAACTGTCTTCACGAAAATCCCTTAATTCGCAATTTTAGCGTTAGCCTTTCGCCCGAACGCCAAGCGAGTCGCTCATGCTGCGTCAGCGTTCTTGGGGTCGTTCATACGATCGGGCATTGGACTTCGTTTCCTGTCTTGAACGAATTCCAATGTTACTTTGCTATGGAATATTCCCGAATATACTAAATACGGAGTGGAATATTCCGCGGCACAACATACCGCTCTTCCATATCGCGCTGTTTACACTCCCGGATTTGGGCCCCGGGAGAAACTCCATCCATTTACGCTGGGCGTTCAACGTGTTAAAGAGGAGACTCTGTACTATCACAAGCTTTTTATCCCATTATGTTGCGACACCTGACTCACGCCATGGGTCGTCGCAAACTCGGACCAATATTTTTCAATTTCACATGCTCTCGCTTTGTCATCCGCCATTTTCAATAAATTTATCTCGCAACATTGAAATAAATCGATCCTTTAAGTAGACATTCCAAGCTTTATTTTCATTCTTTAAAGACCTTTCTATCTTCATTATTTACGAAGTTACCGTCATTTGAAATTCAGTGATTTTTTTCCAAATTTTAAGTGTACCGCTTTTTTTTCGGGTGAGTGTATAACAATGATTACACATATACATATAACTTGAAGGGTTATTTTTATAAATAACTTATTCTTGAATGTTTAGCCTCCTCAATCACCGCCACTACTCAAAATTAAAAAAAAACTGGGATTTCTAAAATACGAGGGTCGATCAATAAATAGTCGGCTTGGTAAAGAAAATCGCGTTTTTTTGGACAAAAATCTTTTTATTTCTCAACATAATCTCCTTTTAGCTCGATACACTTATTCCAACGATTTTTCAACTTTTCGATGCCCTCCGAATAATACGATTTCGGAAGGTCCTCAAAATATGTCTCTGTTTCGGCGTTGAGGTCATCTCTGGAACCAAAACTCTTTCCGCCAAGCCATTTTTTCAGGTTTGGAAACAGAAGGTAGTCGGAGGGGGCCAAATCTGGAGAATACGGTGGATGCGAAAGCAATTCGTATTTAAATTCATGAATTTTGGCCATGGCAACCGGGCACGTGTGAACGCGTGCATTCTCTTGATAGAAGAGCACTTTTTTCCTTGCCAAATGTGGACGTTTTTTCTTCAATTCGTCGTTGAATCGGGTCAGTACGGCTGCATAGTATTCGCCATTAATAGTTTTTTTCGGCGGAAGGTAATCGATGTAGATTATGCCGCGTGCATCCCAAAAAACTGTGGCCATGACCTTACCGGCTGATGGCACCGTCTTCGCCTTCTTCGGGGCACGTTCGGTCGGTGAAGTCCATTGTTTCGATTGTTCCTTTGTCTCTGGTGTATAGTGATAGATCCATGTTTCGTCCACGGTTACGTAACGACGCAAAACTCAACAGGATCACGCTTATAGATCGCCAAACACGCCTTTGAATCAGCCACACGTTCTCTTTTATGGTCAACAGTGAGCAAACGCGGCACCCATCTTGCGGATAACTTTTTCATACCCAACTGATCACTCAGGATTGAAATCATTGAGCCATATGATATGCCTGTGGCCTCAGCAATCTCACGCACTTTTAGTCTCCGATCATTTAACACCATATCGTGGACTTTTTCAGTTATTTCTGGTATGACGACCTCATTTGGACGACCTGGACGTTCATCGTCAACAATGCTCGTACGACCGCGTTTAAATTCAGCTGTCCAATATTTAATGGTTGATAACGAAGGTGCAAGGTCCATATAAACTTCGTCTAGCTCCGCTTTGATTTTATAGTTCGTTTTCTTTTTCAAAAACAAAAATCGAATCACTGCACGATACTTATCATAATTTTTTCCATTTTTGTAAAAACACAGAAGTTGTTTGTCTTTCGATGGCTGTCAAACGCAAACTAAACGTCGCAGCGAGCTGAAACTTTGACAACAGTCATGTGAAAGATGGCACTACTTAACGTCGCTATTGATTTCTTTCCTCGACCAACAGATTGCGCAAAGCCGACGATTTATTGATCGACCCTCGTAACATGTTACATGGGATATGACAGGTGTAGTACCATCTAAAATAAAATTCATTTTTATTTACACGGTATTAATAATAAATAAGAATCATGCCTCACCGCGATATTTTACCGAAAGTTCGAATCCATTGTTAATCGAGGAAATTTTCTAGTCATTGTGATCAAAATATTATCTACAGCGTCCTTTGCGTTCAAACTTTTGAATTGCGCAAACAGAAGTTTGATCTGAATTGCAGTTTTTTGTTATGAATAAAAGAACGTAGAGTGGCGAAGGATAAGGATACGATGCAGAGGAATACACGTAGAATTCATTTCAATCAAGTGATCTCATACTACAGCCATTAAAATTCTTTCATCATCCGCTTAATAATAAATCAATGATGGTTTTAATTAAAATAACTCTCCCAATCGTTTTTATATCGAATATGATGTAATCATTAATTAAAAAATAGCATTCCTAGAGAACACCTTTAACATTCATTCTCTCTCGCTTCACTGCGGCGTCTCGCAACGACACTTTCATAGAGCTTATCCATCTTGATATTTTTAGCTACTCTCGTTAAAACCGCCTACACAGCTACAACCACTGCTCTCAGCTCGAACTTTTTCACGGCATAACTCAAGACCTACTCAACTCAAAAGTGCTCAACAGGACTCAAAATACTCGATAAGCGTGCACCGTCATAATTTACACAAAAAGATTGGATCAGGCAAGGAATCCGCTACAGTACGCATTCCATATTGTATTGTTAAGAACTTATTATCATGTTTACATCATTTTAGCTCAAGGATCCTTTTCCCATAAAATATGAAATACAATAACAGTCGATGTAATGCTACATTTAATCGAATATACATGACGTCTGAAAAAAGGATAAACGTTACCATCAGTCTGATCATTTGTTATCCTACCTATAACTGAAAATAAATGACTGGTAGAGGGATCGAACCAGGATCTTCCAGTTTTCGAGATAGAAGAGAACGCTCTATACCGCTCGACCATAGATTCACTATTGTATATGTATATACTGCGAAAATAGATGTTTGTTCGAGCGCCACCCATATGTTTGTAGAGGATCACAATGTCATTCTTTTCACTATTATAGGTCAATATCCTACCAAAAGATGCATACTGACTTACAATTCCGTTTGCTTTGTAGGATAATTGCATGAATACGAGCGAAAAATACCGCCAACTCAAGCATAAGAGGGCACGTGAGTCTCAGCGAGAAGGCAAGATCACCCCAACCATTGGAAGCGTGTTGTTGCGAGAGAGACCAACCATCGCTCCAAGTGCACACTGTTTGTAGCATAGTAAGAGGGCGGAGCTAAGCATGTGGCGATTTTTTTGTGCACACTGATACAGGCAGCACTTGTGGTCGTCAGGGTGATCACTAACCGATCATCCCAAAAAAGGCTGCCAAATGCTCCCATAAGGCCTAGGCTTCCATGTAAATCTCTGTTCGCTGACGTCATGCAATAAACGTAGGCATTTGTCAACATAACCCGGTAGAAACATTAGTCGATTTGTGTCTGCATCATAAAGTTATTTTTGATTGAAAATGCCAGTTTACGAGCCAAATTCTCGGAATTTGCAGGAAGTTTAAATTTTCTGTTTCAATATGAAGAAATTTGCGGCTCAAGCTCATCGAATGCTGTCAATATTTTGTAACATAGTTACACTCTCTAGCCCACTTTATCATGTCGAACGGTATAAAGAGCCGAGGGATACGCAGAAGCACCTGCGAAATTCGAATAGATACAGAAGCACAGAGGTTTGCGGGTAATAGGCCATCGAAATTGTGCGAAAAACGTGCTACGTCACACCGTCGGAATTCCCTCGCTGACGTAAACAGCGGGTCAGCAACTGGCTGGCCTTGCTCGGAGGCGAGGGGAAGGCGGTGAGCGTGGCGGCGGCGGGTCGCAGAAGCCGATGAGATGCGTTAGATTTTGAAATTATGATGAAAAATAGGCAGAGGGGACTGAGGTGAGGGGAGGCCTATAAAAGGTTGGTGCGGGGAGAGAGCAGCCTTCTTGGGGGTAAAACTCTAAATCCGGAAGGACAGAGACAAAGTACAATAAGAAGGATAAATTTAAAAGTGGCAATTCAGAAAACAATAGAAGATAAATAAAGTAGAGTCAGTGTGCACTACAGGAAGTGAAGCGAGTGAATGACACTCCGAGGCCCGTCTAAAAAGAGGAAATAGAACAGGCAAGAGATAAAAATCTAATCAGAAATAACCAGTAGCGTAGTGAAGAAAGTGTCCGATCATAAAAACTTAGATAGTCCATAAGTTAATTTATACGATCAAGCGAGTACTCTCCAAGTGAATAGGATTAGGGGGATAAGTTTAAGCGTAAAAAGTAAGTGCATCAAATTAAGAAGGAAATAGGAAAAATAGTGTGGATTTAAAACCTGCACTAGAAACAGAATTGCCCGGTTGCGTGAGTGGAAGTAAGACAGAGAGAAAGTTAAACGAGAGTGAGTGAGAAAGAATTGTAAACAGAGTTGATAGACTGTCCAAGGAGTGAGCTGGATGCGTGTCGCGGTGTATGTGCGGGTAACGAGTCAATACCAAGGTATCGACACGTAAACTAAGCTCGAGCCCGAGAATACCGAGAATTTGTGCTCGAATAAGAAGAAATAACGTAGAAATAATCGCCGGAATTCCCGAATCTCAATGCATAGATAATATAAAAAATTGGTTTCAGTGAAGTAAAAAGGAAACGAGCAATAGATTAAGATATAAATCGATATCCGTAGAATTAGGTGCATAGGATTAATTAATACGTTTAAGCTCGTAGTATATAAGGAAAAAGAATAATCTCAAATCGGTGGTCTAAACGGGAATCGCCCGGCTAGACGAGTAGAAGAGAGGAAGAGGGAGAGCGAAACGAGAGTGAAAGAGAAAGAATTGTACACAGAGTTAATACACTCTGTCAAAGGAGCGAGTGCGATGCAAAAGAACTAGTGGTGTGGGTATATCTGTGCACCGAGCGTCCGGTAATACAGCTGTACAAGGAGAATAATAAACTCCCGAGGATACCGAGAATCGATGCGCGAATAAGACGGAATGATAATAAAATAATCGCCGGAATTCTGAAATAAAAATGCACTATTCTGGATAATAGAGGGCGTAAACTGTAAAATAACTTGTTATAAAATTATTCATTCTGTAAATAAAACCCTACTCTCACGCACTTCGAAGTCTAACATTAATTAGTTTTGTGTTCGAGCCCGAATTCCCACGGAAAATAAAAATAATTGTTAACGATAAAAATTACCGTTACAATTTATGGTGAGGCCGCTATTAGTAAAAGAACGTATCGTGAGTGGTTTCAACGCTCCAAGAACGATGATTTTGACGTCGATGACCAGCATAGCGGTGGAAGAGAGAAGGTTTTCGAAGATGCAGAATTGGAGGCATTACTTGATCATGATTCGTGTCAAAGTCAAGAAGAATTTGCACGATCATTGGGAGTGACTCAACAAGCATTTTAAAAATGCCTCAAAGCCATTAGAATGATTTAGAAGCAATGAAATTGGGTGCCGCACGAGTTGAAGCCGAGAGATGGTGAACGGCTTTTGTTTGCTTGTGAACAGTTGCTTGAAAGGCAAAGACGGAAGGGATTTCTGTATCGTATTGTGACTGGGGACGAAAAATGGGTTTATTACGATAACCCCAGGCGCAGGAAATCATTGGGGTTTACTGGCCATGCTTCCGCGTCGACGGCCAAAGAATATTCACGGCTTTAAGATCATGCTCTGTATTTGTTCGGACCAGCTTAGCGTAGTGTATTATCAGCTGTTAAAACCGACTGAAAGAATCACAGGCGACTGTTATCGAACGTAATTAATGCGTTTGAGCTGAGCATTGAAAGACAAACGGCCGCAATACAACGAGAGGCACGATAAAGTGATTTTGCAGCATGACAATGCTCGATCCATGTTGCGAAAGTGGTCAAGACATACTTGGAAACGTTGAAATGGGAAGTCCTACCCCACCCACCGTATTCTCCAGACGTTGTTTCCTCTAACTATCACTTATTTCGATCAATGGCAAACGATCTGGCTGACCAGCACTTTCGGTCTTCTGAAGAAGTAAAAAATTCGATCGATTCGTGGATCGCTTCAAAAGATGACCAGTTTTTTCAACGCGGGATTCGTAGGCTGCGCGAAAGATGGAAGAAAGTAGTGGCCAGCGATGGACAATACTTTGAATCATAAATGTATAACCAGTTTTTTACAATAAAGCTTCGAATTTCGGAAAAAAAACGGCGGAAGCAAAGTTGTACACCTAATAGAACTGTTCGACCTTCGATATTCAAGGACTCACAATAATTTCCGTCGGCTGGTTTACCGTCTATACCGCGATTTTTCACGCCACCAAGAAAGCCGAAATTTTTACGATTCCGGTTGTTCAGGCTACTATACGAGGGAATTTAAATCTCATCCACGGAATTTGATCTTTTATGTTCATATTGTAAGTACCAGGGCCGAGGGAATCAAAGCCTTGTAGAAACATCACCATCACCGCGAGTTTACCCACCTCGACGTAAGGCGTTGAATATTTCATACGGAGAAGATCACCAACTATCGTCCGAGAATCGTAACCTTGACCCTGAGTCTTAGCCAAGAAGTCAGCACGGCTCAGGCGTGTGGTGGGAAACTGTTTGATGGCAGTAACCAGCCTGTTAACTAGAATTAACGCGGATCCACGGTATATTCGAGAAAGACTCAATTTGCGCGACGCGGTGTGCTTGTGTCGAGCAGGGGTACTCGGTCGGCAACGCTGTATGATTTTATGATTGTCAGCCAGTCTTCAGCAGCAGGGCAGGCTACGTCATTGCTGTAGTCGCCTGCGTCGGTCGTGGTGTCGTCTCGCTTCGGGTCTCTAGGGAAGCGTAGGCCGCTGTTCTCTCTGTGCCTCACTTCCACATCACGATTGTGCGGCGCGCTGCCCTGGGTGTCTTGCCTCACGGCGCCCACCGCTGGCTGCGCTGCTGCGCCTCTCTCTCTTTCGGACAGCCTTGCAGCTTGCTTTTTCCTTGGCCTCCCTCGTCTTGCGGCCATGCTGTGCTGCGAGCTCTCCGTCCTTCTTTGCGGTGCTCGCAGTCTTGCCTTTACTTTGTTCTGCGCAGGTGCAGGCGCTGCCCTTCCCCTGTCCGTACGACTTTACGGCAGGCCTTTGGGGATCAATGGAGCGACATGCATGCATGTGGCTTGTCTCACTGTCTCTTTTTTAGGCATTGTATAGCTTAGCCTCTCGCTCTGTTGCATTGCTAGGCTTGCCTGGGGTATCTTCGGCTCTCTGCTTTGTGCGGTAGTTCGTACCCCGGCGCGCGCTGTCCTGTTCATTCTTGCGGGCAAGCTTAGCCTCTCGCTCCAACGCGTTACTGTGGCTGTCGGAAGTATCTGCGGCCCTCCGCTTTGTGCGACCTTTCGTATACCCATGCGACCTTTCCTTTCTCATAGGACCTTTCTTCTTGTCTCACTTGTGCTCGTGTTGTTGCATATGTGCGACTCAGGGCGTCTACTGGAGCATTCTTTTTTCCGGCCATGTACACAACGTCGAACGCGTGCTCGGACAATTCAATTCTCCGACGCATGAGTCTCGTACCGGGATCCTTTGCTACCTTCGCGGTCACCTCTACCTTCGAGAGCAAATTGATGTATTTGCTTGTGGTTGCAGCATTGGTAACAGTTCTTCTGCGTGGCCGCAAAGATATCCTTGTCGAGCCGTCCAGTAGCGGCATGCAATGCCCATACAATTTGAGTATTTCGCCGTGCAGGTATCCGCTTCATAGAGCTTGATAAAATCTATGCCGAGTCCATTGACTCTTAGCGGTACGTTATTCAAATCTATATACTAGTAGAACCAGTGTTCCATGTTCAACGCGGGCGTCTCGAGCACGATCTTCGCTATTCCAACGGGAGGGAATTTCTCCCCCCCCTACCCCTTGCGGCTTTACTTTACTTTTCAGCACCAAGGTCTCCAGTTTCAGGCAGCCTTCTTTGATTACGCTACATTGTGGTACTGTGTCCGCCTTGAGGGTCAGCACCTCGGTCGTGGATAATGATGCCACGATATGAAGTCGCTGCTAGTGGCGCTCGACGCCGACAGCGTAGCAGTGAAGTAGTTGCAACGTTGCTTTGCTTGCTGCCTCCTTTCTTCTGTTTACAGGCCTCTGCTGGGCGGTGAGCGTATTCAACCTCAGCGTGCCCAGCGTGCTGGTCTCTGCAGTAGCTTTGACGGGCATTGCGGTTATCGTACTTCTCATGATCTGGTTTCCTGCATCTTTTGGCTGTCAGGGCTGCTGTCCTGATTGCGTCGGCCCTCTTCTGCTCTGCGATAACCTCTTCCTGCAGTCCTTCGACATGTGCACCCTTTTCTGGCAAAAATTGCAGACGATGTCGACATTGTGTATCGTTCTGTTCTCACTGAGTACTGATAGGCTTACTCGTCCCGAATCCTGGGTGCAGCCTCGATCTATATGTCCAGTTTTTACGCACATAAAACAATTTTACCCTTGTCGTGTCGGCGTACCCAAGAACCTACTGGTGTGGCTTTGGCCCCTTGCCGTACCTACCTTGGGATGCACCATATTCGTAATCTCGATGCCCCCCGTTACGGACTCGTAGAGAGTGGCGTAATTGCGTGACCTCACCAGGATTAGGACATGCCCATGCAGTTCATTTTCTAAGTTGGCCTGAGGGCTCTTTCGCGTGATACTTTAGATAGTTTGCATCTCCGCTTCCGATGTGGAGTCTTCGCTGAGCTTTTCTATGATGTCGACGGTGATTCGTTCCGCCCTGGCAGCGTATACCGCGATACCTTCCCATTGTTCTTGCCGGAGGGAGTTAAACTCGATTCTCAGTGCGGTCAGTGACTTCCGCTTCCCGTACAAGGCCTCCAGCTCGGTCTTGAACTGGGTCACCGAGAGAATGGTTTCATCCTTCATCTCTCGTGCCGCTTTTTCCTCGAGTTTACTGCTGAGGACCAACTCCAACAGTATTTCGTGATCCCCATCTACAGCCTTCTTGAAGACGGTCTGGCAGGATCGTAGGAAGGTGTCAAGCTCATCGGCGTTGCTTCCATCGAAGTGCTTTATGTTTATCAGAGCCAACCCGAGGTCCAACGTTTGTCCACGCGGATTCTGTGACCACGTCGGTTCCTCTCGGGACGTGCTATCTACCGGAGGATAGTCGCGTTTCTCAAATAGGGTCTTCCTCAGGCGGCGGTGATGGCGAGTGAAATCTCCACCCCGCCCTTTCCAGATGCTGCACAAACTCAGCGTTTTGGTCCCGCAGGGATCGGATGATTGTACTCGTCTGCTCCTACCTCATTTAGCGTGTCGGCCAGGTTCCTTCTCGCTGAAGGTGCGTCGTCGCCCTGGAGTCTGAGCTCCAGCTCGAACTCGCGCTGGCCCTGTTAGAGGTCGCGCTGCATCCTTTCGAGCTCGCATCGAGCTCTCTCTATGTTGCGGTGACTGCTGTCAAGCACCTCGTACCGGTCTCGCAACCGTTCCGGCAGTGGCCGAGTTGTCGTACCTGCGGCCGTTGGGTATCTACGCGGTCTATTGTACGCAGGTGTTCAATCTCCTGTTCAATCATTGCCTCGGTAACGTTAACTGGGGTTCGCTCTCTGGTGGCCATTTTGATCTGATCGTCACTGTCGGTACTGTCGTGATCTTCAAGATACGCTCCCCTAAGCGGATTTACCCCGAACTGCGTGGTCAGTTGGCCAGCGAGAGCTTCCTGTCGGTCGGCGGGAATTCGTCCCGTCGGCGAGATCTGTGCCAACGCTCTGGGCGTCCCAAACGCAATGTCCCTAGTGCAGCAGCTACGCTGGCTGCGGAGTCCACACTCTTGCCAGTTAATGTAAAATCTTGCGAGTTTCCCCTGGGTTTTGGTCTCGCGTTGATATTACCCGCTATATGGCGACTTTCGCGGTCGGCTTTAACTTTATAATATTCCCTCTATCCTTCAGAAAAATATTTTTTGTCGAATATGCTTGTATCTCACGGGCAATATTTTCCCCAAACTATTATGACCTTCTGGCTTTGGTTTTTACTAGGCTATATGCATTAGTAATACAGGGTGCGCCATCTCAATCTGGTCGATGGAAGTATTGAATAACTCTGACAGATTTTAACCGACCAGCGTCGTACAACACGTTTCGTATAGGTTATTTCAGTACAATTTCAACCATGTATCGCTATACGCCGAAAGAACGCGCCGAAATAGTTTCGCTTTACATTGAAAATAATCGTTCAGTTGTGTCAACTCAGCGTGCGTATCGTAAAAAATATCGCGGACGTTCTGCGCCCAAAGGCGACACTATCCGTCATTTAGCTTTAAATTTCATGGAGCACGGGTCTGTAGCGAATCTCCAACATCAAGCTCGACCGCGTCCAGGTCGTTCAAATGAAAATATCGAAGCTGTTCGACAGAGTGTTGCAGAAAATCCAAATGTCTCATACCGCCGCCGGTCTCAGCAATTAAACATCAGTGGAGCCACTTTAAGAAGGATTTTAAAGCAAGATCTTCACATGTTTCCGTACAAAGTGCAGTTGACTCAAAGATTATTGGAAACTGACAAGCCGCGACGCTTGGCTTACGCTAATAACGTTAGTCGAATGAAGGAAGTTGAGCCGGATTTTTGGGAGCGAATTCTGATGACCGACGAGGCTAATTTCACCCTCTCTGGCGCTGTCAACAAACAAAACTGTCGCATGTGGGGCACCGATAATCTTCATATTATTCACGAAACTCCATTGCACGATGAGAAAGTGACAGTTTGGGCCGGTGTTTGCTCAAAAACCACCATTGGACCATTTTTCTTCAGAGCTGGTGAAACTGTCAATGGGGATCGATATCGGTGGATGTTGGCACACTTTGTTTTACCACAAATGCGTGAAAAAGGTCTTAAGGAATTTTGGTTCCAACAAGATGGTGCGACATGTTACACTGCGCGCTCAACAATGGACTATTTGCGTCGGAAGTTCCCAGGACGTGTGATATCAAAGAAAGGTGATATTGACTGGCCACCAAGATCGCCGGATTTGACTGCACCGGACTTCTTCTTGTGGGGATTTTTGAAAAGTAAAGTCTATGCCAACAAGCCGAAGACCATAGAGGAGCTAAAAAACAACATTCGAGCCGAAATCGCAGCGATATCGCCCGAGACGCTGGCAAATACAATGGAAAATGCTGAAAAAGAGCTCATTTTTGTCTCAGTAATAAAGGCGGACATTTGATCAATGTGGTTTTTGGAAACTAATCAAAATAAATTGTAATGAATCAAATTTAATAAAAAAATACGACTTTGTGAAATCTGTTGAAAATTCTCTAAGTTATTCAATACTTCCATCGACCAGATTGAGATGGCGCACCCTGTATATGTAACCGCCACTTACAGAAGGATGATCTTGCAGACGATCCCCTCTATGGTGTTGGTCCTTGGGCGCTGTTGACCTGTTGCGCTGTAGTTCCCCTCTGCAGTTGGTCGTTGACGTCTTTCCTGGCGACGTCGACCCGTTGCTTTGGTGGCTCCTGGGCTCGTCTTTTGGTGCATCGCCAATTGTTGCGCGACGGCTTTTTCACAAGTTCACTCCCGTGAGCACTTGATTGCACACTTGTGCGTTATCCGCGCCTTGACGAATCAACGTTAACTCGGACGATCAACGGTTCGACAGCTGTGTCTAACCGCACCGGCTATTCACTGCACGACTTCGCGTCAGATTAGCCGGGTTTACACGTACAACGCTGGTGTATTTTGCACGAGTCGTAGTCGTCACTTTAATATCACTGTTCATGTACTTCACGTTGTCCAATGTCACTCTTCGTCTGTGTAAATTTCGTATCACTTCAGATTGCAAATTTCTAAACACTTCAGCAGTATCCCACCGCTGCCACCAAAATGTTATGCCGGTGACACGTAAATAGAATATTACGATCGATGGTATCATATTTAAAAGGTTATTATATTGGGATCGTTCGCTGATAAGGAGATGGAACTCGAGTGAAGGAGATAAACGCGGGAATTTACAATAAAAGAGTAAATTCGTCGTTTATTATAAATAACTTTCCGTTATTTATTGCAAGTCTTGGAATAAGATAAAAGTACAATTTATGTTCTCGAGTTACTGTCGAGGAACCAACTTTTTCGTTTGAATCTGTTTAAAGACTTTTATATTTCGGGCGAGTTCGACCCTGGATCAATCGTTCAGGTTGATGTGAAAATTTAGACTAATTCGGTAAAGTAGTTACTGACTACCTTTACGAAATTGATCAATTGCAAGTTGCAGGATGCAAGTTGGCGCGGCGAACGCGGTCACTGCTTGTGGCTTGCTTCGTACATCAGCACATTCTTTCTACTTCGAGTGAGCGGCCTCACGCTCGAAAGAGGAATAACGCCGAAATAAATGTACTCGAATATTTCGCGGCATAACAAAAGCATCCAAGTTCCAAGTTCATATTTTGTGGTTAAATTTTCATGTAGATCTATGCGTTTATGTATGTTTATGCTGTACAATCTTCGAGGGTATTCCAGAGAAGAATGTGATTTTGCTATGCAGCGGGAACTATGGTATATAATATGACTTGTAACGAATTTCTCCAACTCCAACACTTCCAGCTCTCGCGGATAGTCACAAAAGCCCGTATTCTCGCGTGCTGAGCGCCAGTCCCATGAAATAAATTATTTCAGGAGACGAATCTAATTTGCACGCGGAATACACGGGGCTGGCTTGACTTCGCTGCAGCCTGGGTGAAAGGTAAAAGGGATGGATTAGTCAGAGGTGTCTCGCGAAGAAAATGTCAATACGGTGTTTAGGGAATCGAAGATAATATAACCAATTTATTGAGGTCGGTAAGATTTACCGAGAGTCAAGTTGTCACTCTCTTAAGAATGGTCGAGAACCGACAAATTGCAACGTGCTCGATTCCCGTCCACGTCATCGATATCGTAGCCGATATCTATCTCATCACCGAGGGCCTCTATAGTACCCGCTACCACATCCGCGCGTTCTCCGTTCGTTAATCGAACCCGCGGAGCGTTATTGCCGGCAAAAGGCCGCATCATGACAGCGATCGAGGCATCGCTACCGCACGCTTCTTCGATGAGATGCTCAATACCTACAACATCCACACGTTTGGGCCCGTATATTGAACACTTCATGACAAGAGCCGGCAGCATACTTGCTAGAGGCTCCCGATGAAATAGGTGAGACCAGTCGATGTAAATGGTCTCGCCGAAATCGACTAACAACACCTCGCAGTACCCATCAAAGTCCGGGTAAACCACTTCGCCGCGGACAATTCTATTGAAGCGAGGCACAATACAGGACATTCCGATATAGAGTTCGCCAAGTCCAACGGGTCTTCCTCGACGCTCGACTAAATGGAGAAAAGAGCTCCTTGCCGTGTCGCGGATACATATTGCTTTTTATTTTTGCGTGTAAGATGCCAAAGACAGACTAAATGCTCGAGATGCTGCTAGAGACTATCACGGGAATAAAGATAACAACCTTTTATGAATCATAACATTATGAATCAGGTGTCCAGCACTTTGAACGCACCGAAAGCGGTTTTCGAGCATGTACAGCCATGCGCTGTGCTCCTCGTCAAACGGTTGCTCTGCAGTAAAAGACATAGAATATGATCCCTCACGGAGAGAGAGAGAAAGATTGATTGATATTTATTAGCTTTCTTAGCTATTTTATATACAGTGTTACAAATTTTGCTTACATGTACATACATCTTACTTTACTGTTGATACAAAATATTCCTTTAACATTTGTTTAAGCTGTTCTACTTTTTCGCAACCTCTTAAGTAGTATGTGTACACCTTTGCTCCATCCCACTCCTATCCCCACTCCTTCCCCCACCACGCGGTTACCTCCACCACCCCACTTTTCCACCGTCGCGCTACCCACTCTGCTTAACCAGTGTCGGTAACGTGGAGATGGTAAAGTGAGGTGGTGTGGGTACTCTGGTGAACAAGAAAGTCTAGAGATAAGAGCAGGATGGAGCAAAGGTGTACACATACTTGAAAAAAGGAAAAAAATTAGGTACTTACCTCTGTTGTTGTTGACGTCCACCTTCCTTCGACGGCGATTTTAAACTCCTGTCTCTCACTATCTGACTCACACGAACACACACACACACATGCTCGCACGCGCGTCGACACTTTCATAACCGAGCATCGTCTGCTTCAGGAAGCTCGGGGTTCTCGAAGCCCTCGTCCACGTCACCGCCATTGTACCCGATGTCTATTTCGGCACTGAGGATTCCGAAAACCTGCTAGCGTCGTAACGAGGATACATTGCGAAAAATACGTTTCTGACTGCGCGATCACGAAGTTGAAAACAGACTGAATGCTCAGGATGCTGCTTGTTGGTATCACAGGGTTTGAAGATAGCAAACCGCCCTCTGAATCATAACTAAGGTGTCCAGCGCTCTGAATGCAGCGACAGCGGTTTTGCACATGCGTACCGCTTTGCGCTGTACTCCTCGCGAAGCGCTTGCTCTGCAGTAAAAGGCGCAGAATATGATACCGTACCGCGAGGGACCTCGATTATAATTTATATATAATTATAAAATAAGAGGCACAGTAAGACGATGTATTTGTTTTTAATTGATTAATGATTTATTGAAATCACTTTACACATATTTACCGTCATATGCAACATCGCTGCAAACACGGTAATCTTCGCTCGGAGATTCCTCCGCCGTTAAATTTATTTTTATCACTGTCTGATCGTCGAGAGGCAAAAGCATTGTAATATTCACGCAGTAATCTGTCGGTTTTCATTACATTATCGCTAAAGAGATTATTAAATCGCGACATGGTGAAGCCCACGATGCTTTTCAAACGTTGTTTTCGGGAACTGGAATACATTTCTTGAACGACGGTAATTCGATCGATCGCGATAATTATCGCGATGGATACTGTCTGTTTGCTTTTGATTTGACACCCGATCTTTCGGCGAACAGTAATACACATTGGAATTTAATAAACCACGGTAGTGTGAGAATAGAGGTCCGATTTGAGGATGCGCTTGCTTTAACGATAAATTGTGTAGTCTACGCGGAATATGATAATGTCCTTGAAATCGATGCCTCTCGGCAAGTAATGGTGGATTTTACCAGATAAGCGAAAAATGTGCTGATGTCGGCATAAAATTATTTCGTGTTAAGAGACGTAGAATCGTGTCTGTGAGTAACTAATCAGTCAAACTCGAGCATCTGTACGGATTAGACGTAAAAATGGATATCGTCGTGGATATACAGGGAATGCGTGGTAAAGACTCGGAATTTTTTCCGAAAGAAATTGCCGTGGTAGCAGTGGATAGACCGTACTCTGCTCATTAGATCGTCGCACCGCCATGTCACTTTGCCGAATTACCACAGCATTCGAGAAGCCAGAATAATTTTCTCTCGAAATATTTTCACGGTCTGGAATGGTACGAGGGCGATGTGAGCTGTAAACATGCATACGCTAACTTGCGTGAAATTTCGCGAAAATCAAGACGTATCTATACTCGCGGTCACGAGAAGGCTATACTTCTTTGCGATATCACGACTCGTGAAATTTCCAACCTGGAGGATGAGGAGGGCGCCCCATCGTAGACATTTATGCCGAAATCTTTGCGAAAATGCTTCAGAAACGCTATGATAAACGATACAGCGTCTTCGCATTGTGCAATGCGCCAGGCTTTCCAAATAAAAAATCGGCTTCGCGAGCACCCGTTTAAAGGAGAATCATACATGGATGTTTGGTCAGCAGACGAAGAGGAAGAGAATAAGAAAGAGGAGAAATCTTCATCATGTAGTCGTGACACGATCGACGATGCTGTGAAATAAATTTTGCATCTATATACGTCTTTCAAAGCGTATCGGTCATCATTTAATCATTGACTAGGTGTTCAGCATGAACACTAGACAAATCTACGAGAGTCTGCAGTATATACCACTTTCAACCGTTGGCGTATACCCGGCTGACAGAATTCCTCGTGTATGGTCGTTACCTGCCGGACTCGTAGTTAACACGGATAACCACGACGAACCTGGAGAGCATTGGATCGCCATCTACGTTAACCATCATGGAAAAGGAATGTACTTTGATAGCTACGGGCTACCACCGGTTATACCGCAACATCTCGCACGACTACGAAGAAACTGCAAGTTCTATCGGTACGGCCTCAAGCAGCTACAGAGTAATACGTCGGATGTGTTTGGACAATTTTGCATCGTATTCCTACATCTTATGTCGTGCGGCTTCACCATGTCGCGATTTAATAATCTCTTTAGCGATAATGTAATGAAAAATGACAGATTAGTGCGTGAATATTACAATGCTTTTGCCTCTCGATGATCAGACAGTGATAAAAATAAATTTAACGGCGGAGGAGTCTCCGAGCGAAGATGACCGTGTTTGCAAGGATGTTGCATACGACGGTAAATATGTGTAAAGTGATTTAAATAAAATATTGATCAATTAAAAACAAATACATCGTCTTACTGTGCCTCTTATTTTATAATTATATATAAATTATAATCGAGGTCCCTCGCGGTACGGTATCATATTCTGCGCTTTGTACTGCAGAGCAAGCGCTCCGCGAGGAGCACATCGCAAAGCGGTACGCACGTGCAAAACCGCTGTCGCTGCATTCAGAGCGCTGGACACTTTAGTTATGATTCAGAGGGCGGTTTGCTATCTTCAAACCCCGTGATACCAACCAGCAGCATCCTGAGCATTCAGTCTGTCTTCAACTTCGTGATCGCGCAGTCAAAAACGTATTTTTCGCAATGTATCCTCGTTACGACGCTAGCGGGTTTTCAGAGTTCTCAGTGCCGAAATAGACATCGGGTACGATGGCGGCGACGTGGACGAGGGCTTCGAGAACCCCGAGCTTCCTGAAGCAGATGATGCTCGGTTATGAAAGTGTCGACACGCGCGCGAGCGAGCGTGTGTGTGTTTGTGTGAGTGAGATAGTGAGAGACAGGAGTTTAAAATCGCCGTCGAAGGAAGGTGGACGTCGACAACTACAGAGGTAAGTACCTAATTTTTTTCTTTTTTTCAAGTATGTATACACCTTTGCTCCATCCTGCTCTTATCTCTAGTCTTTCTTGTTCACCAGAGTACCGACACCACCTCTCTTTACTATCTCCACGTTACCGACACTGGTTAAGCAGAGTGGGTAGCGCGACGGTGGAAAAGTAGGGTGGTGGCGGTAGCCGCGTGGTGGGGAAAGGAGTGGGGATAAGAGTGGGATGGAGCAAAGATGTACACATACTAGTCTTTTAATTCAGTTGGCAATGCATTATATATTTTCACTCCTTCATAGTACTACTATTTGTAGCCGATTTTAAAATTCTTTTCGCAGTAGAATCTTCACGGCTTTAAAGATAGATGTACAAACGTTATAGTACAATCTTTGCCTTATGGACATAAATTGTACCGCGCTCAGCATATCTTCTTCCTTCGTATAGCGGTTGCATTGTAATATAACCCTCATTGCTCTGTTCTGCGCGATCTGCAGTTTCTTCAACTCTGTTTCACCCATAGCTACTAACAGTGTTGCACAATACTCAAAGTAAGGTGCTATGATTGCTTTATATATCACAATACTCAAAGTGAGGTGCTATGATTGCTTTATATATCACGAATCGCGTATACGCAGATACATAATTCCCAATTCTGTTCAGGAAGATTGTTTTTTTTTTCCTATTTTTTTTAACATATACTCACAGTGGTCTTTGAATCATAGCTTGTCATCAATAATGATACCCAAGTACTTAATTGACTCTACTCTCTCTAGTTTCGTTCCATCCAAACACTTCAGTACAATATTCCTACTCACGACTTTCCTTACACTGCTGACAATCATATATTTTGTTTTCTCTACATTCATTTTTAATTTATTTCTTTCCATCCACTTTTCTACTATACTTAATAACATATTCATCTTTATCTCTACTTCTGCGTTGCTTTTTCCAGGTACATATTGTGACGTACTAACTATCTAATAACGCGCGGTGCACACTAAGGCACCGCTACCGCGCGTTACGCACACAGGGTAAGACCGGCCTATACTCGGCAGCTCACGACGCTCGGTACGCACACAACAAAGCACCGCTACCGAGCGTCACTCACACAAGCTAGGCCGGCATATCGGTGACCAAGTCCCGTTATTCCACCCGAAAAATACGAATAACGAAATATTAAAAACCAACGACGATTTTTAAAAATGAAGTACCAGTAGGCTACAGGACATGGGCTACAGGACCGCCACCAACTATAGTTATACTGAGATCACCTTGTTATTAACGTGCCGTTCCCGCCTCTTGGCCTACGACACGGCTCCCGCGAGCGTGGGGCCGAGATACGCTCGGCCAACGCGCCCCCCCGACTTGCATCGGGGCGGGCTACCAATCCCCGCTCGGTTTTACCCGAGTGTTACCTCTTGGTCTGAGGGGGAGCACTATCCATAAACTCCCTATTTACGCGTTGGCGTTTTTAAAAACCGTATGCCCGACAGAGTCCAACCCATTTAAAGGTTGTACACGGCAAAGCCGTGAGGCTGCAACAACCTCCCCATCTCCCAATTAGTCCGAAGACTTAACGTCTCGCTTGGTGAGCACCCGAGCCTACACCACGGCGGGGTTGCTAACTCCCGTACAGATAAGACGTTCACCCAGGGCAAGCAACCGAAGTTGCAATCTGGGTGGGCACAGTCCATCCGCGTGCGCCGAGAACTACAGTTATACTGAAAGCATGGGCCAGCTGGAGGGGATTCTGGTATAAAAAGACCAGAATTTCGGCATTCGGGGAACAGTTTTGTTCGCAGGTCCCGCCAACGCAGAAGTCCAGGAAGGAAGAGCAGCCAACCCTCGCTAGGTGCAGCCGCACTGGTACCAAGAGAGCCCAGCTGTGGTACCTGACATACATCTTTGACGGGAAGCAGCTGAGCCGGTGCTGCGTTCGAGGCCAACGCACCGCTGACCCAAACAACAACAGAGCGATCTATTTCTGTCTCTCTTTCTCTCACTCGGGCAGCCGAGGACACCCAAATACACGGGCTAGGCTTTCGAAAACTAAAATAATTACGACTCATTAAAATACGGAATATAACTATCAGTATGGCAAAGGCCTATAAATAATATGAGCATAAGAAATTCAGTAAGGATCTAAACGTAGATAAAAAAGAAAAATATAAAAAGGCAATAAATGCACAGGGTACGACCCTGGGAGATCAAGTAGCTGCGCATGCACTCAGAGTGCATCCCACCGACGCCAGATCGTAGCGGCGGTCGGGTGGACGCGTAAGTCGACCTTTAAAAAAAATACATATAACCACTCCCACCAACGGGCCTGTAGCGTTAGAAATTGAACCACTTGGCGGTAAAATCAAGCAACGGCCGGTTAGTTACCGACGATGCACATGCTAAGCCTTTTACCTAGGGAACGCGACGAATAGATAAAAATTATCCAGCAGCGTTTATCTTTCTGTCGTAAATTCAATTCTAAAGAATAGCTTCACATTAGGAACATATTATTTATCAACTTCTCTTTTCGAGCCATAGTGCATATTGTTGAATGTTACATCTCTATTTTCATAAATTCTTTAAATATACCCACGGACACGATTATAATTGCACTCGAGTGCCCGGGAATTATTGAATGTAAGGCGCGAGGTAGCCAAAATACCGAGAGAAAAGGGTTAGATAATTAAATTTTCTATTTATTTTTTTGATGTATCACACAAACTTTATCTGTTTCTTTGAATAAACCCTACTTTTACCTACTACAAAAGCCTAAAATTACTTTCCTTCCTGCTCGAGTCCGAACAAGCCCTTTTTAGGGTAATGTTAACGCTTAATACCGTTACAATATACCACTGTGTCATCAGCAATAATTTTTATTGCACATTCCTCTGGATAGAAAATATAGTACTATATCATTTATATATATAATAAATAGCAACGGTCCTAGTACTGACCCCTACGGTACCCGATATTCGCTGGAAATAACTTCAAACCATTTATCATTGAATCGAACCTGCTGTGTTCTATTTCTTAAGTACGTGCGCAACCAATCTAATACCCTGTCTCTAATTCCATATTGGTATAGTTTGTCTAATAATATTTCCCTGTCGATTGTTTCCAACGAGCGTTTTAAATTCATGAATATTACTCCTACCATTTTTCCTTTATTAATGTCCACTGTAACATAGTTACAACCGCTAGCCTACTTTATTATTTCGGAAGCACCGAGCATTGCGGGCACTAGGCCACCGAACCCGAAATTTAAGAAAAACTAGCTACGTCACAGCTCAGGAATTCCCTCGAGCGCCGTAAACAGCAGGTCAGCGACCAGCTGGCCTCGCTTGGCAGCGAGGGGAAGACGGGTGGCGCGACAGCGGTAGCCCGCAAAACTATTAAGACTCGTCAGACGGGGGAAAAGGCTATAAAAGAGCCTGCGCGGAGGAAAAAGCTCTCTTACTCTCTTCTGGCCTAGGTTACCAAGTTGAAAGCGATTGAAAAACAAAGTTGTGCATTTTTCTTGAGTTATAAAAATGTATTCATACTAGTATTTGAGTGGAATACGTGATTTTGCAAGATAAAAAAAATCGTGTCAGTGAGCGTGGAACAGCGAAAACGACAGAAAAGAAAGGACAGGCGAGTCATTAAAATAATATAGAAATTCTTAGTGATATCTTGAGTAAACTGACATTGATCTAGATAGCTTTTAGATAGCTTTTAAGTGAATAGAATTAAGTGTAGAGAATTAAGTTAATAGAATTAGGCAGGTAGTGTTTAAGAAACTAGAATTAAAGCACACGGCATTTAAACCAGTGGATAGGCAACCGAGTCGATTGAACGAGGCTAGTAGGAAAGTGAAACAAGGGATAAATAAAGAGAGAATATATAGGACGATCGACATATCGGGTGTAAGAGCGAGTGCGACGCGTTCAACTGTGGACGTGTGCGTCGAGCGTACAGCTCACTACCAACGCACAAAACAATAACAGAATACCGAGCTGGATGTACCGAGAACTTATGTCGACGTAATACAGAAAAGAATTGTGGAGATAAGCGTTGTAATTAACGAAGTTAAATGAATTGTACTGGTCATCGGTACCAGGAAACCGAACGTTAACATTCTGTTTTTAATTGTTTGCATCAATAAACCCTATTCTCACCTACCCAGAAGTCTAAAATTAATTACACCTGTGATCGAGCTCGAATTTCCCCTGGGAAAATATTTAATGTTAACGATAAAATAAATTACCGTTACAGTCCATTCATCTTCAACAGTTTGAATCGCCGTTTCACACGAGTATTGCTTTCTAAATCTTGACTGATGCTCCGTTATGATGTCATTGGTTTCTAAATGTTTTTCAATTTGATTTTTCACTACTAATTCGAGCACCTTTTCGTATAATGGCAACATATTAATTGGTCTGTAATGACTTGCTTTTATGGCTTTGTTTATTTTTGGGATCGGTATAATCGTGGAAGTTTTCCAGCTATCCGGCAACATCCCTCCCTTAGGGATCCATTTATTATTTCCACAAATTCCTCTTTTATTGCACGCCATTTTTAGTATATCACTTGATATTCCTCACTCCGTTCCCTTCTTTTTCGGGAGTCCCATCATTATCTTCTCTAGGTCCTTTATTTCAATACGATTGAAGTTTTCCATCATACTTTTATTATCCATTCTTGTCCCAGTTATAATTCTTCTTCTGTTTGGACTTCCAGACGTATCCCGTTGTATTGAATTAACTATATTCTTTACACTTTGCACATAATACACATTAAATTTATCAGCTATACTCTACCTCCCCTCATGTCATCCAATATCTCAAAATCTATATTCTCTACTTCTCTAGTACCCAATGATTCTCCTTTAATTACTTCTTTTAACGTTTTCCACATTTTTGTCGGATCCTTCTTATTATCGTCTATCATCTTTTCATAATATTCCTTCTTCTTTTCTCTTATTAATAACTACCGCATTCCTTTCTACTTTAAATTGCTCCCAATGCTCCTCCAAACTAGTAGTAATTGCTACTCCGTATGCCTCATCTCTTCTTCTCGCAGCTACTATTATGTCTTCTGGATACCATTTTTTTCCTTTTAATAGGCTTGGAATCTTTACTATTTTTGTGGGTGCAAACCTATCTAGTGCACCCACTATGTTATCAACGAGCATCCTTGCTCTTTGGCTTACTTCTAACTCTTGAACTTGTCTTGTGGTAGTGCTTAACATTCGTGTAAATTCCTGTCGTGGACCCAGGATCCGGGTCACGTGATCACGGCATGACGGGTGACCACGCGAGCACGAGCGCATGCGTCAGCCCGCGCAGCAACGAGCGAGGACCCAAGCGAAGACGCCGACCGGCGGGAGAAAAGAACGAGGAGCCGAACGGTAAACTGCCGCACGTGTGATCGCGAGGAGAGACCGGGCTCGGCTGCGTTGGTACGACGAGATTGCAAATTGCTGTGGGCATTGAATATCGTCGAGTAGACTGTTGAAGTGCGTATTAACTACTGTTGAGTAAGCTATTGCTGTGTGCAGCAAATAACGATTGAGTACCGGTCGCTGTGTGCACCGAAGGTCGCGTTGATAAAGCGGAAATACATTGTGTCGCAAGTTGGAATTACTAGTCTCGGTTAACGTCGTTAAATGTATTGATTGCGATCGAGTTGTTCGCATTATTATATTGTTCCGACGAAATACTTACCTGTTCATAAATATCAATAACCTGTAATTGAAATAAAGACGATCCTAATCATGTAACCAGTATACCTCTCTCTCTCTTAATCGCGGGCTTGGACTCTTGGTCTACGCCACGACGCGTCCGTTCGTACCATTGCTGAGACGTTCGACAAGGTTAGTGGTGTATTCGTTCACGGTAATCCGGTAGTAGATTCCCGGATACAACATTCCTTCACATCAATTTTACTATAGTTTCTTGTTTTATATTCTTTATACTTATTCCTTTCCTTCCTGTTACCTAATATGACTTTTATCCATGCATGATCCGTTATCTTTGGCTCATGTTCCACCTGCACTTGTGCACTCCTATTCGCAAATAATAAATCGATAGTAGTTCGACTGCCTTGCGTTATTCTTGTTGGTTTATCAACGTATAGCATCATCCCTAGACTCAGCATTCCTGTTATCAACCTCTTTTTGTAGAACGTTTCTACCGTGACATCTATATTAAAATCACCTATTATCAAACAATCTCCTTTTATTGTTAGATCCTCAGTTATGTTTTCTATGTGCCTTATAAATTCAGCATCCGACGCACTTGGCGAATGATACACAATTACTATCACTCCTTTATAATGTTTGTCCTTGATCTCTATTCTAGCACACCAGCAGTTTGATTCTATTTTATTTATTGGCATCATATCATATTTAATATCATCTCTTATCTATAAGATTGCACCACCTGTATTCCTATTCTCCGCATCACATCTGACTGCACCATAGCCCGGCATATACACTTCACTATCACCAATTTCAGCTGTCACTCTGGTCTCTGATAACGCTATGAATGCAAGTTTCATTTTATCCACTACTTGGTATCGTATTTCGTCTTTATGTGCTATCAGACTTTGTGCATTTGTATACCATAGCGTTTCCTCCTTCAGTAATTGCTAATCCGTCCATCCCGCTCTATTCTTCTCTTCTTGGATTCCTCTTTTGTACGTTGGGTATTCCCGATCTAATGCATCATGTTCCATGTTTATCTCTAAGTTGTATGCTTGGTTTTTAAACATGCAGTTTATGCACTTGTTTTTCGTCGCTGTACATTTGCTTGCTTCGTGATTTCTCGCACATTTATGGCATGTTTCCTCTCTTGTGCAGTTCTTGGCTATATGATAGTAGCCCCAACATTTGTAGCATCGCTTCACATTGACGTGGTTGTAAACCGGACATTTTCTCCATTCCACACTGATCCACCTTTGTACAGTATCTCTTGGTGGGTTCCTTCATCCACTAGCATTATTATTGATCCTTCGTGTCTCTCTCATTTTTGTTTATTCTTTCGACAATTTTCATCTCCCTTCCTTCCTTGTCTTCCATTGCAGTCTGTTTCTTTATTGTTCCAACCAGCTCATCATCCGCTAGCTCTAGTTCATCCACTTCCATGTTAACGATCTTAATTTTTGGTTTTTGTTGCGTTGTTTCCATAACTTTAAATCTCTCGCTCATTTTCTCTTATACTATGGTCTTTAGCTTTTCTATTTCCTCTGTCGTTTCACAGCCCAAAATCACAGATCCATTACTGCCTTTATTTAACCTCGTTACTCCCACAGTCATGTTTTTTATGTCGACATTTTCTTTGATCTTCTTTTTTGTGGTCTCACTTTTTTGTTGATCGTTAGGCTTAATAATTATAACCTTCTCCTTTTTTTCACTTTGACTGCTCCACTATAGGTTCTTGTTACTTCCCTTGTTGTACCCAGAACTCCTCCTTGTATAATCTTTTTTATTTCTTCCATTTCGATCTTCATGCCCTTCAAATCTTCTTGTTCTATTTCCTTAATTATCACCTTAACTTCGGTCTGCAACTTCGTCCTTGAATTCTTTCACATTTTTCACCAACCAGTCTATATTCCCTTCGATATTTGCCGTCATGCCAATACCTCTGCTTCCAGTAAATGATCCAGACGAACCCGATCGATCTCCGCTGCTACCTGCACCAGGTGTCAACGTCCTCTGGCTTTCGTCAACTACAAATTTATCGAAAGGTCCACTACATTGCAATAGTTCTCTGTTTCTATTGTACAACTTATGTTTACACACAAATCCCGGATGATGAAACAGTTTTGGGCACGTCTTGCATTGCACTACCTTGCTTTTTATAGCTTTTTTGCATGCTGAGCATCGATATTCATCGTACTCAGTCGTGCTATCCATTTCGTCCGTGTTCGCACAAATGCCGCGGTATGCGCTACTGTCGTGTCACCGTGGCAGCGAGAATGGTCGCCGTCACCACTTTCACACGAAATTCAATATCTAAAATTGTTCATAATACCGCGATCTCGATAGCTGTCAGAATCATCTATCGTTCTAAATGCTCATCACACAAAACCGCTCACTTTGTCATAGTTTTATCCTTATTACAGACTTATATTTCACTATAAAATTGTCTCAAAGACGGAGCACATTTAACACATGCCTCAACGTTGAGAGAGAGAGAGAGAGAGAGAGAGAGAATGAATGATATTTATTAGCTTTCTCAGCTATTTTTTATCTTACATTAAGTGTTTTATAAACTAGTTAACTAATATATTATCATCTTATAAGATAGTCTTTTATCATACCCTTAAATTTTGTAAGTCTATCACACTGCTTCAGTTCCAACGGCAACGCATTATACATTTTTATTCCTTCGTAAAATAGACTTTTTTGCGCACTTCTTGTTCTTCGAAATTGTATCACAATATTTCCCACTTTTCTTGTTCGCCTTTCATTCTCATCTCCTACTAACACTATCTCATTTTCTAATTGCTCAGGCAACATACCTTTTACAAGTTTAAAAACAAATACACAAACATTGTAATATAGTTTCTGCCTTACGGACATGAACTGCAGTGCGTGCAGCATTCTTTCGACCTTGATATACCGATCACATTACAATATTACTCGCATGGCCCGGTTCTGCGCAACTTGCAGTTAATCAGCTGAGTCTCACCCATACCTGCTAATATCGTAGCACAATAGTCAAAGTGTGGTGCTATAATTGATTTATAAACAACACATCTAGTATAACCCGATATGTCGTTACCAATTCTGTTTAAAAAACTGATTCTTTTCCCTATTTTCTTTAACATATAATCACAGTGTTCCTTAAATCGGAGCTTACTATCAATAATTACCCCAATATATTTGGTATTTTCCACACGTTCTAACATAGTGCCATCTAAACATTTTAATGTGATATTTTTCCTCAATTCTTTTCTTATACTTCTAATTATCATAAACTTAGTTTTTGCAGCGTTCATTTTTAACTTATTTATACTCATCCAATTATCTACTATAGGTAATACCCTGTTTAAATTCTTTTCTACCTCTTCGCTGCTTGCTCCTTTCACATATATTATTGTGTCGTCCGCAAACATTTTAATGTTACACTCCTCTGGACAAATTTACACAATATCATTTATGTATATCGTAAATAGCAAAGGTCCTAGTACTGATCCCTGTGTAACCCCATACTTTGTCATAATTCGTTTTGACCACTGATCGTTAAATCTAACTTGTTGTATTCTGTTACCTAAATATGACTTTAATCATTCTAGTACCATACCTCTTATTCCGTATTGATACAGTTTATCCAATAGTCTATCCCAATCTATTGCTTCGAATGCCCGTTATAAATCCAGAAATATTACTCCTACAATGTTTCCTTCACTGACTATCATCTTCCAATAATCTATGGCAATTTGAAATGCTGTCTCACAAGAATGATTTTTCCTAAAACCCGATTGGTGTTCTGTAATGATGTGATTATTTTGTAAATACATTTTAATTTGCTCTTTTACTACTAACTAATACTTTCTCATATATTGGCAATATATTTATTGGTCTGTACTCACTTGCTTTCTTTGGTTTTACTATTTTGGGAATCGGTATTGTTGTGGATGTATTCCATGCCTCTGTTACGTCCAAGTAACATGAGAAATTGCCCTGTTTTAGACCTTAGCTACGGCTAATTAGTCTGGGATACGGGCTCGGTGATTTGATCGTTAAAGATGTGAATTTACGAAGGGGTTTGAGAATGATAAAGAAAATGTAAATGGTGAGTTCCTGTTTGACAACCGGGAGTTCGAATGAAAGGAAAAGAGGTGTTCGCGGTGGTCCGCGCAACACCCTTATTTTGGGGGAGGATAGGAATTCGCGGTGGTCCGCGCAATTCCCTGGTTAAATTGAGAGGAAATAGAGTTCGCGGTGGTCCGCGCAACACTATCGTAAGGGAGGAAAAATAGCGTTCGCGGTGGTCCGCGCAACACTATGGTGAAGAAGGAAAAATAGCGTTCGCGGTGGTCCGCGCAACACTATTGTAAAGGAAGAATTTAGAATTCGCGGTGGTCCGCGCAATTCTATTGGAGAGACGGAAGTTAGAGTCCGCGGTGGTCCGCGCGACACTATAATGAATGGGAGAGAACGTGGTTAGAGTTCGCGGCGGTCCGCGCAACTCTAGATAATTTCGAAGACTGAATTTAAACTTACTCTTTACTATAGATTTGAAAAATAACGGAGAGCTGTACAATGTTTCAGCTTGTTCCGGTGTCGTTGAATATTTTACAAGAACTGATTTTTAGAGCACAATTTCGCTCTTTTTATACTAGTGTTTATGCTATCCTTGTCTAAAATTAGGGGTTGGAGAGGGCAAGTTCTTTGGCATCTCATTGGCTTGAACTTACCGTCTTCCCTTTCCTAATTTTCCAGATAGTTGGGGAGAATAGCTCTTATCTCTATACGTTCAAGGTCCATGTCATCCGCCTTCCGTTAGCTCTAGCGCCAGGGCCACCACTCAGGGTGTGCTCTGGTGCCCGAAGGGTAGTCGGATGCTAGGGGCAGTGTGGTGGAGTTACGGGGACGTAACACCTCCAGACATGTACCTTTTTTAAATAAATCATTTATTACCTTCAATAATTCTTCTCCTATTACATAAAAGCATGCTTTCAATAGATCACTAGTTATTCCTTTATCTGTTCCTTTTTTACATGGCAAACCCATAACAATTCGTTCTAATTTGTATATATCTATCAATTCAAAATTCTCTTGTATCCCTACTTTTTATAACATAAATATTTGTTTAACACACGTGCTTTGAAAATAGCTCAATTTTGACCCGTTTCCATGTTAGAAAACGAGTCATTTTTGTTTTGCAATCAGCTGTTTACATTCCTCCCCTGTTTTTATATTCCTTCATTCGAATATTATGATTATTTCATTCCTTCACTGTTATTCTTCTGTTTTTCTGTCAAGAATTTCCATGTGACAGGAATGAACACAACTGTTTTGTTTACGTCAACTGCTAACCTAGCAGACGCGATGGTGTAATGATGTGACATGGGAAAACGTTGATTAATTGTCGAAAATTGAGCTATTTCTCGCACTCATGTCAAAAAGCACTGTACGCAACTCTTTCAAAATGTTGGTCATTCCGGTCGAGTGCATAATTTGGCCTGAGCTGAAGGCGAGGGCCAAATTTGCACGAGACGAAGGCATCACGGCACGTGCTGGTGTACTGTATGATATAAAACGTTCGTAACTCATCGCTGCAGTTCTTTACTGCGTGCGGGGCATCTCTCGATCACGTGCCGTGACGCCTTCGCGATTGTTCTATCGTTCCGTTTGTCTTTCGCACGTCAGTATGGCAGTCGATTACCAGCATATGGTTATAAATGCACTCATCGCTGCAGTTCTTTACTGCGTGCGGGGCATCTCTCGATCTAACATAACCTTAAAAATTTGACAGCAATGAATCCCGTACATACGGATCGGTATTTCTTTGGACGTGTTACATCGCAGAAATAGTGTTGAAGAAGGGAGAACGAATGCTGTTATATTGTTGGTTGTGAGGAAAATATAATTGACGTTACGATACAAAAAAGAAATTCTACAAAAAGGCAAGCAACCGGTACCTCGTCTTCGGTTGCTGCTGTGCCAAATGCCGGGTATATCGTACCGCGCATTTGGCGAAATGAAGAAGGACTACAAACCGAAATAAGTTGATTCTCGTTGTTAATACAATTGCATTACTTTATGTAAAAATCATCAATTTACTTACTTTCATAAATTGGAAAATTCGCTGGCCGTTGGCTTCTGGCATATTCTTTACGAAGAGCCAAAGAAAAAATATATTCTATCGGTCCACTGAAATATTGGAGTGTTATACAATTTTTTATTTTATTATCACTGGATTCTTCATTTGTTTATTACTTATTTCTTTCTGTGTCAACAGGTTGATACGATCAATTAGCTTTTAACAAGAAATGGTACGTCGTGTTCGGTTGCCGCTGTGCCAAATGCCAGGGATATAATACCGTATTTGGCGAAATCTGGAAGCTAGGACTACAATCCGAAGTAAGTAGATTCTCGTTATTGATACAATTGCATTACTTTATGTATAAAATCATCAATTTAATTACTTTCACACATTGAAAAATTTTCCGGACGTTAACGTCTGGCATATTCTTTACGAAGAGCCAAAGAAAAAATATATTCTATCGGTCCACTGAAATATTGGAGTGTTATACAATTTTTTATTTTATTATCACTGGATTTTTCATTTGTTTATTACTTATTTATTTCTGTGTCAACAGGTTGATACGATCAATTAGCTTTTAACAAGAAATGGTACGTCGTGTTCGGTTGCCGCTGTGCCAAAGGCCAGGGATATAATACCGTATTTGGCGAAATCTAGAAGCTAGGACTACAATCCGAAGTAAGTAGATTCTCGTTATTGATACAATTGCATTACTTTATGTATAAAATCATCAATTTAATTACTTTCACACATTGAAAAATTTGCCGGACGTTAACGTCTGGCATATTCTTTACGAAGAGCTAAATAAAAAATATATTCTATCAATTCACTAAAATATTAGAGTTTTAGACAATTTTTAAATTATTTATTCATCTCTGTGTTAACAGGTTGATGCGATCAATAAGCTCTTGACAAGCAGTGCTTCCTATTGCAAAGTATACCCCGCAAGAACACTTTCCCACGACTGGTCAAACTCTTTTTCATGCTATTATACTCGACAAGTGGAATTGATCGGAATACACGACGATCGCGATGAAAACAATATTCTCTGGAACAAAGAGATATATTCCGCTGACTCGGTAAAATTTCTGACTGCTTTGACTATTCAAATAATCATATTGATGTATTCCGAATCCAAAGGATAACAATTCATTATTTATTCTCATTCGCAATCCAAATATTCTCAGAGATAGGTTTTCCATGAAAAAACAGAGCAAGAGAAACTCTGACTAGTAATTCTACAGTTAACTTTTCTTAGTTTTAACAAAATATCGTAATTGTTTAATGCGGAGATCGTAGAGCTTGCGATTCGCGTCACCTAGCGATGTACTACAAATTTCTATTGGTCTCGCTCACTCCAGCACAATCGTCAGTACATGTCATTATTTTATTCATATTTATGGTTAATTGAAAATGCTATTCGAAATTTTGCCAAAAAGAACGATTCGTAATTCGTCAGAAATTTTGTGAAACCTTTGTTGCTCTCGCTACCGCTGATCGGCCAAATGTTACTTTGTTTTAGATCGGATTGGATCGTAGTGGTCAGTTAACAAATCTTTTGACTGAAATCAAAAATGTCCTTGAAACATTGGTTGATACCCGAGGTCCCTACAGTCCGATCTATTACCACAAGGAGAAAAGCAAACTATGTCTTGCAAAAGCTTTTATAGGAAGAAGTAGTCTGATAATGAAAAAGTTAGTTTCATTTTGTCATGAGCGATCGGCAAAGAAATTAAATGAGCGCCTGAAGTTCTAGAAATTGGTATATTTGCATTCGACCTTGCATTTTCTGCTACCAGTGTCCATCCTTAGGGACTATCCGATATAAATTTCGAACAAAAGTTTAAGACTGAAACACCGGGCTCGACATGAAATCGACTGTTTTATAGCAGATTCCTCAGCGAAGAAAGAACTCTGAATTTGCAATCGGATCCAGAGCCACGCGACCTCACCTGCTACGGTAAAATTCGATTTAGTGCGGACATCTGAATGGGCTGTAAGACGGAAATACGATTGAAAATACTCTCTGTATGTATATGAAAAAAAAATTATACCGGAAAGAACAATATAAAAGATTCTGATACCACTTCCCTAAAGATCCCAAAATCCCTTCCGTGTGTTCAGTTTCATCCCATTTTTTAATTTATGGTATAATCTCTGAGATATTAAAAAGAAATTAATGATAATCACGACCGGAGACACTCGATTGTAGCAAACACCGAGCGGGGCCGCGGGAATGAAAATAATAGTAAAAATTAGACGGAGCGATAATGAAAATACCGGTTGAAATTCTACTGGTAGCGAGAATCAAACGGGGCCGCGAGAACCGAATAACCATCAAAAATAAAGCTGGTAGCGAGAATCGAGCGGGGCCAGGAGAACCCAATAACCATCCAAAATAAAACTGGTAGCGATAAATGAGCAGACCTGCGGAAACCGTTACCATCCAAAATATGACTTGTAGTAACTTACCAGTCCAACCAAAATCGCTTCAGTCCAATGCTGGAAAAATTGCTTACCAGTCAATATTTGAGACGAAGTTTTCGACTTTACCAGTTTAGAATTACCAATCAAATTTTGGCTCGCACAACCCGCTAGGGATACATTCACATTTTTGTCTCACTCTGTGGCGTGCGCTGCAGCACATGCTGCACCACGTTCTCCTCACTGTATTTTGCCGGTATAATTAATACAATTATGCAGGTGTTTTATATTCACTGTACTTTCCACCAGAAAATCTGCTGGGAAAGTACAGTGACTATACACTGCTCACTCGTGCATCCTCAGTATATATTGTATTGTGCTACGCAGTGCTGACTGCGTAGCTGTCTCACATTCAATCATAGCACTCAAGCAATTTCAATTGCAACTGCTCTCATTAACTCATTTCAACCTCTTTGCAATATACTCCTGAGAGTTTGTAGTGAATCGCTGACATACACTTTCGCACTCATTATTCACAGCGTGTCGTGCTACGCAGTACTGACTGAGGTACACGCACTGCTCTCAAAGCTCAAGCTATCACACTCAGCACACAAATTAGTATAATTGTGTGCTACTCAACTAATATTCCAAATTTAATTTGTTTATTTATTTTTATAGTTGTGTATTTTATCTAAATTTATATTTCGGACAATTTTCTAAATTAAATCAATTTTGGTGTGAACTTTAATTGTAGTGTCCACGCATTTTATGTTAAAATTGTATTTCTACAATATTTTTGGAAGGTAGAATAAACCGCTTCCTCAATTTAACAACTATGTGTCTGATTCATTTATCACCTTGTCGAGAGTGAGTTTTCATGGGTATTCGATACATTCACAGATCTGTCAACTTCATCCAGCTGATTCTCAAACAACTACCTTTCGTAACTTGTGTTGGTTTATCAATATATTGTTTCATACCTACCATACTGTCTTTCACTTCTACCGCTACACACCAACAGTTACATATTAATTTTTTCCTTAATTTTACTTCATATTTGATATCGTTTCTTATGTATAATAACTCCCCCTGTGTTCCTGTTTTCCGAATCACATCTAACGACACAATAATCGGGCACATTCACCTCACTATTTTCAATATCTGGTATCAATCTTGTTCTGTTAGCTCCAGCATTGCCGGGTTCATCCTCTTCATAACCTGATGTTGGATTTCTTCCTTGTGTGCCATTAAACTTTGAGCGTTTGTGTATACAATTGCCTCTTTCCGTGATTGCTACTTGCCAGAATTCCAATGAATTCTTTTCTTCTCTTCTTCTAATGCTCTGCTGTAAGTTGGACACTCCACACTCAGAGCATCATGTTCGTCATTTATCTTCAAATTGTACGTCTTATTTTTCTACATACAATTTATACATCTCTTTTTTGCTGCCGTACATTCACTTGTTTTGTGATCTCCTGCACACTTATGGCATGTTTCTTGCCGTGTACAATTTTTTGCAATATGGTAGTAACCCCAACACTTGAAGCATCTTCTCACACTATAGTGGTTGAATACCATACATTTCCTCCATCCTATATTTATTTTTCCTCTTTTTAGAATTAATTTGTGTGTTACTTCATCTACCTCAAGTATTAACGAGCCTTCCTTGTTTTCTCTTCTGGTTCTTGTAGTCCCTTCTCTTATTTCGTTGCTAATCCTCTTCACCACTCTTATGTAAAATCCTCCTTCTTTCCCATCAATATTATTTTGCTTGTTGATCGTATTTATTAAATTTTCGTCTTCTAGTTTCATTTTTTCTTCATCAACATTTACAATTTTTAACTTTGGCTTTATCTTCTTTGGTTTCATTACCTCGAAGTCTTTGCCTAGCTACTCACACACTGTATTTCTCAGCTGTTTTATTTCTCTCTCACTCTCGCATCCAAGTATAACAGATCCTTTACCTCCTTTCCTGATTTTTGTTATTTCTACCGGTAGATTCTTTATATCTTTCTTTTCTTTTACTATCTTCTTGGTGGTCTCGCTCTCCTGTTCCTTTCTTGGTTTAACGACCAGTATGTGCTCTTTCTTTTCTTTCATTGCCTCACTATAACTTCTTTGTCCATTTCCTATCATTTCAGCGTTTCCTCAATGCATATTCTGTTTTATCTCTTCTAATTCCCATTTGAAAGCTATGAACTCCTCCCGAATTATTTGCTTTATCATCATCATGATTTCACTTTTGCATGCTACCTCATCCTTCATTTCCTTCACTGTTTCACCAGCCAATCTATCTTTGTACCCATACTCAATTGCTTGTTACTTCCAAATGTAATTGCTGTTGATCCTACTGATCCTGTTGACCCCAGACTTTCCCTGACACTGCCCGTCGCGGGTGTCTTTCTCAACTCTCCTTTTTCACTTCCAACAGAAATTTCAAGAAACGGACCTTCGCATTTCACTACCTCATTGTCCTTGCTCATAATCCTGTGTTTATTTGCACATCCCGGATGGAAGAAACACTTTATACATTACTTACACTGCAAAACCACGTTCTTCACATCCTTCTTACATGCAGAGCCTGTAATTATTATTACATGCTCTGCATGCCTATATTTTCGTTTATCAGAGAGAGAGAGAGAGAGAGAGAGAGAGAGAGAGAGAGAGAGAGAGAGAGAGAGAGAGATTGATTGATTGATTGATTGATTGAGTTTATTTATGCCTTGGTAACCCTTTGGCAACATGTGTATAAGAACAATTAAATTATAATAAATATAATTAATATATGCTATTAATTAGAAGAATATAGAATTAGTAAAATTAGAAAATAACTAGTTAATAAATCAAACATAATTAAGAAATAACAAAGTATCAAATTCAAATTATAATCTAAGTAACAGAATATTAGAATCAAAAACAAATCAATTAACAATGTCTAAAAATTTATAAAATTAAAAATTAAAAATATATAAAATATATTGTATATAACTATAGATAAAAATAAAATAAAATAAAAAATAATAATAAAAATAAATAAAAATAAAAATAAAATATTAAACCAAGTCTACATGGTCAAAAAGGTGAGCATATAAACGTATCTTAAATATATCTAAGCTAGACGATGAAGTAATAGTTGTCGGTAAAGAATTCCACAGAGAGATTCCTGATATGGAATACGCTTGTTGGTAAGTCGTTGTGCGATACGAAGGTGTAATAAATATGGACCTTGGTCTCCTCTCAGAGCGCTGAGACATTATACCCTGACTTTGGAACAACTCTAGAATATAGGCTGGTACTTTTTTACCGATAACATTGTACATAGAAATACCGAGAAAATAGATGCGTCGTGATTTAACAGTAAGCCAGCCAAGTCTACGCCTATAAGGTGTGATGTGCGTATCAAGTCGGAGATCAAAAATAAAGCGAATGCAAGTATTTATGAGCCGTTCGAGTGTTGTGTTCAGTTCTTCAGTTAGGCCATGATAGACTAGACAACAATAGTCTAAAAGAGGGAAAACAAGAGAAGTAATTAGCAATGTTCTTAATTCCTGCGAAAGCGCAGTTCGATGGAATTTTAATCTGTAGATGGTAAAGTTAACTTTTTGTGAGATATTTTTGACTTGAGTTCGCCACGATAGGTTACTATGTAGCATCACTCCTAAGTTTTGCACTTCATTAACAAAAGGGATAGTCGCGCCATTTAAAGAGATTGGTGATACTGCGCTGAAGTCGAATTGCCGAGAATAGGAATTGCTACCTAGTACAATAACTTTCGATTTGGCTATATTAAGTTTCAAACCGTTAATAGCTGCGAAGTCAGCAATGGCGTATACATCCTCGGATATTAATTTCAGGCCTTCGGCTAGTTGAGATGGTAGGCAGCTCAGGTAAATCTGTGTTTCATCAGCAAAAATTATGTGTTGAGAATGATGAAGAACACATCCTATGTCGTTGATGAAAAGCGAGAAAAGTAGGGGACCAAGGACCGAACCTTGAGGCACTCCCGAGGTAGTAGATAGCCAGGAAGAGCAACTACCATGCTCATCTACCACCGCTTGTGTCCTCCCTGTCAGATAAGAAAAAATCCAGTCAAGTACTGGTTCCGCAAACCCTATTTTCTTGAGTTTCAAGAGAAGTGCCAGATGGGGGACAGTATCAAACGCCTTACTAAAATCAAATAGGATTAGGATGGTAATATGCCTTTTATCTATATTTCGCCTGACATCTTCACATATGCGCAGTAGTGCAGATTGTGTACTATGACCGCTTCGATATCCTGTTTGACGTGGGTCGAATATATTATTCTCCTCAATCCAATCCGTAATCCGCCTGTGCACTAGTCGTTCAAGTACTTTCGACAGCTCACTAAGATTCGCTATCGGTCGTGTATCAGACGGAGAGAGGGGTGTTTTAATCTTAGATAATGGGCGAAGATAAGCTTTCTTCCAGCACTTCGGAAACTCGGACAATTGTAGTGACATATTAAAGATATTCGTTAGTAATTGACATAAAGCCTGGATTGATTTAATTACTGAGAATAGCGAAATTTTATCAGGACCAAACGTAAAAGACTTAGAACTAGAGCAAGATGTGATAACGGAGCAAACTTGGTCTGTGGTAATTTCAGTAAAATGGAATACATTTTGTGGTGACTGAACAACTGAACACAGAGTACTAAACAGAGAACATGGCGGTAGTTGACTGGACACAGTTGAATAAAAAGCATTAAGTTCATCCGGTTCAAAGAAGTTGAGCGGAGATGGACGTGAAGACTTAGCTAGACCCAGTGTTGCTAGCGTCTTCCATACCTTATTCGGTTCAGTAATATCAGTCAACTTCAGAATATAATACTGATTTTTGGCTTGTTTTAGATCATTCTTAAGTTGGTCTCTATGTTCTTTGAAAATAGATAGATCTAGAAGGTTGTTTCTTCTTGAATTATCAATAGAATTTAAATTTGGATTGCAGTCGCGAAGAATGGGAATATTAAAACTATTTGACAATGAGTCACAAAAACCTGTGACATCTAGATTTTTATAAGCACGGCGAGTGATAGTGCGATTGATTATGGGTTTAGTATCAAACTTGTAACGCAGTTCTAACAGGTCATGGCCTGCTATGTACGGTGATTTTGACTTGACAAACGATTGTATCTTATCTTCGCTATCGATAATGAACACATCAATCCACGAGTCTGAGGTCGGAGTATGATGAGTCGGTAGTGAATCAACAATGTGAAGCAACTGTGAGAAAGCTAAATGACGTAGATATTTCGACTCATAATTATTACTAGTTAGATCACAGTTGAGATCGCCAGCAATAATAATATTGTTATAAGCATGAGAAAAACAAGATAAAGATTGCATGAAATCTCCAAGCATTCGACCTTTCGGTCGTCTATACACAGATGCGAACAACAGTTTCTCTGAATTTGAGCCTGTAATTTCAATAATTAAATATTCTGGTCCATTCGAAAACTCTATCGGCGAAGATGTCAAAACTTTAGCTTTTAGGGACGAATGAACATAGCATGCGACACCACCTCCTTCTCTACCTTCACGATCGTTGCGTATAAGAAAGTAATCATTTATTCATACTAAGTCATCTGAAACATACGAATGAAGCCACGTTTCACACACAGAAATAATGTGGAAAGCGTGTTCGGCAATGGTCGATTGAATGAGTTCCATATGTGCTCGCAGTGAATTAGCATTGAATTGAGCGATCTTTAAACATGGAGATGACAATAAAGGAGAAGCAACCGATCGACATGTAGGTAGTCAAATTAGTTTTTCTAAATCTGCAGGCGTAACAATGCTGATCGATGGATGACCCTCGCTTTTTCTAACATAAATTACTCCCGAGCGTGTCCACACAAATTTGTATTTTCTTTCAGCCGCTCGTGTTTTTGTAAGGCGTAATAGATTATAGAGCGCTGCAGGAAGGTACTCGTTTACATATATTGAACCACGTTGGTCTGTATCAAAAACTTCACTAAGCGGTAGGTTTTTTTTGGCTCGCTTTTTGCCGATGATATATTCTCTAACTTGTTGCGATTTTAAGGTCACTAAATAAATGTTACGAATATTGTGATTCGCATTAGATGTCATTGGTGTTGAATTGTTCTGTCCTATGATGGAACGATTTTTATTTTTGTCGAAGCTGCGAATTTCTAAGACGTCACTTAGGAGATTCGTGACACCAAGAGCTTGGAAAACCTTCTCGACAATAACTTGAGGTGTGTCTTCAATAAATGATGGTACTCCCGATATGGTGACTTCTGCGCGCAATAGCGAAGAAGATGCAACAGATGTCGAAAGCTTGTGAGGTTGATCATCTATCTTCGATACATGATTCGACAATAATTCCAGACGTGATTTCATCGAGTGGTTGTCCTTCTTAATGACAGCTATCTCCTCGCGGGTACTCTCCGACTGAGTCTCCAGGGTGGTAATACGACTAATTAGGGCCTCTTGGCTAATAGCAAAATCAGCAATTTTGCATTCAACACCAGTGAGTGACTCCTGGATTTTCTCTAATTTGTTATCAGTAGAAGCGCTTGATACTTGTATTTGACGCATAACGTCGAGTGATGATTGCAGTTGGCGCATAACGTCGTCAAGAGTGATATCTTTTGATTTCGGAGGCGTGCGTTGTAAGATGTTAGATCGATGCATTGAGCACGGGTCGCAGCGAAACTGGTTTATTGTGTTTGGTTCGTCAAGGTCAAAAGCGAATTTATCTTTAGCACACGTGGAGTGAAATGACAGATTGCATTCTCCTGTACACTTAATCCTCTCTCCTACTCGAGTCACTTTGTTGCAGACACCGCAGCGAGTCTGCGACATTATGTGTGTGAGCGTTGGTCGTAGTTGTGTGGACGAGAGAGAGAATCTGCTCAGCCGCAAGCACCACCCACCGCAACACAAGAGGGAGAAAGATTGAATTTATAATATAAGGCAGTGATGCATAAACTATGCTTGCATTCCTACGGTAATTACGGTAATTAATGTGATAAAATTTTATTTAGTTGGTTAAAGATAAGTGCTGGTCACCATCTGATTTAAAATCCGAAATCATAAACTGACAGTATATACACAATGACGCACAGGGTTCGCACATATGAAAAGATCAGTAAACTAAAGCAGAACCAAAGCTGTTGTCATGCACTCGTGTAGGTGTACTGCTAATATAAAGATAGTACCGTCCACAGTAGAAGCACACACACATATAAAGATAGTACCGTCCACAGTAGAAGCACACACACACATATAAAGATAGTACCGTCCACAGTAGAAGCACACACACTCAGG